>BSYR01000027.1:45609129-46289944 GCA_030270665.1 Hibiscus trionum | reverse complement strand
CAAGGTTTGAAGGTTTTTGGGAGCTTAGTGTAAGTCTAAACAACTTTGCTAAGCTCAAGAGTAAGTGAATGGATTTTCGCTCTTGAATTATGATTGTGAAATTGGCTTTTAAGCAATTGTGGTTGATGATTGAAATGCATGTGATTTGCATGGTTTAAATCTGTTTTGAAAAGCATATTTTAGCATGGTTTAATGCTGGTTTTGAAAGCCATATGTGAAGGATGCTCAAGGTAAGAGATCCTTGGTTTTATACATTGAAAATGTGGTTTTGATGCATGGTGTTGCATGTTGTTCAATGGCTTTGTTTAATGCTTTAAAACAGTGAATTAATGTTGGTAAATGATGGTTTTTGCATTATGGTTATGCATGTGAAACATTGGACTAATGTGGTAAGGTGATTATATTGGCAAGTGATGTAAGTGGTTCTTGGTTCTTTGATCGGATATAGTTAGCCGGCTATAGGATTGGGTGCACCGTGAATTAAGTCGCCTTGGAGGTGGAGTGGTCAAGAGTGGACCGGTAAACTCCCTTCAAGTATCCTAACGAGATGGTTGAGGTCATAATGGAGGTGTTGCCCATTCGAGGACCTTGGTTGAGCAAAGGTTATATGGTGTTTAAAAGTCCATATGTGAGAACCTTGTGCTTGTTGAGATCACAATGGCGGTGTTAAGTCCATGTGTGGATCTTGTGTAGGGTGTCCCGGATCTCGTTAGTGATGTTATACAACTACCAATCGGTGAATGCAAAGGTTGTATGGTGTTTGAAAGTCCATACATGGGAACCTTGTGCATGTCAAGGTTGTATGGTGTTTGAAAGTCCATACATGGGAACCTTGGGGAAAAGTTGAGGTTGTATGGTGTTTGAAAGTCCATACATGGGAACCTCGGGAAAGCTAAGGTTGTATGGTGTTTAAAAGTCCATACATGGGAACCTTAGGATGTTGAGGTCAAATGGTGTTTAAAAGTCCATTTGGGGGACCTTGGATTGGTAGGGTGTATGGAGCGTAGGGACAACGCTCGGAATCCGCGTATCCGATTGGGTGTTGAGTTGAAAAGTGAATGTGGTTGATCACTTGAAGGCCAATATGATGTTCTTGATTGTGATGAAGCATGGGATGCTTGAAATGATGCATAATTGCATGTGAAGCATTAGATGCTTGAAAAGATGCATGGTTGCATGGAAAGTGTATAATGCTTGTGAATGCATGTTTACTTGTTAAGTTGAACAAGTGTTGATTATCATTTGGAAAATGATGCATGTGAGCATGAAATATCTTTAGTGCATTGGAGTCTTGTTAAGACTTGTTTTTAAAGGCATGTGATGTTGATGTTGTGGTACATATATGTTGCCTTGGTTTAATGCATGTGTTGGTTGGTTTGTGAAATGGTTTTAAAAGATTCTTGCTTGAATTGGCTTTCAAGTTTAAGAAAGGTATGTTGTGAAATGGGAGTGTTTTCCAAGGTTTTGTTTTAGCTTGCATATGGTGTTTATGCATGGTTTGGCTAATGGTTGATTTTGCAAGTTGTGCTTTGAAAAGGGTTTTCTTAGTTTGCTAAACTAAGGGTTGGTTTTCATGTATATGCAATGCATGGTTTTAAGCAGGTTGTTGAAAAAGGTTTTTCCAACTTTGCTTGCTAATCAAATCGGGTTGCTTTTCAAAGAGGTTTTTATGGCTCGCTGCATTGATGGTGTTTTGGTTTTGAGCATTCCTCACTAAGCATTATATGCTTACACTCCTTTTTGTCCATCAATGCAGATTCTTGAAGTTTGGACAGCGAGGAGCAAGGGATTCAAGAAGGACTCCACTTGAGATGTATGTCTCGGTTAATAGCTATAGTTAATAAAGGCAATGGGGTAGAATCTCTTGGGTTGATGTTTGTGTTTGTTTATGTTCGGACAAGTATGGTTTTGTGTTGTTGATGTTGTTGGAACATGGTTTGGCTTATGAGTTTGAATTGGAAGTATGTTGTTTAAATGGTTGCTTGTGTTGGAAGCTTAACCTTGAAATTGGGGTTTTTCGTGTATGTTGACATGTTGTTGAATTGTTGATGCAAGTATGCCTCTTTTATGTTGAATTGCATGTTGGCAAAGTTTGGTGGCTTTTGGAGCATGATTGGATGTTTAATTGCATGTTTAAGAATGCATTTTGAGGCTTGCTGTGCAGGGTGTTTCGGAACAGCCAATACCGTTTCGGAACGAGTGCCTTAAACAAGCCCAGGCGTCCGAAACGGGAGGGACCGTTCCGAAACGGAAAGGCTACTGCCAGACCCCCGTTTCGGTACGCGTTGCGGAACGGCCCCGCGTTTCGGAACGGGATAAGCCTGTTTCGGAACGGGTGACCGTTGGGGGCTGACATTGGCAGTTAAATGTTTTGAAAAGTTGCATTTTGGTCCTGAATCTTGTTTGTGCAATTGTATGAGTTTGGGATGTCCGTTTGAGCTGAAATTTGGCAGTGAAGCATGAAACCTGACTAATTGCAATATGGTAACTTTAATTTGGGTTAAGTCCTCATATTTAACAGAAATTACAATTTGGTCCCTAAAATTGTAATTTGTTCAATTGGGTCCCCGTTTGATCTCTGATGTTTGTGATCTTTGAGTATGGTGTTTGAGTGATCACATATAGGACTAATGTGCATCTAGACAAGATTAAAAAGGAAAAAAAAGGGTCGTTAATCAAGGTTGACTTTCGGGTTGACTTTGGTTTTCCCCGTGTAATCTTCGTAGTTCGGGTCAACCGTCTAGGCCGGGCTACGGGGGTTACATTTGGTGGTATCAGAGCTGAGTTGCGAATGCTTGGGGAAAACGGTAAGTTGTTGTGATGTGTGTTGATGTTTATCTTGTTGTGTGGATGAAAGTTGGTTGAATGTTGGTTGAAACACGTGTTTCTGGGCATGATGCTGATGTTTCTGAGCAAATTGTTGATGTTTCTGATCAGGTTGCTGATGTTTTCGAGCATGCTTTGCGTTTATGAATCATTGTTGAATTAATGTGGATATGTACTGATGTTGTAAGCTGGTGTTATGCTTGATGATTGTGTAATGAGTATGTTATGTTGATAATATGCTGATGCAAATGGATGCTGTTGGATGTAAGCATGATCGAGTATGTAGATTGATATGCTTGATGTTGTGATATCCATGTTGTGTTGACTGTTATGTCATGTAAAGGGGAGGATTCGGGATACCCATTGCCTTATTAATATAACTATTGTGTTATTTTGGAGTTGGAGTTTGAATCCTTGCTTAATGCTGGTCTAACTGGTTTGTTTGTTGTTGTGATTGTATGTTTGTTGTTGTTAGTAGTATGGCTAAGACGATGAAAGAATGGCAGTTGGGTGAGATGGTTGCTGCCTTGGGGCAGGTTGTTAAGGCGTGGAATTCACCCTTTGGTAGAGGTGTTTTGTCTCAGTTTTCTGTGCCTGGGGTTGAGGTGATAAGGCAAGGGAAAGAAGCTGGTTCTGTGGTGAAGAGTTCATCATCTGATGTTCAGGAGGTGTTGGGAACATCTCAGGTTGTGGTAAAGGTAAAGTCAGTGGATGTGCTGGCTGTGGGATGTGTGGGTTTGCCGAAGCAGCGTTTGCTTGATTTGGGTGCTGTAGAATATCATGGTTCTACACCGGAGATGTTTGAGGCCTGGTTGGCCAGTGTGGTTCTGATCTTGGATCAGGAAGGCTGTGATCTTGCTTGTAAGCTGGGGAGTGTTGTTTCTTTGATGTTGGAGGATGCCTGTGTCTGGTGGACATCAGTGGCTGTGGCGTCACATATTCCTGATATTGATTGGGATTTCTTTGTATCTGCCTTTTATGAAAGGTATCTTGGAGGGAAGTTTCCAAGGGTTGAGCAATATGACGGTGGTGTTGTTGTAGAGCAAGTGTTGCTTGGGCAAGGAGTGGAAGTTCAGCCACCAGTGTGTGACCGTTGTGAAAGGCGCCATGTTGGAGGTTGTTGGGGCGCGGGTGCTTGCTGGAACTGTGGTTCCAAAGTGCATGTTAAGCGTGATTGTCCTCTTGGAGTGAAGTCAGCTTTAGTGTTAGCCAAAGGGTCTCAGAAAGGCCGTGGGCACGGCCGAGGCAAGGTTCAGAAGTGGCAGAAAGAGTAGAAAGTTGTGAAGAGTGTGGGAAAGGAGAATTGCTGGAAATGTGGGTCTGCTGGACACATGAGACGTGATTATTTGATGTTGGCTCGGAACAGCCAAGGTCCCTTACCGCAAGGAGTTGGTGGTGACCCTGGTGTGTTAGCTGGTGCTGCAGTGGTGCGGCAGGAGGATGATGGTTCCGCGAGGAAGAGAGTTCGTCTGATGAAGCTTCAGGGTGGTGTGGTGCTTTCAGGTAACCTTGTTTAGTAATCTTTGCTCTAGTTACCTTAGTTTGGTTTCTGTTGGTTTTCCTTGCGTGGTAAGTTTAGTCTTGTTGCTATTTGTTGGGGTAATGGTTGTAGTTTGAAAACATCTTTGGTGTGAAGAAGGCTTAGGTGAGAATCTTGTGGTTAATGATTGTTGGTATGATGTAGTTAGATAAGTTAGAAGTGAGGTAGGAGGTTGTTCTTAGACGGATTTGAGGATGTTATTGGAGGGTGTGAACTGGCATTCATGCACAGTTAAAATCATTGTTATATGCTATATTATATATGTTGGTCCATGCATACATATGGCATGACATTAGAGGTTTTGCATACATGTACATCAGGCATTGATAGGGCATGTTGGTGATCATGCATACGATGTTCACACTCGCTAATAACTAATCGAATCTGTTAGAGTGGTGGTTGGGTTAGGTTGGATGATGGGTTTTTAGAGGTTGTTTTGGTGCTGGGTGAGAGTTAGACGTAATGGAGTATATATTAGGCTAGTTGCTAGTAATAGTGAGAGTGGTATGGTCTGATGGTAGAAGGATAGTGTTTGTTGCTTAAAGAGAGTTTAGTGGTTTGGATAGCTAAGTGGAAGGGGTAGCACCTTGATGCTAAGTGATGTTGTAGTTTAACGGTTGTGTTTCCAGGTGCTGGGGTAGCTTAGCATTTGGGTTGTTGTGGAAGGGTTGTGTTTGTAAGTGCTGGTTCTTAGCAACCTTTGAGGAGTTGAGGAGTTGGTATGTATGATAGGTTGGGCGATGTCCTGGTAAGACAAGTGTTATGGTTGAAGTTTGAGGTGGAAGGGTTATGAAAGATCGAAGGCTTTTGTTGGTTATTGGGTTCTTGTGAGAAGTGGTTGGCTGGTTGTGTGTATGTGAATTTCTTTTGAGGTCAGCTGGTGGTGTATGGAACAGCTGGCGGAGTCGAGTTGGGGTTGTGATGTGATTTTTGGAATCTGGGTGAGTGATCCTGGTGAGATGTTGTGGTAATGTTAGCAACAGTTGTGAGGGTTTATCAGCATTCGTTGAGGAGTTTGGGTAAGCAGTTGAAGTTTAAGGATTTTTGCTTGTTGGGAAATTCTTGGAAGAGGTTTGGGAGTTTGCAAGAGTTTTAGAAGCAGAGAAGGTTGAATAGTGGCTGAATTGGATTGGTTGTTGTCTCTGTGTAATCAGGTCTTGGGACTTGTGTGTTGCAGTGATGTGTGCTGTAAGAGCTGAAGTTCTTCAGGTTGATATTGGGGCTGTGTACAGTCCGGTTATGTGAAAGGTTAAGTTGTGGTTATCTTTGTGTGCTCTGGATTTTGTGAACAGCATGTGGTGGTGCTAAGTTGGTGGAGTTTTGTGTGGAAAGTGTCCAGTAATGGTTGAGGCTTTTGTGTTGCCTTGTGTGTGATTTGAGAAGGTTGTGGTTCTCTTTTCGCCGATTGAAATTTTGAGGACGAAATTTCCTAAGGGGGGGAGAGTTGTAACGCCCCGGTTTTGGGCTCAGAAGTTTTGGGCGTTGACCGGTTTGGTCAAAGTGCTGATCGAATATATAAGAGTGAATTTAGGAAAGCCTAGTTCGGGTTGCATTAAAAATATGGAAAAATGTCCTAAAATCATCTTTTAATATAATTAAGTGAACTGTGAAATCAATTTTGGAAAATGAGGTTCGGAAGGTTGACATTTTGGCTAGTGACCAAAATGTAATTTTTGAAAGTTCGGTGACAGTTTTATAAAGGATTGAAACTTTGAATCTTTAAGGAGCTAATATTCCAAAAAGAGTTTCTCCAGATTTTTCTAAGATATTTTAAGGCTTTATTCTGATTTTAAAGTTTATGAAATGTGGAGGGAAATCATTTTATCATTTTATAACTAGCTTTTCTATTTTCTCTCAATTTTCCTTTTCTCTCATTTTCTCTCAACCCAAACACATTCTCCAGATTTTCTTCTTTGATTTTGTCAATCTAAATCACTCATTTCAACTCTCATTTGATTCCTAATCATCTCATCAACAAAACCTTTCAATTTGCAAGTTGTTTCATCAAGCTTTTTGGCTCTAAAAAGGAGAAACTCAAGTTTGGAGGTAAGAACGTCCTTCTCCTCTGAACTTCAAGTTATTTATTGAAATTCCCAAGTTCTCAATCCTTGATTTGTGTTTTGTTAAAGGCTTTTCAATTGAAATCTTGATTTTGGCTTAAAATGCAAGATTTGGCGATTTTGGTGAAATTTTCGTGTGATCTGTTTGGGCAGTGTTTTGAAGTGTCAAAATGATGTTAAATGAATTCTAAATTGATTAGAAGTTGAGGTTTAATTAATGCAATCCCGGATAGGTTGAATTTCCTAAGTTTGGCTTGAGTTTTTGGTTGTTTTTGGAGTGTTTTTGGTGATCTGTTATACCTGGAAGTATAGGGACGTGTTTGTGATCATTTTGGATGTTAATTGATGTTTAAAAATGGTTAGAAGTGATGGATCTTGGCTGGGTTAAGTTTTGGTAGTGTTTGGAGGTGATTTCGGTTGTGTTTGGTAGCCGAATTGTTGGTTGTGTGATGAGCAGCGAGTTTGGTTGTGTGGCTGCTGTTCTTAATGCATAATGATGCATTAATGTGCTGTTTTTGTGTGCTTGAAACAGAGGAGTTTGATCCGTGAGCTTTAGAGGTGTTGCGGAAGGTTTCGGATGCTTGGAAGGCTTGGTGGCTAGCCTTGTTTTGGTTATCGGTGAGTGAAGTTGGGTTTTCAGCTTTTGAACCAAGGTTTGAAGGTTTTTGGGAGCTTAGTGTAAGTCTAAACAACTTTGCTAAGCTCAAGAGTAAGTGAATGGATTTTCGCTCTTGAATTATGATTGTGAAATTGGCTTTTAAGCAATTGTGGTTGATGATTGAAATGCATGTGATTTGCATGGTTTAAATCTGTTTTGAAAAGCATATTTTAGCATGGTTTAATGCTGGTTTTGAAAGCCATATGTGAAGGATGCTCAAGGTAAGAGATCCTTGGTTTTATACATTGAAAATGTGGTTTTGATGCATGGTGTTGCATGTTGTTCAATGGCTTTGTTTAATGCTTTAAAACAGCGAATTAATGTTGGTAAATGATGGTTTTTGCATTATGGTTATGCATGTGAAACATTGGACTAATGTGGTAAGGTGATTATATTGGCAAGTGATGTAAGTGGTTCTTGGTTCTTTGATCGGATATAGTTAGCCGGCTATAGGATTGGGTGCACCGTGAATTAAGTCGCCTTGGAGGTGGAGTGGTCAAGAGTGGACCGATAAACTCCCTTCAAGTATCCTAACGAGATGGTTGAGGTTATAATGGAGGTGTTGCCCATTCGAGGACCTTGGTTGAGCAAAGGTTATATGGTGTTTAAAAGTCCATATGTGAGAACCTTGTGCTTGTTGAGATCACAATGGCGGTGTTAAGTCCATGTGTGGATCTTGTGTAGGGTGTCCCGGATCTCGTTAGTGATGTTATACAACTACCAATCGGTGAATGCAAAGGTTGTATGGTGTTTGAAAGTCCATACATGGGTACCTTGTGCATGTCAAGGTTGTATGGTGTTTGAAAGTCCATATATGGGAACCTTGGGGAAAAGTTGAGGTTGTATGGTGTTTGAAAGTCCATACATGGGAACCTCGGGAAAGCTAAGGTTGTATGGTGTTTAAAAGTCCATACATGGGAACCTTAGGATGTTGAGGTCAAATGGTGTTTAAAAGTCCATTTGGGGGACCTTGGATTGGTAGGGTGTATGGAGCGTAGGGACAACGCTCGGAATCCGCGTATCCGATTGGGTGTTGAGTTGAAAAGTGAATGTGGTTGATCACTTGAAGGCCAATATGATGTTCTTGATTGTGATGAAGCATGGGATGCTTGAAATGATGCATAATTGCATGTGAAGCATTAGATGCTTGAAAAGATGCATGGTTGCATGGAAAGTGTATAATGCTTGTGAATGCATGTTTACTTGTTAAGTTGAACAAGTGTTGATTATCATTTGGAAAATGATGCATGTGAGCATGAAATATCTTTAGTGCATTGGAGTCTTGTTAAGACTTGTTTTTAAAGGCATGTGATGTTGATGTTGTGGTACATATATGTTGCCTTGGTTTAATGCATGTGTTGGTTGGTTTGTGAAATGGTTTTAAAAGATTCTTGCTTGAATTGGCTTTCAAGTTTAAGAAAGGTATGTTGTGAAATGGGAGTGTTTTCCAAGGTTTTGTTTTAGCTTGCATATGGTGTTTATGCATGGTTTGGCTAATGGTTGATTTTGCAAGTTGTGCTTTGAAAAGGGTTTTCTTAGTTTGCTAAACTAAGGGTTGGTTTTCATGTATATGCAATGCATGGTTTTAAGCAGGTTGTTGAAAAAGGTTTTTCCAACTTTGCTTGCTAATCAAATCGGGTTGCTTTTCAAAGAGGTTTTTATGGCTCGCTGCATTGATGGTGTTTTGGTTTTGAGCATTCCTCACTAAGCATTATATGCTTACACTCCTTTTTGTCCATCAATGCAGATTCTTGAAGTTTGGACAGCGAGGAGCAAGGGATTCAAGAAGGACTCCACTTGAGATGTATGTCTCGGTTAATAGCTATAGTTAATAAAGGCAATGGGGTAGAATCTCTTGGGTTGATATTTGTGTTTGTTTATGTTTGGACAAGTATGGTTTTGAGTTGTTGATGTTGTTGGAACATGGTTTGGCTTATGAGTTTGAATTGGAAGTATGTTGTTTAAATGGTTGCTTGTGTTGGAAGCTTAACCTTGAAATTGGGGTTTTTCGTGTATGTTGACATGTTGTTGAATTGTTGACGCAAGTATGCCTCTTTTATGTTGAATTGCATGTTGGCAAAGTTTGGTGGCTTTTGGAGCATGATTGGATGTTTAATTGCATGTTTAAGAATGCATTTTGAGGCTTGCTGTGCAGGGTGTTTCGGAACAGCCAATACCGTTTCGGAACGGGTGCCTTAAACAAGCCCAGGCGTCCGAAACGGGAGGGACCGTTCCAAAACGGAAAGACTACTGCCAGACCCCCGTTTCGGTACGCGTTGCGGAACGGCCCCGCGTTTCGGAACGGGATAAGCCTGTTTCGGAACGGGTGACCGTTGGGGGCTGACATTGGCAGTTAAATGTTTTGAAAAGTTGCATTTTGGTCCTGAATCTTGTTTGTGCAATTGTATGAGTTTGGGATGTCCGTTTGAGCTGAAATTTGGCAGTGAAGCATGAAACCTGACTAATTGCAATATGGTAACTTTAATTTGGGTTAAGTCCTCATATTTAACAGAAATTACAATTTGGTCCCTAAAATTGTAATTTGTTCAATTGGGTCCCCGTTTGATCTCTGATGTTTGTGATCTTTGAGTATGGTGTTTGAGTGATCACATATAGGACTAATGTGCATCTAGACAAGATTAAAAAGAAAAAAAAAGGGTCGTTAATCAAGGTTGACTTTCGGGTTGACTTTGGTTTTCCCCGTGTAATCTTCGTAGTTCGGGTCAACCGTCTAGGCCGGGCTACGGGGGTTACACATAGTTAGAGTTTCGGCGAGCAAGGCGAAACGTAATTGGTGAGTGGAGATGGTTTTCCAGTTTTGAAACGATTATTTGGAGGTTCTGGGAGCTTAGTTTAAGTCCAAAAAATTTAGCTAAGCTCAAGAGTAAGCTTTCGAAAAAACTCCATCGAATGTGCTAGGTTATGGTTTGATGCATTAGTTATGAAATGCATGTTTAATTACTGTTTTGAAAGCATGTTTTAGCACGATTAATGCTGGTTTTGAAAGCCATGTATTGAAGGATGCTCAAGGTAAGTGATCCTTGGTTTGACATGTTATTAATTTGGTTATGAAGCATGGAGATGCATGATGATAAGTGGCTTTGATTAATGCTTAAAACAGTGAATTGATGATGGTATTTGATGTATATTGGCAAGTGATGAAATGGTTTTTAAGTACTTGAATCGGATATAGTTAGCCGGCTATAGGATTGGGTGCACCGTAAGTAAAGTCACCTTGGATGTTGAGGGGTTGTGATTGTACCGTAAACTCTATCCAAGTACCCTAACGATTGAGGTAAGATCACAACGGTGGTTGTAAATTCCGTGAGTGGATCTTGTGTTATGTGTCCCTTACTCTCGTTAGTAGAATTATACAACTACCGATGACTGGTGTTGAGTGGTTGAGATTGTACCGTTATACTCCACCACGGGTGTCACATCAATGGAGGGATTGCTCTTGAGTGTGAACCTTGTGTAGTCTGGTAGTGTGTATGAAGCGTGTGGGACAACGCTTGTAATCCGCGTATCCGATTGTGTCTTGTGTTGAAATGGTTATGAACTATCACTTGAAAGCCAAAATAATGTATTTAAATGTAACGAAGCGTGAGATGCTTGAAAATGATGTAAGGTAACATGGGAAAGAGATGAGCTTGTGGTTCAAAAGCTTTGTCAAAGTGTTTACTAAAAATGCATTGTTGTATTGGTTTTATTTAGAGCTTGCCTCACTAAGCATTTGTGCTTACGCTCTCTTTTACCAATAATGCAGATAATTGAGGTGTTTAAGGGCATCAAGGAAGCTAAGTGTGTCCAAGGGAATCCAAGCTCATGTATGGTGAAGTTTTCGTACACTTTTAGTTTTGATAATTTGGCAATGGGAACCTAAGTTTTGTTTTGGGAGATGTGTTAAACTCCCTAAGGTTGTGGCATGCGTGCCTTGATTGTTTTGAATTGTAAATGGCCTTTATTGCTTGTTTGGAGGTTTGATTTCCCTATTTGGTTTGGATATTAGGATGCATGCCTCTAGACTTATGAATTTTCTTGTTTGATGCTATGAAGGTGTTTAGGGACTCTATATGTGCACCTTGTATGAATGTTGACTTGTTGATATGCTTGGGAATAGGGGTGAGCATTCGATCGAGTCGAGTCGAGTAAAAAAATATCGAGTTATTCGAGTTGACGAGTCATATTTTACAACTCAAACTTTATTTGAAATTTTTTCGATTCGAGTCGAGTTTAAGAAATTCGAGTCGAGTCGAGTTTTCGAGTTCTATAAAAATTTAATTGTAATTATTTATCATGTTATAGTATGGTTTGATTCTAATTTAAACTCCTTTCTCTAATCATATAAGATATTCACATATATATTTTTTCACATGTGACAATATTTCTTCATATTTTTTTATATCAGTATGTATATATCATAAAAAATAGAGGGACTCGTCTCGAACAAAAAATAAATCCACTAATTACTAAAAATTTCGAGTTATTCGAGTTATTCGAATTTCCATTTCACAACTCAAACTTTATTTGAAATTTTTTTCTAGTTATTCGAGCTTATGAAATTTCGAGTCGAGTCAAGACGAGTCCAGTATTTTTGCCTCGAGTCGAGTCGAGTTATTCGGTTTTTTTGAGTCGAGTCGAGTTTTGCTCATCCCTACTTGGGAAGTCATTTGGATGTGTTTGATCGAGTTTGTGCATGAAAAACCAGCAATTGCTGCTGTTTCTGGGCAAACCGTATCGAAACACCCCCTAGTGTTTCGAAACGGGGGCCTGAAATGGCCTTCGTGTTCCGAAACGCTAAGGGATGTTTCGAAACGATTTGGCCACTGGAAGGCCTCGTTTCGGAACCAGTCTCGGAACCAACCCGCGTATCGAAATGGTCAACGCCGTTCCGATCCTGCGTTTCGATACGACATGTGGGTGTTTCGAAACATGTGACCGTTGGGCACTGATTTGAATGGTGCTGAAGTTTGCAAGCTTTACATTTTAGTCCTAAATGTTTAAGTTGTAATTGCTTGAGTTTGAGATGTTCAATTAAGTTGAAATTTGGCAGAGAAGCATGTAACAAGACTAATTTCATATTGGTAACCTTTAAATCAGTAAAGACCTTCTAATTTTCAGAAATTACGTTTTGGTCCCTAAATTTGTATATTACGCAATTGAGTCCCTTTTTGAAATCCGATCGATGTGCCTTTCTCTATCGTATCTCATGAGTACTCACCTAGGGTTAATGTGTATCTATACAAGATTAAAAAGAAAAAAAGGGTCGTAAACTAAAATTGACTTTCGGGTTGACTTTGGTTTTCCCCGTGTAATCTTCGTAGTTCAGGTCAATCGTCTAGGCCGGGCTAAGAGGGTTACATTTGGTGGTATCAGAGCTTAGTTCTCGTGTATTCGGGAATTTTTATGTGGGTGATGTATGTGTATTTGCATGATATGCCTTTTGGGTGAAAGAATGTTGTATGAATAGTGATGCATGGTTTCAATTGTGATGATATGCTATGTTGGAATGTGTTAGGGGATCCCATTGCCATATCAAAACTGATGAAAGGAATTGTTTTCGAAAAAGAGCTTGAGTACTTGGATTACTTACCTTATTGAGCCTAATTGTGTTTATTGCATTTGTGTCAGTGCATTGTTTTCTTTGTAAATGGGGCCGCGTAGAGAGATGAGAATGAATACAAGAGCTATGGCTCAGAATGAGAATGAGAATGATGAGAACGCTGAGAATGTTGTGGATTTACCTCCTTCCTCTGGTGGTGGACCACCCGGTGGTGGTGGTGCTGGAGGTGATAATGCTGGTGTTGGTGCTGGAGCAGGGGTCGCTGGACCTGAGGGTGTGCAGGGGCAAGCTGCTCCTGACATGATTGTGTTGATTCAGGCTATTGCTGGAGCCTTTCAGGCAGCAGTAGCTGGAGCTCATGGAGCTGCGCATCAGGATGATGCTAATGTGAGATTTCCTTTGCAACGTCTTCGCAGTCTGGGAGGGACTAAGTTCAGAGGTTTATCTCTGGAAGGATCTGAGTCTTGGTTGGAAAGCACCAAGAGAATTTTGGGGCAAATGAACTGCAATAATGTGCAGAAGTTGGGTTATGTGGTGTCACTGCTTCATGATGATGCTTATATGTGGTGGACGACCACTATCTCTAGAATGGAGGACAATGATGTAACTTGGACGTTTTTCCTGAATGCGTTCAAGCAGAAGTATCTGGGTGTGCGATACCTAGATGAGAAGAAAAGAGAATTTATGTCTCTTGTGCAAGGCAGCATGACGGTAGGTGAGTACGAGATCCAGTTTGTCCGCCTTAGTCAGTATGCACCTGAACTAATCCCTGATGAGCGGGAGAGGTGTGAACGTTTCCGTTATGGATTGGTAGCGGATGTGAAGACTTTTATGCTTGAGGCTGAATATACAGATTTTGATGTGCTTGTGTGTCGAGCTAAGGACATCGAGCAGAACTTGGGTTTGTCTTCCAGAGGTGGTAGTTCTAGCTCGGGAAAAAGAGATGCTGATCATAGTTCTGGTGGTGGACGGAACAAGAGAGGACGAGATATGAGGTATCAGTCTACTACTAGGCGTGGTAATGGAGGACATGATACGCCTGTTCAGGGAGATAGGATGAGGGCTGATCAGAACACGTGCTGGACGTGTGGATCTCGTGGCCATTTGAGGCGAGATTGTCTGCGAGTAGCGAGGGAGGTTCAGGCTCCTGTTGCAGCGACATGTAACTCATGTTGGAATTGTGGTTTGGCAGACCACGTGAGGAGGGAGTGTCCTTTGTTGGCCGGTGGTGGTCAGGGACGTGCTCCTGGGGTAGTTGCACCTTAGAGAGGTCGAGGGCGTGGCCGAGGGAATTTCCAGAGAAGGGAGGAAGGACAGCGGGGTATTGCTCACATGGTAGCTATTCGACCTGCGGGTGGAGGATCGACGAGGGTGTATGCTCAGCGCGAGGAGCGCAACGACACCGATGTGATCGCAGGTACTTTTGCTCTTCAGTCTTTATCCTTGCTGGCTTTGATTGATTCTGGATCCACGCATTCTTATATTTTGAGTGAGCATGCACATTTGCTTGATATACCTGTGGAGATGCTTGGAATAGGGACGCAAGTGACTAGTTCTTTTGGTGAGACGGTGGTGACACGGAGGTTGTATAGGAGGTGTCCTTTAAAAGTGCAAAATCATGTCTTTCTTGTTGATCTCATGGAATTGCCATTCTATGGCTTTGATGTAATCCTTGGTATGGATTTGCTTGTTGAGCATCGAGCTGTAGTGGATTTTGAGAACAAGCGAGTTTCGTTGAAACTTGCGGATGATTATGAGGTAGTGGTGGTGGGTGAAAATGTAAAGTTTCTTAGTAATGTGGTGTCTACCTTGGAAACTAGTCGGATGTTGCGGCAAGGTTACGAGGCTTACCTAGCCTTTGTGATGAATCCTAGTTCAAAGGTGTTGCGCGTTTAGGATATCAGAACTATACGGGAGTTCCCTGGAGTGTTTCCGGAGGAGTTACCTGAGTTGCTGCCTAGTCGAGAGGTGGAGTTTGGAATTGAGCTGTATGAAAACACAACAACAGTGTCCATTGCTCCCTATCGCATGGCACCTAAGGAGTTGAAGGAGTTGAAGACGCAACTTCAGGAGTTGCTTGACCGTGGTTTTATTCGGCCAAGTGTGTCACCCTGGGGTGCACCAGTCTTGTTTGTGAAGAAGAAGGATGGCACTATGAGAATGTGCATCGATTACCGTCAGCTGAACAAGTTGACCATCAAGAATCGGTATCCTTTGCCGAGGATTGATGACTTTTTTGATCAGTTTCGTGGAGCGGCTGTATTTTCCAAGATTGACTTAAGGTCAGGGTACTACCAGCTTAAGGTGAAAGATGTGGATGTGCCAAAAACAGCCTTTAGGACGAGGTATGGGCATTATGAGTTCCTTGTACTGTCGTTTGGCTTGACGAATGCTCATGTAGCTTTCATGGAAATGATGAATAGAGTGTTCCATGAATACTTGGATAAGTTTGTTGTGGTGTTCATTGACGATATCCTTGTGTACTCTCGTACTGAGGAGGAGCATGAAGGTCATTTGAGGGTTGTCTTGCAAGCGCTTCTGGAAAATCAGCTTTATGCTAAGTTGAGCAAGTGTGAATTTTGGTTGAAGGAAGTTGTCTTCCTTGGTCATATGGTTTCGGCTGAGGGAATTTGTGTTGATCCTCAAAAGATCGAGGCGGTTATGAATTGGAAGCCTTCTAAGTCTGTTCATGAAGTCCGTAGTTTCCCTGGGTTAGCAGGATATTACCGGAGGTTTGTGGATGGATTTTCAAAGATTGCTGTACCTTTGACGAAGTTGTTGCAAAAGGATGTCAAGTATGAGTGGACGGAAGCAAGACAACAAGCTTTTGAGAAGCTTAAAGCAGCTTTGACGCAAGCTCCAATCTTGGTTCAGCCTGAATCAGGAAAAGAGTTTGTAGTATATAGTGACGCATCCTATGTTGGTTTGGGATGTGTGCTAATGCAGGAGGGTAAGGTGGTGGCTTATGCATCACGAAAATTGAAGGTGCATGAGGGCAATTATCCTACGAATGATATTGAGTTAGCTGCGGTGGTTTTTGCTTTGAAGATTTGGAGACATTATCTGTATGGTGAGAAGTGTACTGTGTACACGGATCACAAGAGTTTGAAGTATCTGATGTCGCAGAAAGAGTTGAATCTTAGGCAAAAAAGTTGGGTGGAGTTGCTTAAGGATTACGATCTGATGATCGAGTACCATCCGGGAAAAGCTAATGTTGTGGCGGATGCCTTGAGTAGGAAGGTGGCAGTGGAGTTAAGGGCTATGCTTGCCAGCTTGAGTATTTCGTAAGATAGAGGTCTTGTGGCTGAATTACAAGTAAAACCATCTTTGGTTCAGTTGATAAAGGATAAGCAGTTGTTGGATGATTCTTTGGTGCCACATGTTCAGGATATTGCGGAGGATAGACCATCGGATTTCTGTTTTAATGATGATGGAGTTTTATGTTTTGGAAGTCGGATAGTAGTGCTAAATGATGCGGAGTTGAGGCGTACTATTCTGACTGAAGCTCACAATAGTCCTTTTGTTGTGCACCCTGGTAGTACAAAGATGTATCGTGATTTAAAGGATGAGTACTACTGGGTGGGTTTGAAGAAAGATGTTGCGGAGTATGTGAGTAAGTGCATGATTTATCAGCGGGTTAAGGCTGAGCATCAGTTTCCTTCAGGGTTGTTGCAACCGTTGACGATTCCTGAGTGGAAGTGGGAAAGGATTACCATGGACTTCGTGTATGGTTTGCCTTTGTCGCCATCGAAAAAGAATTCGGTGTGGGTGATTGTGGATCGCCTTACGAAGTGTGAGCATTTCTTACCTGTGCACACTATGTATACCTTGGACAAGCTTGCAGAGTTATACATTGCCGAAATTGTGCGTTTGCATGGTGTACCAAAATCTATAGTGTCGGATAGAGATCCGAGGTTTACATCGCATTTTTGGGAGTGTTTTCACCAAGCTTTGGGTACACGGTTGAATTTCAGTACTTCTTATCATCCACAGTCGGATGGACAGTCTGAGAATGTTATCCAAGTTCTTGAGGATATGTTGAGGTGCTGTGTGATTGAGTTCCAAGGCTCTTGGGAGAAGCATTTGCCTTTGGTGGAGTTTGCTTATAACAATAGCTAGCAGGCAAGTATTCAAATGGCACCTTATGAAACCTTGTATGGAAGGAAGTGCAGAACTCCTCTTTGCTGGGCTGAAACAGGTTAGAAGTTGGTCTCGATGCCGACTTTGTTGAAAGGAACCACCGAGAAGGTGAAGCTCATTTGTGAGCGGTTGAAGGCAGCTTCTGATCGACAAAAGTCTTACGCGGATTTGAAGCATAAGGAGATTGAGTTTGCGGTGGGTGACCGTGTGTTTTTGAAGGTTTCACCTTGGAAGAAGGTGATGAGGTTTGGCCGGAAGGGTAAGTTGAGCCCTAGGTATATTGGACCATACGAGGTGATTGAATGTGTGGGTCCTGTTGCGTACAAGCTGAGGTTGCCGCAAGAGTTGGAAAGGATACATGATGTGTTTCATGTCTCTTTGCTTCGGAGGTATAGACCGGATCCTTCGCACGTTATGCCTGTGGAGGAAGTGGAATTGAATCCAGACTTGACCTATGATGAAGAGCCGATTAAAATTATGGATTCGGACAGTAAAGTTCTTCGAGGTAAGACCATTGAGTTGGTTAAGGTGTTGTGGAGGCATCGTGGTGTTGATGAGGCCACGTGGGATAGAAAGGATGACATGAAGAAGCATTTTCCTTACCTTTTTCCTCCAGGTAAATTTCGAGGATGAAATTTCATAAGAGGGGGAGAGTTGTAACACCCCAATTTTAGGCTTAGAAGTTTAGGGTTTCATCGGACCGGTCTGAGAAACGGTTCGAATATAAAAAAAGGTTTTAGGGAAAGCCTAGTTCGGGATGCTTTAAAAATATAGAAAAATATCTAAAAATCCTCATTTAATATATTTAAGAGAGTGGTGAAATCAATTTTACAAAATAAGGTTTGGAAATACTACATTTCGGTGTAGTGACCAAAATGTGATTTTTGCAAAGTTTAGTAGTGACTGTTTTCTATAGGATTGAAACTTTGAATCTTTAAGGAGCTAATTACCCAAAATGTTTTTCTCCAGATTTTTCCTTAATTTGGGTGATTTAATTAATGTTTTAATTAAATAAAAGAAAAGGAAAACTACCTTTTGATTTTCATAACTACCTTTTCCTAATTTTCTCTCATTCCTTTTTCTCTCAAAATCACATCATCCAAACACTTTTTCTCCAGCAACTTTCACATAGATTTTCACTTCAATTGATGAGATTTGCATCACTCATTGGTTCCTAACCAATCTTGCATCAAATCCTTTTGATTTTCACAATGAATTTTCATGGAATTTGGCCCAAATCAAGGAGAAATCATTATTTAGAGGTAAGATTGTTCTTCTCCTCTAAATACTCAGTTCTTTACTGAAATTCCCAAGTTGTCAATCTTTTATTAAAGTTCTATAAATGGATTTAATGTTAGAGACAAGATTTTGGCTTAAAACTCAAGATTTTGGAAGAGATCTTGAAGATTTTCGTTGTAATTGATTGGGCTCTGTTTTGAGATGGTTCTTTAATGTATTTTGGATGTTAAATGATGTTAGAAATGAAGTTTTATCAATGTAATCCCGAATAGGTTGTGTTTCCTAAGTTTTTGCTTATGAAAATGGTGGTTTTTGGGGTGTTTTTGGTGTTCTGTTATAGCTGGAGGTATAAGGACGAGTTTAGGTTTGTTTTAGATGTTAATTGATGTTTAGAAATGATTAGAAGTGATGGATCTTGGCTGGGTTAAGTTTTGGAAGAGTTTGGAGGTGATTTCGGTTGTGTTTGGTAGCCAAAATGTTGAGTTTAGGTGGTGCAGCGAGTTTAGGAGAAGTGGCTGATGATTTTAATGCATGATGGTGCATTAATCCTCTGCTCTTATGTGTTGTAAACAGGGGAGACACCTTCAAACACTTTTGGTGTTGGTTTGGGAGTATCGGAGGCATAGTTAGAGTTTCGGCGAGCAAGGCGAAACGTAATTGGTGAGTGGAGATTGTTTTCCAGCTTTGAAACAATTATTTGGAGGTTTTGGGAGCTTAGTTTAAGTCTAAACAACTTAGCTAAGCTCAAGAGTAAGCTTTCGGAAAAACTCCCTCGGATGTGCTAGGTTATGGTTTGATGCATTAGTTATGAAATGCATGTTTAATTAATGTTTTGAAAGCATGTTTTAGCATGATTAATGCTGGTTTTGAAAGCCTTGTATTGAAGGATGCTCAAGGTAAGAGATCCTTGGTTTGACATGTTATTAATTTCGTTATGAAGCATGAAGATGCATGATGATAAGTGGCTTTGATTAATGCTTAAAATAGTGAATTGATGATGGTATTTGATGTATATTGGCAAGTGATGAAATGGTTTTTAAGTACTTGAATCGGATATAGTTAGCCGACTATAGGATTGGGTGCACCGTAAGTAAAGTCGCCTTGGATGTTGAGGGGTTGTGATTATACCGTAAACTCCATCCAAGTACCCTAACGATTGAGGTAAGATCACAACGGTGGTTGTAAATTCCGTGAGTGGATCTTGTGTTATGTGTCACTTACTCTCGTTAGTGGAATTATACAACTACCGATGAGTGGTGTTGAGTGGTTGAGATTGTACCATTATACTCCGCCACGGGTGTCACATCAATGGAGGGATTGCTCTTGAGTGTGAACATTGTGTAGTCCAATAGTGTGTATGAAGCGTGTGGGACAACGCTTGTAATCCGCGTATCCGATTGTGTCTTGTGTTGAAATGGTTATGAACTATCACTTGAAAGCCAATATAATGTATTTAATGTAACGAAGCGTGAGATGCTTGAAAATGATGTAAGGTAACATGGGAAAGAGATGAGCTTGTGGTTTAAAAGCTTTGTGAAAGTGTTTACTAAAAATGCATTGTTGTATTGGTTTTATTTAGAGCTTGCCTCACTAAGCATTTGTGCTTACGCTCTCTTTTACCAATAATGTAGATAATTGAGGTGTTTAAGGGCATCAAGGAAGCTAAGTGTGTCCAAGGGAATCCAAGCTCATGTATGGTGAAGTTTCCGTACACTTTTAGTTTTGATAATTTGGCAAGGGGAACCTAAGTTTTGTTTTGGGAGATGTGTTAAACTCCCTAAGGTTGTGCCATGCGTGCCTTGATTGTTTTGAATTGTAAATGGCCTTTATTGCTTGTTTGGAGGTTTGATTTCCCTATTTTGTTTGGATATTAGGATGCATGCCTCTAGACTTATGAATTTTCTTGTTTGATGCTATGAAGGTGTTTAGGGACTCTATATGTGCACCTTGTATGAATGTTGACTTGTTGATATGCTTGGGAATAGGGGTGAGCATTCGATCGAGTCGAGTCGAGTAAAATTTTTTTGAGTTATTCGAGTTGACGAGTCATATTTTACAACTCAAACTTTATTTGAAATTTTTTCGATTCCAGTCGAGTTTAAGAAATTCGAGTCTAGTCGAGTTTTCGAGTTCTATAAAAATTTAATTGTAATTATTTATCATGTTATAGTATGGTTTGATTATAATTTAAACTCCTTTCTCTAATCATATAAGATATGCACATATATATGTTTTCACATGTGACAATATTTCTTCATATTTTTATATATCAGTATGTATATATCATAAAAAATAGAGGGGCTCGTCTCGAACTTAAAAATAATTCCACTAATTACTAAAAATTTCGAGTTATTCGAGTTATTCGAATTTCCATTTCACAACTCAAACTTTATTTGAAATTTTTTCGAGTTATTCGAGCTTATGAAATTTCGAGTCGAGTCAAGACGAGTCCAGTATTTTTGCCTCTAGTCGAGTCGAGTTATTCGGTTTTTTCGAGTCGAGTCGAGTTTTGCTCATCCCTACTTGGGAAGTCATTTGGACGTGTTTGATCGAGTTTGTGCATGAAAAACCAGCAATTGCTGCTGTTTCTGGGCAAACCGTATCGAAACACCCCTAGTGTTTTCGAAACGGGGGCCTGAAATGGCCTTCGTGTTCCGAAACGCTAAGGGATGTTTCGAAACGATTTGGCCACTGGAAGGCCTCGTTTCGGAACCAGTCTCGGAACCAACCCGCGTATCGAAACGGTCAACGCCGTTCCGATCCTGCGTTTCGATACGGCAGGTGGGTGTTTCGAAACAGGTGACCGTTGGGCACTGATTTGAATGGTGCTGAAGTTTGCAAGCTTTACATTTTAGTCCCAAATGTTTAAGTTGCAATTGCTTGAGTTTGAGATGTTCAATTAAGTTGAAATTTGGCAGAGAAGCATGTAACATGACTAATTTCATATTGGTAACCTTTAAATCAGTAAAGACCTTCTAATTTTTAGAAATTATGTTTTGGTCCCTAAATTTGTATATTGTGCAATTGAGTCCCTTTTTGAAATCCGATCGCTGTGCCTTTCTCTATCGTATCTCGTGAGTACTCACCTAGGGTTAATGTGTATCTAGACAAGATTAAAAAGAAAAAAAGGGTCGTAAACCAAAGTTGACTTTCGGGTTGACTTTGGTTTTCCCCGTGTAATCTTCGTAGTTCGGGTCAATAGTCTAGGCCGAGCTAAGGGGGTTACAATCTTTGGCTCTATTTTGATGTAGAACTAGAAAAGGATTGAGTGTTGTCTCTCCTTTTTAGTTGCCTTTATTCCTTTGATGGAGGTGTTTGTTTCCGACAAGAAACTGTCTTAATGCGATCCAAACTCCTTTCAATGGGTTCAAATGCTTGTTGCAACACCTTACTATGATAGTGAGTTGGAATGAATTGCCTCCTAAACACCGCTTTCATCTCATTCCATGTAGTGATAGGATGCTCGCCATTACATCTCCTACTAGTTGTAAATTGATCCCACCAAATTAGTGCATACTCTGTAAATTCAATGGCTGCAAGTTTTACCTTCTTAATCTTAGAGTAGTTGTGGCACTCAAAGATGTGCTCAACTTTCTTTTCCCATGCAAGATAGGCTTCATGATTCGTTCTTCCTTGAAAAGGATGAATGGTAATTTTGATATTGTTGAGATTGTCTTCTACTTTTGGATGAACTCTTTGGTACCTAGGCTCTTGATGCCTCGTACTTTGCTGAGAGGCTCGCTCGTCTGCATGTTCATCGTCCACCTCGTCAACATATTCTTCCTCGTGTTCGAGATTATGCCTCCCTTGAGAGCTTTCCTCCGTATGTTCTAACCGCTCTTGCATTGGCCCCAACCTTTGTTGCAACAACCTGTCCACTTCTCTTCGGATAATATCTTGAAGATTAGGATTAGTTGCATCCATATTAACATTGTTACTATCACCAACAATGTTTCTCACAGAAGTTTGAGACATGATTAGTAACGCAAATAAAATTATAAACCTCTTCAGCACAAAACCTCACTTTTCCACTCCAAGAAAATGCACTCACACTCGTGTTTCACTCGGGATGGCTTTTACCCTTAATGTGCACTCTTGCCTTATACAACTCTTGCATCCTTTTCAAGTTCTAGTGGAACTCACTCAAGGCTTACCAGGTCTCTTATGGAATTCGGCTGAAACAAAGTTGGTTAGGTAGTAGTGTGAAGCGAATAAAGGATAGAAAATTGGCTACAAAGAAAGGAAATAAAAGAAATGGCAGAATAAAGGAATGATGAATCATATATGTTGAAAAGATTTCTCCCTCCCACTTTCAAATTTGCTTTCTTTGTTCTTCTTTTTTAAGTAACCTAGGAGAGAGAAAACTACAATCTTACTAAACTGGCGTAGCTCTGATATCAATTGATATGATCCCGATTGAGAGTTCCGAGTCATATATGTTGTTGCCCGGTCGTGATTCAAGTAAGAACTTGAATGTCGTCTGCCGTGGCAAGTTAGTTACCTTGACAACTAGGATTGTGAAGTTTGCCATAGCAAATTATTTGCCAGGGCAACTGGGTTTAAGATATGAATGGATAGTGTTGGAAAATATGGTAGAAGGAAATATGTATATGGAAGATAGTGGTGGTGGCGTGGGCTTTGTAGGTTTGAAAAGGATGACGGATTTTGACCCACTAATTATGGAGAACTAGGAACCAACAATATAAATAAATGGAATCGTAGTGGTAAGGTATTGATTGTGACCCTCTAACTATAAAGAGAATGCTGGAATTTAAGTGATAGAGGGTGGAACATGACTCACTAGCTGTAAAAGAGCTAGGAACCAACATTATAAACAAATGAATGGATGAAGACCACAAGACAAACTTGAAGTCGATAAATTTCTTCAATAGAACTAGAAAGAAAGCAACTCTCAAAGAGGATTTCTATGTATCAAAGTCTTGTTACAAATGAAAGAAAGGGGCCAATTTATAGTGTTCATAGGCTGAATAGGAAAGGTCACACAAAGATGTAACATTCTCATCAAATTAGAAATGCAATGCACTTGAATGCTTTGTCTTTTCATCTTCAAGGCTGGCTCACTCATGAAAGAAAGGGGAATGAATGAGGACACTTGATGTATGTAGACACATTTCCGTCCAAAAGAGGAGTGTCTCTTCCTATTCCATGCTCATATACAAGCCATTCATCGTTCTTTGAATGTCATAAATATGGCCTTCATTATATGTCTCTTTGTAGAATATGAAAAGCCTCCAAAAATATGATAAAGAATGACTTGATTATATGAATAACGGGGGCCTTCAATTGAGTGATAAAGATATATTTTAAGGCTTGTCTTCCTTGTAGAATTTGAACAAACACTCCAAATGGTTGATATAATCAACTTGCACTTCCCAGATAAAGAATAACTTGATTATATGAATAATGGGGGCCTTCAATTGAGTGATAAAGATATATTTTAAGGCTTGTCTTCCTTGTAGAATTTGAACAAACACTCCAAATGGTTGATATAATCCCTCTCTCATGCATGCATTTCCCGTAATGAAATTCCAACACGCACTGTCTTCAGTAAAACGATCATATCTTAAGCTCCAAATATCGGATTGAGGTGATTCAAATGGAGTTGGAAAGATAAGAAAGATGGGAATGAGTTTGTAGAAGACATCAAAACCCAGATATGCATGGATCCTATCCAAATATGGATCTCAAATTGACTGAATGTATGAGACCCTTGAATTCCTTCTTTAAGTGTTGTCTTAATTCATGCCTTGAATTGCTAGTTGAAATCGATCAGCCTTCAAGGGATGTAAAGTAGCTCTTGGCTGAAGTTGAAATGACTCCTCCTTGGTTCAAGCTGCATCCATACGTCCATGCACCTAGAGACAAAGATAGGTCTTATTCAAACTTTAAATAAAAACATGCATGAAACAATTAAGAGCTAGTTTGATTAATGAACTAGTTTAATCAATGAACTACCTTTATTCAATGAACTTGTTGACTTAAATGATGTAGCTCATTAAATGAACTAAATACATGAATGAACTAATTCTTAAGTGAACTATAAGCTTAAATGCAATGCATGTTTTTATGAATGACATCCTTATTTATTCATATGCAAATGCTGAAATTAAGATTAAAACATTAAGAAAAAAAACTCATGCAAGAGTAAGAAGTTGCATTGCTCCAACAAATTTGGCGTTTCATCCTTCAAATTATCCTCTGATGTGAACAACGCGCAAAGAAATTTGGTGCCGGTCAGGATCACGTTAACAACATCTAAGATCAGTTTTAAAAGTGTTAAAGAAAGAGAAATTGTTTGCAAATCTTAAAAAGTGTTCTTTTTTCACTAACAAATTTATATTTCTAGGTTTCATGACAGCTCAAAATGACTCAAAGTAGATCAAGAAAAGGTGAAAGCAATTCAAGAATGACTGTGACCTATGAGCATAAGTCAAGTAAAGAGTTTTCATGGTTTAACTAGTTTCTATCAAAGGTTTGTTCCTAACTTTAGTGCGTTAGCTACACCCTTAACAAGAATCATAAAAAGAATGTCAGTTTTCATTGGGGTGAGGAACAAGAAAATGCCTTTGTTTTTATTAAACAATGCTTGACTAGTGCACCCTTGCTAGAACTCATGAATTTTAATAAAACTTTTGAGATTGAGTGTGATGCACCAAGTTTAGGAATTGGAGCCATTCTCACTCAATATGGACGCCCCATTGCTTATTTTAGTGAGAAGTTGAGCGGTGCAACTCTCAATTACCCGAGATACGACAAAGAGATGTATGCATTAATTCGAGCATTAGAAACATAGCATCACTACCTTTTGCATAAGGGATTTGTAACCCACTTTGAACATTAAGCCTTAAAGCATTTCCAGGGAAAACATAAGTTGAACGAAAGGCATGCCAAGTGGGTAGAGTTTCAAGAGACATTTTCGTACGTGATCAAGTACTAGAAAAGGAATTTGAACAAAATATTATTGCCGACGCTTTGTCGAGGAGGTATGTACTTTTCAGCACCTTGGATTCTAAGTTACACAGATTTGCTTACATAAAAGAACTTTATGAAAATGACCCTGACTTTGGTGACATCTATAAAGCATGTGCAAAGGGAATTTGAAATAGGTTCTACCAACATGATGGATAGCTCTTTCGTGAAGGAAAGTTGTGTATTACTCAATGATCCATTCAAAACATTTTAGTGAAGGAAGCACATGGTGGAGGACTCATGGGTCACTTTGGCATGACCAAGACTTTAGAAACACTTCAAGAACGTTTCTTTTGGCCTAAAATGAGACGCAATGTCGAGAGGATATGCGATAGATGCATTACATACAAGAAGGCCAAATCAAGCTTTAAGCCTCATGGCTTATACATGCCACTTCCTATTCTTGAATCACCTTCTATGGACATTTCAATGGATTTTTTAATTTTTCCAAGGAGAAAAAGTGGAAAAGACTCAACATTTGTGGTTGTTGACATGTTTTCAAAAATGGCATATTTTATTCTTTATAATAAGATCGATGATGCTTCAAATATTGCTAACTTGTTTTCATGGAAGTAGTTCGACTACATAGAATGCCAAGGACAATCGTGTCAGACAAAGATGCTAAGTTCCTCAGTCATTTTTGGAGAACTTTGTGGAGTAGACTTGGCACCAAATTGTTGTTCTCTACTACATGTCACCCATAAACGGATGGTTAAACCGACGTAGTTATCTGAGTTCTTTCAACCTTGTTACGAGCCATCATTCAAAAGAATTTAAAGTCATGGGAGGAATTTTTGTCACACGTTGAATTTGCTTACAACAGATCAGTGCATTCTGCCACCAACCACTCACCATTCGAAGTGGTTTATGGTTTTAATCCCTTTACCAATTGACCAGTTTGTGCATATAGATGGCAAAAGGAATGCCAATTTTGTGAAGGATCTACACCAACGGGTGAAGGAAAACATTGAACGGAGGACAGAGCAGTATGCTAACAAGGAAAACAAAGGACGCAAGAAATTCTGATTCGAGCCTAGAGATCGGGTTTGGGTTCACATACGAAAAGAGCGATTTTCCGCTGAAAAAATCTCTAAGTTGCTACCCCGAGGGGATGGCCTTTTCAAAGTCCTAGAAAGGATTAATGAAAACTCCTACAAATTAGATTTTCCTGGTGTTGCGTAGTGTAGGTGTACTATAAATGATACACAAATAGTGCAAGTATACACATCACACAAGTAGTAAAGTAATGAGTGAGTATCGTCTCCACATAGATTGGAGGTAGTTCAAGTCAAGTTTAAGCACACAAACAAAGACTAAATTATAAATGAAATAGCAAGTGGGAACAGGGCAAGAAATGCGACATCAATTAGTATAAATAAAGTTGAACCAAAACAAGGATACTTCAAGGGTCCTCTCACGTTTACGAAGCTCTTTAATGGAATGATAGGCTAGGCTTGCTAAGGACTTTTATGTCTAAACCTAAGTAATGCCTAGAACTACCTTACCCACAACATGCTCGATAGAGTTTACCTAGGTGTTGCTAAACTATCTCTAGCAAGAAACCTGACAACTAGAATTCTATGGCAATACCTCTCAGCGTGAACACTAGCAAGCTACTTATCGATGAATTTCTACTTCTTTTAGTCGTTGAAACTCTATACTTATCTCTAAGGTGAGTTAGGGTTTTGCCTCTTAGCATCAAACCCCCATTTTCCACGTGGATCTAAGCCTAACTCTCTTGAATATTAAGCTATCTAACTCTTAAGCTAAGGCTAACTCTCGAAAGCTCTTATAAGTTTAGGGCAAGCAAACAATGGAAAAAAATATGTAAAGAGTAAGAAAGCAAACCAAACATTCATTAAAACTTAAACATAAACATCCATAACAAGCCCAAGCCACTTAAAATCAGTTCATGGCTAGGCAAATATCATCCACAATCAACCGTTTAAAAAACCCATCAGAATAATAAGAAGTGAAACAACAAAAGCAACTAGAGAAAAGGAAACTCCCAAGCCACCTTGGATTGTCGTGAACTGCTCTAAGCTTGCTGCTTCTCTCAAAGGCCAACAAGAACACTCCTTGGAGTTTCAACAAAGGAGAACACCACAACGAAGAAGCTCACCAAAATATCCTCTTTTTCGACTCCCTCTTTAATGTGGGTGTCTTATGCTTTATATAGTGGGGGCTCCTAGGGTTTTGTGCCCTAAATTCCAAGGGAATATTTTCTTTTCATGTGGGCTCACAAATGGTTGATTGGTTCACGTGTAAGGCTGCCAAATATCCTCACCTCCTTGTTCACTAGTGCACCCAGAAATGCTATCCTAAATGCTATTGCTTGTCCTCAAGCAATGAACAGAAACAAAGAGACTAATGCTACAACATAACATCAGTTCACGCTAGAGCTATGTCAAAATTTCAGTCCTCCGGACATATAGGCTTCAACATAAAAGATATCTTTCAGATTTTAAGAACTAATCCTTTAGGACAAGATCCTAAGAAATGCAAGTGTGATGACTACATCCTTTCCAGGCTTAACAAAGTTAGAAAATAATTGGTTAAGTTCTCAAGTCATCCTTTCATATTTTTCAAGTTTTTTTTGTGCCTAGAGGGGTTTCAGCTCATCACAACTATCGTTCCTAACTCTAGATGAGTATGGAGAAAACATCTCACCCTGAGCCGGTGTATAGAGTAATCTTGTGACAACTTTCATTCTCTCATTTGATGTTGTTGCCATTTATTTAAATACAATATCCAAGCAAAACAACACAAACCAGAGTGTCCCTCTTCAGCTATGTTTTAGCATTTATTCGTACTTCGACATAAAAAATAAACAACTTAAGCCTTTAAGCTTTCATTTTTCTTTAAAGTTCATTCTATATTATTTTAATCTAAGGCATACGAGTGTTTTTCCACCAAAAATTATCTAACCTCTATAAGCATAAAGAGCATGCAATCATGTAGCAATTACATAATAAAGGATAAAGTCTTATAGGCAGTTCTACCAATCTCAATAGTCATAAACATTCAATCAATTCACATCCATAAAAGTTAAGTTCTCATCACCAGACATCCTTAATCTATTCATAAATATGTCATTAACTTAACTAAATGCCATAGAAAAAATCTATTCATTATTGAATGCTAATGCAAATGGTAAATGATGAACATGAACACCCTAAACTTAAAATGTACAGTGTCCTCAATGCATAAATGTAACCCCCTTGACCCGGCCTAGCTGATAGACCGAACCGAACATGTCACACGGGGAATATTGAAGTAAACCGAGAAGGTTTACCTCAATAAATGACCATATTTTTTTTCTTTTTATCTTGACTAGATGCAAGTTACATTCCCATGTGATCAACAAGCAACCAATTGAAAGACAACGCGAGCATTCATCAATTATTACCAAATCCAAATTTAGGGACCATTTTGTAAACTTAGCAAATTGCAAGGGTTTTTCCCAAAGTTTGATTACCAATCATTAATTAAGTTTATTACATGCATCTCTACTGAAACTCAGTTCGAGTTAACCAATAGGACTCACCTAATTGCATACAAGACAAACAAGGACCAAATTGCAAAGAAGCAGAACCTCAAAATATTCCAAAAACTGAATTAACAGCTAGCAGTTTAGGAACAACAAGCCCCGTACCGGAACAGGCGTATCGAAATAGAGGCACCTGTTTCGAAACACGAGCTCGTACCGAAACCACCCAAGACCCATTTCGGAACAGGGGTTCACAGTTTCAAAACGTACTGAAATGGACCTCCCCGTTTCGATACCCCAAGGCATTTTTGAACACCCATTTCGAAACAAGAAAGGATGTTTCGAAACACCTTGGCCTACAATGTTTAATTTTGCTGGTAAAACTCAAGTTTAATCATCCGAAACTAATCCAACATATAAATAAACATGCTTGCAACTCAAATGCACTTCAACAATCATAATTTCAAGGCAAAGGCATCATCAAAGCATCACTATCAACATTAATGATGTCTAAAGGAATTCTTCCTAAGATAAAAAAGCACCAAAAGGTCAATTTTCAAATCCAAGCATAAACCAACTTCTAAAGGCCATTTACATACCCAAATACGCATACAAAACTTGTACCAAAACTGAAAATACCAAAACAACCAACATTCATAGCATTGGACACTCCCATTGACTTTATTACACTAGTTCAAAACCAAAACATACTTTCAATGAAGTCACATGGAAATCCCTTGAAGTTGTTGCCTCCAAACCTCTAATTATCTGCTTTGATGAGCAAAAGAGAGCATAAGCATACTAGCTTAGCGAGGAATGCTCAAAATCAAAAACACCATCAATGCACAAAATCATCTTTCACTCTTTTTTAAAACCGTCATGCCTTCTTTGAATATCCATGCACATCACAGTTAAAATCAGCATGTAAACGTCATACAACAAGTATCAATTTTTTCACAGCAATTAGACCATTGCTACATAAAATCAAGCATTCCAAGCATATTCACCAATATGCTAAGCTTATGATAAAACATGCATTTGCCACAATATGCATCATCAACATTTCCATAATATTTCAATACATTATATTGGCTTTCAAGTGATTAACAATATTCTCATTTCTCAAAAACATATCAGATACACGGATTACCAAAGGTTTTCCCAAACACTTCATACACTCTACTGGCATTTCAAGGCTCACACACGGGAGTAACCCACTATCGCTGTGACACCCGTGGTGGAGTATTCGATACAATTACAACCCATCAACACCATTCATCGGTAGATGTATAACCCACTAACGAGAGATGGAACACACATAAGGTTTGCACCCGAGAGCTATCCTCAACCATTGCAACCTTAACATTCCTCAATCGTTAGGGTACTAGGATGGAGTTTTTGGTACAATCTCAACCCCTCAACATCCAATGTGACTTGTTTGTAGTACACTCAATCATATAGCCGACTAACTATATGTGATTTCATTTACAAAACACTTTATACAACATCACTTGCCAATATAATCCACATTTCATGCATACCTCATTATTTTTCCAAAGCATTCATATCAAGCAATATTTCAAGCATTAAACCAAGCTTCAAAACTCATGCAACAACACATGCATACAAGGATCACTTACCTAGTGCATCCTTAAACCATATGGCATCATCAACCACATTTTATAAACTCAAAATATGCTATAAAACAGTAGGTAAACACAATTTAAGTCAAGTGAAACCAAAGGCTCATAATAGCACAAACCGAGAGAGAAATTCACTTTACTTACTTCTGAACTTAGTAAAGTGTTTCAAGCTCTTACTAAGTTCCCAAAACCTTCTCTAAAATGTTTCCATGCTGGAAAATCAATTTCCACTCACCGACTTGCGAAACCACACTCGCCGACGCAACAATCAACCGTACAAAGCCTCCAAAACCATTTCGTTCCATTCTGGAACATTATCCCCTATTTTCAACACATAAAAACAGAGATTCAATGCATCATAATGCATCCAAATACTAGCACTCAAAAGTAAACCCGTAGCCCTGCTCTAAAACATTCAATTACCCATCCGAAACAACTGAAAACTCAATCGATTGATCTCTAACCTCATCCCAGCTATCAACCAACACATCCAACACATTTTAACCATAAATCAACATCAAAAAACAACCTAAAACCATCCTTGTACCTCTAGCAACTCAAATCCCACGTAACACCCCAATAAATCCAATCATAAACACCTTAAAAACTAAAGATCTCAAGAATTTCAGGATCAATATGATCAATACTCTATTCAACATCATAAATCTTTCAAAACTCAATTAGAAACCATCTCAAATAGATCAATTCAAAACAACTCCGAAAATCTCATTAAATTATCTTTTTAAACAAGAGTTCATCACTTTATCAAAACCACAACGAAACCTCAATAAAAAACATAGATAAAGAGTCAAATATCTTTGGAATTTCATTAAAGAACCTTGATTAAAGGGTTAGCATAAAATTTACCTCCAATCCTTGCTTCTCTTCTAATTTGGCAAGTTTAGCTTTCAAGAATCTTGAAGAAATTTGAGAGAAATCACAAAGGAGAAGTTGAAAATCAAGAGAGGAAAGAAAGTGAAGGAATTCTGGGAATTAAGAGAAAATGAAGAGTGTTTGGATGAAATGAAAAAGGAGAGAATGAAATTGATCGTCAAAATATCTTAACCAAAATAACTACCTCTTTAATTAAATCAATTAAAGCCATTTTAATATTTAATAAATCATTTAAAACACGTGCCAAATTAGAGAAGAGGCTTAATTGACAATTAGCTCCCTAAAGATTCTAAGATTTTGAGTCTCTCCGAAAACACTCTTTTTCCACAGTTTTAAAACTTTACATTTTGGTCACTACCCAAAATGTATACTTCCCAAAACTCCTTTTTCCAAATTTATTTAACTAACCTCTTAAATATAATTTTAGAAGGTTTTAGGAATTTTTATCCCATCCCGGACCTGGATTTCCCTAAACCACCTTTTAACATTTCGAATAACCAATTACCGGTTCCACTAGCCTAACCCGACATGCAAGACACCTAGGCCCAAAACCGAGGCGTTACAATAAAAGTAAAATGAACTAATCTATAATGCAAATGCAATTGTCGGTTACCTCCTAAAAATCTACTTTGGTGTTGCCGTCTTGGTGGCTTTGTGCTTGATTTTTTTTCTTCTTAAGTGCTGCAATGGGTTCATTGGCCTCACCTTGCGGGTTTGGTTGGCTGGTCAAATCTTCCTCAGTCGGATGTTCATCAATAGCTTCCTCAATATCATCATCAGATGGGGCAGTCCATGCGCTTCAGGTGACTCCTTGGTTTTTTTGCAGCAACAGGAGTCGAGGCAGCTTGCAATGCAGGAGCATCTTCAACTATCTCTTATTTTTCACTGTCAACATTGATAAACTCTTCGAATGGTGGTTCCTCTTGTGGCGGGGTACTTAGGGAAGCTTTTCCTTTATTTTGCCTCGTTGTCTAAGGGCTTTGTTTAACATTGGCAGTAGCTGTTTTAGGAGCAGGTGTTGGATTTGGAGAAGGGTCTCTTCGCAGAATAGTCGGTGGGCGTTTGGTTGCGGTTCCCTTTAGAGCTGGTGTAGCTTGCGGGCATGGCTGGTCCTTCTTGGGGAGAAACAAATCATCGGGGAAGGGTGGGAAGTCGATTTCCATGTGTGGGATCTTATCTTTGAAGTAAGAGTTAAGGGTCACATCCCTTTCCTTGACATACTTGAAGTAGGTTATCAAGCTTCCCTTCTCGTTCATCTCCTCTTGCATGCGCTTAGTAGAGGCAACGAGGGCTGCGATTCTTGCTGTAGTAATGGCTCTGGCTCCACCCTCCAATGTTTCCACTGGAGCATCCTCATCATATCCCCTCAGCCCAAGGATTTGGTCTTGGGTTATTGGACCCTTGCCCTTGTCAATCTCGTCCTCTTGAGGTTTCTGGAAGACTTGCTTTTTGCAGCAGAGTGTCATGATGAGGTTGGGAAAAATTAGAGGGCTCGATTTCCTCTTCAGGCTTGAATAGACTTCATCAATGATGGTTTTTCCCATATCTATCCGTCGGCCATTGAGGATGGAATGGAAAAGGAGTAGCCTGGAGATGTGCACATTAGCTGTGTGGGAAGTGGGTATCAAGCGTGTTTTGAGGTAGTGATTCTAAACCTTGTCCTCGGGCTTCAAACGTTTGCGCTCTACCGATCTAGTGGCTGGGTCTAACTCCGTTCCAATGAAACACAAGTCCTCAAGGACCTCATTATACGTATGGGTGTCGGCTGCTTCAACACATAGGGTGTGTTGATCCACCACATTCTTCAAGCCGTAGAACTTGTTGATTGGTGCAGCAGTGAACTTCACCTGGCCGTCTCGCACATACACACCAAACTGGGTAGGGCTCGTTAGGTGCACATAGAACTCCCTTACCAGGGGCACATATATGTCGCCTGGGTGTTTGACAAAAGACTCCCAGTTGTGCTTAGTGGTGATTTCCATCACTTCCTTATCGAAGCCTCCTTCCCCATCGGTAGGGAATTTGAAACCTTGCTCAGCGAAGGGCTTTCTCTCCTTGATCACTTGGAAGCATTCCTTGGCTGCATTATAAAAGAATTTCTTTATCTCGATGGAGGGTGGGGCTTGTTCGCTGCTGGAAGCATCTGTGGCATTCTTGCATCGGACCATGGTTACTAAGGAGTAAAACAAGAATTGATGGGGGGATTTTTGGGGGTTTTGGTGAGGGAAAAATGAAGGTTAATGAAGTTGTAAGGGAAAAGAAAGAAAATCTTGATGAAGACGATGAAGTTAAAGAAAGCGAATAAGTGTATGAAAGAAGTTATGGGAAAGGGAATAAAGGGTTTGGAAACTGCCACACGCGATTGGAGAGAGAAGATGATGGGGACGGTTATGCAGCTTGGGTAGAGGAGAGAGGTAAGGGGTATTTAATGAAAAGGTGGAGAGAGAATGTTGTGGGTTAATGATGAATTAGGGTTTTAAAATTATAAAAAGTGGAATTCCCCCTTTTTTTGGCTTTTTAGTGCCGCCTCCCCCAAACCTAGGACAATTTTGTCTCTTTTGAAATTCCTTTAATAAGATAAAAACAAACCCTAGCCATAATAGGAAAAGTTGTCTATGATAAATAAAGCCCTAGCGTGCTACCAACAACCTTGGGGACAATTCTGATGTTGGGTGATAAAGAGAAGCATAAAATAAAAACAAGAGAATAAAATAAATGACTAAGGGACTACTAATAAAAAGACTAAATTATTTATATACAAAAAAGCATGAAAATGCTATAACATAAATATTAAGGGTGGGGATGTGCAAACTCTTTAAGGATCTTGAAGGAGTATGGCTGATTTGTGTTGGGTTATATGATGCTCGATTTCCTTCAACCGATGTATTTGCCAAGTTTGGAGAAGATTGAATTTTGGGTGTTCAAGCGGAAGCTAAAAGATTGGAATTGGACACAAGGATTTATAGTGGTTCGACATTCTAACAAGCACCTACATCCACTACCTTAGCTTCCCACTAAGGATTTCAACCAAATTCACTAAGAATTCCGTCCCCCTTTTCCAAGCTTAGGAGGCAACCTTTACAACCCTCAAAGCTTTCTACCCAAAGCTTGAGTAAACCCTCTTTATAAGAGAAATTCTTAGCAAACTTGAAATCCCTCTAATAGGTGTTTGTTTCCACTATTAAGCTCTCACCCAAAACCTAAACACTTGAGCAAATTTAACAATGTTTAGCTCACTAGTGTTGTCTATACAAGAAAATGGACAATTGAACTCTAAGAAAAAAATCTTAACCATAGTGTTGTTGACAATTGAAGCATTAGTCTTATCTTGATGCTTGAAGGTCCCTTTTATACTCCAAAATGAGTTTGTAGCCGTTGAGGACCGTTGGGGATGTTTTGGAGCCGTTAGGGTCTTTATTTCCCACATTAATTGTAGTTCTAGTGCCTTTCGTATCGGTACACGGGGAACTGTATTGGTACGCCCTTCTTCAGAACTATCCGTTGAGCTCTTGCTAGCCTAAGCGTATCGATACGCTAGGGAGCGTATCGGTACGGTCTGCATTTTAAAAGACCGTTGGGAAATAGTAGTTGGGGCTTCTTAAAGCAGGGATCAATATGCTTTAAAGGCGTATCTAGGGCTGTAAACGAACCGAACGTTCAACGAACCGTTCGTGAACCGTTCGGCGGGAAGTTCATTTATGTTCGTTTATTTATTAAATGAACGAACATGAACAAGATTTTTTGTTCGTCTAATTAAATGAACGAACACGAACAAAAGGCTTGTTCGTTGATTTATGTTCGTGAACGTTCGGTAATCCGTTCATTTACGCTCGTTCATTTATGTTCGTTCGTTTATGTTCATTTATCTTCGTTCGTTTATGTTCGTTCAATTATGTTCGTTTATGTTCATTTAAATTTATTCACATATGTCTAGGGGTGTTCATTATTCGGTTAAACTGAACTTACCGACCGAACCAAAACAAAATTGGTTAATCTATTAGATAATTTTAGGTTTCGACTAATAGTTAAAAGTTTTTTCAAATTTTAATTATCGATTAATTCAGTTTAAAAATCGGTTAATTAACTGAATTAATCGAACTAACCAAAAATATTAAATATTTAACAAATTATATATGTTCGTTCATGTTCGTTTATGTTCGTTTGTGTTCTTTAGTGTTCGTTTATGTTCGTTTACCATTTAAACGAACGAACACGAACAAGCTATATTCCTTAATGAACGAACACGAACAAGAAATTTTGTGTTCATTTATGTTCGTGTTCGTTCATTTGTTCGGTTAAAGTTAAACGAACAAACATGAACACACCCTCGTTCGTGTTCATTCGGTTCGTTTACAGCCCTAGGCGTATCATTACGACCCATCTCTGTATCAGTACGGGCAAGCTTGTATCGATACAGGTTTTGGCAGAATCAAAACTAGAGTAGAAAGGTATCGATACGGGGTATACCGTATCGGTACTGTAGTGCTGAAAAGCCAGGTTTCATTGTTTTAAAGCATTCGAAACTTTTCAAAAAACCTTTTTAAACACCTCAAACTTATTTTCAAGTTGTTTGGACTTAAAGACATGTTTTAAATTCTTTTCAAATTTGTCCAAAACATTTTTCAATTATTATATCAAAACACATAGTTCTCCAATCTCCCCCTTTTTGATATAATAAAACCAACTTGAAAAATTGTTTGGGATTCTCCCCCTTTAAGTTTAAAAGTTTGAATAAGAGATGAAATATAGAGAAGTAATTAAAGATCCTCCTTATTCATTTGAAAAACTCAAATTTTCAAACCAATCTCTCCCCTTTTTTGTTGTATCAAAAAGAATTTAAAATACTTTTAGGCTCAAAATAACAATGAAGGTTTAAATTTTGAAACTATTGAAATGTTTGGTTTTAAAATGGCTCCCCCTTACTCAAAGCATCATCAAAAGATGTTAGTCCAACACATGATAATCTAGTTGAATTAAAAGAAAATAAATCAAATTAAACAAGTAAAAACAACTAGATTTTACCAACACTTGAACTTTAAGGGAGTATGTGAAGCCTTCCTCTTCAAGTGTCTTTCTTTGTGTGCATGGTGCTCCCCCTCATTGATTGGACTTGTTGAACACCTCCATCACACCTAATCAAGACAATCATACAAATTTTGGTATCCAAATTGCTTTGGATCCATAAACATTATTTGCACAAAATTTAGTCCCTTTAGGAATCCATTTTCAATTTCATCCTTTTTATGTGAAGTGATTAGTTCTTTTGGAACCCAAACACTTCTAAAACATTTTTCCATTTAAAAATCGAGGGGCACTAGACTGTCTTTGGTAAAATTTTGATTTTCCAAAATCATTTTTCTTTTCTTGTTCCTTGGAAATCAAAATCTTTTCTTTCTTAAGATCATCAACTTCTTTTTGATGATCTTTTTACATTGTTTGAAACAAGTTTTGTAAACTAGAAACTTGTTGCTCAAAATCTTTCAATTTTGCTTCAAACTCAAAATTTGTTTTCAAAAGCAAATCATTTTCGTTTTTCAATTTTGAAATCAACTTTTTTTTTTTTTTGAAAATGAAGCCTTGAATTCGAAAACCAACTCATCATAGACTTCTTGTAACTCATCAAAAGTATAAGAATTTGAAATGGATGAGTTAGAAGTTACCTCCCCCTCATTGAGGGCCATCAAGCATAGGTGGGCTACCTCATCATAGGTGGAGTCTTCATCACTCCATGTGGCCACATATGCTTGCTTTGAAGATGATTCCTTCTTGTTGGACTTGTGGGATTCCTTCATCTTCTTCGATTCATGATAAGATTTTTCAATTTCATTCTTCATGACCCGAGTGAATTTATTGAAGAGATAGGTTATCTCTTCATCTTCACTTTCCTCCTCACTTGAATCTACATGATGGCATGTAGAGGATTTGAGAGCAATACAATTTGGGTTGATGCCAAGTCCTTTGAGCTTCTTCTCCCCATAGCTCTAATCTCTTCATTCTTCTTCTCCTCTTCTTTGTTTTTCTTCATTATTTGGTGAGTGAGAACTGACCCCATGAGCTCATCAAGCTTCAAAGTCTTGAGATTCTTGGCTTCGATGATGGTGGTCTTTTTTTAGTCCCATGACTCAGGAAGGGAGTACATGAGCTTTCAGACAAGCTTCTCTTTCGAGATGGCTTCCCCACAACCTTTGAGTCCATTGGTGATGGTGGAGAACCTATCAAACATCTTCTCAATGTCCTATTCCGGATTCATCTTGAAGTTTTCATACTTGTGGTTGAGGAGTCTGATCTTGGTGTCCTTTACTTCGTTGGTTCTTTTGTATGTGACTTCAAGCTTGTCTCATACCTCCTTGGCATCTTTAAAAGAAGACATCTTCTCGTAGATGTTGGGGCTCAATGCACAAAAGATGATGTACAAGGTTTTGCAATTGAGCTCCATCTTCTTGCGATCATCCGTGCTCCAATCTGCCTTTCTTCGTTGTGGCACGAACAGACCGTCTTCTACTATGTCCCAAACCTTGTAGTCCTTGGACTTTATGAAATACACCAATCTTGTCTTCCAATGGGCATAGTGTGTTCCGTCAAAGAATGGTGGCTTGTCGATGGATTGCGCCATTTGATCGGCTGGTTGATGTGTTGTATCGAGCTTCCCGGATCACCTCAATAGGATGTTAATCCTCTTCGATTGAGCCAAACTCTGATACCAATTATTGGGTTTTATAATGCTCGATTTCTTTCAACCGATGTGTTTGCCAAGTTTGGATAAGATTGAATTTTGGGTGTTAAAGTGGAAGCTAAAAGATTAGAATTGGACACAAGGATTTATAGTGGTTCGATCTTCTATCAAGCACCTATATCCACTACCTTAGCTTCCTACTAAGGATTTCAATCAAATTCACTAAGAATTTCATCCACTTTTCTAGGCTTAGGAGGCAACCTTTACAACCCTCAAAGCTTTCTACCCAAAGCTTGAGTAAACCCTTTTTACAAGAGAAATTCGAAGCAAACTTGAAATCCCTCTAATAGGTGTTTGTTTGCACTATTAACCTCTCACCCAAAACCTAAACACTTGAGCAAATTTAACGATGTTTAGCACACTAGTGTTGTCTATACAAGAAATGGACAATTGAGCTCTAAGAAAAAAATCTTAATCATAGTGTTGTTGACAATTGAAGCATTAGTCTTCTCTTGATGCTTGGAGGTCCCTTTTATACTCCCAAATGAGTTTGTAGCCGTTGAGGACCGTTGGGTATGTTTTGGAGCCATTAGGGTCTTTATTTCTGACATTAATTGTAGTTCTGGTGCCTATTGTATCGGTACACAGGGACCTGTATCGGTATGCCCTTCTTCTAAACTAGGCGTTGGGCTCTTGCCAGCCTAAGCGTATCGATAGGCTAGGGAGCGTATCGGTACGGTCTGCATTTTAAAAGACCGTTGGGAAATAGCCGTTAAGAGTTGTTAAAGTAGTGATCGGTAGGCTTTAAAGGCGTATCGGTAACACCCCTCTCCGTATCGATACGGGCAAGCCTGTATTGGTACGGGTTTTGGCAAAAATCAAAACTGGAGTAAAAAGGTATCGATACGAGGTATACCGTATTGGTACGGTAGTGCTGAAAAGCTAGGTTTGACTGTTTTGAAGCATTCCAAACTTTGCAAAAAACCTTTTTAAACTCCTCAAACTTATTTTCAAGTTGTTTGGACTTAATGACATGTTTTAAATTCTTTTCAAATTTGTCCAAAACATTTTTCAATTATTATATCAAAACACTTAGTTCTTCAATTTGTCTCACATGATGGGAGCTCCATTGTAAACCTTTAGCCTTTGGCCGTTGACCTTGAAGATCGTGTCATCATCAAGCTTCTTGATGTCCACCGCACCACGAGGATAAACCTTGTGCACTAGGAAAGGACCTGACCATCACGATTTCAATTTGGCTGGGAAGAGCTTGAGCGTTGAATTGTAAAGAAGAACTTGTTGGCCTTCAGAGAAATGTTGTGGCAGAAGATGCTGCCATGCCACTTCTTTGTCTTTTTCTTGTACAAGTGAGCATTCTCATAAGCTTGGGCTCTAAATTCATCCATCTTATTCAGCTCCTACAACCTTCTCTCTCCAGCCAGTTGGGCATCCATATTGAGCTTTTTACGGCCCAATACACCTTATGTTCTATCTCCACGGGAAGATGACATGCTTTGCCATAGACGAGCCTTAATGGGGACATTCCCAAGGATGTCTTGTCAGCTGTTTAATAAGCCTATAATGCTTCATCGAGTCTCAGAGACCAATCTTTCCTATTGGAGTTGACCAGCTTCTCTAGAATTTGTTTTATCTCACGATTGAAGATCTCAGCTTGGTCATTGGGCATAGACCTTGTGAACTAGGAAATGACCTGACCATCGTGACTTCAGTTTGCCTGGAAAAATCTTAAGTCTGGAGTTATAAAGGATCACTTGTTGGCCTTCTGAGAAATGCCACAGCAAAAGGTGTTTGTCATGCCATTTTTTTTCTCCATGTATAAGCGCGCATTCTCATTCGCTTGTGATCTGAATTCTTCCATTTCATTTAGCTCTAAATGCCTTCTTTCTCCAGCCAGTTGTGCATCCATGATAAGCTTCTTAATGGCCCAATAGGCTTTGTGCTCGAGTTCCACGGGTAGATGACAAGCTTTCCCATAAACTAGCTTGAATGGTGACATTCCCAAAGGTGTTTTGTAAGTTGTACGGTAGGCCCAAAGGGCTTCATCAAGCTTAGGAGACCAATACTTTCTTTTTGGGTTGACCACTTTCTCAAGAATCTGCTTGATTGCTCTATTGGAGAATTCAACTTGACCATTAGTCTGAGGATGATATGCTATAGCAATCCTATGCCTCACACCATACCTCTGTAATGCTTTAGCAATCAGCTTGTTGTTAAAGTGGGTTCCTTCATCACTGATAATTGCTCTTGGTGCCCCAAATCTTGTGAAGATATTCTTGTGAAGGAACTTCATGACGGTCTTGGAGTCATTCCTTGGAGTAGCAACTGCCTCAACCCACTTAGATATGTAGTCCACAGCCAAAAGAATGTATAAATCTCCATAATATGAGGGAAATGGTCCCATAAAGTCTATTCCCCATACATTAAAAAGTTCGACTTCCAAGATTCCTTGCAAAGGCATTTCATGCCTCCTTGAAATGTTACACGTCCTTTGGCAACGTTCACATGATTGACAAAATGCGTGCGTATCCTTGAAGATGGTGGGCCAATAGAATCCCGATTGTAGGAGCTTTGCAGTAGTCTTAGCTCCTCCAAAATGTCTGCCACAAGGAGATGAATAATAATGAAAAAGTATCTCCTTTTGCTCTTTTTCGGGGACACACCTTCTAATGATCTAGTCAGCCCCTTGCTTGAACAAATATGGTTCATCCCAAAAATAGGATCTTGTGTCATGCCTGAAATTTATTTGTCCCCTTCTATTCAAATTAGGAGGCAAAGTACCACTGATGAGAAAGTTAACAATATCAGCATACCATGGAATTGCTGCAGCATATAGTATTTTCTCATCAGAGAATTCCTCCTTAATTTCCATTTCATCTTGTTTTTCTCTATTATTTTCTAGCCTAGAAAGATGGTCGGCTACTTGGTTTTCATAACCTTTTCTATCCTTAACTTCCAAATCAAATTCATGCAAGAGTAATATCCACCAAATAAGTTTAGGTTTAGCATCCTTTTTGGTCACTAAGTATTTAATAGCCGAGTAATCGGTGTGAACAATAACTTTAGTGCCTATTAGATATGACCTAAACTTATCAAAGGCAAATACAAGAATCAACAATTCTTTTTAAGTTGTGGTGTAGTTAATTTGTGCATCATTCAATGTGCGACTAGCATAATAAATAACATAAAAGAGTTTACCTCGGCGTTGTCCAAGAGATGCTCCTATTGCGTAGTCACTTGTGTCACAAATCAACTCAATAGGTGAGATCCAATCAGGTGGAACAACAATAGGTGTTGAGGTGAGTTTCTCCTTCAATTCTTCGAAAGCGGTGAGGCATTTGTCATCGAATATGAAGGGCTGATTTTGCTGTAGCAAATTACACAATGGCTTGGAGATCTCGGAGAAATACTTGATGAACCTTCTATAGAAGCCAGCATGGCCCAAGAAAATCCTGATGCTCTTCACATTGGTGGGAGGAGGCAGCTTCTCAATTACCTCAATCTTTTCTCTATCCACCTCAACACCATTCTTCGATATTTTGTGACCCAAAACCGTTCCTTCGGTCACGATAAAATGAAAATTTCCCAATTGAGCACCAAATGAGCTTCTTCACATCGCTTTAGCACCTTGGCCAAATTTCCCAAGCATGAATCAAAATCTTCTCCGAAGACTGAAAAATCGTCCATGAAGACTTCCAAAAATTCCTTAACCATATATGAGGAAATAGCCAACATACACCTCTGAAAAGTTGATGGAGCATTACAAAGTCAAAAAGGCATTCTTCTGAAAGCATAGGTACCATACAGACATGTGAATGTCGTCTTTTCTTGGTCCTCAGGTGCTATAGCAATCTGATTGTACCCTGAGTATCCGTCAAGGAAACAATATAATGCTTTGTCTACTAATCTATCTAGCATCTGATCGATGAATGAGAGAGGGAAGTGGTCCTTTTTGGTCGCTTTGTTGAGCTTTCTATAGTCCATGCAAATCCTCCATACCGTTATAGTCCTTGTTGGGAATAATTCATTCTCATCATTACTCGCCACGGTGATGCCTCTCTTCTTAGCCACACATTGGACTGGACTAACCCATGAGCTGTTTGATATGGGGTAGACTACACCAACGTCAAGCCACTTCATTATCTCCTTCATCACCAACTTCTTCATGATGGGGTTGAACCTTCTTTGGGGTTCAATGGAATTGTTGCGACAATCATCAAGCAAAATTTTGTGCATGTAAATAGTGGGGCTAATTCCCTTTAAGTCAGCCATAGTCCAACCTAAAGCTCTTTTATATTGTGATAGCATATTTATTAAACTAGACTCTTGCTTAAGTGTAAGACTAGATGAGATTATCACAGGCAAAGTTTCATTACTACCCAAATAAGCATATTTAAGATGAGATGGCAAGGGCTTTAACTCTAATGTAGGATCATGCTCAAGTGAAGGCTTAGGAGGAATAAATTGTGAAAATCAAGAGGTTCAAAGTGCGTACCTGGTTTGACTTCGAGCAGGCTCGATTGCTCCACCTCTTCTAATCATTCCTCGAATTCCTCATACTCGATCTCGTGGCCCTCCTCAATTATTTCATCTTGGATCTGCTCATATTCATCCATTTCTAAGAAATAGATGCAGCAAAAGTCTGTAGTCTCCTTTTTTGCTGTAGCATCCATGTACGGACACTCTTCATATTCATCCACATATTTGAGAGTGTTGAAGACAATGATTGTCACCTCTTGATCAACCACCCTCTAGAAATGGCCGCACAAAAATAATGAGTTCGTTATCATCCGACTCGCAATCAAGAATGAGGAAGTCGACTGGGAAGATGAACTTGTCCACCTTCACCACTACATCTTCTACTCTTCCTTCCGGGCGTACATGAAATCGGCCGGCCAATTGCAAGATAACTGTAGTTGGCCTTACATCTCCTATATCGAGCTTCATGAAGACTAGCTTTGGCATGAGATTTACATTAGATCCAAGGTCACACAAGGCTTTTCCCACATAGTTATCATCCATTGAACATGATATAATAAAGATGCATGGATCCTATCTTTTGGGAGGCAATTTACTCCATACAGAATAGCATTCACTTGTTGTAGAAAATGTCACATACCGATCAACCTTTCTTTTGTTGTTGATGATGTCCTTCAGAAACTTAGCATAAGTGGGCATCTGATCAATGGCTTCTAGGAACAGGACCTTAATATGTAGCTGGTCCAGAACATCCACAAATTTCTTGAATTTGAGATTCTCATTTTGTTTCTTCAATCGTTGAGGGAAATGAGGTGGGGGTCTAACTTCTTCCCCTATCGACGCAAGTTTCTCTTTTGCTGTAGCAGTTTCCTTATCATCGATAGTTTCATTCACTAAGTCCCCGTATTTCTCCTTCTCACCAGATGTTTCAGCTTGCAATTCTGGTTCCTCTTGTGCTTCCTTAGGAGCAGAGTCTTCTTTCTTGTTCCCTTCAAACTTATCTTCAGTGTTAAGTTAGGTACCACTCCTCAATGTGAGAGCACTACATTGCTCTTTGCCATGCTTCTTAGTGACTTCAGTGTCACTAGGCAGATTTCCTTGGGTTCGCACATGTAATGCTTGAGCAATTTGACCCACTTGGGTTTCCAAAGACCGCAAGGATGAACTGTGACTTTGTAGCAAAGCTCCTTGATTTTTAATGGTCATGGAGTGATCTTGGAGCAATGTATTAGTAGATGCCATAAACTCCTTAGTAGATGTCATGAAATCCTTGAGTGTAGCTTACAATGAATTGTTGTTGGATGAAGATGCAAAACCCTTGTTGTTTTGCTATGGCATATTCTGCTGTGATCCGTGTGATTCTCCCTGATTCTGTTGATTTACATTCCCATAGTTGCTATTCCCATGATTTCCCCAGAAGAGGTTAGGATGCTGACGCCATCCAACATTATAGGTGTTCGAGTAGGGGTTGTTACTCTGATTGGAATTCCCTACATAGTTAGCAGATTCTTGATTGTTCGGGCACTCGCTCAAATGGCGGTTTCCATTGCAACGAAGGCAAATTGATGCCACTCTTACTTCCTTCACCTCATTAGGCTTTTGGAGATTCTTTAGCATGGTCGTGATAGCGGTTAATTGGGCTGCTACTGAGGCATCCATATTCGTATCACGTGATACTTGAGTTTTCCTCCCCATTCCATGTCTTGATGAGGGAAATTGATAATCGTTGTTGGCTATTCTATAAAGGATGTCAAAAGCTTCCTCGGGCGACTTGTCTAGTAATGTCCCATTTGCTGAGGCATCTAGCATCATTATGGTGGGAGCATTAACACCGTTGTAGAACATAACCACTTGTGTCCAATCATGAAAACCGTGATTAGTGCACTTGCGCAATAATCCCTTAAAATTTTCCCAACACTCATACATTGATTCGTCACCAGACTGGCGAAAGGACGCAATATCATTCCTCAATTGAGTGTTCCTATTTGGTGGATTATACCGCAGCAAAAAGCTCTTGCACAAATCTGTCCATGTTTCCAATGATCCGGCTGGCACACCACTTAACCATTCTCGTGCTCGGTCACACAAAGAATAAGGAAATAGTTTAAGTTTCAATACATCCTCGTGCACCCCTTGTTGACGGAAAGAGTCACACACTTCTAAGAATGCACGAAGGTATTGTCTAGCATCTTCATGAGGGGAGCCTCCAAACTAACCAATTGAGTTCAACATGTTGAACATTACAGGTTTAAGCTCAAAGTGGGCTTCCTGAATTTCGGGAGCAACAATTCCTGGATTAAGATCATCCAAGACAAGATTTAGGTGATCTCTAATAGCTCTGGGTCTTGCTGGAGCATTTTGACCTTCGTCTCCAATTACTGCAGCAGGTTCCCCTTGATGTTGAGCTCCATTCATGATTCTAATTGCTTCTTGTATTCGTCTCCGTTGACGAAATAGATGATCGATTTCTGGAATGTAAGGTAGTATAGGCTCTCGATGTCTCCTTCGGCGCATGCAATAGCGCAATACCTAACAAGATAAACAAAACAAGTTAAGAAAATTATATACAAAAGCAAAATAAACTAGTAAAAAGACTAAACCTAAAAAACCAATTGCCAATCCCTATCAACGACGCCAAAAATTTGTTTGCGCGTGTGATTACTATAAATGATACTCAAATATGGTGCAAGTATACACGTCGAACAAGTAATACAGTGATAAGTGAGTATCGTCTCCACAGGGATTGGAGGTGTTTCGAGGTAAGTTTAAGCACACAAGTGTCACGAAATGTAGATAGAGAATGTTGTGGCAAATCAAGACAAAGCGATAAATGATGTAGCAAATAAAGATAAAAGATAGCGTGTTGAAATCAGTAGACTTAACAGGTCCTCTTACGTATACGAAACTCATTTGAAAATGACTGGCTGGGTTGCCTGGTTAACCTATGTCTTAGCTCTCAACTAGGGTTTACCTCTCTAACTTACTCTATGCTCGGCATGATTTACTCAAGGTGCTCCTTAACTATCTGTTCCCTTTTTGTGAGAGCGCAAGTGCACACTCCTGCCAAGTTATAGTATATAAGATGTCGAATCCCACGATGATTGGAATAGTTCCTTCGAGTGTATATCTGCACAAGAAATTTAAATGCACGATTAATTTCGGGTTTGGTTAAAGGAATAAAACTAAAAACACAATTAATTAAAGAAGGGGAGATCAGAGTGATAGAATGGGCCAGGTTATTGCTTCTCAGTAGTGTGTTGACTGTGTTATGAAGTAGTACAGTTATTTCTGCGCTCCCACGATATGCTGCCTTGGCGGGTATGGAGGGCGGCAAACTACGACCCTGTCACGCGACCGTAGTAGGTCACTACCACTGTAGGAGTGTACTATCTCGGTAGGTGAAATGGAAAGAAGTCATGGCGGCAAGTCTGGCAGATACTCCAAGTTCGGCAGGATAGTCGACAGTGATCCCTCCTATTTCTAGGTTAGGATGCTCGAGAGCTAACTTGTGGACTAGTGTGGAACCAAGTTAGTCAACTCGGTTGGTAATCCCTTTTAGCCGCTGAAACTTGTAGACTGGTGTGGAACAAAGTTAGTCACGCCTCAGCACGTTGTGACCGTACTTAACCCTTTCGTGAGCCTTGCACTTTCGTGCCCGACAAATGGATTCTCTCAAACGACTGATGTAGAATGATTGAAAGAATGAAGAATAACAGATTAAGTAAACTCAGAATATTTTATTGAAAAATAAACTCACAGACTTTACAACTGTTTCTCACAACTACTTTACATGCAAAAACCTAAACCCTAGGAAGCTTAGAACATAGATGACTCCCTCTCTCTATCGATCTTTGTGCCCTTATTCCCTCACATACATGGGTATATATAGGTCTTGGCCTAAGGTTAAGTCCTCCTTGGATTTTAAGTCTTCATTGATGATAAAATAGATTTAATATTTAATAATTCATTCAATTCTGACTTAAATATGGACTCCTTTGGATGTTTACTTCTTCAGCAAGTAAGTATAAGCCACCTTGCTTTTCGATCTTCAATCAGCTCTATACAACGCTCCAAGCCTCATAAAAATGCAAGATTGGGCTCAATGGACTCAGAAAAATATCCTATATCAAACGAGACCCATCTCGACTATGTCGGCGTATTTTCGTCTGGGCGGGATTCGACGACGACAGCACTCGGCGGCAAGTCCAGCGGCCTCAACTAGAACTACTTCAGTACAACTTCTTCTGCTCTCTGCCTTCTCGTCCTCTCTTCCTCTAATCAACTCCCAGCACCTGAAAACATAAAACTAAACTAAACAATATCTTTTTCTCACCAAAACATAATATTTTATATAAAGTCATGGTAAAGTAAAGAATATTGTAAATATGCATGAATGCACCTAAGTATGCCTAAATTAGCTTCAAGAACAACAATAATATAAGCAGGAATGTATACGAAATATAGAACTTTTGGACACTTTACACTATCTTTAGCAAGGAAACTGAGAGTATGAAATGCTACAACAATACCTCTCGGCGTAAACTCTATCACTCCCCCTACTCGTAAAGTTCTATCCTTCTTAGTTGTTGAAACCCATCACTTATCTCTAAGGTGGATTAGAGATGTGCCTCTCAGCATCCAACTCCATTGTCTATGCAGGTTAAAGAAAGCTCTCTCGACCACTAACCTCAACTCACACCTAAGGAAAGGCCAACTCTTGAAGGCTCTTATACCCCTAAGCATTTAACAACATAGAAAAAGCATAGATAAAAGCAAGAGATAAATAAACGTTCATAAAAGAAACTAAAACATAGTTCATCCAAACAGCCCAAGCCACCTATAATCAGTTCATGGCTGGGCAAATAACATCCGAAGTATCTTCGTTCATACAACCCATTTTCCAGATATAAAAGAAATGCTAAAGCAACAGAATGGGAAGAAGAAACTCCCAATCTGTGATGGACTGTAACGCCACGAACCGCCCTAGGCTTGCTTCCTCTCTCAAGGTCAGCAAGGCCAAACCCTTGGAGCTTCAACGATGGAGGACACCAGGTGGAGGAAGAAGAAAAGAAAAGAGCCGCCTTTGTTTTTTCTCCCTAGCCTTTTTGTCACCTTTTTCTCGCTCTCCCCTTTACTGACGGTCTCACGTCCTTTATATAGTGGGGGCTCCTAGGATTTTGTGCCCTAATATTCTTTGTCGTCCTGGGAATATTCCCTATGCACGTGGGGCACAATCAGACAAAAGGGGGCTCGCACATGTGGGCTATCATCATGTGCGCATTACTTTATCTTTTTCTGGGCCCGGAATTGTTGTCCAATTTGCTATAGCATTTTCCTTCCTTGCTCTGCTTCCCATCAGCTTCACCTACATAACACAACACCAGCACATACCCTTCAAGCAGCATCTAGTTTCATGAAATTAAGCTAAACCACCAACAAGTAAAGATATATGCAACTATATGCTCTAAATGCCCCTACATGCTATGAAATGACCTTGAGAATAAGCAAAAACCGTAAGCGAAAAGGTGTAAAATATAAGCATTTTGGCCAGTCATCACATTGCCGCCCGTACATGACCGTTGGAAGCCCACCCACAAGCAACCTTTGCTGTGCACGCAAGCATTGCCATTCAATGCTTGTGACCATTACACCACTCCTCATCTATTTAAACCTCCTCCCTCTAAACACTCTACCATCAAACCCGTCTTCTCCCTACTTAACTCCAAGAATTTCTTTCGAGTTTCTTATCTTTGCTTTTATTTTTTAATCACGATTTCTCACAACGAACTCAACAATGGCCCTAAAATTAGGAGAGCACTCACAAACCACTGAAGAACCGACATTCAAAAGGTTTTCCCCACCGGAAGTAGAACGAAGATTCAACACAAAGTTTGTCAGCCGTCAAGTTTTGGAAGAGCAAGGCTTCCAATACTCTTCATCGCACACCGATTTTGGTTTGGAGCCCGTCATCTTCAATAAGATCAAACATCAAAAGTGGCAAATCCTTTGCCACCAACCGGAGCCCGGCAACATAAAATGAGTTTGAAAATTCTATGCCCACTCTCCAAATCCCAACAACCTCTATGTACATGTTTGAGGCCAAGAAATACATGTGGATGCCGATTCCATCAACCTCTACTACGACATGCATGTCACCAAATATGAGCACAAGGAATATGTCGACAAGCTCACGGTGGACGACCACGAGGACATGATCAAAGAGTGGTGCATTGCCGGGACAACATGGAATGAAGAAGCGTACAAAGGAATGGTAAACCGCCGAAGGCTTCGGTCCGAGGCCAAACTTTGGAACACCTTTATTAAGAGATGTTTAATGACCACATCGCACAACACAACCGTCGACAAACCAAGGCTTGCACTCATCCACTCTATATTACATAATAAAATTATTAATGTTGGATCCATTATATGCAATGAGTTATTTATGTGTAGCCAAAAAGATAAGGGTCGCCTTTACTTCCCAAGTCTCATCACCGGCTTCTGCAAGGAAAAGAATGTCCCAACTAATCCGGCCGACGAGCTCACACCACCAAGAAAGGGATGTACAAAGGCTCAATACTACAAGATAATGCAAATCACCGAAGCCGAGCCAAAGTCCACACCGGTAAGAGGCATTGCCACGACAACATGCTCGGGCAATGCCCCAGCAACTCCAAAAAATGATTTTGCGGTAACCACCCTCCAGCACCTTGCACAGAAACTTGACGCGATGGACAAACGGCGACGCATGTTCATGTAATAAACAAGGGACTTCAACAATTCCATCATTAAAGTGATCCTTGAGAAGTTCCCTGAGAACACGGTGCAATTCCTGGCCTTCCCTACCGACATCCTTGCCCCGACAACACCAAGAGCCTCTGCCGCGGCAACATCTAAAGACATTGCTTTGGCAATGAAGACAACCACTGCCTCAACAACATAGGGAAACACTGCCTCGGCAATCCCTGTTACCTCTACTACAACAACAAAGATTGATGATTGTTGCGTGTAAAAGTGTCTATCCCAATTGTAGTGCAAGTGTACACGACGCAAGTAGTAAAGTGATATAAAGTATCGGATATCGTCTCCACGGGGACTGGGCTAATAGCTTCACCTTAGATTGCTGCACAACAGTAAAGAAAATATTTGAGAAGGTTGTCACGAAAATAACAAAGAGAACTTATATAAAAGAGTAGAGAAATCAAGATAGAGAGAATGGGTCGGTATTGAATTGCTCAGTAGTGTAGGTGTTGCGAAGTCTAGGAAACTTTGTTCTATCGTAGCGCCTACTACGGTAGCACCTGTCGCGGCAGCAGTCCGTTGGTTATCGCGGCAGCGATTACTAAACTCTGTACTTCAAGCTTGGCAAGAATCCCTGTTGTGCCTTGGCCTATCCCTAGGTCCAAGTCTGTCGATGAACACGTCTTTGATGATACCTCCCGGCGTGAATCGAAGGATAAACACCGATGTTGTTGAATTCTTCCTTAGCCACTTAACCTCGTCCTATCCCTAGGTCCGAGATAGTTCAACTATAAACTAGAGAACTCGCACTTATTCCTTTCGTATACTTAACACTCCCGATATTAAGTAAATAGATAACCTCACAATGCTCTCCCGATGCTCTTGCAAGATGTTAATAACCAGAATAAGAGAACTTGAAGTTTATTTTATTGAACTGAAATTTCCTAAAACAAAAACAACCCTTGCAACTACTTTACAAATCAACCTGTGGCCTTAAGGGGAATTTAGAACATGATGAGAGGATGAAAACGGCTAGGGTTTGAGAAGAAGGCTAGAGAATGGTTGATATCCCTCCTAGGTCGAAATACATGCCCTTATATAGGCTTTGGGTCCATGTTTTCTAAAATAGCAAGAATACAACTTTAAATTAAAGTACAATTCTAATAAAGACTAAATCTTTAGAGAATCTATCTTTAAGTCGTCCTCCTTCTTGCTTGGGATTTTCTCTCCTTGAACTTTGGGCTTGGTATTTCTTCTGATCTAGGGCTTGGAAAATTATAGTGGTTTTACACGACAGACGAGCTGAATTTTCTCTATCTGTCGAGGTCCACTTTGCTTCTTCTCCTCAAAACTGCTGTCGTCCTTTGCTATCACGGCGGCAACCATGGTAGCATCGTCCTCCTTGACTGCTTCGTCCAGTTCCAGCTCTTCAGCTTCACTGCCCTGCGCCTGCCTCGCCATCTGCTATGGCAGCATCCTGCAAAAGCAACCAATTTCAGTAGAAACTGTGCCTTTTAATATATTTGTGATGTTTAACTGTAAACTGACCTAAATGCAATAAATAATGCTTGAATGCAGCAGAAATATGGGTTAAATAGGTGGTAAATAATAGAACTTTTACACACTCAACACACCCCCAAACTCAAGTTTTTGCTTGCCCTCAAGCAACTAAGACCTAAAAAGAAAAATGAAATATTTTTGTTTTGGCTTAAAACAGTGAACTTTCCCTTACCCTTCATTTGTTCCCTGTGGCGGCAGCACCTTGTCAGATAATCTAGGATCTGTCCGGAGTCTCACTATAGTCCTCGTGCAGTGTGTGCATGCTTGTGAACAGTTATATGCCAAGACTCTCTTAGTTTCACTAGAATAATTCAGCCCTTAACTCGAATTTTTATGCCAAAGTTTATCTTTTGAAGGCATTTTTTATGCTCCTTTTATTTTTGTTTTGATTCGATTTCACTTATTTTTTAAGCTAATGTTTCACTAGAGCCAGTTTTAGGCACCTCTAGCTAACTTCCTAGAGCCAGTTTCGGGCACCTCTAGGGCTGTTGAGTCTCTTTTGCTAAACTTCTTTCCTAGATCCTGTGTTAGGCACCTCTAGGGGCTATTCAAGTGCTAAGCTTCCTATTCTAGTTGACTAAAAGAGTTCTAAGCAGTATAACAGTCACAAATAGTGTTTAAGTTTCCAGAACTATAGAAAGGCTATAAACTTCTCCTAAAAACTATCCTAAAGGCACTGCCACGACAGAGCTGTCACGGTAGGTAAGTTCAGTTCACAGACTTAAGCCAAAATTTTCAATTTTCTTTTACCAAAAATAAACTAAGTAAAAGACACAATTTTAAAACTAAATTAGACTCCATTAATGGAGGGATGCCACCCCCAAACTCAAGGGTTGCATTGCCCTCAATGCAAAATGACAGATAAAAATAAAGATAAAAGCAGTACATCACAAAATATATAGGCAGACAGCAAAATAAGATAGGAAACGTAAATTTTTAATCGCTGTTTTCGCTGCTGATGCTGACTCTAATTTGGCGGCGGGCACGAACTTTCGGAGCTGGCTGGCAGATGGGGGAGGCAGTTGTAGTCTTTACTTTGGCCTCCCGTGGTGGTTCAATCCTGGTTGGGGAGATATGAGGGGGCTTCTCCACAACCTGGACGTCAGAGCTGCTGCTACTGTCCTCATCGCTGCTGTTGTCACTGGCTTTTGGCATATTGTTTTTGTCCGCCATCCGCTTCTGCCTTTTCACCGGTGAAAACTCCTTCGATAGATTCCTCTTAATAGAGGCTTCATTGTCGCTGGCGGCCCAAACGGAGGAGGATGAGAAACCGACAATGAAGGCGTCAAGTTTTTCCGAGGTCATTTTTCTCTTTGTCCCACGGGTAGAAGTCTCTGCTGTAGGGTTGCTGCCAGCAGCTATCGTGGCAGGTGTTGGTGTGGATGCTGCAGGAGGCGTTTATGGTGTGGCAGCAGGTGTGGGAGTGTGGTCAGGGGTGTTTACAGTAAAATAATGTGCAGGGAAGGTGGGGAAGACAGCATCAGGGAAATTTAAAGAGTTATGGATAAAATTTACCGTAGATGCAGTAAAATCCCTGACGAAGGTCATAAGACCGAGCTGTCGTTCCTCCATCTTCTGAATGGCAGCTAAAATCTGGGAGGAGGAGTCTATCGGGGCGGCTGCAGCGGTAGCTGGTTCAGTCTCTGGCTGCTCTGTCGTGTCTGCTATTGTGGCAGCTGGATCAAATGATGACAGAGGAGTGGCAGCGGTCAGCTCCATGAGGCTGAGTATGTTATTTTCTGTCCAAAATTTCCCTTGGACTCGAAAATCAGTGGTCACTTCTGGTACGCCATGGCCACGGCAGAGGGATGTGATGAGGTATGGCAGGTAAAGCAGACCCGTCGGTCTGTGTGCGCACTCCAAGATGCTTTCACGTATATATCTGCCCACGTTAATGGGCCTCTCATGTAGTATGGAGTGAATTAAGGCTAACCTGGGTTGGTCAACTGTTGTATTGTGTGACGTCGGCATGATACGCTTTTTGATAAAAGCATTCCATAATTTAGCCTACGGCAGTAGTTGACTACTCTTTACCGTCCATGGATTCTTGCGGCTGGTGTTCCATTGAGTTCCCTCATCTGCCAGCTCTGCCATGACAGCATCATAGGCAGCAAGGTCTAATGTGTTGAGGAACTGTTGGTGAGCGTCGTCGTTGCTGCCAACGTAGAATCCATACAGTGTGTTAATGTACTCAGCTTCAAACGACACTTCCTTTCCTCATACGATCACTGATGTCGCCATCCTGCTGTTAATGGCAGCGTAGAAATCTCGCACCAACGAGACGTTCATCTCCTCAGGCTATTCGGCAAAGAGCTGCCACTGTAGAGCTCGAATTTTTCGGGCTATGAACGACTTTAGACCTAGATTTTCCTCCTCTGTTGTGTAAATGAATCCCTTTTCTTCCCACATGTCTCTGATCTGAAATGAGCGTGGGGTGGTTGCTGTCGGTGTGGAGCTGGAAGCAGCATTCCTACGAGTATTCCTGGAAGACATTGTTGCAAGGGTTGTGAAAATGAAAATGAAAGCAGAAAAATTCTAGAAGAGTAAGTAAGAAGAGTAGAAGTGAGTGAAAATGACTAAATGAAACGGGGTTTATATAGAGAGGAATTTGCTGCCCGTTGGAGCTGTAACGGCAGGCGCGAATAACGGGGCCAGCTGTCACGTGTTTCCGTGTCTGCTGCGCGTCTGTTACGCGTTTGCGTGTCTGTCGTGATAGCGTGTTGACAGCCTTTATTTTCCGCGTCTGTCGCGGCAGCTGTAACGACAGGCTCCAAAATTTGGGCTTTGTTGGGCTGGTGGGAGGATGGTGGGCTGAATTCACTTCTACTGTTCTTCTTGTCTCCTTTATTTCCTAAAAACAGAAAAATAAAAACATTATTTAAAAATAAAATAAATCTAATTTCCTAATAAATAATACTAAATTATAAAAAATAATAAAAATAAAATTTAGGTTAAGTTAACCACTTCCTGCATTCGTGGGGCTTCAGTCCCCTAATAATGCTTCAAGCGCTGTCCGTTGACTTTGAATTGGTGCCCATCTTTTAAAGATCTGATCGTGATGGCACCATGGGGGAAAACTTGTACAACTTAGAACGGGCCAGACCATCTAGATTTCAGCTTCCCTGGAAAGAGTTTTAATCTAGAGTTAAATAGCAATACAAGCTACCCTGGGCAGAACTGTCGTGGCAGCAACTTTTTATCATGCCACTTCTTAGTTTTATCCTTGTAGATTCTTGCATTGTCATAGGCCATTGTCTGGATTTCTTCAATTTCGTTCAGATCCAATAGCCTTTTCTGCCCTGCCTTGTCCAAGTCCATATTCACTGCCTTGATTGCCCAGTATGCTCTATGCTCTATCTCGACATGTAAATGGCATGTTTTCCCATAAATCAATCGGTACGGAGACATGCCCAATGGAGTTTTGAAAGCTGTCCTATAAGCCCATAACGCATCTTTCAGGTGTAAAGACCAATCTTTCCTAGTTGGCTTAACCATCTTTTCAAGAATGTTCTTGACTTCCCTATTGGATATTTCAGCTTGTCCATTGGTCTGTGGGTGATATGTTGTTGCAATCCGATGCTTGACACCATACTTCTTCAAGGCAGCAGCAATAACCCTGTTGTCGAAATGTCTCCCTTCATCACTGATGATTGCCTTAGGGATGCCAAATCTAGAAAAAATGTTTTTGTGTAAAAACCTTTGAATTGTCTTGGCATCATTCTTTTGAGTGGCGATAGCTTCAACCCACTTAGAGACATAGTCTACTGCCAGGAGGATGTATAGATTCCCACATGAAGATGGGAATGGTCCCATAAAATCAATCCCCCAAACGTCGAAGATCTCGACTTCTAGAATGTTCTGCAGCGGCATCTCGTGTCTCCTTGAGATGTTTCATGTCCTTTTGCACTTGTCACAACTCTTGTAGAAGATTTGCACATCTTTATACAGTGACGGCCAATAAAACCCTGACTGCAGCACCTTGGCAGCAGTTTTGTTGCCTCCTAAGTGTCCTCCATATTGTGAAGCATGGCAGTGATGAAGTATATCTTCTTGCTCCTCCTGTGGTACGCATCTCCTTATAACCTGATCTGCACAGATTTTGAAACGAAGAGGTTCGTCCCAATAATAATGCTTAACATCATTTTGGAACCTCTTCCTGGCTTGATAATTAAGGTCAGAAGGAATTATTCCGCTAACTAAGAAATTAACGAAATCAGCATACCTGGGGAGTTCAGAAAACTTACCTGCCGCCATGGCTGTCGTGGCAGTGACTGCGGCAGCAAAGAGCTGCTCATCTGGGAAGGTCTCCAATATGTTTGTCTCATCTATCGGTAGACTCTGTCCCTTCTCCAACCTTGACAAGTGATCTGCCACTTGATTTTCTGTCCCCTTTTTGTCCTTGATTTCAAGGTCGAATTCTTGCGATAGCAGGATCCAACGTATCAATCGAGGTTTTGCATCCTTTTTCGCGAACAAATACTTTAAAGCAGAGTGGTCTGTGTGCACTATGACATTCGTTCCAAGTATATAAGAACGGAACCTGTCAATGGAGAAAACCACATCTAATAACTCCTTCTCTGTGGTAGTGTAGTTCACTTGGGCGTCATTCAGTGTCTTGCTGGCATAGTATATAACATGAAAAATTTTGTCTCTTCGCTGCCCAAGTGCTACCCCGACAGCATAGTCACTAGCATCACACATGATCTCAAACGGCAATGTCCAATCTGGTGGCAGTACTACTGGGGCTATTACCAGCTTTTCCTTCAGAACCTTGAATGCTTCAGTACATTCTTCGTTAAAGTCAAAGGGTCGGTTCTGCTCCAGAAGATGTCATAGGGGCTTGGTGATTTTTGAAAAATTCGCAATGAACCTTCAATAAAAACTAGCATGTCCTAAGAAACTTCTGATTCCCTTGACTGTGGTGGGCGGCGGAAGCTTTTCGATCACTTCTATCTTGGCTCTGTCGACTTCTATGCCACGGCAGCTAATCTTATGGCCAAGGACTATCCCTTCATCCACCATGAAGTGACATTTTTCCCAATTCAGTACTAAATTTGCTTGTTCACATCTCTCGAGCACATTTTGTAGGTTGCCTAGGCAGCTTTCAAAATCATCTCCAAAGACTGAAAAATCATCCATGAAAATCTCTAGGAAGTCCTCCACCATATCGGAGAATATGGCCATCATGCACCTTTGGAAGGTGGCTGGTGTATTGCATAGTCCAAACGGCATTCTCCTAAAAGCATACGTTCCGTAGGGGCATGTGAATGTTGTCTTTTCTTGATCTTCTGGTGCGATAGCTATTTGATTGTAACCTGAATAACCATCAAGAAAACAATAGTAAGGTTTACCCGCTAATCTATCAAGCATTTGATCAATAAAGGGTAAAGGAAAGTGGTCCTTTCGGGTAGCTTTGTTAAGCTTCCGATAGTCCATACAAACCCTCCAACCGGTCACAGTCCTGGTTGGGATTAGATCATTGTTTTCGTTGGTCACCACGGTCATTCCTTCTTTCTTGGGAACACATTGCACCGAGCTCACCCATTTGCTGTCCGAGATGGCGTAGATTATTCCAGCATCTAGCCATTTGATTATTTCTTTTCGCACCACCTCTTTCATCGCATGGTTCAGCCGCCTTTGAGCATCTATAGTCGGCTTATGATCATCCTCAAGAAGGATTTTATGCATACATAAGGCTGGACTAATGCCTTGAATATCGGCTATCGTCCATCCAATTGCCTTTTTGTGCTACTGCAGCATCCCTATTAGTTGTTGTTCCTGTTCCTGCATCAACTTGGAAGAGATGATTACGGGCAACGTATTATTTAAACCAAGAAAAGCATATTTTAGCTGCCCTGGCAGGGGCTTAAGTTCTAAAACAGGGGGCTCAATAGTTGATGGCTTTTGGATTGCATGGTTATCGGAAGTATAATTTAAAGGTTCGAATAACTTACCTGGACAATCGCCTATCCAGTTTACCTCCTCCTGATCTTCAGTATAAGATGTATCGGATTTTGAGGAGTTGCTGTCGTCGGTGCTGTCGTGACAGTCCTGTAAGTGACTGTCGAGGCAGTGACCAATTTTTATGTCGTGACAGCCTGACCTGATGCAGGGTTGGTCAAGGGAAACTTCAGTGATAACCTTGCATTCTTTTTCTGCATCAGCGTGCTTCATAGCTTGGAGAACATTCAACTTTATCTCTTGATCATTCACTCTCATGGTGAGTTCACCTTTTTCCACATCAATCAGTGATCTTCCCGTGGCTAAGAAGGGTCGCCCCAGGATGATTGGTGCGTTTTCATCTGCTTCACAATCTAAAACAAGAAAGTCAGCAGGAAATATAAATTTATCCACTCTTACCAGAATATCTTCGATTTTTCCTTCCGGATGAACGTAAGAGCAGTCTGCCAGCTGCAGAATTACTGTTGTGGGCCGAGCTTTTCCAATACCTAATTTCTGAAAAACAGATTTTGACATTAAATTTATACTAGCACCAAGATCACAAAGTGCCTTACCCACATATTTATCTCCGATTACACAAGGTATGATGAATCTCCACGGATCCTTCTTTTTCTGGGGTGGTTGCTTGTGAAGAATACTCATGCATCATTCTGTCATCTTAACCGTTTCAAATTCCCCAAGTTTAGATTTCTTCGACATGGCATCCTTGAGAAATTTGGCGTAACCGGGCATCTCCCTAACGGCATCTAACAGTGGGATATTGATATGAACCTGCTTAAAAATATCATAAATCTTTTTAAGCTGTGATTCTTGCTTCAATTGCTGTAACCGTTGAGGAAAAGGAGGTGGGGGACGATAATCAGCAATACGTCCTTCCCACTGCATACGAATCTGAGGAGGTTTGGGTTCAGCATCTTTCTCCTCTGTCGCTTCTGCTGTCGTGATAGGCTCATCGGCAGGAGGTTGCTTGTTACATGTCGGGGCAGCTTCCTCGGCAGGTCTGTCCAAGGCTGGTTTTTTCATTGTTTCAGCTTCCTTCTCTGGCCCTGGTAGTTTCTTCCCACTCCTAGTAGTGATGGCTTTACACTGCTCATGTGTGGGTTACCTAGCATTTTCCGTATTGCTAGGAAATCTAGCCAGTCTGCCTTGGGTTGATATGCTGGGAAGCTTGACCCATCTGTGTCTCCAACGATTTCAGAGTAGCTTCATGATTTGTCATCTGCATCTCTGTTTTATCCATGAATGTCTCTGTCTTCTTGACAAATTGATTCATGTTCTCAATATAAGTTCCCGTCTGAGACATAAACGTAGCCAGAGTCTGTTCCAGTATACTGTTTGTGGCAGCTGGTGGCTGTTGCTGCTGCTGTTGCGGCTGCAATTGCTGTCGATTCAGCAATCTCGGTCCTCCCTGATTCTGATTATTGTGTGCTTGAGGATTCAGGGCATTATTAGGATTACTCCAAGAAAACTTGGGATCCTTTCTCCAGTTGGGATTGTAGTTGTTGGAGTTGAAATTCTGCTTATTGTAGTTTCCAACATACTTTCCCTCTTCTAACTGTATAGGACATTCATCCGAACTATGATTTCCCTCACAAATTTTACATACCTCTTCGACAGTAAATACCGACTGTGAATCATCGTTCAAAAGCTTCTTCATTGCCTTTGTAAGGTATGCTACCTGTGATTTCATCGTACTGTCGGCCTCATAATCCTTAACAACTAGGACCCATTTACCCCCTCTTCTTGCTGTCGGAAACTTCTCCTCATTCTTAGCCAGATTTTTCAATACTTGAATTGCCTCATCCGGGTCTTTGTCCAATAGTAATCTGTTTGCTGCTGAATCAATTCGAATACGAGTTTGTAAGTTGGCAGCATTATAAAACTTATTTACCTGGTTCCCGACGGGGAATCCATGCATAGGGCAGTTTCGTAGAATAGTGGTATATCTGTCCCAGGCCTCGTGCATCGGCTCGTCATCTTCCTATTGAAAAGTAGCAATTTCGTTACGTAATCGCTCAGATAAATGTGAAGGATTAAAACGAGATAAGAATTCACGAGACAAATCTGCCCAAGTTCTAATTGAACCTGGCGTAAGTTTATTCCACCAAGTCTTTTCTCTGTCTCTCAATGAATGGGGAAACAACTGAAGCCTCAGTATCTCCGGATTAACTCCTGGTAGTCTAAACGAACCACAGATTTCCTGGAACGTTTTTAGATGCTCCCTAGCATCCTCTGTAGCAGCACCACTAAATTGACCGGCGTTGTTGATCATACTAAACATAACAGGTTTCAGCTCGAAGTTGTCAACATCTATATCCGGCAGCGTGGTTTCTAGTTCTACATGATCATTCAGCATGTAGTCACGGCAGGACCGTCGTGCGGCAGCGGCAGCAGGGTCGCCGACAGGAGGGATAATCTCTCCATCTCTGATAGGATTATCAACCTGGGAGTTCCCTTGGTTTTGCATCGTCTCTAACTGTTCCTCAAGATACTCGTTCCTGGCTAGTACGTGACGAAGTCGGTTCCTAAGATTGAACGAACGTTCTATTTCAGGATTTAATGGATACCCAGGTTCTTCTCCTCGTCTCGATCTGCGCATAAACAAGAAACCTTGTGAAAAGCAAAGATTGAACAAACCAAATTAAAACAGAAAATTAAAAATAAAAACAAAAAGTGCAGTAAAAGAAAAGGTAGAGTTATGTTGCCAGTCCCCGGCAACGGCACCAAAAACTTGTTGCGTGTAAAAGTGTCTATCGCAATTGTAGTGCAAGTGTACACGACGCAAGTAGTAAAGTGATACGAAGTATCAGATATCGTCTCCACAGGGACTGGGCTAATAGCTTCACCTTAGATTGTTGCACAAGAGTAAAGAAAATATTTGAGAAGGTTGTCATGAAAATAACAAAGAGAACTTATATAAAAGAGTAGAGAAATCAAGATAGAGAGAATGGGCCGGTATTGAATTGCTCAGTAGTGTAGGTGTTGCGAAGTCTAGGAAACTATTCTGTCGTAGCGCCTGCTGCGGCAGCACCTGTCGCGGCAGCAGTCCGTTGGTTATCGCAGCAGCGATTACTCAACTCTGTACTTCAAGCTTGGCAAGAATCCCTGCTGTGCCTTGGCCTATCCCTAGGTCCAAGTCTGTCGATGAACACGTCTTTGATGATACCTCCCGGCGTGAATCGAAAATGAACACCGATGTTGTTGAATTCTTCCTTAGCCACTTAACCTCGTCCTATCCCTAGGTCCGAGATAGTTCAACTATAAACTAGAGAACTCGCACTTATTCCTTTCGTATACTTAACTCTCCCGATATTAAGTAAATAGATAACCTCACAATGCTCTCCCGATGCTCTTGCAAGATGTTAATGACCAGAATAAGAGAACTTGAAATTTATTTTATTGAACTGAAATTTCCTAAAACAAAAACAACCCTTGCAACTACTTTACAAATCAACCCGTGGCCCTAAGGGGAATTTAGAACATGATGAGAGGATGAAAACGGCTAGGGTTTGAGAAGAAGGCTAGAGAATGGTTGATATCCCTCCTAGGTCGAAATACATGCCCTTATATAGGCTTTGGGTCCAAGTTTTCTAAAATAGCAAGAATACAACTTTAAATTAAAGTACAATTCTAATAAAGACTAAATCTTTAGAGAATCTATCTTTAAGTCGTCCTCCTTCTTGCTTGGGATTTTCTCTCCTTGAACTTTGGGCTTGGTATTTCTTCTGATCTAGGGCTTGGAAAAATATAGTGGTTTTACACGACAAACGGGCTGAATTTTCTCTATCTGTCGAGTTCCACTTTGCTTCTTCTCCTCAAAACTGATGTCGTCCTTTGCTGTCACGGCGGCAACCATGGCAGCATCGTCCTCCTTGGCTGCTTCGTCCAGTTCCAGCTCTTCAGCTTCACTGCCCTGCGCCTGCCTCGCCATCTGCTACGGTAGCAACCTGCAAAAGCAACCAATTTTAGTAGAAACTGTGCCTTTTAATATATTTGTGATGTTTAACTGTAAACTGACCTAAATGCAATAAATAATGCTTGAATGCAGCAGAAATATGGGTTAAATAGGGGGTAAATAATAGAACTTTTACACACTCAACAATGATGCCCAACCAACCAGAGCAGACAAGGGAAAAGCACCTACCATAGAGCCGACCCAAACTGAGACGTGGTATGACTTCTCTAACTCAGACGAGTAAGTTTCTCCTCAAGCCAAGACCGCTCTGGTTCCATCCCCTAAGAAGTGCAAGGCCTCTTCCACCGAAGAAATTCGCCTAGACAGTGACGATGAAGAGGAGGTAACCAAGAAAGCCGAACCAACACCCCCAACACGTCATCAACCACCAAGGGCAACCAAGAGGATCAAGCAAATGGCAAGAAGGAAATTGATCATCCAAGACAACAACGATAACTCATCCATGTCCCCGTCGTTGTAATTTTTTTCCTCTTGCCTTTTATTTTATATTTTGTGTATGTGCATGCATTGAGGGTAATGCTTCTCTCGAGTTTGGGGGGAGTAGTTAGTAAATTGTTTTTGTCATATCTATAGAAAATGCATGCCTATCAATTGCTATAGAATTTAATTCAAAGAAATTGTTGCCATGGCAATAGATGTCTCTCTTTTGGGGTAGCCATAAAATTTTTCCTAGTTAGCTTTCAGTTTTAGTATGTCCATGGAAAATACTTAGAATCATACTATGAGGCTGAAAATGAAAAACTGCACTTTTGTGACTTGAATAATTGAAGGAGTTCTAGGAAACTTAGGACATTTACTTACTTAGAAAAAAAATTTGGGTAAAAAGTTAGAGGTGCCTAAAACCAGCTCTATCTTAAGGAAAAGCATAAAAATCACTACAGATGCCCGAAATTGGCTCTAGTCGATTAGATAATTAGAGAAAAAAGAAATTACTAGAGGTGCCCGAAATTGGCTCTAGTTGAAGTACAAAACCCAAGGAAAGTAAGTTAGTTACCTAATGTTTACTTAGAACCCGAAAAATCATCTTGTTCACAATCACACAAACACTCAAAAGTCTTATAGTTTGAGTCTAGGGAAATCCACGGCATCCGAAGAATTGAAGTGTAACACCCCAATTTTGGGCTTAGAGGTTTTGGGTTTGAATCGGGCCGGTCGAATTTCGGTTCGAATATAAAAGGTGGTTTTTAGGGAAAGCCTAGTTCGGGATGCATTAAAAATATGGAAAAATATCTTAAAATCCTCTTTTATTATATATAAGAGAGTGGTGAAATCAATTTTACAAAATGAGGTTTCGAAATGTGACATTTCAAGTTAGTGAGTAAAATGTAATTTTTGAAAAGTTGGTGACTGTTTTAAAAGGATTGAAACTTTGAATCTTTAAGGAGCTAATTTACCCAAGAAGAGTTTTCTCCAGATTTTTCTTAATATTAAACATTTATTAAATGATATTTAATAAAAGAAAAAAGGGGAAATAGATATTTTGAGTTCATAACTAACTTTTCTCAAAATTTTCCCTCTTCATTTTCTCTCCCTTTTCTCTCAGCCAAACACATTTTCTCCAGCCATTTTCCCTCTGATTTTAACACCTAAAGATGAGATTTCAATCTCCAATTGGTTTCTAATCATTCCTACATCAAATCATTATCATTTGCTTATTGAATTTTCAAGAATCTTGGCTTTAAACAAGGAGAAACTCACATTTAGAGGTATGAACGTCCTTCTCCTCTAAATACTAAGTTCTTTACTGAAATTCCCAAGTTCTCAATCCTTGATTTGAGTTTTAATAAAGGTTTTTATGTTGTGTTCTTGATTTTGGCTTAAAATGCAAGATTTGGATTTAATTTTGATTAAATTCGTACTAAGTGATTGGGCTGTGATTTGAGATGACTTTTTTATGTTTATTGAATGTATAAATGATGTGAAATTGAGTTTAATCAATGCAATCCCGAATAGGTTATTTTCCTAAGTTTTTGATTGAGTTAATGATGGTTTATGGGGTGATTTTGATGTTCTGCTATAGCTGGAGGTATAAGGACGTGATTAGATCCTTTTTGGATGTTAATTGGGGTATAGGAATGTTTGGAATTGATGGATCTTGGCTGGGTAAGGTTGTATGTAACGCCCCGGTTTTGGGCTCAGAAGTTTTGGGCGTTGACCGGTTCGGTCAAAGTGCTGATCGAATATATAAAGGTGAAATTAGGAAAGCCTAGTTCGGGTTGCATTAAAAATATGGAAAAATGTTCTAAAATCATCTTTTAATATATAAAAGTGAACTGTGAAATCAATTTTGGAAAATGAGGTTCGGAAGGTTGACATTTTGGCTAGTGACCAAAATGTAAATTTTGAAAGTTGCGTGACTGTTTTATAAAGGGTTGAAACTTTGAATCTTTAAGGAGCTATTATTCCAAAAGTGGTTTCTCCAGATTTTTCTAAGATATTTTAAGGCTTTATTCTGATTTTAAAACATAAGGAAAGAGGAGGGAAAGCCATTTTGGCTATTTGTAACTAACTTTTCATTTTCTCCCAATTTTCATTTTCTCTCAACCCAAACACTTTCTCTCCAGAGAATTTCTTCTGATTTTGTCACCTAAATCTCTCCTTTCAACTCTCTTTTGATTCCTAATCATCTCTACAACAAAACCTCACCATTTGCAAGTTGTTTCATCAAGCTTTTTGGTTCTAAAAAGGAGAAACTCAAGTTTGGAGGTAAGAACGTCCTTCTCCTCTAAACTATCAGTTCTTTACTGAAATTCCTAAGTTCTCAATCCTTGATTTGTGATTTGTTAAAGGCTTTTCAATTGAAATCTTGATTTTCTGCTTAAAATGCAAGATTTGCTTGATTTTAGTGGAATTTTCGTGTGATCTGTTTGGGCAGTGTTTTGGAGTGTCAAATTGATGTTAAATTAATGCTAAATTGATTAGATGTTGAGGTGTAATTAATGCAATCCCGAATAGGTTGAATTTCCTAAGTTTTGCTTGAGTTTTTGGTTGTTTTTGGAGTGTTTTTGGTGATCTGTTATACCTAGAGGTATAAGGACGTGTTTGTGATCATTTTGGATGTTAATTGATGTTTAAAAATGGTTAGAAGTGATGGATCTTGGCTGGGTTAAGTTTTGGAAGTGTTTGGAGGTGATTTCGGTTGTGTTTGGTAGCCGAATTGTTGGATTTGTGATGAGCAGCGAGTTGTGTTGTGTTGTTGGTGTTTTTGATGCATAATGATGCATTGATCTTCTGTTGTTGTGTGCTTGAAACAGGGGAGTTTGATCCGTGAGCTTTAGAGGTGGTGCGGAAGGTTTCGGATTCTTGGAAGGCTTGTTGGCTAGCCTTGTTTTGTGTATCGGTGAGTGAAGTTGGGTTTTCAGCTTTTAAACCAAGGTTTAAAGGTTTTGGGAGCTTAGTTTAAGTCTAAACAACTTTGCTAAGCTCAAGAGTAAGTAAATGGATTTTCGTTCTTGGTTGTGTTGTGAATTGGCTTTTAAAGCAATTGTGGTTGATGATTGAAATGCATGTGTTTTGCATGGTTTAAATTCTGTTTTGAAAGCATATTTTAGCATGGTTAAATGTTGGTTTTGAAAGCCATATGTGAAGGATGCTCAAGGTAAGAGATCCTTGGTTTTGTACATTGAAATTGTGGTTTTGATGCATAGTGTTGCATGTTGTTTAATGGCTTTTGTGTGATGCTTTAAAACAGTGGATTATTGTTGTTAATGATGTACATTGGTAAGTGATGCTTAAGGTTACAAAGGTGGTTGAAAGTCCTTGTGTAAGCCTTGTTTATTAAAGAACAACATGGTGTTTGTAAGTCCATGGTTGGTTCTTGGTTAAGGTAAATGATGGTTTTTGCATTATGGTTATGCATGTGAACTAAAGGTTAATGTGGTAAGATGGTTATATTGGCAAGTGATGCAAATGGTTCTTGGTTCGTTGATCGGATATAGTTAGCCGGCTATAGGATTGGGTGCACCGTGAATAAAGTCGCCTTGGGTGTGGAGTGGTTAAGAGTGAACCGGTAAACTCCATCCAAGTTTCCTAACGAGATGGTTAAGGTCATAATGGTTGATGGGATCCCATTCGAGGACCTTGGTTAAGCAAAGGTAATAATGGTGGTTAAAATTCCATTTGAGGACCTTGTGCTTGTTAAGATCACAATGGTGGTTTAAAGTCCATGTGTGGATCTTGTATAGGGTGTCCCGGATCTCGTTAGATGATTATACAACTACCAATCGGTGATGCTAAGGTTGTATGGTGTTTAAAAGTCCATACATGGGAACCTTGAGCATGTTAAGGTTATATGGTGTTTAAAAGTCCATATATGGGAACCTTGTGAAAGTTAAGGTTGTATGGTGTTTAAAAGTCCATACATGGGAATCTTGTGAATGGTAAGGTCAAATGGTGTTTAAAAGTCCATTTGGGAGACCTTGGATTGGTAGTGTGTATGAAGCGTGGGGACAACGCTTGTGATCCGCGTATCCGATCGGGTGTTGAGTTGAAAAGTGGATTTGGTTGGTCACTTGGAAGCCAATATGATGTTCTTGATATAATGAAGCATGAGATGCTTGAATTGATGCATGGTTGCATGAGAATTGCTTAATGAATTGAGAATGCATGTTTATTTGTTAGTTTGAACAAGTGTGATTATCTATTGAGAATGTTGCATGTGTGCATGAAATCTCTTTAGTGCATTGGAGTCTTGCTAAGACTTGTTTTAAGGTCATGAGACGCAAATGAGAATGATGTGGTAATATGTTGCATGGTTTAATGCATGTGTTGATTGATTAAGTAAATGGTTTAAAAAGGGTTTCTTAATTTGAAACGGCATTCAAGTATGTGAATGGTATGATGTAAGTGGAAGTGTTTTTTCCAAGGTTGATTTTAGCTTTGCATATGGTGTTTATGCATGGAATGGTTAAATGGATGATTTTGTAAATGATGCTTTGAAAAGGTTTTCTTAGCTTGCTAAGCTAAGGGTTGGTTTTCATGTTTGAGCAATGCATGGTTTTAAGCATGATGTTGAAAAAGAGTTTTCAACTTTGCTTGGTAAACAAATCGAGTTGCCTTTCAAAGAGGTTTTAAGACTCGCTGCATTGGTGGTGTTTTGGTTTTGAGCATTCCTCACTAAGCATTATGTGCTTACGCTCCTTTTTGTCCATCAATGCAGATCCTTGAAGTTTGGACAGTGAGAAGCAAGGGATTCAAGGAGGACTCCATTTGAGATGTATGTCTCGGTGAATAGCTATAGTTAATAAAGGCAATGGGGGTAGAATCTCTCGGGTTATGTGTATGTGTTCGTATATGTTCGGACAAGGATGTTTTAATGTTGTTGGATCATGTTGTGGCTAATATGATATTGATTTGGAAGTTTATGCTTGAATGGTTGCTTGTGTAGGAAGCATGCCTATAGATTTGGGGCTTTTCACATATGTTGACATTTTGTTGAATTGTTGATGCAAGTATGTCCCTTATATGTTGAATTGCATGTTGGTAAGGTTTGGTGGCTTTTGGAGCATGATTGGATGATCAATTGTATGTTTGAGTAAGCAAAATGCTGCAATCTGTGCAGGGTGTTTCGGAACAGATGACACCGTTTCGGAACGGGTGCCCTGAATGAACCCAGGCGTCCGAAACAGGTGACACCGTTCCGAAACGGATTGGTCACTGCCAGCCCGCGTTTCGGTACGCGTTGCGGAACGGCCCCGTGTTTCGAAACGGGCTCTCCCTGTTTCGGAACAGCCGACCGTTGGGGGCTGACAGTGGTAGTTAAATGTTTCAGAATGTTTGCATTTTGGTCCTGAAACTTGTTTGTGCAATTGTATGAGTTTGGGATGTCCTTTTGAGCTGAAATTTGGCTGAGAAGCATGAAACATGATTAATTTTAAGTTGGTAACTTAAAATCTGGATAAGTCCTCAAAGTTTTCAGAATTTACAATTTGGTCCCTAAAGTTGTAAAATTGTTCAATTGAGTCCCTGTTTGATCTCTGATGTTTGTGATCTTTGAGCATGTTGTTTGTGTGATCACAATTAGAGCTAATGTGCATCTAGACAAGATTAAAAAGAAAAAAGGGTCGTTAATCAAGGTTGACTTTCGGGTTGACTTTGGTTTTCCCCGTGTGACTTTCTTAATTCGGGTCAATCGTCTAGACCGGGTTAAGGGGGTTACATTTGGTGGTATCAGAGCTGTGTTGCGAATGCTTGGGGAAAACGGTAAGTTGTTGTAAGGTGTGTTTGATGTTTACCTTGTTGTGTGGTTGAAAGCTGGTTGAAACACGTGTTTCTGAACAAGTTGCTGATGCTTTCAAGCATGCTTTGTGTTTATGAATCATCGTTGAATTAATGTGGATATGTGCTGATGTTGTGAGCTGGTGTTGTGCTTGATGAAAGTGTAATGCGTATGTTATGTTGCTAATATGTTGTTGCAAGTGGATGTTGTTTGATGTAAGCATGATCAAAGTATGTTGATTGATATGCTTGATGTTGTGTTATCCATGTTTGTGTTGACTGTTATGTCATGTAAAGGGGAGGATTCGGGATACCCATTGCCTTATTATTATAGCTATTGTGTTATATTGGAGTTGGAGTTTGAATCCTTGCTTAAAGCTGGTCTAACTGGTTTGTTTGTTTTGTTGTGGTTGTTTGTTGTTGTTAGTAGTATGGTGAAGTCGTTGATAGAATGGCAGTTGGGTGAGATGGTTGCTGCCTTAGGGCAAGTTGTTAAGGCAGGGAACTCACTCTTTTGTAAAGGTGTTTCGTGTCAGTCTTCTGTGCCTGGGGTTGAGGTGTTAAGGCAGAAGGAAGAAGCTGGTTCTGTGATGAAGAGTTCATCATCTGTTGTTCAGGAGGTGTTGGGAACATCTCAGGCTGTAGCGACGGTAAAGTCAGTGGATGTGCTGGCTGTGGGATGTGTGGGTTTGCCGAAGCAGCGTTTGCTTGATTTGGGTGCTGTGGAGTATCATGGTTCTTCACCTGAGACATTTGAGGCCTGGTTGGCCAGTGTGATTCTGATTTTGGATCAGGAAGGTTGTGATTATGCTTGTAAGCTGGGAAGTGTTGTTTCCTTGATGCTGGAGGATGCATGTGTCTGGTGGACATCTGTGGCGGTGGCGTCACATACCCATGATATTGATTGGGATTTCTTTGTATCTGCCTTTTATGAAAGGTATCTTGGGGAGAAGTTTCCAAGGGGTAAGCAATGTGAAGGTAGTGCTGTTGTGGAGCAAGTGTTGTTTGAGCAAGGAGTGGAAGCTCAGCCATCGGTATGTGACCGTTGTGAAAGACGCCATGTTGGAGGTTGTTGGGGCGCGGGTGCTTGTTGGAATTGTGGTTCTAAAATGCATGTTAGGCGTGATTGTCCCCTTGGGGTAAAGTCAGCTTTGGTGATAGCCAAAGGGTCTCTGAAAGGTCGTGGGCACGGTCGAGGCAAGGTTCAGAGGTGGCAGAAAGAGCAGAAGGTTGTGAAGAGTTTGGGAAATGAGAATTGCTGGGAATGTGGGTCTGCTGGACACATGAGACGCGATTGTTTGATGTTGGCTCGGAACAGCCAAGGTTCCTTGCCGCTAGAGGTTGGTGGTGACCCTAGTGTGTTAGCTGGTGCTGCAGCGGTGCGGCAGGAGGATGATGGTTTCGCGAGGAAGAGAGCTCGTCTGATGAAGCTTCAGGGTGGTGTTGTGTTTCCAGGTAACCTTGTTTAGTAATCTTTGCTCTAGTTACCTTGGTTTGGTTTCTGTTGGTTTTCCTTGCGTGGTAAGTTTAGTCTTGTTGCTAGCATGTTGGGGTAATAGTTGTAGTTGTGGAAGCATCTTTGGTGTGAAGAGGGCTTTAGTGAGTATCTTATGGTTAATGGTTGATGGTATGATGGAGTTAGATAAGTTAGAGGTGAGGTAGGAGGTTGTTTTTAGAACAGATTTTGAGGATGTAATTGGAGGGTGTGAATTGGCATTCATGCACAGTTAAAATCATTGTTATATGCTATATTATATATGTGCTGGTCCATGCATACATGTGGCATGACATTAGAGGTTTTGCATACATGTACATCAGGCATTGATAGGGCATGTAGGTGATCATGCATACGATGTTCGCACTCGCTAATAACTAATCGAATCTGTTAGTGTGGTGGTTGGGTTAGGTTGGATGATGGGTTTTTAGAGGTTGTGTTGGTGCTGAGTGGAAGTTAGAAGTAATGGAGTTTGTTAAGCTAATTGCTAGTGATAGTGAGGGTAGTATAGCCTGTTAGTAGAAGGATAGTGGGTTGGTGGTGAAGAGTACCGGTTGAAGTTAGAATCGGTCAAGTGGTTTGGATAGTTAGTGGAAGTGGTAGTTCCTTGGTGCTAAGTGATGTTGCAGTTTAGTGGTTGTTTTTCCAAGTGCTGAGGTAGCTTAGCATTTAAGTTGTTGTGGAAGGGTTGTGTTTGTAAGTGTTGGTTCTTAGCAACCTTTGAGAAGTTGTTATGTGTGTTTGGGTTAAGCGATGTTCTGGCGAGGCAAGTGTTGTGGTCAAGCCTGTGGTGGAAAAGTAATGAAGGGTTGAAGGCCATTGTTGGTTGTTTGGGTTCTTGTGAGAAGTGGTTGGCTGGTTGTGGTTAAGAAAGTTCCGTTTGAAGTCAGTTGGTGGTGTGTGGAACGGCTGACGGAGTCTAGTTGGGGTTGTGATGTAATTTTGGAATCTGGGTGTGTAGTCCTGGTGAGTCGTTATGGTAATGTTAGCGGCAGATGTGAAGGATTATCAGCATTGTTGAGGAGTTTGAGTAATCAGTTGATGCTAAAGAATTTTTGCTTGTTGGGAAAATTCTTGGAAGAGGTTTGGGAGTTTGCAAGAGTTTTAGAAGCAGAGAAGTTTGCATAGTGGCTGATTTGGATTGGTTAATGTCACTGTGTAAGCAAGTCTTGGGAGTTGTGTGTTACAGTGATGTGTGCTGTAAAAATTGAGTTCTTCAGGTTGATGTTAGAGCTGTGGGCAGTCGGAAGTGCGAAAGGTTAAATTGTGGTTATCTTTGTGTGTGCTGGGTTTTGTGAACAGCATGTGGTGGTGTTGAGTTTGGTGGAGTTTTGTGTGGGAAGTGTTCAGTAGTGATTGAGGCTTTTGTGTTGCCTTGTGTGTTGCTCTGAGAAGTTGGGTTGTGGTTCCCTTTTTGCCAGTTGAAATTTCGAGGATGAAATTTCCTAAGGGGGGGAGAGTTGTAACGCCCCGGTTTTGGGCTCAGAAGTTTTGGGCGTTGACCGGTTCGGTCAAAGTGCTGATCGAATATATAAAGGTGAAATTAGGAAAGCCTAGTTCGGGTTGCATTAAAAATATGGAAAAATGTTCTAAAATCATCTTTTAATATATAAAAGTGAACTGTGAAATCAATTTTGGAAAATGAGGTTCGGAAGGTTGACATTTTGGCTAGTGACCAAAATGTAAATTTTGAAAGTTGCGTGACTGTTTTATAAAGGGTTGAAACTTTGAATCTTTAAGGAGCTATTATTCCAAAAGTGGTTTCTCCAGATTTTTCTAAGATATTTTAAGGCTTTATTCTGATTTTAAAACATAAGGAAAGAGGAGGGAAAGCCATTTTGGCTATTTGTAACTAACTTTTCATTTTCTCCCAATTTTCATTTTCTCTCAATCCAAACACTTTCTCTCCAGAGAATTTCTTCTGATTTTTTCACCTAAATCTCTCCTTTCAACTCTCTTTTGATTCCTAATCATCTCTACAACAAAACCTCACCATTTGCAAGTTGTTTCATCAAGCTTTTTGGTTCTAAAAAGGAGAAACTCAAGTTTGGAGGTAAGAACGTCCTTCTCCTCTAAACTATCAGTTCTTTACTGAAATTCCTAAGTTCTCAATCCTTGATTTGTGATTTGTTAAAGGCTTTTCAATTGAAATCTTGATTTTTGGCTTAAAATGCAAGATTTGCTTGATTTTAGTGGAATTTTCGTGTGATCTGTTTGGGCAGTGTTTTGGAGTGTCAAATTGATGTTAAATGAATGCTAAATTGATTAGATGTTGAGGTGTAATTAATGCAATCCCGAATAGGTTGAATTTTCTAAGTTTTGCTTGAGTTTTTGGTTGTTTTTGGAGTGTTTTTGGTGATCTGTTATACCTGGAGGTATAAGGACATGTTTGTGATCATTTTGGATGTTAATTGATGTTTAAAAATGGTTAGAAGTGATGGATCTTGGCTGGGTTAAGTTTTGGAAGTGTTAGGAGGTGATTTCGGTTGTGTTTGGTAGCCGAATTGTTGGATTTGTGATGAGCAGCGAGTTGTGTTGTGTTGCTGGTGTTTTTGATGCATAATGATGCATTGATCTTCTGTTGTTGTGTGCTTGAAACAGGGGAGTTTGATCCGTGAGCTTTAGAGGTGGTGCGGAAGGTTTCGGATGCTTGGAAGGCTTGTTGGCTAGCCTTGTTTTGTGTATCGGTGAGTGAAGTTGGGTTTTCAGCTTTTAAACCAAGGTTTAAAGGTTTTGGGAGCTTAGTTTAAGTCTAAACAACTTTTCTAAGCTCAAGAGTAAGTAAATGGATTTTCGTTCTTGGTTGTGTTGTGAATTGGCTTTTAAAGCAATTGTGGTTGATGATTGAAATGCATGTGTTTTGCATGGTTTAAATTCTGTTTTGAAAGCATATTTTAGCATGGTTAAATGCTGGTTTTGAAAGCCATATGTGAAGGATGCTCAAGGTAAGAGATCCTTGGTTTTGTACATTGAAATTGTGGTTTTGATGCATAGTGTTGCATGTTGTTTAATGGCTTTTGTGTGATGCTTTAAAACAGTGGATTAATGTTGTTAATGATGTACATAGGTAAGTGATGCTTAAGGTTACAAAGGTGGTTGAAAGTCCTTGTGTAAGCCTTGTTTATTAAAGAACAACATGGTGTTTGTAAGTCCATGGTTGGTTCTTGGTTAAGGTAAATGATGGTTTTTGCATTATGGTTATGCATGTGAACTAAAGGTTAATGTGGTAAGATGGTTATATTGGCAAGTGATGCAAATGGTTCTTGGTTCGTTGATCGGATATAGTTAGCCGGCTATAGGATTGGGTGCACCGTGAATAAAGTTGCCTTGGGTGTGGAGTGGTTAAGAGTGAACCGGTAAACTCCATCCAAGTTTTCTAACGAGATGGTTAAGGTCATAATGGTTGATGGGATCCCATTCGAGGACCTTGGTTAAGCAAAGGTAATAATGGTGGTTAAAATTCCATTTGAGGACCTTGTGCTTGTTAAGATCACAATGGTGGTTTAAAGTCCATGTGTGGATCTTGTATAGGGAGTCCCGGATCTCGTTAGATGATTATACAACTACCAATCGGTGATGCTAAGGTTGTATGGTGTTTAAAAGTCCATACATGGGAACCTTGAGCATGTTAAGGTTATATGGTGTTTAAAAGTCCATATATGGGAACCTTGTGAAAGTTAAGGTTGTATGGTGTTTAAAAGTCCATACATGGGAACCTTGTGAATGGTAAGGTCAAATGGTGTTTAAAAGTCCATTTGGGAGACCTTGGATTGGTAGTGTGTATGAAGCGTGGGGACAACGCTTGTGATCCGCGTATCCGATCGGGTGTTGAGTTGAAAAGTGGATTTGGTTGGTCACTTGGAAGCCAATATGATGTTCTTGATATAATGAAGCATGAGATGCTTGAATTGATGCATGGTTGCATGAGAATTGCTTAATGAATTGAGAATGCATGTTTATTTGTTAGTTTGAACAAGTGTGATTATCTATTGAGAATGTTGCATGTGTGCATGAAATCTCTTTAGTGCATTGGAGTCTTGCTAAGACTTGTTTTAAGGTCATGAGACGCAAATGAGAATGATGTGGTAATATGTTGCATGGTTTAATGCATGTGTTAATTGATTAAGTAAATGGTTTAAAAAGGGTTTCTTAATTTGAAACGGCATTCAAGTATGTGAATGGTATGATGTAAGTGGAAGTGTTTTTTCCAAGGTTGATTTTAGCTTTGCATATGGTGTTTATGCATGGAATGGTTAAATGGATGATTTTGTAAATGATGCTTTGAAAAGGTTTTCTTAGCTTGCTAAGCTAAGGGTTGGTTTTCATGTTTGAGCAATGCATGGTTTTAAGCATGATGTTGAAAAAGAGTTTTCAAACTTTGCTTGGTAAACAAATCGAGTTGCCTTTCAAAGAGGTTTTAAGACTCGCTGCATTGGTGGTGTTTTGGTTTTGAGCATTCCTCACTAAGCATTATGTGCTTACGCTCCTTTTTGTCCATCAATGCAGATCCTTGAAGTTTGGACAGCGAGAAGCAAGGGATTCAAGGAGGACTCCATTTGAGATGTATGTCTCGGTGAATAGCTATAGTTAATAAAGGCAATGGGGGTAGAATCTCTCGGGTTATGTGTATGTGTTCGTATATGTTCGGACAAGGATGTTTTAATGTTGTTGTTAATATTGTTGGATCATGTTGTGGCTAATATGAGATTGATTTGGAAGTTTATGCTTGAATGGTTGCTTGTGTAGGAAGCATGCCTATAGATTTGGGGCTTTTCACATATGTTGACATTTTGTTGAATTGTTGATGCAAGTATGTCCCTTATATGTTGAATTGCATGTTGGTAAGGTTTGGTGGCTTTTGGAGCATGATTGGATGATCAATTGTATGTTTGAGTAAGCAAAATGCTGCAATCTGTGCAGGGTGTTTCGGAACAGATGACACCGTTTCGGAACGGGTGCCCTGAATGAACCCAGGCGTCCGAAACAGGTGACACCGTTCCGAAACGGATTGGTCACTGCTAGCCCGCGTTTCGGTACGCGTTGCGGAACGGCCCCGTGTTTCGAAACGGGCTCTCCCTGTTTCGGAACAGCCGACTGTTGGGGGCTGACAGTGGTAGTTAAATGTTTCAGAATGTTTGCATTTTGGTCCTGAAACTTGTTTGTGCAATTGTATGAGTTTGGGATGTTCTTTTGAGCTGAAATTTGGCTGAGAAGCATGAAACATGATTAATTTTAAGTTGGTAACTTAAAATCTGGATAAGTCCTCAAATTTTTCAGAATTTACAATTTGGTCCCTAAAGTTGTAAAATTGTTCAATTGAGTCCCTGTTTGGTCTCTGATGTTTGTGATCTTTGAGCATGTTGTTTGTGTGATCACAATTAGAGCTAATGTGCATCTAGACAAGATTAAAAAGAAAAAAAAGGGTCGTTAATCAAGGTTGACTTTCGGGTTGACTTTGGTTTTCCCCGTGTGACTTTCTTAATTCGGGTCAATCGTCTAGACCGGGTTAAGGGGGTTACATTGTAGAGGTGTTTGGATGTGATATCGGTTGTGTTTGGTAGCCGAAATGTGAGTGTTGATGAGAGCAGTGAGTTTAGGTGTCTTGGTTGAAGATATTAATGCATGATGATGCATTAATCCACTGCTTTGATGTGTTTAAAACAGGGGAGACATCATCGGATCCTTGTGGTGTTGATCCGGAGGCTTGATCGGTGTTTTGGCAAGCTTGCGAAACGGAATCGGTGAGTGAAGTTTGGTTTTCAGCTTTGAAACCAATGTTGGAAGGTTTTGGGATCTTAGTTTAAGTCTAAACAACTTAGCTAAGCTCAAGAGTAAGTTTTCGGGAAAAACTCTCTTCTTGATGAACCACGAGATGGTTGAATGCAATGTGTTTTATTTGCATGTTTAAATTCTGTTTTGGAAGCATATTTTAGCATGTTTGATGCTGGTTTTATGAGCCATGTGTTGAAGGATGCTCATGGTAAGGGATCCTTGTTTTGGAACATTGATAAATGTGGTTTAATGCATTGTAATGCATGATGATTTAATGGCTTTGTTAAATGCTTTAAAACAGTGGATTAATGATGCTATATGATGTATATTGGCAAGTGATGTGTTGGTTTTAATGTACTTGAATCGGATATAGTTAGCCGGCTATAGGATTGGGTGCACCGTGAATAAAGTCGCATTGGATGTTGAGGGGTTGTGATTGTACCGTAACTCCATCCAAGTACACTAACGAGATGGTTAAGATCATCATGGTGGTTAAAAGTCCATGAGAGGATCTTGTGTTAAGATCACAATGGTGGTTAAAAGTCCATGTGTGGATCTTGTGTTGTGTGTCCCGTGTTCTCGTTAGTGATGTTATAGAACTACCAATGAGTGATGTTGAGGGGTTGTGATTGTACCATAGTCTCCATCACGGGTGTTGAGGGGTTGTGATTGTACCATGCTCCACCTTGATATTGGTAGTGTGTATGAAGCGTATGGGACAACGCTTGTAATCCGCGTATCCGATTGTGTTTTGAGTTGTAAAATGTTATTGATTATCACTTGTAAGCCAATATGACATGTTGATGATATGAAGCATGAGATGATTGGTTTGTATGCTTAATTGCATGGTAAATGTTGTTTTGAAACTAAAGGCCTTGAAAAGGTGTTTTTGCAAATGCATTATTGTGATGTTTTAATTGAGCATTTCCTCACTAAGCAATGTGCTTACGCTCTCTCTCTTTCTTAAACCAATAATGCAGAGCATTGAGGTGCATAAAGGGCAGCAAGGAGGTCAAGGATCCAAGTGGAAGATTAAGCTCATGTATGGTGAATGTTTTCCTAACACTATTAGCTTTTGGCATTTGGCAATGGGAACCTAGATTGTGTTTTTGGGAGATGTTTTGGACTCCCTAAGTTTGGTTAATGCTTTTGATGATGTTGGAACATGTAAACGGCCTTTTGGTATTTGGTTTTGATGAATTGATGGTTGCATGGTTTTCAAAATAGGATGCATGCCTATAGAATTGGATTTTTCCTTGAATGATGCCATAATTATGTTTAGTTGGTGCTAATATGTTCCTTAAGTGTTTGATGACTTGTATGTATGTTATGGAGGTCTAATGGATGTGTTTGATGGGTCAATTGCTTGTTAAATCAGCAAAAATCTGCAATTCTGGGCAGCCCGTATCATAACGGGTGCTGCTGTTTCGGAACAGATGGCCTGAAATGGCCTTGGCGTTTCGAAACAGGTAGAGCTGTTCCGAAACGGTTTTGCCACTGCCAAGCCTTGTTCCGCAACAAGTTTCGGAATGGTCCCGCGTTTCGGAACGGATGATCCCCGTTTCGGAACACTCGACCGTTGGGCACTGAATTTGATGGTTATATGTTTTGATACTCTTACGTTTTGGTCCCAAACTTTGTATATGCAATTGGTTGAGTTTGTGACGTCCGTTTGAGATGAAATTTGACAGAAAGGCATGGAATATGATAAATTTTATAATGGTAACTTTAAAACATGTTAAGTCCTCTTAATTTCCAGAATTTGCAATTTGGTCCCTAAATTTGTATGTTGTGCAATCGAGGCCCTAAATGTTTTTCGATTGCTGTGATTATTGGGTATGTTCTTCTCAAGAGTTCACCTAGGAATAATATGCATTTAGACAAGTTTAAAAATAAAAAAAGGGTCGTTAATCAAGGTTGACTTTCGGGTTGACTTTGGTTTTCCCCGTGTAATCCTCGTAGTTCGGGTCAACCGTCTAGGCCGGGCTAAGGGGGTTACATTTGGTGGTATCAGAGCTGAGTTTTTGAGTAATTGGGAATGGTTATGTGGGTGATATGTGCATGATTGCTATGTATGCATGATGAGTGAAAGTATGATGTATAAATTGTAAGTATGTTGCAATTGTGGTGTATGTTGTGGTGAAGCATGCCAGAGGGACCTATTGCCATATCAAAGCTAATGAAATGATTTGTTTTTAGTTGGAAATGAGCTTGAGTACTTGGATTACTTACCTTGCTGAGCCTGACTTTGTTTATTGCATTGTGATTGCATTGTTTAGTGAATGGGACCTCGTAGAGAGACGAGGATTAATACGCGAGCTATGGCTCAAAATGAGAATGAGGAGAACGCTGAGAATGTAGTGGATTTAACTCCTCCACCTGGCGGTGGTGGTGCTGAGGGTGAAGGAGCTGGTGTTGCTGCTGGTGCTGGGGTCGCTGGACCTGAAGCTGGGCAGGGGCAAGCTGCTCCTGACATGACAATGCTGATACAAGCTATTGCTGGAGCCTTTCGGGCGGCGGTAGCTGGAGCTCAAGGAGCTGGGCATCAGGGAGATTCTAATGTAAGACTACCTCTGGAACGTTTGCGCAGTCTAGGAGGGACTGAGTTCAGGGGTTTGACTGCTGAAGGTTCTGAATCTTGGTTGGAAAGTACCAAGAGAATCTTGGGACAAATGAACTGCAATGATGTGCAGAAGCTGGGTTGTGTGATATCATTGTTGCATGACGATGCGTATACTTGGTGGACGACCACTATCTCCGGAATGGAGGAAGCTGACGTAACTTGGACGTTCTTTCTGAACGCGTTCAAGAGAAGGTATCTGGGTGTGCGAAACCTGGATGAGAAGAAAAGGGAATTCATGTCTCTTACTCAAGGGAGTATGACTGTGGCTGAGTACGAGGTTCAGTTTGTCCGACTCAGTCAGTATGCACCTGAGCTTGTTCCTGATGAGCGGGAGAGGTGTGAGCGTTTCCGTTATGGTCTGGTGACGGAAGTGAAGACTTATATGTTGGCTGCTGAGTACACTGATTTTGATGTGCTGGTTGGAAGGGCAAAGGACATTGAGTTGAATTTGAGTTTGTCTTCTAGAGGAGCTGGTCCCAGTGTGGGCAAGCGAGCTGCTGAGTATAGTTCCGGTGGCGGATGGAACAAGAGAGGACGTGATCGGAAGTATCAGTCTTCGGCTAGGCGAGGTGGTGGAGGGCAAGGTGCGCCTGTTCAGGGAGACAGGGCGAGAGCTGATCCGAACACATGTTGGACATGTGGATCGCGTGGACACCTGAGGCGTGATTGTCCTCGAGCAGCGAGAGAGGTTCAGGCTCGTGTGGTGGCGGCCGGTAACTCGTGCTGGAATTGTGGTTCGGCGGATCACATGAGGAGGGAGTGTCCTCTGTTAGCCGGTGGTGGCCAGGGACGTGCTCCTGGAGTTGTTACACCACAGAGAGGTCGTGGGCGCGACCGTGGTAATTTCCAGCGTAGAGAGGATGGTGGAAGGAATGTGGCCATGTTGTAGCTGTTCAGCCTGAGGGTGGTGGACAGGCCAGAGTGTATGCTCAGAGAGAGGGGAGGAATGACACGGATGTGATCGCAGGTACTTTTACTTTGCAATCCTTGTCATTACTTTCCTTGATTGATTCTGGATCTACACACTCATACATATTGCGTGAGCTTGCTCAATTGCTTGGTTTGCCTGTTGAGTCTTTGGATGTTGGTATGCGTGTAACTAGTTCTTTTGGTGAGACTGTTGTGACACGAAAGCTTTATAGAAGATGTCCCTTGGTTGTACAAGATCATGTTTTTCATGTTGATCTTATGGAATTGCCTTTCTATGGCTTTGATGTAATTCTTGGTATGGATTGGCTTGTTGAGCATCGCGCTGTTGTGGATTTTGAGAATAAGCGAGTTTCGTTGAAGCTTGCGGATGATTATGAAGTGGTGGTGGTTGGTGAGAATGTGAAGTTTCTTGCCAATGTGGTGTCTACCTTGGAAGCGAGCCGGATGCTGAGGCAAGGCTGTGAAGCTTATCTAGCCTTCGTGATGAATCCTAGCTCTAAGGAGTTGCGTGTGCAAGATATCAGGACTGTGCGAGAGTTTCCTGGTGTGTTTCCGGAGGAGTTGCCTAGATTGCCTCCTAATCGAGAAGTGGAGTTTGGGATTGAGCTGTATGAAAATACAACTCCAGTGTCCATTACTCCTTATCGAATGGCACCTAAAGAGTTGAAAGAGCTGAAGACGCAACTTCAGGAGTTGCTTGATCGTGGTTTCATTCGGCCGAGTGTGTCACCTTGGGGTGCACCGGTCTTGTTTGTGAAGAAGAAGGATGGCACTATGAGAATGTGCATTGATTACCGTCAGCTTAACAAGTTGACTGTCAAGAATCGGTATCCATTGCTGAGAATTGATGATCTTTTTGATCAATTTCGGGGAGCGGCTGTGTTCTCTAAAATTGACTTAAGGTCAGGGTATTACCAGTTGAAGGTGAAGGATGTGGATGTGCCAAAGACAGCTTTCAGAACGAGGTATGGGCATTATGAGTTCCTTGTGATGCCGTTTGGTTTGATGAATGCTCCTGCAGCTTTCATGGACATGATGAATAGAGTATTCCATGAATACTTGGATAAATTTGTCGTGGTGTTCATTGATGAATTCTCGTGTACTCACGTACTGAGGAGGAGCATGAAGTGCATTTGAGAATTGTGTTACAAGCTTTGTTGGAGAATCAGCTCTATGCTAAGCTGAGCAAGTGTGAGTTCTGGCTTAGAGAAGTGGTGTTTCTTGGTCATGTGGTTTCTGCGGAGGGGATTCGCGTTGACCCTCAAAAGATTGAGGCAGTGAGGAATTGGAAGCCTCCTAAGTCTGTTCATGAAGTCTGTAGTTTCCTGGGTTTGGCAGGATACTATCGAAGGTTCGTGGAAGGGTTTTCCAAGATTGCTCCACCTTTGACGAAGTTGTTGCAGAAAGATGTTAAGTATGAGTGGACAGAAGCGAGACAGCAGGCTTTTGAGAAGCTTAAGGCGGCTTTGACGCAAGCTCCTATCTTGGTTCAACCTGAATCAGGGAAAGAGTTTGTGGTGTTTAGTGATGCGTCCTACGTTGGTTTGGGATGTGTGTTGATGCAAGAGGGTAAGGTGGTGGCTTATGCATCACGGCAGTTGAAGGTGCATGAGCGCAATTATCCTACGCATGACATTGAGTTAGCTGCGGTGGTTTTTGCTTTGAAAATCTGGAGACATTACTTGTATGGTGAGAAGTGTACGGTGTACACGGATCACAAGAGTTTAAAGTATCTGATGTCTCAGAAGGAGTTGAATCTTAGGCAACGACGTTGGGTGGAGTTGCTTAAGGATTATGATTTGACGATCGAGTACCATCCGGGTAAAGCTAATGTTGTAGCGGATGCCTTGAGCAGGAAGGTAGCTGTGGAGTTGAGGGCTATGTTTGCCAGTTTGAGCATTTCGCGTGATGGTGGTCTTGTGGCTGAGTTGCAAGTGAAACCATCCTTGGTTCAGTTGATTAAGGAAAAGCAGTTGTTGGATGATTCCTTGGTGCCACATGTTCAGGATATTGCAGAGGGTAGGCCATCGGATTTCTGCTTTAATGATGATGGAGTTTTATGTTTTGGGAGTCGGATAGTAGTGCCCAATGATGCTGAGATGAGGCGTGCTATTCTGACAGAAGGTCATAGTAGTCCTTTTGCTATGCACCCTGGTAGTACTAAGATGTACCGTGATCTTCGTGATGAGTACTATTGGGTGGTTAAAGAAAGATGTTGCTGAGTTTGTAAGCAAGTGCATGGTTTGCCAGCGAGTTAAAGCTGAGCATCAGTTTCCTTCAGGGTTGTTGCAACCGTTGAGGATTCTTGAGTGGAAGTGGGAAAGGGTTACCATGGACTTTGTGTTTGGTTTGCCTTTGTCGCTATCGAAGAAGAATTCGGTGTGGGTGATTGTGGATCGCCTGACGAAGTGTGCGCATTTCTTGCCTGTGCATACTACGTACACTTTGGATAAGCTTGCGGAGCTGTACATTGCTGAGATTGTGCGGCTGCATGGTGTGCCTAAGTCGATAGTGTCGGATCGAGATCCGAGGTTTACGTCACGTTTCTGGCAGTGTTTTCATCAGGCTTTGGGTACACGGTTGAATTTCAGCACTTCTTATCATCCACAGTCGGATGGACAGTCTGAGCGTGTTATCCAGGTGTTGGAGGATATGTTGAGGTGCTGCGTGATTGAGTTTCAGGGTTCTTGGGAGAAACATCTGCCTTTGGTGGAGTTTGCCTATAATAACAGTTATCAGGCAAGTATTCAAATGGCACCTTATGAAGCTTTGTACGGGAGGAAGTGTAGGACCCCTCTTTGTTGGGCTGAAACGGGTCAGAAGTTGGTTTCGATGCCAGCTTTGTTGAAGGGAACCACTGAGAAGGTGAAGCTCATTTGTGAGCGTTTGAAGGCAGCTTCTGATCGGCAAAAGTCTTACGCGGATTTGAAGCGTAAGGAGATTGAGTATGCGGTGGGTGACCGTGTGTTTTTGAAAGTTTCGCCTTGGAAAAAGGTGATGAGGTTTGGCCGAAAGGGTAAGTTGAGCCCTAGGTACATTGGACCATACGAGGTGATTGAGCGTGTGGGTCCTGTTGCGTACAAGTTGAGGTTACCGCAGGAGTTGGAAAAGATCCATGATGTGTTTCATGTTTCTATGCTTCGGAAGTATAGATCGAATCCTTCGCATGTGATGCCTGTGGAGGAAGTGGAATTGAATCCGGATTTGACCTATGATGAGGAACCGGTGAAGATTCTGGATTCGGATTGTAAAGTTCTTCGAGGCAAGACCATTGAGTTGGTAAAGGTGTTGTGGAAGCATCGTGGTGTTGAGGAAGCCACTTGGGAACGAAAGGATGACATGTTGAAGCAGTTTCCGTATCACTTTCCTTCAGGTAAATTTCGAGGACGAAATTTCTTAAGGGGGGGGAGAGTTGTAACACCCCAAATTTGGGCTTAGAGGTTTTGGGTTTGAATCGGACCGGTCGAATTTCGGTTTCGAATATAAAAGGTGGTTTTTAGGGAAAGCCTAGTTCGGGATGCATTAAAAATATGGAAAAATATCTTAAAATCCTATTTTATTATATATAAGAGAGTGGTGAAATCAATTTTACAAAATGAGGTTTCGAAATGTGACATTTCAAGTTAGTGACTAAAATGTAATTTTTGAAAAGTTGGTGACTGTTTTAAAAGGATTGAAACTTTGAATCTTTAAGGAGCTAATTTACCCAAGAAGAGTTTTCTCCAGATTTTTCTTAATATTAAACATTTATTAAATGATATTTAATAAAAGGAAAAAGGGGAAATAGATATTTTGAGTTCATAACTAACATTTCTCAAAATTTTCCCTCTTCATTTTCTCTCCCTTTTCTCTCAGCCAAACACATTTTGCCCAGCCATTTTCCCTCTGATTTTAACACCTAAAGATGAGATTTCAATCTCCAATTGGTTTCTAATCATTCATACATCAAATCATTACCATTTGCTTATTGAATTTTCAAGAATCTTGGCTTTAAACAAGGAGAAACTCACATTTAGAGGTATGAACGTCCTTCTCCTCTAAATACTCAGTTCTTTACTGAAATTCCCAAGTTCTCAATCCTTGATTTGAGTTTTAATAAAGGTTTTTATGTTGTGTTCTTGATTTTGGCTTAAAATGCAAGATTTGGATTTAATTTTGATTAAATCCGTACTAAGTGATTGGGCTGTGATTTGAGATGTCTTTTTGATGTTTATTGAATGTATAAATGATGTGAAATTGAGGTTTAATCAATGCAATCCTGGATAGGTTGATTTTCCTAAGTTTTTGATTGAGTTAATGGTGGTTTATGGGGTGATTTTGATGTTCTGCTATAGCTGGAGGTATAAGGACGTGATTAGATCCTTTTTGGATGTTAATTGATGTATAGGAATGTTTGGAATTGATGGATCTTGGCTGGGTAAGGTTGTAGAGGTGTTTGGATGTGATTTCGGTTGTGTTTGGTAGCCGAAATGTGAGTGTTGATGAGAGCAGTGAGTTTAGGTGTCTTGGTTGAAGATATTAATGCATGATGATGCATTAATCCACTGCTTTGATGTGTTTAAAACAGGGGAGACATCATCGGATCCTTGTGGTGTTGATCTGGAGGCTTAATCGGTGTTTCGGCAAGCTTGTGAAACGGAATCGGTGAGTGAAGTTTGGTTTTCAGCTTTGAAACCAATGTTGGAAGGTTTTGGGAGCTTAGTTTAAGTCTAAACAACTTAGCTAAGCTCAAGAGTAAGTTTTCGGGAAAAACTCTCTTCTTGATGAACCATGAGATGGTTGAATGCAATGTGTTTTGTTTGCATGTTTAAATTCTATTTTGGAAGCATATTTTAGCATGTTTGATGCTGGTTTTATGAGCCATGTGTTGAAGGATGCTCATGGTAAGGGATCCTTGTTTTGGAACATTGATAAATGTGGTTTAATGCATTGTAATGCATGATGATTTAATGGCTTTGTTAAATGCTTTAAAACAGTGGATTAATGATGCTATATGATGTATATTGGAAAGTGATGTGTTGGTTTTAAAGTACTTGAATCGGATATAGTTAGCCGGCTATAGGATTGGGTGCACCGTGAATAAAGTCGCCTTGGATGTTGAGGGGTTGTGATTGTATCGTAACTCCATCCAAGTACACTAACGAGATGGTTAAGATCATCATGGTGGTTAAAAGCCCATGAGAGGATCTTGTGTTAAGATCACAATGGTGGTTAAAAGTCCATGTGTGGATCTTGTGTTGTGTGTCCCGTGTTCTTGTTAGTGATGTTATACAACTACCAATGAGTGATGTTGAGGGGTTGTGATTGTACCATAGTCTCCATCACGGGTGTTGAGGGGTTGTGATTGTACCATGCTCCACCTTGATATTGGTAGTGTGTATAAAGCGTATGGGACAACGCTTGTAATCCGCGTATCCGATTGTGTTTTGAGTTGTAAAATGTTAATGATTATCACTTGTAAGCCAATATGACATGTTGATGATATGAAGCATGAGATGCTTGGTTTGTATGCTTAATTGCATGGTAAATGTTGTTTTGAAACTAAAGGCCTTGAAAAGGTGTTTTTGCAAATGCATTACTGTGATGTTTTAATTGAGCATTTCCTCACTAAGCTATGTGCTTACGCTCTCTCTCTTTCTTAAACCAATAATGCAGAGCATTGAGGTGCATAAATTGCAGCAAGGAGGTCAAGGATCCAAGTGGAAGATTAAGCTCATGTATGGTGAATGTTTTCCTAACACTATTAGCTTTTGACATTTGGCAATGGGAACCTAGATTGTGTTTTTGGGAGATGTTTTGGACTCCCTAAGTTTGGTTAATGCTTTTGATGATGTTGGAACATGTAACGGCCTTTTGGTATTTGGTTTTGATGAATTGATGGTTGCATGGTTTTCAAAATAGGATGCATGCCTATAGAATTGGGTTTTTCCTTGAATGATGTCATAATTGTGTTTAGTTGGTGCTAATATGTTCTTTAAGTGTTTGATGACTTGTATGTATGTTATGGAGGTCTTATGGATGTGTTTGATGGGTCAATTGCTTGTTAAATCTGCAAAAATCTGCAATTCTGGGCAGCCCGTATCGGAACGGGTGCTGCTGTTTCGGAACAGATGGCCTGAAATGGCCTTGGCGTTTCAAAACAGGTAGAGCTGTTCCGAAACGGTTTTGCCACTGCCAAGCCTTGTTCCGCAACAAGTTTCAGAAAGGTCCCGCGTTTCGGAACGGATGATCCCCGTTTCGGAACACTCGACCGTTGGGCACTGAATTTGATGGTTATATGTTTTGAAACTCTTACGTTTTGGTCCCAAACTTTGTATATGCAATTGGTTGAGTTTGTGACGTCCGTTTGAGATGAAATTTGACAGAAAGGCATGGAATATGATAAATTTTATAATGGTAACTTTAAAACATGTTAAGTCCTCTTAATTTCCAGAATTTGCAATTTGGTCCCTAAATTTGTATGTTGTGCAATCAAGGCCCTAAATGTTTTCCGATTGCTGTGATTATTGGGTATGTTCTTCTCAAGAGTTCACCTAGGAATAATATGCATTTAGACAAGTTTAAAAATAAAAAAGGGTCGTTAATCAAGGTTGACTTTCGGGTTGACTTTGGTTTTCCCCGTGTAATCCTCGTAGTTCGGGTCAACCGTCTAGGCCGGGCTAAGGGGGTTACATTTGGGCAAAGAACTTTCATATTCACGGTTTAGAGAAGAGAAGAAAAAGTAAGACCGAGAGATAATTTCATGAAGACAAGCAATAGTTGAAGTTTGGGGTGTGTTAGGTGTGTAATAATATTCATTTTAGGACCCTTTATGACTCAATTATTGTCGAACTTAAGCTTATTTTAGATGCATTACTAATCATACATACACAATTTACTGTTCTTAACATTTCCATGCTTGATCATCTTTATTTGAATACATTTGGTGGAAAATGTACTGCTTTGGTATGTGTTTTGTGCATGTGCAGATTTCATTACCCGCTGCCCGGGCAAGCATTGCTGCAGTAGTGAAGGAAGGGAAGAAAAGGTGCAGAACCATCACTCGAAGATCCTGACCAGGCCATCCTTTGATGTCAAGCCTTACCAAGGAACGCTGGACCAAGAACGAGCCCTGTCGAGCAGAAGAGACTGCCAGACCATTGCCGAGGCAAGGACCAAGCCATTACCGAGGCAATGCAAAGACAAGTACCGACGAGGGAGAAAATATGCAAAGTTGTATGTGACTTAAAGAGCATAAAATTTCAAATTTTCGGAGATATTTTGCATAAAGATTGGAGTAGAGGAAGGCCATGAAAAAGCCAAAGGAAGGTCAAGATAGGAAATTGATAAGAAGGAGTAAAATAATGAATAAAAAGAGATTAATCTCTTTTATGAGGTTATATTTAACTCCAACTTATCCTTCTACTCCAAGAAGGATGCGGCAAGACAATGCCCTATAAAGCCAAGACCCATCAGCCACCATCAAGTCATCTAGAGATTGAGAGACTTAGGGGTTTAGTAGAGTGCTTGTCATCGCCATCATGTTCAAATTCTTTCTTAGGCTAGGATTATTTGTTGAGTAGTTGAGAGAAGATGATTGTAATTTGTTTAGGTTTTTGTTAATGCAATTTAAGTTCAAGGTTTGCTTATTCTTGGTGTTTTACTTTTTCTTGCAATTGAATCGGGAGACGAAATTGTGATTTCATCTATTTGTCTAATATCGGGAGAGTTAGACTCATGAAACGAATAAGCCTGGTCTTTATCCCAATCGGGGAAGACTAATTCAACTTAAGGATAAGTACGAGTTTTGACGGCTAAGAGAAGCTTAAAGATTGGTTGGTATTCACCCTTGGTTCACGCTGGGAAGTATTGCCTAGGCATGCGCATCAATAGAGTTTCGACTTAGGGATAAGGAGGAACCATTGAAGAACTCTTTGCCGAACCTTGAAGGTTGTCGCTCAATTACCCAGTGTTGCGTGTAAAATAGTCTATCGCAATTGTAGTGCAAGTATACACGACGCAAGTAGTAAAGTGATACGAAGTATCGGATATCGTCTCCATAGGGATTGGGCTAATAGCTTCACCTTAATTCACTGCACGAAAGTAAAGAAGATGTTTGAGAAAGTTGTCACGAGAATAATAAAGTAAACGTAAATAAAAGAGTAGAGATATCAAGATAGAGAGAATGGGCTGGTATTGAATTGCTCAGTAGTGCAGGTATTACAGAGTTTAGGAAATCCAGTTCTGTCGTCGCGCCCGTCGCGGCAGCACCTGTCGCGGCAGCAGTCCGTTGATTGTCGCGGCAGCAACTACTCAACTCAGTACTTCAAGTTTGGCAAGAATCCCAGAAGTGCCTTGGCCTATCCCTAGGTCCAAGTCTGTCGATGATCACGTCTTGATGATACCTCCCGGCGTGAATCGAAGGATGAACACCGATGTGTATGAATTCTTCTTTAGCCACTTAACCTCGTCCTATCCCTAGGCCTGAGATAGTTCAACTATAAACTAGAGAACTCGCTCTTATTTCTTTCGTATACTTAACTCTCCCGATGCTAAGTGAATAGATAACCTCACAATGCTCTCCTGATGCTCTTGCAAGATATTAATAACCAAAATAAGAGAACTTGAAGTTTATTTTATTGAACTGAAAATTCCTAAAACAAAAACAACCCTTGCAACTACTTTACAAATCAACCCGTGGCCCTAGGGGGAATTTAGAACATGGTGTGGGAAGGAAAACGACTAGAGGTTTAGAGAGAAGGCTAGGGTAATCGGTTATGGGATATTCCTCCTAGGTTAAAATCTATGCCCTTATATAAGCTTTGGGCTCAAGTTATCTAATTTAACAAGGATTACAACTTTAATTAAAAGTATGATTCTAATAAAGACTAAATCTTCAAGGAATCTACTTTCCAGCCGTCCTCCTTGTTTCTTGGGATTTTCTCTCCTTGAACTTTGGGCTTGACATTCCTTTTGATCTGGGGCTCAGAAAAATATGAGGTTTTCACACGACAGACGGGCTGAATTTTCTCTATTTGTCGAGGTCCACTTTGCTTCTTCTCCTCAAAATTGCTGTCGTCCTCTGCTGTCACGGCAATAACCATGGCAGCAGCATCCTCTTTGTCTGCCTGTCCAGTTCAGCTCTTCTGCTTCTCTGCCCAGCACCTGCCCTTTCCGTCTGCTACGGCAGCAACCTGCAAAAATAGCCATTCTTAGTAGAAACTGTGCCTTTTAATATATTTGTGATGTTTTGCTCTAAACTGACCTAAATGCAATGAATAATGCTTGAATGCAGCAGAAATATGGGTAAAATAGGGTGTAAATAATAGAACTTTTACACACTCAACACACCCCCAAACTCAAGTTTTTGCTTGCCCTCAAGCAACTAAGACCTAAAAGAAAAATTGAAATATTTTTGTTTTGGCTTTCAAACAGTGAACTTTCCCTTACCTGTCGTTCGATCCCTGTGACGGCAGCAACCTGTCGGATAATTTAGGATCTGTCCGGAATCTCACTATAGTCCTCGTGCAGTGTGTGCATGCTTGTGAACAGTTATATGCCAAGACTCTCTTAGTTTCACTAGAATATTTCAGCTCTTAACTCGAATTTTTATGCCCAGTTTATCTTTTTGAAGGTACTTCTTATGCTCCTTTGATTTTCTGTTTTAAATCGATTTCAATTTTTTTAAGCTAAAGTTTCACTAGAGCCGGTTTCGGGCACCTCTAGCTAACTTCCTAGAGCCGGTTTCGGGCACCTCTAGGGCTGTTGAGTCTTTTTTTTTGCTAAACTTCTTTCCTAGAGCCAGTGTTAGGCACCTCTAGGGGCTATTCAAGTGCTAAGCTTCGTATTCTAGTTTGGCTAAAAGAAGTCTAAGCAGTATAACAGTCACAATGGTGTTTAAGTTTTCAGAACTATAGAACGGCTCTAAACTTCTCCTAAAACTATCCTAAAGTTACTGCCACGACAGAGCTGTCACGACAGGCAAGTTCAGTTCATGGTTTTAAGCCAAAATTTTCAATCTTTTCATTTTTTAGAGAGAGAAAAATAAACTAAGTAAAGACAAAGTTTTAAACTAAGATGCACTCCATTAATGGAGGGATGCCACCCCCAAACTCAAGGGTTGCATTGCCCTCAATGCAAAATGACGGATGAAAAACAAAAGATAAGGCAGTACATCACAAAATATATAGCAGGCAGCAATAATAAGATAAGAAACTTAAATTTTAGTCGCTGTCTTCGCTGCTGCTGCTGAGTCTGATCTGATGGCGGGCTCTGGTGAGGAAGTAGAGGCGGCATTGCGTCGGGTTTTCCTAGAAGACATATTAGTGCAAGGGTTGTGAAAAGTAAATGAAAGCAAATGAAAACTAAAAAAGGGGAAGCAAGTAAGAAAGGCAGAAGTGAGTGAAAATGAAAATGAAACGGGGTTTTATAGAAAAGGATTTGCTGCCCGTTGAAGCTGTAACGGCAGGCTTCAAATATTGGGTTTTGTTGGGCTGGTGGATGGATGGTGGGCTGAGTTCACTTCTCTTGTTCTGCTTGACTCCTTTATTTCCTAAAAACAATAAACATAAAAACATTATTCGAATAAAATAAACCTTATTTCCTAATAAATAATAAATAATAATAAATAATTAAAATTTAGGTTAACTTAGGGATGCCAGGTGGGGCATCTCCTAAGGTAACCACTTCCTGCATTCCTGGGGCTTCAGTCCCCTGATAATGCTTGAGGCGCTGTTCGTTGACTTTGAATTGGTGCCCGTCTTTTAATGATCAAATTGTGATGGCACCATGGGGAAAAACTTGTACGACTTGGAATGGGCCAGACCATCTAGATTTTAGCTTCCCTGGGAAGAGTTTCAGTCTGGAATTGAACAACAATACAAGCTGCCCTAGGCAGAACTGTCGTGGCAGCAACTTCCTGTCATGCCACTTCTTAGTTTTCTCCTTGTAGATTCTTGCATTGTCGTAGGCCATTGTCCGTATTTCTTCAATCTCGTTCAGATCTAACAGCCTTTTCTGTCCTGCCCTGTCCAAGTCCATATTCACTGCCTTGATTGCCCAGTATGCTCTGTGCTCTATCTCGACAGGTAGATGACATGTTTTCCGATAAATCAATCGGTACGGAGACATTCCCAATGGAGTCTTAAAAGCTTTCCTATATGCCCATAATGCATCATTGAGGAGTAAAGACCAATCTTTCCTAGTTGGCTTAACCATCTTCTCAAGAATGTTCTTAACTTCCCTATTGGATATTTCAGCTTGTCCATTGGTCTGTGGGTGATATGCTGTCGCGATCCGATGCTTGACACCATATTTCTTCAAGGCGGCAGCAATAACCCTGTTGTCGAAATGTCTCCCTTCATCACTGATAATCGCCTTAGGGATGCCAAACCTAGAAAAGATGTTTTTGTGTAAAAATCGTTGGACTGTCTTGGCATCATTCTTTTGAGTTGCGATAGCTTCGACCCACTTAGAGACATAATCTACTGCCAGGAGGATGTATAGATTCCCACATGAAGATGGAAAAGGTCCCATAAAATCAATCCCCCAAACATCAAAGATTTCGACTTCTAGAATGTTCTGCAGCGGCATCTCGTTTCTCCTTGAGATGTTTCCTATCCTTTGGCACCTGTCACAGCTCTTGTAGAAAATTTGTGCATCTTTATACAGTGACGGCCAGTAGAACCCTGACTGCAGCACCTTGGCAGCAGTTTTGTTGCCTCCTAAGTGGCCTCCATAATGTGAAGCATGGCAGTGATGAAGAATGTCTTCTTGCTCTTCTTGTGGTACACACCTCCTTATAACCTGATCTGCACAAATTTTGAAAAGGAGAGGTTCGTCCCAATAATAATGCTTAACATCATTTTGGAACCTCTTCCTGGCTTGATAATTAAGATCAGAAGGAATTATTCCGCTAACTATAAAATTAACGAAATCAGCATACCAGGGGAGTTCAGAAGACTTACCTGCAGCCATGGCTGTCGCGGCAGTGATTGCGGCAGCAAAGAGCTGCTCATCTGGGAAGGTCTCCAGTATGTTTGTCTCATCTATTGGTAGACTATGTCCCTTCTCCAACCTTGACAAGTGATCTGGCACCTGATTTTCTGTCCCTTTTTTGTCCTTGATTTCAAGGTCAAATTCTTGCAATAGCAGGATCCACCGTATCAATCGAGGCTTTGCATCCTTTTTTGCAAACAAATACTTCAGGGCAGAATGGTTTGTGTGCACTATTACATTCGTTCCAAGTATGTAAGAAAGAAACTTGTCAATGGAGAACACCACAGCTAATAACTCCTTCTCTGTGGTGGTGTAGTTCACTTGGGCATCATTCAGTGTCTTGCTGGCATAGTATATGACGTGAAATAATTTATCTCTCCGCTGCCCAAGTGCTGCCTCGACAGCATAGTCACTAGCATCACACATAATCTCAAATGGCTGTGTCCAGTCTGGTGGCTGTACTATCGGGGCTGTTACCAGTTTTTCCTTCAGAACCTTGAATGCTTCAGTACATTCATCATTAAAGTCAAAGGGTCGATTCTGCTCCAAAAGATGGTATAGGGGCTTGGTGATTTTTGAGAAATTTGCAATGAATCTCCGATAAAAACCAGCATGTCCCAAGAAACTTCTAATAACCTTGACTGTGGTCGGCGGCGGCAGCTTTTCGATCACTTCTATTTCAGCCCTGTCGACTTCTATCCCACGGCAGCTAATCTTATGGCCAAGGACTATCCCTTCATCCACCATAAATTGGAATTTTTCCCAATTTAAAACCAGGTTTGCTTTTTCACATCTTTCAACTACCTTTTGTAGATTGCCGAGGCAGCTCTCAAAATCGTCACCAAAGACTGAAAAATCATCCATAAATATTTCAAGGAAGTCATCTACCATATCGGAGAATATGGTCATCATGCACCTTTGGAAGGTGGCGGGTGCGTTGCATAATCCAAACGGCATCCTCCTAAAAGCATACGTTCCGTAGGGGCATGTGAAAGTCGTCTTTTCTTGATCCTCCGGTGCGATAGCAATTTGATTATAACCTGAATAACCATAAAGAAAACAATAGTAAGGTTTACCCGCTAATCTATCAAGCATTTGATCAATAAAGGGTAAAGGAAAGTGGTCCTTTCGGGTAGCTTTGTTAAGCTTCCGATAGTCCATACAAACCCTCCAACCGGTCACAGTCCTGGTTGGGATTAACTCATTGTTTTCGTTGGTCACCACGGTCATTCCTCTTTTCTTTGGAAGGCATTGCACCGGGCTCACCCATTTGCTGTCGGAGATGGCGTAAATAATACTAGCATCTAACCATTTGATTATCTCTTTACGAACCACCTCTTTCATCGCATGGTTTAGCCGCCTTTGGGCATCTATAGTCGGCTTATGATCTTTCTCTAAAAGGATTTTGTGCAAGCATAATGTCGGACTAATGCCTTGAATATCAGCTATCGTCCATCCAATTGCCTTTTTGTGCTGCCGCAGCATCCCAATTAGCTGTCGTTCCTGTTCCTGCGGCATCTTATAAGAGATGATTACGGGCAACATATCATTTGAACCAAGAAAAGCATATTTTAGCTGCCCTGGCAGGGGCTTAAGTTCTAAAAAAGGGGGTTCAACAGTAGATGGCTTTTGGATTGCATGGTTATCCGAAGTATAATTTAAAGGTTCGAATAACTTACCTGGACGATCGCCTATCCAGTTTACCTCTTCCTGATCTTCAGTATCAGATGTATCGGATTTAGAGGAGTTGCTGTCGTCGGTGCTGTCATGACAGCCCTGTAGGTGGCTGCCGCGGCAGTGACCAATTTTGATGTCGTGACAGCCCGACCTGATGCAGGGTTGATCAAAGGTAACTTCCGTGATAGCCTTGCATTCCTCATCTGTATCAACATGCTTCATAGCTTGGAGAACATTCAACTTAATCTCTTGATCATTCACTCGCATGGTGAGTTCTCCTTTCTCCACATCAATCAGTGATCTTCCCGTGGCTAAGAAGGGTCGCCCAAGGATGATTGGTGCATTTTCGTCTGCCTCACAATCTAAAACAAGAAAGTCAGCAGGAAAAATAAATTTATCCACTCTTACCAGAATATCTTCGATTTTTCCTTCTGGATGAACATAAGAGCGGTCTGCCAGCTGCAGAATTACTGTCGTGGGCCGCGCCTTTCCAATACCTAATTTTTGAAAAACAGATTTTGGCATTAAATTAATACTAGCACCAAGATCACAAAGTGCCTTACCCACATATTTGTCTCCAATTACACAAGGTATGATGAAGCTCCCCGGATCCTTCTTCTTCTGGGGTGGCTGCCGATGAAGAATACTCATGCAACCTTCTGTCATCTTTACCGTTTCAAACTCCCCAAGTTTAGAATTCTTTGACATGACATCCTTCAGAAATTTGGCATAACCGGGCATCTCCCTAACGGCATCTAACAGCGGAATATTAATATGTACCTGCTTAAAAATATCATAATTCTTTTTGAGCTGAGATTCTTGCTTAGCTTGCTGTAACCGTTGAGGAAAAGGAGGTGGGGGACGATAATCAGCAATACGTCCTTCCCACTGCATACGAATCTGAGGAGGTTTGGGTACATCGTTTTTCTCCTCTGTCGCTTATGTTGTCGTGACAAGCTCATCGGCAGCAGTCTGTTTGTTACCTGTCGGGGCAGCTTCCTCGGCAGGTCTATCCAAGACTGGTTTTCTTACTGATTCAGCTTCCTTTTCCGACCCTGGTAATTTCTTCCCACTCCTAGTAGTAATAGCTTTACACTGCTCATGTGTGGGCTGCCTAGCATTTTCAGTATTACTAGGGAATCCTCCAGTCTGCCTTGGCTTAATATGTTCGGAAACATGACCCATTTGTGTCTCCAAAGATTTCAAGTAGCTTCATGATTCGTCATCCGCATCTCTGTTTTATCCTTGAATGCCTCTGTTTTCTTAACAAACTGATTCATATTCTCAATATAAGTGTCTGTCTGAGACATAAAAGTGGCCAGAGTCTGTTCCAGTATACTGCTCGTGGCAGCTGGTTGCTGATGTTGCTGCTGCGGCGGTAGTTGCTGTCGAGTCAGCAATCTAGGTCCTCCCTGATTCTGATTGTGTGCTTGAGGATTCAGGGCATTATTAGGATTGCTCGAAGAAAACTTGGGATCCTTCCACCAGTTTGGATTATAGTTGTTGGAATTGTAATTCGGCTTGTAGTTTCCAACATACTTCCCTTCTTCTAACTGTATAGGACACTCATCCGAACTATGATTTCCCTCACAGATTTCACATACCTCCTCGACAGCAAATCCACGTTGTGAGTCTTCATTCAAAAGCCTTTTCATTGCTTTAGTAAGGAATGCTACCTGTGATTTCATCGTGCTGTCGGCCTCATAATCCTTGACAGCTAGTACCCGTTTACCCCCTCCTCTTGCTGTCGGAAACTGCTCCTCATTCTTTGCCAGATTTTTCAATACTTGCATTGCCTCGTCTGGATCTTTATCCAATAATAGTCCGTTTGCTGCTGAATCAATTCGAATACGAGTTTGTAAGTTGGTAGCATTATAAAACTTAGTTACCTGATTCCAGACGGGGAATCCATGCATTGGGCAGTTCCGTAGAAGAGTAGTAAATATGTCCCAGGCCTCGTGCATTGGCTCGTCATCTTCCTGTTGAAAAGTAGCAATTTCATTCATAATCGCTCAGATAAATGCGAATGATTAAAATGAGATAAAAATTCACGAGATAAATCTGCCCAAGTTCTAATTGAACCTGGCGTAAGTTTATTCCACTAAGTTTTTGCTCTGTCCCTCAATGAATGGGGAAATAACCGAAGCCTCAGTATCTCCGAATTAACTCATGACAGTCTAAACGAACCACAGATCTCCTGGAACGTTTTTAGATGCTCCCTAGCATCCTCTGTAACAACACCACTGAATTGACCGACATTGTTGATCATACAAAACATAACAGGTTTCAGCTCGAAGTTATCAACATCAATATCCGGCAGCGTGGTCTCCAGTTCTACATGATCGTTCAACATGTAGTCACGACAGGACCGTCGGCCGGCAGCGGCAGGCGGGTCGCCGACAGACGGGTCGTTTCCATTATGGGCCATCTTCTCTAGCTGTTCCTCAAGGTACTCGTTCCTGGCTAGTAAGTGACGAGGTTGTTTCTTGAGATTGAATGATCGTTCGATTTCTGGATCTAATGGATACTCAGGATCTTTACCTCGGTTCGATCTGCGCATAAACAAGAAACCTTGTGAAAAGCAAGAGTTGAATGCACTAAAGAAAAACAGAAAAATAAAAATAAAAATAAAAACAAAAAGTGTAGTAAAAGAAAAGGTAGAGTTATGTTGCCAATCCCCGGCAACGGCACCAAAAACTTGTTGCGTGTAAAATAGTCTATCGCAATTGTAGTGCAAGTATACACGACACAAGTAGTAAAGTGATACGAAGTATCAGATATCGTCTCCACATGGATTGGGCTAATAGCTTCACCTTAATTCACTGCACGAAAGTAAAGAAGATGTTTGAGAAAGTTGTCACGAGAATAATAAAGTAAACGTAAATAAAAGAGTAGAGATGTCAAGATAGAGAGAATGGGCTGGTATTGAATTACGCAGTAGTGTAGGTATTGCAGACTTTAGGAAATCTAGTTCTGTCGTCGCGCCCGTCGCGGCAGCACCTGTCGCGGCAGCAGTCCGTTGGTTGTCGCTGCAGCAACTACTCAACTCAGTACTTCAAGTTTGGCAAGAATCCCAGAAGTGCCTTGGTCTATCCCTAGGTCCAAGTCTGTCGATGATCACGTCTTCATGATACCTTCCGGCGTGAATCGAAGAATGAACACCGATGTGTATGAATTCTTCTTTAGCCACTTAACCTCGTCCTATCCCTAGGCCCGAGATAGTTCAACTATAAACTAGAGAACTTGCTCTTATTTCTTTCGTATACTTAACTCTCCCGATGCTAAGTAAATAGATAACCTCACAATGCTCTCCCGATGCTCTTGCAAGATATTAATAACCAAAATAAGAGAACTTGAAGTTTATTTTATTGAACTGAAAATTCCTAAAACAAAAACAACCCTTGCAACTACTTTACAAATCAACCCGTGGCCCTAGGGGGAATTTAGAACATGGTGTGGGAAGGAAAACGACTAGAGGTTTAGAGAGAAGGCTAGGGTAATCGGTTATGGGATATTCCTCCTAGGTTAAAATCTATGCCCTTATATAAGCTTTGGGCTCAAGTTATCTAATTTAACAAGGATTACAACTTTAATTAAAAGTATGATTCTAATAAAGACTAAATCTTCAAGGAATCTACTTTCCAGCCGTCCTCCTTGTTTCTTGGGATTTTCTCTCCTTGAACTTTGGGCTTGACATTCCTTTTGATCTGGGGCTCGGAAAAATATGAGGTTTTCACACGACAGACGAGCTGAATTTTCTTTATCTGTCGAGGTCCACTTTGCTTCTTCTCCTCAAAATTGCTGTCGTCCTCTGCTGTCACGGCAACAACCATGGCAGCATCGTCCTCTTTGTCTGCCTGTCCAGTTCAGCTCTTCTGCTTCTCTTCCCAGCACCTTCCCTTTTCGTCTGCTACGGCAACAACCTGCAAAAATAGCCATTCTTAGTAGAAACTGTACCTTTTAATATATTTGTGATGTTTTGCTGTAAACTGACATAAATGCAATGAATAATGCTTGAATGCAGCAGAAATATGGGTAAATAGGGTGTAAATAATAGAACTTTTACACACTCAACACCCAGGTAGTAGCTGTGTACTTTGTCGTGGCAGTAGCTTTACCCATTGCCGAGGCAATTCTCTTGCCTATTGCCGAGGAAATCAAGTTGATGATTGCATTCAAAACCAGGACAGATTCATTCAACTTCCACACTATGATGCAACATAATTCAGCCTGCTCTATCATCATACCTACTCAATCTTTTAGTTTACTTGCTTTCTTTATTTTAGTTGTTATCTCAATCAAACCATTACTTGTGTTTTTACTTTTCTATAGTGCAAGATGATAATCTCTGGAAGTAGCTCCAAATATCTGTGGAGACGATATCTTTTATACTATAACTTGGCGACATGTATACTTGCACTAAAATTACGACATTGAATACATGCAATATTTCACCTTGGGATGCACCGACCTTGTTTGTAAAGAAGAAAGATGGCACGTTGCGTATGTGTATAGATTATCGACAATTGAACAAGTTGACGATTAAGAACAAGTATCCTTTGCCAAGGATTAATGATTGGTTTGATCAGTTTCAAGGTGCTTCAATGTTTTCTAAGATTGATTTGAGGTTTGGATATTTATAAATTGAAGGTAAAGGATGTAATGTTCCTAAGACAGCTTTTCGTACAAGGTACGTGCATTATGAATTCTTGGTGATGCTGTTTGGTTGGAGGAATGCACTGGCTGCATTCATGGACATGATGAATCGTGTGTTTCAAGAATTTATGGATCAGTTTGTGGTTGTGTTTATTGATGATATTCTCGTGTACTCTCGTACTGAGGAGGATCATGATAAGTATTTGCGGGTTGTGTTGCAAGTGTTGTTGGAAAATTAGCTTTATGCCATGTTAAGTAAATGTGAGTTTGTGCTTAGAGAAGTTGTCTTTCTTTGACATACGGTGTCGGCTGAAGGTATTTGTGTTGATCTACATAAGATTGAGGCGATGATGAATTGGAAGACGCCTAAATTGGTTACGGAAGTTTGCAGTTTCCTTGGTTTGGCTGATTACTATCGACGGTTTGTGGATGGGTTTTCTAAGATTGCTGCTTCGTTAACCAAGTTGTTGCAAAAGAATGTTCGCTTTGAGTGGTCGGATGTTAGGCAACAAGCTTTCGAGAGGTTGAAGGAAGCTTTGACGCAAGCTCCTGTCTTGATTCAACCTGAATCGGGTAAGGAGTTTGTAGTTTATAGTGATGCATCGTATGTTGGTTTAGGATGTGTGTTGATGTAAGGTGGGAAGGTTGTGGCGTATGCATCTAGGCAATTGAAGGTGCACGAGTGCAACTATCCAACTCATGACCTAGAACTTGCTGTAGTTGGGTTTGCTTTAAAGATTTGGAGGCATTATCTTTATGGTGAGAAATGTGTGATTTATACGGATCATAAGAGTTTGAAATATCTAATATCTCAAACAGAGTTGAATCTTAGGCAACAAAGATGGTCGAAATTGCTTAAAGATTACGATTTGACGATAGAGTATCACCTTGAAAAGGCCAATGTTGTGGCAGATGCCTTGAGTAGGAAGGTGGTTGTAGAGTTGAGGGTGATGTTTGCTCGGTTGAGTATATCGTGAGATAGTGGATTGATAGATGAGTTACAAGTGAAACCTTCCTTGATTTAGTTGATTAAGGAGAAGTTGTTGCTTGATGATTCTTTAGTGCCTCATGTTAAGGACATAACAAATGGTAATGCAACTGGTTTTTGTTTCAATGATGATGGTGTTTTGTGTTTTAAGAATAGAATAGTTATGTTGGAGGATTTTGAGTTAAGGCGCACTATTTTGACTGAGGCTCATAGCAGTCCTTTTGCTATGCATCCTGGTAGTACTAAGATGTATCGTGGATTGAAGGATGAGTACTATTGGGTTGGGTTGAAGAAGGATGTTGTTGAATTTGTGAGTTAGTGTATGGTTTTTCAACGCGTGAAAGCTGAGCATCTGTTTCCTTCTAGGTTGTTGCAACCTTTGAGAATACCGGAATGGAAATGGGAGAGGACTACGATGGATTTTGTGTCCGGTTTGCCATTGACCCCGACGAAGAAGAACTCTATTTGGTTGATTATAGATCGTCCTACGAAGTGTGCATATTTCATAGTTATGCATGCTACGTATATGTTGGATAAGCTAGCAGAGTTCTACATTTCTGAGATTGTAAGTTTGCATGGTGTACCTAAATCTATTGTGTCGGATAGGGATTCGAGGTTTACAACAAGGTTCTGGGAGTGTCTACATCAAACATTGGGTACGCGTTTGAATTTCAGTACCTCGTATCATCTTCAGACAGATGGTCAGTCTGAGTGAGTTATCCAAGTGCTTGAGGATATGTTGAGGTGTTGTATTTATAGATTTCCAAGGTTCTTGGGAGAAATAGTTGCCTTTGGTGGAGTTTGCCTATAATAATAGTTTTCAAGCGAGTATAAAAATGGCTTCATATGAAGCCTTGTATGAAAGAAAGTGTAGAATGCCTCTTTGTTGAGCGGAAGTTGGGAAAAAGTTGGTTTCCTTGTTGGATTTTCTTAAAGGAGTGACGGAGAAGGTAAAGCTTATTTGTGATCGGTTGAAGGCAACATCAGATCGTCAAAAGTCTTATGCGGACTTTAAGCGTAAGGAGATTGAGTTTGCGGTTGGAGATTGCGTGTTCTTGAAGGTGTCACCTTAGAAGAAGGTGATGAGGTTTGGACGCAAGGGTAAGCTTAGTCTAAGGTTTATTGGACCATATGAAGTGGTGGAGCGTGTCGTTCCTGTTACTTATCGGTTGGAGTTACCTCCCGAGTTGGAGAAAATTCATGATGTGTTTTATGTTTGGATATTGTGAAGGTATAGATTGGATCCATCTCATGTTATCCATGTTGAGGAAATTGAGTTGAATCTAGATTTTTCTTATGATGAGGAACCAGTTGGGATTCTTGATTCTAGTAGAAAAGTTCTTCGTGGTAAGACGATTGAACTTGTGAAGGTGTTGTGGCGACATCGAGGAGTTAAGGAGGCCACCTGGGAAAGCATGGCGGACATGTTGAATTAGTTTCCACACCCTTTTTTCCTTCACGTAAAATTTCGAGGATGAAATTTCCTAAGTGGTGGAGAGTTGTAACGCCCCAGTTTTGGGCCTAGAGGTTTTAAAGGTGGTTTAGGGTTCGATGAACCTAGATTAGAGATTTAGGTCAGTTCGGAATTTGTTCACGGAAAACTTGGTTCGGGATGTGATAAAATTATGCGAAAAATTTCTAAAATCCTCTTTAAATATGTATTGGGGGAAAGTGAAGCCAATTTTGGAAAGTGATTTTTGGAAGGTCGATATTTCGGTTTGGTGACTAAAATGTAAAAATTGAAAACTATTTTTGATGGATTGTTTTGAAAGAGGGCCAATGCTTAGAATATTTAGGGAGCTAAGTTAAAAGTAATCAGCCTTTTTCCTTCAATTCAGCACATTTTAATTATGGTTTAATTAAAAGACTTAAAAGAGCTTTATTAAAAAGGAGATTTAGTTTTATAAAATCATTTTTGACGTAACTTCCATTTTCTCTCTTTTCTCTTCACCCAAACACCTCCTTTCTCTCAAAATCTCGAGAGAATCTCATCTTTGCAATTCTTTTTTTGGGTAAATAATTTCCTTGGCGATTTCTTCATTTGTCTCAAAGGATCTTTGAAGGTTTTCAAGAAAATCTTGCTAATTGAAGGAATAGGCAAGGATTAGAGGTAAATTTTTTTCAACTCCTCTAATCAGGTTCTTTATTGAAATTCTCAAGTATTTGGCTCTCTAATTATGTTTTCTTATCAAGATTTCATGTTTAATTGATGAAAATTGCTAAATTAGGCTTTGGAAGATGATTTTTCATGTTTTTCGTTATGGTACTGTTTTGATTGATTTGAGACTGATTTTAACCATGATTTGGATGTTAAATGATGCGGAAATAAAGGTTTTATAATGGTAATCCCAAAATGAATTGGATCTCTAATTGTTAGGTTGTTAGATTTTGGGATTTTGTGTGAAATCTGAGTTGTTGGAGGTATAAGGATGTAATTAGGTTGATTTTGAATGTTGATTGATGATTAAAATTGGATGAAAGTGTTAGATTATGGCTGGGCTGAGTTTAAAGAGTGATCGAAGGTGATTTCGATTTTTTGGATGGGTGTTTTGGTTTTTTTGGATAGAGCAGCGAGATTGTTTAAGTTGCTGGTGATTTTAATGCATTATGATGCATTAATCCTCTGTTCTTGTGTGGTATAAACATGGAGAACACATCGGAAGCAATAAGTGAAGTTCTGGGGGCTTTGGACGCTTGATTTCGCATCGGTGAATCTTGGTTTTGCGAGTTGGTGAGTGAGAACGTGATTTCCAGCTTTGAAACACTTTAAAGGTAGTTTTGGGAACTTTAAGCTTGAAATGCTTTACTAATTTCGGAAGTAAGTAAAAGGATTTTCTCCATTGGATTGTACTATTATGAGTTTGTTAACTACTATTTAAAGCTTGATTTAAAGTAAGCGATTTACTGTTTTTGATGTTATGTTGATGAAAGATGTACATGGTAAGTGATCCTAGTAAGTATATGCTTATACTTGTATTTTGAAGTATAGTTTGATGCTTGGAAATGTGGTTTATAGGTAATGCTTTGAAAACAGCCAGGTTTATGCTAAATGTGAATTATATAGGCAAGTGATATTGCGAAAATGATTTATAAATGAAATCGGATATAGTTAGCCGGCTATATGATTGAGTGAACTATAAACATGTCGCCTTGGATGTTTAGGGGTTTATACGGTGTACTGAATACTCCATCCAAGTACCCTAATGATTGAGGAAAGTGTATTGTGTCCTGTCTCTTGTTAGTGGTGTTATACATCTACCGATGAGTGGTGTTGATGGGTTTATACGGTGTACTGGATACTCCACCACATGTATCACAATGGTGGAGGGTAGCTCTCGTGTGTGAACCTTGAGATGCCGGTGTGATTGTCTGAAGTGTTGGGACAACACTTGAGAATCCACGTATCCGATGTGGTTTCGAGAAATGAGCTTGTTAATGATCACTTGTGAACCAATATAATTGATGATGTATTATGAATTGGTTTATGATGCATAATGTTGAAAATGCATGTTTTACTCTTTAAGCTTTGCATATGTTAGTTATGCATGGGAAGGCTTAAATTGGGTGTTGAAAAAGAGGCTATTATTTTCGAAAGCATAATACATGTTGTTGAGGTTTATATGCTGATTTTTTTATTAAGGTAAGTGCATGGTTTTGAAGGAATGATGGTTTTCAAAAGATGTTTTGAGAAAGTGAAATGAGATTTCAATGTGAAATTAAAAGGGTTTTAAATGCATTGATGGTGTTTTGGTCTTTGAGCCTCCTCACTAAGCCTCGTGTGCTTATGCTCTATTTTTGTCCATCAATGCATATAATTGGGGCTTCGGAGGCAGCGTGGAGAAAGGGATCGCAAGAGACTTCTTTTGAAAATGTATGTTTCGGTTTAGACAATACTTAATAAGGGCAATGGGGGATCCGTTGCGTATTTGGGAGATTGGTGTAAACTCCTTGTTTGAGCAAGTGTTCTTTTCTGTTTTAGACTTGTAAAGTGCCTTTGTTTATTGGTTTGTGCATTTTTATGCATTTTGGTATCTTGATTAGCCTTTTTGCTAGGTTGAATGCCTATAGTTTACCTTTGATGCAAGATGCCATGATATAATGTTGAAGATGCCATGAATGAATGAGGTTTGACGTTTGCATATGTTTTATTTATGTTGAAAGCATGTTTGAGTGATTATAGGTGCATTAGAGTATGAAAAACCAGTAAAATATGACACTACATGTCTCTGTGTATCGGTACGGTTGTTAGGGTATCGATATTGTCCAAGAAAAAACGAAGGGGCGTATCGATACACGGGGGCATATCGATATACGGGGGCGTATCGATACACGGGGGGCGTATCAATACGATTTTATGCAACTGGTTTTTAGGGGTATTAATACAGTCTATGATGGTATCGATATGGGCCTTGCATCTTTGATCTTCGGAAGCTTATTTGTCGTAGGCGTATCGATACTTACTCTAAGGGTATCGATACAACCAGTTGGTAAGTTAGTTAAAAGAATTTTTGAATTTTTTGTTTCTTTACGTTTTAGTCCCTAAATGTTGTGGATTCAATTAATTGAGCTTGGATGATCATTTTTAGATGAGATTTGACAGAGATGCATGTAATGTGTTTAATTAATGGTTGGTAACTTAAAAATGACATAAGTCCCTGTATTTTGCTTAAATTACAAAATGGTTCCTAAAACGTAATTGTATGCAATTGAGTTTATAATCGATGTTTGATTAGGTTGCAAATCGTTCCGCTGCGATGTTTATCACTTAGGATACTAAAAAGAATCTACATAAGATAAAAAATTAGGGTTTTTTTATCGGAGTAAACTTCTCGATTTACTTCAATATTCCTCATGTGTCCCGTTCGGTTCGGTCTACCGCCTAGGCCGGGTCGAGGGGGTTATAGCTTCCTATAGTCCATGCAAATTCTCCACATCGTGACAGTTCTTGTTGGTAAGATTTCATTGTCCTCATTGCTCACTACAATCATGCCTCTTTTCTTTGGTACACATTGCACCGGGCTGACCCACGAGCTGTTGGATATTGGATAAATAACTCTAGTATCGAGCCATTTGATTATCTCCTTCATCACCACCTTCTTTATGATTGGATTAAGCCTTCTCTGGGGTTTAATAGAATTGTTCTGGAAATCATGAAGCAAAATTTTTACATACATATAATAGGGCTTATACCCTTCAAGTCAGCCATAGTCTAACCTAAAGCTTTTTTATATTAAGCTAACACATTTATCAAGCTAGACTATTTCTTAGGTGTATGAATAGAAGATATTAGCACAGGAAAAGTCTCATTGCAACCCAAATAAGCATATTTAAGGTGTGATGGTAAGGGCTTTAATTCTAATGTGGGTGCATGCTCAAGTGAGGGTTTTGGAGTAGTAAATTCAAAAAAAATCTAGAGGTTCGAATTGTGTACTTGGTCTAACTATAAGCAGGCTAGATTGTTGCACCTCCATTGGGAACTCCTCAAGTTCCTTGAATTCACAAAGCTCCTCGAACTACTCATTTTCATCTTCATTGAGCTTGACATAGTCTTCAACTTGTAGAAAATTGATGCAGTAAAATTCAATAGCTTCCACTTCTGCTGTAGCATCCATGTATTGACACTCCTCATGTTCATCCACATATTTGAGGGTGTTGAATACATTTATGGTCACCTCTTGATCAGCCACGCTCATGGTGAATTCACCATTTTCACAATCGATCAAGATTCGGCCGGTGGCTAAGAACGGTCGCCCCAAAATAATTGGTGCATTCTCATCGGCTTCACAATCAAGGATGAGGAAGTCGCATGGGAAAACAAATTTGCCCACCTTCACCACATCTTTGATCCTTCCTTCCGGACGAACATGGGATCGGTCCGCTTGTTACAAAATAATGGTGGTAGGCCTTGCACTTCTCATACCAAGCTTTATAAGAACTGACTTAGGAATTAGATTCACACTAGATCCAAGATCGCATAGGGCATTCCCCACATAATTATCACCTATTGAACAAGGGATGATACAGGTGTCTGGATCATTCCTTTTAGGTGGCAAATTTCTCAACACAGAATAGCATTCTTTTGCTATAGAAGAAGTCTCTAGCTTGTCAACCTTTCTCTTCTTGGTGACAATATTCTTAAAGAACTTCGCATAAGTGGGCATTTGATCATTGGCTTCCAAAAATGGCACATTGATGTGCAGCTGGTCAAGAATGTCTACAAATTTATTGAACTGAAGGTCTTCATTATGCTTCTTTAATCTTTGAGGGAAAAGTGGGGGGCCTGACTTCTTGAACTAAAACTACCCTAGTTGAAAATCCCTAAGTTAGATAATAAATAAGATAAAAATAGGTTGTAACCTGAAATGTTGTGTAAAAACATGTTGTAACCTATAAAGTGATATGAGTATTGTGCAACCTGAAAATGTTGTGTAAAAAGTAGGTTGTAACCTATAAAGTGATATGAGTATTGTGCAACCTGAAATGATGTGAAAAAAGTAGGTTGTAACCTAAAATATGGTGCGAATGTAGTATAACCTGGAATACGGTACAAAAGAGGTTGTAACCTAAAATGTGAAAAACTATGAGAAGTTAGAGGAACAAGAAAATGGGTTATTAGTGAGAATTAAAATATAATATTTTGAAAGTGGAATTTGGTTAGCAGGGGGACAATCACCGAGAACCCTTTCACAAATCTTATGTAATACCCGGCTAAACCGAGAATACTTCAAACCTCGCTCACATTTCTCGGAGGTCTCCAATCAACAATAGCTCGAATTTTCTTGGAGTCAACTTTGATTCCATCAGTAGAAATGACGTGTCCGAGGAATGAGACTTCGGATAACCAAAATTCACACTTACTGAACTTGGAGGATTGTTGGTGATCTCGGAGCGTCTGAAATACAATCCGAAGATGATCAACATGTTCTTCCTTGTTTCGAGAGTATACAAGTATGTCGCCGATAAACACAACAACGAACTTTTCGAGATATGTCTTGAATACCCGATTCATAAAATCCATGAATGCAGCAGGGGCATTCGTTAACCCAAATGGCATTACTAGGAACTCGTAAAGTCCATATCGAGTTCGGAAAGCTGTTTTGGGCACATCTTATTCTTTCACCCTTATTTGATAGTAACCGAATCGGAGGTCAATCTTAGAGAATACGGCTGTGTGTTTGAGTTGATCGAACAAATCTTTGATCCTTGGCAGAGGATATTTATTCTTGATGGTTACTTTGTTAAGCTACCGATAATCGATGCAAAGTCGCATCGTATCGTCTTTCTTTTTCACGAACATGACAGGAGCACCCTACGGAGATGTATTGGGTCGGATGAATCCTTTGTCCTCAAGTTCATAGATTTTCTTCTTCAATTCTTTCAGTTCAATCGGTGCCATACGATAGGGCGTAATGGACACAGGATCAGTTCCATGTTGAACTTCGATCTTGAATTCAACTTCCTGAGTTGGAGGTAGGCTAGGGAGGTCCTCGGGAAAAACATCGGTAAATTCAGATACAACAGGCATTTCAATTAAACCGTAGTCAAGCTCATCTTGTAGTGCCATAGCGGTGAAAATAGAAGTCGGTTTCTTGTCTATCAATAGGATGGATTATTTTCCTAAACCTCGCAAGTATAATCTTCGGTTTTGACACTCTACCCAAGCTTCATGTTTTCCCAACCAATCTATTCCTAACACTAGATCGAATTCACATTTAGGCAACACGTATAGATCACAAGAGAAAGGAACATTTTGAATAGTGATTTGGCAGTCTCTACAGACCAAGTTAATTGGGAAGTTTCCACCTATCGGGTTTGAAACTACAAGGCTTGATTTTACTATTTCAGGCTTCAAGTTTAGTTCATCTAACAGTTATGAACAAATAAATGAATATGTTGATCCTGTGTCTATCAAAGCGTAAACAGGTTTAAGGTTTCTTTGACCACCTGGATTTATTGTCACCCTTATGTTTCTTATCGGCCCGATATCTGCTCTTCCGTTTCTCTGCAGTTCTCATTTTGGATTCGGTGGTGATAACTCGATTCACAAGGGTTTGAAAGTCCGTAATACAAAGGGCAGTAAACATCAGACTTAATTCATCGCTCAGCCCGTCAGAGAACATTTTGCACTTATCTTTCTCGGTTTTAATCTACTCCAAGCCATACTTACAATATTTGCAGAAATCTGCGACGTATTGTTCAATTGGCCGATTAGCCTTCTTCAGATACAAGAACTTCTTTATGTGATCAGCTAGATATTGTTCGCTGATGTACTTTTTCTTGAACTCATCGATGAAGAATTTCCACGTAACTGGCTCGGCAGGGGCGGTTAGAGTAGTGGTTTCCCACCAGCTTAGATCTTTATCGGCTAAAAGTGTGATCGCGCAATCAAGTTTATGCTCGTCCGAGCACTGAAGTTGTTTGGTCAAAATTTGTGTTGTTCTTCCGAGCCAATGTTCAGCTTCCTCCGGGTTCTCCTCATTTTTGCAGTTGAATGTAAAAGCTCGATGTTGCGCGAGTTTGTCGATCGGGACTCATTGTAGGGCAGCAACAATTGGAGTCGATTATTTTCGTCTTATGTTGAGTACTAGTTGATCGAACATTTCCTTCATACTAAGGAGACATTCTCGTTGAGCTGTTTGAATTGTCGGATTTTCCGGTGGTTGAGGAACTTGCTCTCGAGGTTGAAGCGGGGGTTGCATTTCAACACTATCCTCATTGTTATTCGATGATCCGTTGGGACTTTCATCGTCCCAGGCTAGATTAGTCTCAGACATTCTATTAAGATTTCAAAAAAGTTCGGGATTAAACAGCAAAATCACAAGCAGTTCGATATAAGACTGCTAGGTGGCATAGTGCAATCGAATATGATGCATGACATGTTTCGGATGACTTGAGAACCTATAACCTAAAGATCTGATGCCAATTTATGTGACACCCTACGCTCGAGTTAGGAGCGATAGGGCGTTACGCTAACGGAACACATAACACATAACATGTAATCATAGAATCGAACACGTAACATCAACGAATCATAGTTGTGCATCTTATAACGTATTTCATTCTATAACAAACAATACACTTGGGTGGGCCAACAAAAACTTTTTTAACATATAACTTAACATAACAATAATTCTGATTTAAACATGTAAATCATATAACAATAATTAAAGTTGTGTAAATAAGCTTTCTAGATTGGTAAAGAATTCCTAATTTGGAATTGTGTGTAAAAAGTTATGGGCAGATTAGTGTAGGGTCCTCAGACTGCCAATTTAGGGGCAGTTTCATATTGATTAAATGTATGTGTTTGAATAAATGAATAAATGTGTTTGAATTGAGTTCTAATGTGTTCTTATGTGTTATTTTAATGTTCAAGATCAAGATTGTGAATAAATCCTAGAGGATTCAAGGGTTGAGCAATCAAATAGGAGGAGCAAAGGCATAGTGATCAAAGAATCAACCTAAGCTTTAGAGTATTGTGAGTGTAGTTATCTTAGGGTTAGGACTAGTGTCCTAACCGATGTTTTTATGCTTATTTAATGAATTAACATGATATATGAAATGGATCTAAATCAAGGTTTGGTAATCTAAAAGGTAATGGAAGAAGGATTAAAAAGAAATGAATTTAGATGATAATGCTTGATGCTAGTGTTAGCTACTAGTTTACATTGTAATTCATATGGTTCAATTCTAATTGTGGCCTTGAATATGGATGATTATATGCTGATATGTTGTTGTTAGGAAGCATGGAATGAATGATATGGATGATTTATGTTTGCTGGAAATGAAATGATAAGGGAGCTTGGTAGATATTGATAAAATGCTTACATAATATATCTAATGACCTTGTTTGGTGTTTGTAACACTCTTGCTTGAATTGAATGAAAATTTAAAAGACATTACAAGTCCTTGGTTGACTAGTGGTCCTTAGGTAGAAGGGCATGCCTTAGAGTCTGAGCTCTACTGATTTAAATGTGGTTAGTCACCTACTGATGCTTTGAGCATCTACTGTTACAAGTTACAAGTTGAATGGCGTAGTTTGACACCTCGATACATTGTCTATCTACTGGTCTTTGGTGCTTTGAGCATCTATTGTTATATGTTGGTACATGGTACCTATTAACTTGATTACCTAGTCCACTCAATCATCCAAGGAAAAACCTAATTGAACTTGCAACAAGACTTTACATGATCAATGAAATGGTGAAATGATACATGGTTATATGTTATACGAAATGATACGATTGACAAAGGTAGTGACCCTATTCGAATGATATGAAATTGTGATCAATGATATGATATGATTCTTGTTCTTTGGTTGTGTTATATATTGGTATGTTGCTTGGCATTGAATGTGAGTATGTTATATGGCTTGACATATGGTTCGAATGGAACTAGCTAAGTCTACTTGAGCATGAGATAAGCTAACTAGGTGTAACTTGTGTGGTGTTAAGCCTAGCTAGGTAACTTAAATTATATGAATAACACACTTAAAAGATTGTATTAGTAAATTATAGGAACTACCTCACTAAGTACAAATTGTACTCATCACTCTTTTGTTTCCTTCTTCCAATATAATAGGTCTCTGATATCTGAAAGCTAACTATTTTGATCCATAAGCAATCACAAGCCAAGATCCAAGTATGATATAGCTTTGTTTTGACTCCTAGATGGTGGCATAGTTACATGTTTAGAGTATGCCACACTCATTTTGGTATCATGTATATGTTAATATGGTTTGTATATGTTTGAGATATAGTTTCATGATATATAATGGATAGACAAGTTGTTATGACTATATTTGGAATATATGTACATATTTAAGTTGATTATGTCTTGATATTTGAATGATTGTAAATGAAAATGTTATGTGTTGCTTGTATAATAGGTCATTCGAATGGTGAAGAATATGATAGAAGTATTATATGTAAGGTGATGTGAACTTAGGATTATACATGCCTTTAGATGTTTGAAATTGAAATGGAAATTTCATGTTATTGCTATGTTGGATTCGGATATTAGGATGGTTTTTGATGTAAGTTTAAATATAATTCTTACATGCCTAGGTTGTTTTTATTGTTGTTCGAACATGATCCATATTTAATTAGGATTGATTGTATTATATATATGGTTGTAAGGTGCTAGCCGAACTTATATATAAACATGAATTGGATTGAATGGATTTTAGATGAATGTTTGAAAGTGTATATATATTTAATATGGTTGGTAAGTTAGTTTAGGTTGATTATGCTATATGATTTGCATGTTTAAATCAGAAGTATTGTTATGTTACGTTATATGTTAGAAAAGTTTTTGCTGGCCCACTCAAGTGTATTGTTTGTTATAGAATGATATGCGTTATAAGATGTGCAACTCTGATTCGTTGATGTTACATGTTCAATTCTATGATTACATGTTATGTGTTATATGTTACGTGAGTGTAACGCCCTATCGCTCCTAACCTGGGCGTGGGGTGTCACAAAGTTGTTGTTCGCTGAAGAGACTGGACCCTTATTTTCATTTTGCCATAGCATATTCTGCTGGAAACCTTGGGGTTTAGTCTGGTTTTGTTGCCGATTCGAGCTTCGGGTATTTTTGTTTCCTTGATTCCCCCAAGAAAGATTTGGATGCTGATTCCATCATGGGTTATAGGTCTTTGAATAGGGGTTGTTGTTGTTTCGATTGTAGTTCCCCACATAGTTGATTGACTCGTGGTTTTCCAGGCACTCACTCACGTGGTGATTTCCATCACAACGAACACAAGTAGTTGTTGCTACCTTCACTTCCTTCACCTCATTTGGACATTGGAGATTCTTCAACATGTTTGTAATGGCCGACAACTGAGCTGAAACAGAGTCATGAGCTTCAAGCTCTAGTGTCCCATGAGTCTTCCTCCCCGTTCCAAGTCTAGTAGTAGGAAATTGGTAGTCATTGTTAGCTATCCTATCAAGGATATCGAATGCTTCTTCATGTGACTTTTCCAGCAAAGTTCCATTTGCTGAAACATCTAGCATCATTCTTGTGGGAGCATTGACACCATTGTAGAACATCACGACTTGCTTCCAATCCTGAAAACCATGATTCATACATATGTGAAGCAGTCCCTTATATCTATCCCAACACTCGTACATCGACTCGTCATCAGCTTGACGAAAGGAAGAAATGTCATTGCTTAGCTTAGTGTTCATGTTGGGAGATATATACCGATGCAAAAAGCTTTTGCATAGATCTACCCAAGTCTTCATTGAACCAGCGGGTAGTCCACTCAACCAAGCTCGTGCTCGATAACGCAATGACTAAGGAAATAACTTTAGCTTCAACATATCTTCATGCACACCTTGTGTTTAAAGGAGTTACACACTTCTAAGAATGCACGAATGTGTTATTTTGCATCTTCATGAGGCGATCCACCAAATTGACCAATTGAGTTTAACATGTTGAACATCACCAATTTAAGTTGGAAGTGGGCTGCCTGAATTTCAGGAGCTACAATCCCAAGGTTTAGATAATCCAAGATGGAATTCAAATGATCTCTAATAGCTCGTGGACGAACTACAGCTCCACCATGTGTTGTAGCATCAGGATCTTCAAGATTATCACCATGTTGACCTCCTGGGTTACGACCTCTATACATGACTTCCAAAGCTTGTTGTATACGTCTTCTTTCTTGGAAAAGATGTTCAATCTCAGGAACTAATGGTAGTATGGGTTCTTTGGGTCATCCTCGGGTCATGCAACAGCACAACGCCTGAAAAAGATAAACAAAAACAGCTAGTTAGTCTATACAAAAAGAAGAAATAAAATGGTGCAAAATTTAAACTTACAATAACTAATTGCCAATCCTAGGCAACGGCGCCAAAAATGTAACGCCCTTAGCCTGGCCTAGACGCCCGACCCGAACTAAGAAGATTACACGGGGAAAACCAAAGTCAACATGGAAGTCAACCTTGATTAACGACCCTTTTTTTCTTTTATATTTTCTAAATTCACATTATTAACTTATATAATTAACTAAGAAGATTACACAAGCCTTTACACAAAACATGCCCTTTCAAGACATCAATGCACTTTCTAAAAACATGCTCATATGCATCATTCTAAAACAGCAAGTAAATCCTTGCTCATGCTTTACCAAGTATCACATGCATTCTATCATCATTTACAAGCATCACATGCTTAACATTAATCATTTACATTATATTGGCTCGCAAGTGATAATCCATAAACCATTTCAACAAAAGACACAATCGGATACGCAGATTACAAGCGATGTCCCACACGCTTCATGCATACTACCGGACTATACAAGGTGGAGATCAATGGCACAATCTCAACCCCTCAACACCCGTGATGGAGATTAATGGCACAATCAAAACCCCTCAACATCACTCATCGGTAGTTGTATAATTCCACTAACGAGAGTACGAGACACATACACATGACTCACACACGGGATTAAACCATTCAACGTTGTGGTCTTAACCTCAATCGTTAGGGTACTTGGATGGAGATTACGGCACAATCACAACCCCTCAACATCCAAGGCGACTTTATTCACGGTGCACACAATCCTATAGCTGGCTAACTATATCCGATTAACGTAACCAAAAACTACTTCCATCACTTGCCAATATAATCATTTAACCTCATTTAATCACTGTTTTACAAGCATAAACACAATGCCATTTCCACAAGCATACACATGCTTAACATCATATGCATTTATCACATAAATCCAAGTATCACTTACCTAGTGCATCCTTAACACAATGGCATTAAAATCCAGCATTACTCATGCTTCTAACATGCTTTAAAACAGTAATCAAAACCATAATTAACACAAGTGCATTTTCATCAAAACATAGCACATTTCAGAGAGAGACTTTCGAACCACTTACTCTTGAGCTTAGTTAAGTGTTTCAAATTTACACTAAGCTCCCAAGACCACACTCCAAGCGTCACAAAGAAGGAAATTGCATTTCCACTCATCGATACGAGAAGCCTTGCTCGCCGACACGAAAATTACTCCTCTGGAGCCTTACACAACACCTCGTTTGCTTCCGGATCAAGATCCCATGTTTTCACATCATCAAAACAGAGATCTAAATGCATTAAAATGCATTTCAACACAATCAACAACTCACAAACTCGTTGCTCACCCAAACTACAAGAAAATACTCATCCAAAACAACCAAAAACTCAATTGATTGCTTCCTAAACCAAGCCCAGCAAACATACATCACTTCCAAACCAATATAAACATCAAAACACATCTAACAAACAACCTAACCCAACCTTATACCTCCAGTAAGCAAGATTCCACCATCTCACCTCAACAACTCTCTTAAAACTAACAAGAAACTCAAGGATCTCAAGGATTTCGGGATCTATGTTATCAAGACTTCATTTCAACACAATAATCAACTTAGAACTCAATTAAAATCAATCCAAAACAGAGCTTAACACAACAAGTCTGAAAATTAAGATTTCAACCACATTTTTACAAGATTTTGATCTCCAATCAAAACTATAATGAAAACTCAACCAAAAATAGTAATTAGAAGCCAAATATCTTGGGAATTTCAATAAAGAACTTTGATTAGAGGTTGAGAACGGGATTTACCTCCAATCCTTGCTTCCCTCAATGAATGACAAGTTTTCCTTTAAAAAATCTTGAAGAACTAGAAAGGTTTTCTTGGGAATTGCTTAGGAAACATTGAGAGAGAGTTTGGGAGAAAGAATTCTGGAAATAGATGAATGAAAATAGTGTTTGGCTGAAAATGAAAAGAAGTTGGTAGTTACGTAATTGGATTTCACATAATCACCTAATTAATTAATTAAAATAAAACAAATATAGCTATTTAATTAAAAATCATTTTAAACACATGTCACATTAAGGAAAGGCTAAATTGCCATAAAGCCCCCCATAGATTCTAAGAATTTGGCTTCTTCTTTAAAAATCACATTTCCACCGATTTGAAACTTTAGAATTTGGTCACTACTCAAAATGTCCCATTTCCGAAACGTTTTTTGTAAAATTGACTTGACCAACCTCTCAAACATATTTTTAGAGGATTTTAGCAATTTTACCACATTTTTATCCTATCCCGATCCTTTATTTCCTTAAATCACCTTACACGATTCAAACCGTCCTCGACCGGTCCGGTCCGATGTCTAAAACATCTAGGCCAAAAACTAGGGCCTTACAACTCTCCCCCACTTAGTAAATTTCGTCCTCGAAATTTTACCTGATGGAAAAAGGTGCGGAAACTGCTTCAGCATGTTCGCCTTGCTTTCTCACGTGGCCTCCTCAACTCCTCGGTGTCGCCACAACACCTTCACAAGCTCTATTGTCTTGCCACGAAGAACTTTGCTACTCACATCCAGAACTCTCACAGGTTCCTCATCAAACGACAGATCTGGATTCAACTTTATCTCCTCAATAAGCATCACATGCGAAGGATCCCATCTGTACCTCCGTAACATAGAGACATGAAACACATCATGTATCTTTTCCAACTCCGTAGGTAATCTCAACCGATATGCCACATGACCAATTGAATAGCTGGCATCGAGATAAAATTTTGCCCAACTTCTGCCCAACAGAGAGGGGTTCTACATCTTCTCGCATACAAAGCCTCGTATGGAGCCATTTGAATACTCGCCTAATAAATGTTATTATACGCAAATTCAACCAACGGAAAGTGCTTCTCCCAAGAACCCTAAAAATCTATCACGCAGTATCTCAACATATCCTCAAGCACTTGGATCACTCACTGACACACCATGCACTTAATAACGAACTCTGCCACATCCTTTTTTAACCCTACCCAGTAGTACTCATCTTTCAGATCACGATACATTTTTGTACTACCAGGGTGCATAGCAAAAGGACTACTATGGGCTTCAGTCAGGATAGTGCGCCTCAAATCAACATCATCCGGCACCACTATTCAACTCCCAAAGCAAAGAACACCGTCATCACTAAAGCTGAAATCCGAAGGTCTAGCCTCCGCATGGTCCTGAACATGAGGAACAAGAGAATCATCTAACAACTGCTTATCTTTAATCAACGAAATCAGAGATGGTTTCACTTGCAATTCAGCGATAAGACCACCATCACGTGAAATGCTCAAGCGAGCAAACATTGCCCTATACTCCACAGACACTTTCCGGCTCAAAGCATCGACCACAACATTAGCCTTGGCCGGGTGGTACTCAATCGTCGGATCATAATATTTAAGCAACTCTACCAAACGACATTGCCTAAGATTCAACTCCTTTGAGACATAAGATACTTCAACCTCTTATGATCCGTGAACACTACACACTTCTCACCATACATGTAATGCCTCCAAATCTTCAAGGAAAACACCACAGTCGCAAGCTCAATATCATGAGTAGGGTAGTTGTGCTCATGCACCTTCATCTGCCTAGATGCATAGGCCACTACCTTACCCTCCTGCATCAATATGCATCCCAAACCAACAATGGATGCATCGCTATAGACCACAAACTCCTTACCAGACTCAAGCTAAATCAAGACAGAAGCTTGCGTCAAAGCTTCCTTCAACTTTTCGAAAGCTTGTTGCCTCGCATCAGTCCACTCAAAGCGAACATTCTTCTGCAACAACTTGGTTAACGGTTCAGCTATCTTCTAGAAACCCTCAACGAATCTACGGTAATACCCAACTAAACCAAGAAAACTTCGCACCTCTGTCACTGACTTAGGTATCTTCCATTCCCATCACAGCCTCTACCTTATGCGGATCAACGCGAATACCCTCAGCTGACACAACATGCCCAAGGAAAACTACCTCCCTAAGCCAAAACACACACTTACTTAGCTTGGCATACAACTGATTTTCCAACAACACTTGCAAAACAATTCTCAAGTGTCTATCATGATCCTCCTCGGTACGCGAATACACAAGGATGTCATCGATGAACACCACCACAAACTGATCCAAGAATTCATGGAAGACCCAATTCATCATGTCCATGAAAGCAGCTGGTGTGTTGGTAAAACCAAACGGCATCACCAAGAATTCCTAATGTCCATACCTCCTCCGAAAAGCTATCTTAGGTACGTCCACATCCTTCACCTTCAGCTGATAATACCCTGACCTCAAGTCTATTTTAGAAAACACTGAGGCTCCCCGGAGCTAATCAAAGAGATCATCGATTCTAGGCAAAGGATACTTGTTCTTGATCGTCAACTTGTTCAGTTGCCGATAATCTATGCACATCCGCATTGTCCCATCTTTCTTCTTTACAAACAAGACTGGTGCACCCCAAGGTGACACACTCGATCGGATGAAACCTCAATCCAATAACTCCTGCAATTGCGTTTTCAAATCTTTCATCTCTTTAGGTGCCATGCGATAAGGAGCAATGGACACCGGAGTCGTATTCTCGTACAACTCGATACCAAACTCAACTTCCCTGTTTGGTGGCAATCTAAGAAATTTTTTTGAAAAGACTCCTGGAAAATCGTGAACAGTTCGGATGTCCTGCACACGCACATCCTTGGTGCCAGGATTCATCACAAAAGCAAGATAAGCCTCACAACCCATCTTCATCATACGGTTTGCTTCCAAAATCGAAATCACATTTGACAAGAATTTCACATTCTCGCCTACCACCACCACCTCATAATCATCAGCCAGCTTTAGGGTCACCATTTTGACATCAAAGTCAACCATCGCTCTATGCTCTGACAACCAATCCATACCAAGGATTACATCGAAACTGTAGAAGGGTAACTCTATCAAATTCACAAGAAAAACATGTCCTTACACGGATAAAGGACATCTCCTATACAACTTCCTAGTGACTATAGTCTCACTAAAAGAACTACTCACTTGCATTCCTACTTCAAGCATCTCAACAGGTATATCAAGCAAATGTGCATGCACATATCCAGCACGTATGCTGCTCAGATCTCACTTGAACTCCCTAGGCCCGAGCACCTCGTCTCGGAGCACCTCACCTCCCCTCAGGCTGATGTCTCCTATCTCGACCTCTTTTGTTCCGTCCTCCACCGGAACTGTACTCAGCTGCTCTCTTCCTGGAGCTAGAACCAACACTTCGAGACGAAAAACCCAAGTTCTGTTCGATGTCTTTGGCTCGACACACAAGCACATCGAAGTTAGTATAATCTGCAGCCAACATATACGTCTTAACTTCTTGTACCAGCCCGTACCGGAAGCGATCACATCGGTGCCTCTCATTAGGTATCAGCTCAAGAGCATACTGGCTCAAGCGTACGAACTGGACCTCGTACTCAGCCACAGAAAAGTTTCCCTGAACTAGCGACATAAACTCATGTTTCTTTTCGTCCAAGTATCTCACCCCCAGATACTTCCTCTTGAAGGCACCTCTGAAATACTCCCAATCCACCTTATGGGGTTCCAAACTAGCAGTGGTAGTCATCCACTAGCTGTAGGCATCGCCTTGCAACAAAGAAATTGCGCATTCCAGCTTGCGCACATCATTACAGCCCATCTGATCCATGATACGAATCGTACTTGCTAACCAAGCTTCTGATACCTCAGGAGACATACCATAGAACTCCACAGCTCCTAAGCTACTCAACCTCTCCAAAGGTAAACATGTTTGCCCAGCTGCAAGGGCTTGTACATGCGCTCCGGCAACAGTAGCCTGAAACGCCCCGGTTATCGCTTGAACCAATGGCGTTAGATCACCCAAACTCGTACCAGCATGTCCTTGCTCTACCTGCTCCCCACCTCCAGGTGGTGGCGGAGGAGGTAAGTTTCCACCAGGAGGGACATCAGCCCCTTGCTCACCCTGGTCACCCTGCTCAGCCGCAGGCACTATAGTATTCGACCTCAGCTCTCTTCCCAGACCCATAGTGCTATTTTAAACAAGGCATAACAACAAAACAAATCAAACCATTTAGGCCAGCTGCAAGCAAGAATCCAAGTTACAAAAACATTTGTTTAGTGTAATAAGGCAATGGTTACCCCCAATTTCCCTCAATATAGCATAGCATATAATATCACATCATGCTCAACATGCTTTCCATCATCCAAAATCAGCACATAACAACATTGCATTATTATTACACAATCATATTCATTCCTCACGCGATTCACATCAATCAAGCATAGCATAAGCTTCAAAATTTCAACCAATATCATGCTTATCAAACAACATACGTCAATACATATCAATTTCTCATACCAACATCCCCAATTCTTTCGTAACCTGGCTCTGATACCAACAAATGTAACCCCTTAGCCCAGCCTAGACGCCCGACCCGAACTAATAAGATTACACGGGGAAAACCAATGTAAACCCACAAGTCAACCTTGATTAACGACCTTTTTTTCTTTTATCTTTTCTAAATACACATTATTAACTTATATGATTAACAAAACATTTCAGCGGAAGCGACACAGCGAACGGAACTCGAATAGGGGTTCAATTGCATACAAACGCTATTTAGGGACTAAAATGTAAATTTACAGTTTTCAAAGGACTAAACGAGTTTTAATGTTACCGATCCGTAATTAATCATATAACATGACCCCATGTCAAAATTCATCTCAAATAGACCACACAATCTCATTTAATTAAGCAATCAAGACTCATGGACCAAAACGTAAGAACAGAAACCTGAAACAATTCAAATTCAAACTTCAACGGTCAGGTGTTTCGAAACACAAGGCTCTGTATCGAAACGGTCGTTTCGAAACCAAGTTGATCGTTTCGATACTCAGGTGCATTCTGAAACCCGTACCGAAACACCCCTTTCTAGTAGCAAAAGCGTTCCAGAACGTTTCTACCCGTTCCGAAACCTCATGGCCATTTTAGGCTTCTGTTCCGAAACACGTAAGGGCGTTTCGATACGCCTTGCCCTGCAACAACAGATTTTGCTGGTTTTTCACATCTTTTCACATCCAAAAACATCCCAAATCATGCCACAACATACATACAACATGCTTAGGCATCAAAGATCATCATTATGAAGCACAAACTAAACATGGCATCAATCATGCAAACATTGGAACTATAGGCATGCTCCCTAGACACCAAAGCCATACAAACCTAAAATCAACGTTCAAACCAAAAACCAATCCTCAAAAGCCATTTACAACTCCAAGGTAAACAACCAAACATGCTCAAGGTAAAAAGCAACATCCTCAACCATCCAAAGGTATAAATCCCACCCATTGCCTCTTATTACAACAAAGTAAAGCCACATACTTTGCTAAAACAAAGTGCTTGGACTCCCTTGCTTGTGTGCTACCTCAAATGCCTAATTCTGTGCATTGATGAAACAAATGAGTGTAAGCACAAAGCTTAGTGAGGATCGCTAAACAACCTTCATCAATGCATTTCACACAAACGACACAATTTGCAAAACCACCACTTTTCAACACATGCCTTTACACAAAACATGCCCTTTCAAGACATCAATGCCCTTTTTAAAAACATGCTCATATGCATCATTCTAAAACAACAAGTAAATCCTTGCTCATGTTTTACCAAGCATCACATGCATTCTAGCATCATTTACAACCATCACATGCTTAACATTAATCATTTACATTATATTGGCTTGCAAGTGATAATTCGTAAACCATTTCAACAAAAGACATAATCGGATACGCGGATTACAAGCGTTGTCCCACACGCTTCGTACATACTACCGGACAGCACAAGGTGGAGATCAATGGCACAATCTCAACCCCTCAACACCCGTGATGGAGATTAATGGCACAATCACAATCCCTCAACATCACTCATTGGTAGCTGTATAATCCCACTAACGAGAGTACGGAACACATACACAAAACTCACACACTAGATTAAACCATTCACCGTTGTGGTCTTAACCTCAATCGTTAGGGTACTTGGATGGAGAATACGGCACAATCACGACCCCTCAACATCCAAGGCGACTTTATTCACGGTGCACCAAATCCTATAGCTGGCTAACTATATTGGATTAACAAAACCAAAAACTACTTCCATCACTCGCCAATATAATCATTTAACCACTATTTTACACGAATAAACACAATTCCATTTGCACAAGCATACACATGCTTAACATCATATGCATTTATCAACTAAATCCAAGGATCACTTACCTAGTGCATCCTTAACACAATGGCATTGAAATCCATCATTACTCATGCTTCTAACATGCTTTAAAACAGTAATCAAAACCATAATTAACACAAGTACATTTTCATCAAAACATAGCACATTTCCGAGAGAGACTTTCGAACCACTTACTCCTGAGCTTAGTTAAGTGTTTCAAACTTACACTAAGCTCCCAAGACCACGCTCCAAGCATCACAAAGCAGGAAATTGCATTTCCACTAACCGATACGCGAAGCCTTGCTCGCCCACACGAAAATTACTCTTTTGGAGCATCCAACAACACCTCGTTTGCTTTCGGATTAAGATCCCATGTTTTCACATCATCAAAACAGAGATCTAAATGCATTAAAATGCATTTCAACACCAGCAACAACTCACAAACTCGTTGCTCACCCAAACTACACCAAAATACCCATCCAAAACAACCGAAAGCTCAATCGATTGCTTCCTAAACCAAGCCCAGCCAACATACATCACTTTGAAACCATTATAAACATCAAAACACATCTAACAAACAACCTAACCCAACCTTATACCTCCAGCAAGCAAGATTCCACCATTTCACCTCAACAACTCACTTATAACTAACAAGAAACTCAATAATCTCAAGAATTTCGGGATCTATGTTATCAAGACTTCATTTCAACACAATAATCAACTTAGAACTCAATTAAAATCAATCCAAAACAGAGCTTAACACAACAAGTCCGAAAATTAAGATTTCAACCACATTTTTACAATATTTTGATCTGCAATCAAAACTATAATGAAAACTCAACCAAAAATAGTAATTAGAAGCCAAATATCTTGGGAATTTCAATAAAGAACTTTTATTTGAGGTTGAGAACGGGATTTACCTCCAATCCTTGCTTCCCTCAATGAATGACAAGTTTTCCTTTAAAAAATCTTGAAGAACTAGAAAGGTTTTCTTGAGAATTGCTTAGGAAATATTGAGAGAGAGTTTGGGAGAAAGAATTCTGGAAAAAGATGAATGAAAATAGTGTTTGGCTGAAAATGAAAAGAAGTTGGTAGTTACGTAATTGGATTTCACATAACCACCTAATTAATTAATTAAAATAAAACCAATATACCTATTTAATTAAAAATCATTTTAAACACATGTCACATTAAGGAAAGGCTAAATTGCCATAAAGCCCCCTATAGATTCTAAGAATTTGGCTTCTTCTTTAAAAATCACATTTCCACAGTTTTGAAACTTTACAATTAGGTCACTACTCAAAATGTCCCATTTCTGAAACCTTTTTTGTAAAATTGACTTGACCAACCTCTTAAACATATTTTTAGAAGATTTTAGCAATTTTTACCACATTTTTATCCTATCCCGATCCTTGATTTCCTTAAATCACCTTACGCAATTCGAACCGTCCTCGACCGGTCTGGTCCGATGTCTAAAATATCTACGCCCAAAACCAGGGCGTTATAAAAAACTTGTTACGTAGTGTAGGTGTACTATAAATGATACACAAATAGTGCAAGTATACACATCAAACAAGTAGTAAAGTGATGAGTGAGTATCGTCTCCACAGGGATTAGAGGTATTTCAAGTCAAGTTTAAGCACGCAAACAAAGACTAAAATATAAATGAAATAGTAAGTGGGAACATGGCAAGAAATGTGACAACAATTAGCAGAAATAAAGCTGAACCAAAACAAGGATACTTCAAGGGTCCTCTCACGTGTACGAAGCTCTCTAACGGAATGATAGACTAGGCTTGCTAAGGACTTCTATGTCTAAGCCTAAGGAATGTCTAGAACTACCTTACCTACAACATGCTCGACATAGTTTATTTAGGTGTTTCTAAACTATCTTTAGCAAGAAACCTGACAGGCAGAATGCTATGGCAATACCTCTCAGCGTGAACCCTAGCAAGCTACTTATCAATGAAGTTCTACTCTTTTTAGTCATTAAAACTCTACCCTTATCTCTAAGGTGAGTTAGGGTTTTGCCTCTCAACATCAAACCCCCATTTTCCATGTGGATCTAAGCATAATTCTCTCAAATATTAAGCTATCTAACTCCTAATCTAAGGCTAACTTTCGAAAGATCTTACAAGTTTAGGGCAAGCAAACAATGGACAAAACATGTAAAGAGTAAGAAAGCAAACCAAACATTCATTAAAATTTAAACATAAACATAAATATCCATAACAAGCCCAAGCAACTTAAAATCAGTTCATAGTTGGGCAAATATCATCCACAATCAACCGTTTAAAACAACTCATCGGAATAATAAGAAATGAAACAAAGAAACTACAGAAAATGAAACTCCCAAGCCGCCTTAGACTGTCGTAAACTGCTCTAAGATTGCTGCTTCTTTCAAAGGCTAGCAAGAACATTCCTTGGAGCTTCAACAATGGAGAACAACACAATGAAGAAGATGAAAGAAAGGAGTCACCTTTCTCTCTTCCTTAGCTCACCAAAAGATCCTCTTTTCGTCTCTCTTTTAAATGTGGGTGTCTTGTAACACCCTAAAATCGCCCTAGTTCGAACAGTAGAAAAATAACAAGGAAAATGTAAACATCATATAATTTAATTAAGATTGGAATGAAATCACATAAGTTATGTTATATTAGTTTACAATTGGAATAAATATCATATGTACGTTAGTATGTGAACTTAGAATAATGAAGACTAAATTGTAAACTAGTGTGTGTATATATATATATATATATGTATGTATGGTTCGATGGGCAATATATATATGAAATATATAAGATTAAGTATGATAATGGAAGAATAAATAATTAAACTACATATGATAGTGGAAAAGTGAGTGGAAATGCATGGTAGAAAGACACTTCATGTGTCTTTGTATAAGCCATAACCGACCATGCATAGAGAAAGAATAACAATTGCTTCATTTTGTTTTCTTTTAACATCTTCTTCATCTTTCTAAACCCAACAAAAGTTAGAGAAAAAGAAGGGGAGAGAAAGGGTTATAATCTGAGTTTAAGTGCTGGAAAAATTAAGAACAATTGTATGCATGTTCATCTAGTGTACAAGTAAGTAACTTTGTGTTTAACCGATTATATTTTGAGTTTTAGGGTTGTAATGTTGATTTGGTTGTGAATTGCTACTGGAAATGTGTTGCTAGATGTTTTATATTGATGATAGGTTGTTGGGTTCATCTTAGAATTGAATCGGAAGTAAGTAAATCGAAATTTCTCCCTCGGTTGTTCTAGTTATGAGCCTTTGGTTGCACTTGATTTTAAATGCAAGTACCTACTGTTTTAAAGCATGATTTTTGAGTATGTATAATGTGTATGATGATGCCATGTGGTTTAAGGATGTACTAGGTAAGTGATCCTTGTATGCATGTGTTGATGCATGAGATTTTAAGCAAGGTTTAATGCTTGTTTATGGCTTATCATGGATGCTTTGTAAAAATAGTGAGGTATGCATGGGATATGGATTATATTGACAAGTGATATTGGTTAAAGTGTTTTATAAATGAAATCGGATATAGTTATCCGGCTATAGGATTGAGTGCAGTATAATCAAGTCGCCTTGGATGTTGAGGGGTTGTGATTGTACCGAATACTCCATCCAAGTACCCTAACGATTGAGGATTGTTAAGGTTGCAACGGTTTAGGGTAGCTCTCGGGTGCGAACCTTGTGCAAGTCTCGTCTCTCGTTAGTGGAATATACATTTACCGATGAGTGGTGTCGAGGGGTTGTGATTGTACCGAATATTCCACCACGGGTGTCACAACGATGGAGGATTGTTCTTGTGTGTGAGCCTTGAGATGCCGGTAAAGTGTATGAAGGGTATGGGACAACCCTTGGTAATCCGTGTATCCGATACTTTGATTTTGAGTTTGTTGTTATCACTTGTGAGCCAATATAATAGAATTGTGTAATGTGGAAAATGTTGCTAATGCATGGTTTAAAAGATGCATGTTTTGGTTGAAGCTTAGCATAATGGAAATTATGCTTGGAAGGCTTGGTAAATGAGAAGCAATGGTTAAGTTGTTGATTTGATTTGAATCATGTAGCGTGATGATCAAAACAATGATTTTGATGTTTAAGTGCATGGTTTGCTAAAAAAGGCATGTTGGTTTTGAAAAGAGTGAGAAACAGTTTTGTGCATTGATTATGTTTGTGGTTTGAGCAATCCTCACTAAGCTTGTATGCTTATGCTCTTTACGTTTCATGAATGCAGATAATTAGACTTGTGGAAGAAGCGTCTTTGAGGAATTTCACGAAGACAATTTACTAAAAGTATGTTGAACTAGTGTAATAAGAGGCAATGGGGGTGTCCAAAGCTTTAAATGTTGTTGATATTGTATTTTCTTGTGTGAGCAAGTTTATTATGCATTTTGATATTGTAAATGGCCTTTGAGGTTTGGTTAATGATTGTATTTTGGTTGTAGCCTTTTTGGTGTTTTGACAACTAGGAAGTGTGCCTTTAGTTCCATGACTTGTGTGAATGATGCTATGATATCACTTGTGCTTCAATTTAGTGGTCAATGACATGAATTCATGTTGTATGTGTGTTGGGCATGTGTTCGGAATGGTTCCGGAGGGTAAAAGTTTGTTTAAACCAGCATTTTGGAAAGTTGCAGGCCCAGGGGTTTCGGAACGCCCTTACTTGTTTCGGAACAGTGGCCTGTAATGGCCCAACCTCAGCCCGGCCATCAACCAACACATCCAACACATTTTAAGCATCAATCATCATCCAAAAACAACCTAAAACCATCCTTATACCTCCAACAACTCATATCTCACATTACACCCTAAAAACCCAATCAAAAACACTTTAAAAACCAATGATCTCAAGGATTTCGGGATTAATATGATTAAGACTCTATTTTAACATCATAAACCTTCCAAAACTTGTTTAGAAATCATCTCAAACAGATCAAATCAAGACTCATCTGAAAATCACATTAAAACCATATTTTCTAACAAGATTTCACCATTTTATCAAACCAATAACAAAACCTCAATAAAAAACATAGATAAAGAGTCAAATATCTTGGGAATTTCATTAAAGAACCTTGATTAGAGGTTTAGCACGAATTTTACCTCCAATCCTTCCTTGTCTTCCAATTTGGCAAGTTTATCTTTCAAGAATTTTGAAGAAATTTGAGAGATAACACCAAGGATAAGTTGGAAATCAAGAGAGGAAAATAAACTGAATGAAATCTGAAAATTGAGAGAAAATGGATAATGTTTGGCTGAAGTGAAAAGAAGAGAATGAAAATGATCGTCAAAATCTTTTAACCAAAATAACTACCTCTTTAATTAAATCAATTAAAGCCATTTTAATATTTAATAAATCATTTAAAACACATGCCAAATTAGACAAAAGACTTAATTGCCATTTATCTCCCTAAAGATTATACGATTTTGACTCTTTTTGAGAAACACATTTTTTCCATAATTTTAAGACTTTACATTTTGGTCACTGCCCAAAGTGTACACTTTCCAAAACTAATTTTGCAAAATTGATTCAACCCACCTCTTAAATATAATTTTAGAGCATTTTAGGAATTTTTATCATATTTTTATCCCATCTGAACCTTGATTTCCCTAAACCACCTTTAAGGACTTGAATCGCCAACCTCCGGTTCCACTGGCCTAACCTGGCACGAAAAACACCTAGGCCAAAAACCGGGGCGTTACAACTCTCCCCACTTAGAAAATTTCGTTCTTGAAATTTTACCTGAAGGAAAAAGGTGCGGAACTGTCTCATCGTGTACACCTTACTTCCCCATGCGACCTCCTCAACTCCTCAATGTCACCACAATACCTTCACAAGTTCAACTGTCTTACCACGAAGAACTTTACTGCAGGAATCAAGAACACCATCTGGTTCCTCACCATAGGACAAATCCGGATTCAACTCTACCTCCTCAACAGGCATAACATGAGATAAAAACAATCTATACCTTCGCAACATAGAAACATGAAACGCATCATGGATCTTCTCCAACTCGGGAGGCAACCTCAACCGATAAGCTACAGGACCAACCTGCTCCACAACCTCATAAGGTCCTACAAACCTCGGACTAAGCTTACCTTTACGTCTACACCTCATCACCTTCTTCCAAGACGATACCTTAAGGAACACGTGATCTCCAACCGCAAACTCAATCTCTCTACGCTTTAAATCCGTGTAAGACTTCTAACGATCCGAAACAGTCTTCAAGCACTCACATATGAGTTTCACTTTCTCAGTTGTTCCCTTAAGCATATCCGACAAGGAAACCAACTTTTACCCCGCCTCAGCCCAACCAAGAGATGTTCTACACTTTCTCCCATACAAGGCCTCATACGGAGCCACTTGTATACTCGCTTGAAAACTATTATATAGGTAAACTCAACCAAAGGCATATGCTTTTCCCCAAAACCTTGGAAATCTATCACACAACATCGCAACATGTCCTCCAGCACCTGGATAACTTGCTCCGACTGTCCATCCGTCTAAGGATGATATGAAGTGCTGAAATTCAAACGTATATCCAACGCTTGGTGTAAACATTACCAAAACCTCGCTGTAAACCTCGGATCTCTATCTGACACTTTGGACTTAGGTACACCGTGCGAACGCACAATTTCAGGAATATACATCTCCGCTAACTTATCCAGCGTATACGTTTAATGCACAATCAAGAAATGTGCACACTTCGTAAGATGATCCACAATCACCCATACGAAGTTCTTCTTAGAAGGTGTCAAAGACAGACCGTGTAACCCCCTTAACCCGGCCTAGACGGTTGACCCGAATTAAGAAAGTCACACGGGGAAAACCAAAGTCAACCCGAAAGTCAACCTTGATTAACGACCCTTTTTTTTCTTTTTAAACTTGTCTAGATGCACTTTAGACCTAATTGTGATCACACAAACATCATACCAAAAGATCACAAACATCAGAGATCAAACAGGGACTCAATTGAACAAGATACAACTTTAGGGACCAAATTGTAAATTCTGATAATTATAAGGACTTAATCCCAATTGAAGTTACCAACTCGAAATTAATCAGGTTTCATGCTTCTCTGTGAAATTTCAGCTCAAAAGGACTTCCCAAACTCATACAATTGCACAAACAAGTTTCAGGACCAAAACGCAAATAATTCAAAACACATAACTGCCAATGTCAGCCCCCAACGGTCAACCGTTCCGAAACGGGAGACAGCCCGTTCCGAAACGCGGGGCCATTCCGAAACAGGCATGGTTATGCCAAATTTCTCAAGGATGTTATGTCGAAGAAATCCAGACTTGGGGAATTTGAGACGGTTTAACTGACAGAAGGATGCATGGCTATTTTGCACAAGCATCCACCCCAAAAAAAGAAGGATCCTGGGAGCTTCATAATACCGTGCATAATCGAAGATAAATTTGTGGGTAAGGCACTTTGTGATCTAGGTGCTAGTATTAATTTAATGCCAAAATCTGTATTTTAGAAATTAGGTATTGGACGAGCACGACCCACAACAGTTATGTTGCAGCTGGCAGACCGCTCTTACGTGCAACCGGAAGGGAAAATTGAAGATATTCTGGTAAGAGTGGATAAATTTATTTTTCCTGCTGACTTTCTTGTTTTAAATTGTGAAGCATATGAGAATGCACCAATCATCATGGGGCGACCCTTCTTAGCCACAGGAAGATCACTGGTTGATGTAGAAAAGGGAGAACTCACTATGAGAGTGAATGATAAAGAGATCAAGCTGAATGTTCTCCAAGCAATAAAGCACGCTGATGCAGAAGAAGAATGCAAGGCTATCACTAAAGTTATCCTTGACCAACCCTGCATCAGGTCGGACTGCCATGACATCAAATTTGGCCACTGCCCCAGCAGCCATTTAGAAGACTCTCACGGCAGCAACGACAACAGCAACTCCTCAGACTCTGACATATCTGATACTGAAGATCATGAGGAGGTAAACTGGATAGGCAATCGTCCAGGTAAGTTATTCGAGCCCTTAAACTATACCTCGAATGAACATATCACCCAAAAGCCATCAACTGTAGAGCCACCTGTTCTAGATCTTAAGCCTCTCCCATGGCAGCTTAAATATGTTTTTCTTGGATTAAATGATACGTTGCCCGTAATCATCTCTTCCAAGTTGATGCAGGAATAGGAACAGCAGCTGATAGAGATGCTGCAGCAACACAAAAGGGCTATTGGATGGACGATAGCTAATATCCAAGGCATCAGTCCGGCACTATGCATGCATAAAATCCTCTTAGAGGATGATCACAAGCCGACCATTGATGCCCAGAGACGTTTGAATGATGCTATGCAAGAAGTGGTCCGAAAGGAAATTATCAAATGGCTAGATGCTGGGATAATTTATGCCATCTCGGATAGTAAGTGGGTGAGCCCGGTGCGGTGCGCTCCTAAGAAAGGAGGAATAACCGTGGTGACCAACGAAGAAAACGAGTTAATCCCAACCAGGACTGTGACCGGTTGGAGGGTTTGTATGGACTACCGGAAGCTTAACAAAGGTACCCGGAAGGACCACTTCCCCCTGCCTTTTATTGATCAAATGCTTGATAGATTAGCGGGAAAGCCTTATTACTGTTTTCTGGATGGTTACTCAGGTTACAACCCAATAGCCATCGCACCGGAGGATCAAGAGAAAACAACCTTCACTTGCCCGTACGGTACTTACGCTTTTCGGAGGATGCCATTTGGACTTTAGACCGCACCAACAACTTTTCAGAGGTGTATGGTGGCAATATTCTCCGACATGGTGGAGGATTTCCTGGAGATATTCATGGACGATTTCTCTGTCTTTGGAGACAATTTCGAAAGCTGCTTAGGCAACCTGCAGAAAGTGCTCGAGAGATGCGAGAAAGCGAACTTGGTATTAAACTGGGAAAAATGTCACTTCATGGTGGATGAAGGGATGGTCCTAGGCCACAAAGTAAGCTGCCGCGGCATAGAGGTCGACAGGGTGAAAATTGAGGTAATTGAAAAGCTGCCACCACCCACCACAGTCAAGGGAATTCAATTTTTTAGGGCATGTTGGTTTCTAACTAAGGTTTATAGCCAATTTTTCGAAAATCACCAAGCTGTTATGCCACCTATTAGAGCAGAATCATCCCTTCGACTTCAACACTATATGTAGTGAGGCATTCAGAATTCTGATAGAGAAGCTAGTAACAGCCCCGATTGTACAGCCACCGGACTGGAAGTTGCCATTCGAGATTATATGTGATGCCAGTGATTATGCTATAGGGGCAACACTTGGGCAGAGGAAGGACAAGTTGTTCCAAATAATTTACTATGCTAGCAAAACTCTCAACGATGCCCAAGTGAATTACACCACAACAGAGAAGGAATTGTTGGTTGTGGTGTTTTCAATTGACAAGTTTCGATCCTACATACTTGAGATGAAAATGGTGGTCCACACAGACCACTTTGCACTGAAATATATGTTTGCTAAGAAAGATGCAAAACCCAGACTTATTCGTTGGATTCTACTACTGCAAGAGTTCGACATAGAAATCAAGGATAAAAAAGGGACAGAGAACCAAGTTGCATATCATTTGTCAAGATTAGAGAAGGGAAATAGTCTCCCAACAGACGAGACACACATACTAGAGACCTTCCCTGACGAGCAGTTGTTCGCTGCCATAAGCACTACCGCGACAGCCATGGTGGCAGGTAAGTTTTCTGAACTCTCCTGGTATGCTGATTTCGTTAATTATTTAGTTAGCGGAATATTTCCTCCTGACCTTAACTATCAAGCTATGAAGAGGTTCGAAAATGATGTTAAGCATTATTATTGGGACGAACCTCTTCTTTTCAAAATGTGTGCAGATCAGATCATCAGGAGATGTGTACCACAGGATGAATAGGAAGCTGTGCTTCATCACTGCCATGCTTCATATTCACTGCCATGCTTCACAATATGGAGGACACCTAGGTGGTAACAAAACTGCTGCTAAGGTTTTGTAGTCTGGTTTTTATTGGTCTTCACTGTTCAAGGATGCCCAGGCATTCTACAAAAGCTGTGATAAATGTCAACGGACTGGAAACATCTCAAGTAGACATGAGATGCCGCTGCAGAACATTCTTGAAGTCGAAATCTTTGACGTTTGGGGGATTGATTTCATGGGACCGTTCCCAGCATCATGTGGGAATTTATATATCCTCATGGCAGTGGACTATGTGTCCAAATGGGTAGAAACGATCGCCACACAGAAAAATGATGCCAAGACTGTTTAGAGGTTTTTGCACAAGAACATTTTTTTCCAAATTCGGCATCCCTAAGGCGATCATCAGTGATGAAGGGAGGCATTTTGATAATAGGGTAATAGTTGCTGCCTTAAAAAAATATGGTGTCAAACATCGGATCGCAACAGCTTACCACCCTCAGACCAATGGACAGGCTGAAATATCCAACAGAGAGGTAAAGAACATTCTTGAAAAGATGGTTAAACCAACTCGGAAGGACTGGTCTCTACACCTCAATGATGCACTATGGGCCTACAGAACAGCGTTTAAAACTCCATTGGGAATGTCACCCTACCGGTTGATTTATGGAAAAACATGACATTTACCTGTTGAGATTGAGCACAGAGCATACTGGGCCATCAAGGCAGTGAATATGGACTTGGAAAAGGCAGGACAGAAAAGGCTACTTGACTTGAATGAGATTGAAGAAATTCGAGCAATGGCCTATGACAACGCAAGGATCTACAAAGACAAGACGAAAAAAGGGAATGACAAGAAACTGCTGCCACGACAGTTCTACCCAGGGCAGCTTGTGTTGTTATTCAACTCTAGGTTGAAACTCTTCCCAGGAAAGTTGAAATCTAGGTGGTCCGGCCCATTCAAAGTGGTGCAAGTTTTTCCTCATGGTGCCATCACAATCAAATCCTTAAAAGACGGGCACCAATTCAAAGTCAACGGACAGAGATTAAAGCATTATCAAGGGACCGAAGCCCCAAGAATGCAGGAAGTGGTTACTTTAGGAGATGCCCCTCCTGGCATCCCTAATTTAACTTAATTTTATTTTTATTTTTTATTTATATATATATATATATTAGGTAATTAGAATTATTTTTAGGAACTAAGTTTTAATTTTTATTATTTTTAGGTAATAAAGGAGACAAGGAGAATAGAAGAAGTGAACTCAGCCCACCATCTCACCGTCAGCCCAAAAAAGCCCAAAATAGGAGCCTGTCATTACAGTTGTTGTGACAGACGCGGAAAATCCAGCATGTCAACACGCTGTCGCAGCAGACACGCAAACGCGTAACAGACGCTCAGCAGACACGCAAACGCGTAACAAACGCGTCAGAAATTGCGTAACATTTGGCCCCGTTATTCGCGCCTGCCGTTACAGCTCCAACGGGCAGCAAACTCCTCATCTATATAAACCTCGTTTTACTATTCATTTTTCATTCACTTTTACTCTCTCTACTTGTTTCCTCTCTAGAATTTCATTTGCTTTCATATTTTTTTTCTACAGTCCCTTGGAACCATGAGTACCAGAAACACCCGACGCAGCGCTGCCTCAGGATATGCCCCAGCAGCAGCCACTCCTAGCTCCTTCTAAGGTAGAGATATGTGGGAGGAGAGAGGGTTCATTTACAGCCAACGAACAGAGAATCTCGGGCTCAAACCATTCATAGCCCATAAGATCAGAGCTCTACAGTGGCAGACGTTTGCTGAGCAACCAGAGAAGATGAACGTGACCCTGGTCAGAGAATTTTATGCTGCCGTCGATAGCAGAGATGCGAAAACAGTGACCGTTCGTGGGAAGGAAGTCCCCTTTGAACCAGAATACATCAACACCCTTTATGGATTCTACGTCGGCAGAAGGGAAGATGGGCATCAGAGATTTGTGGAGAGCTTGGAGGCAGCAGATTATGATGCTGTCATGGCAGAACTCACCGAGGAAGGAACCCAGTGGAACACCGATCCCAAACACCAAAGGACGGTGAAACGAGTTCAACTCACCCCCGAAGCCAAGCTATAGAATGCATTCGTCAAAAAGAGGATTATGCCCTCCTCACACAACATCACAGTAGATCAACCAAGGCTAGCTCTCGTCCATTCAATTCTAAACGAGAGACCTATTAATGTTGGTAGATATGCTCGGGAGGGGATTTTGGTTTGTGCATTTCGGCCATTGGGACCACTTGTCTTCCCCTACCTCATAGCAGCCCTCTGACGTGGCCACAACGTCCCTGAAGTTGCTGAGGATTTGAGAATCCGAGGAAAAGGATGGACGGAGAGGAACATCTTTAGCTTGATGGAGCTGAAGGCTGCAACGCCAATATCCAGCTTTAACTCGTCTGCCGCGGCAGGTGAGCCGACAGAGCCCACCCAAACAGAGCCTGCCGCCACATAACCAAGTCAGCCAACATCAGCAGCACCCCCATTCGACTCCTCTACCCAAATCCTTGCCACCCTGCAGAAAATGGAGGAACGACAGCTGGGCCTGATGAGCTTTATTCGGGACTTCACAACAGCAATGGTACATTTCATTAAAAGCAATTTAAATTTTCCAGATGTACTGTTTCCTGCTTTCCCCGATCATTATTTTGCTGCCCCTACCCCTTCTCATACCACTACCCCTGCTGCCACACCGAGAACACCATCTGCCGCGTCCACCCCAACCCCAGCCACGACAACTGCAGACGGTGGCCACACTGCCACAGCATCTGCCAGGGGAGAAAAAAAGGAAAGAGCCCATGTCGGACCTCGACAAATACATAGTTGGTTTCTCCTCTTCCTCAATTTGGGGGGAATCCGATGAAGATCCCTCTGTCAAGAGGAACCTGTCCAAAGAATTTGTAACAGCCCAATTTTGGGCTTGGAAGTTTAGGGTCTGAACCGGACCGGTCTGATTTTCGGTTCGAATATAAAAGGAGGTTTTAAGGAAAGCCTAGTTTGGGATGCATTAAAAATATGGAAAAATATCCAAAAATCCTCTTTTAATATATATAAGAGAGTGGTGAAATCAATTTTACAAAATAAGGTTTGGAAGTGTGACATTTCGAAATGGTAACTAAAATGTAATTTTTGAAAAGTTCAGTGGTAACTGTTTTGTGAGGATTGAAACTTTGAATCTTTAAGGAGCTAATTTACCCAAGGAAGGATTTCTCCAGATTTTTCTTAATTTTAATGATTTTATTAATGTTTGATTAATTAAAAGAAGAGAGGGAAACCATATTTTAGCTTTTCATAACTAACTTTTTTAAAACTTTCTCATCTCATTTTCTCTCAAAATTCCCTCAGCCAAACACATTTCTACAGCAACATTTCTATTGATTTTCACACTAAATGATGAGGTTTCAATCATCAATTGATTCCTAATCCTTTCTACATCAAAACCTCTTGATTTGCTTATTGAATTTTCAAGGATTTTGGCTCTAGTCAAGGAGAAATCTACATTTAGAGGTAAGGATGTTCTTCTCCTCTAAATACTCAGTTCTTTACTAAAATTCCCAAGTTCTCAATCCTTAAATTAAGTTTTATAAAAGGTTTTAATGTTGTAATCTTGATTTTGGCTTAAAACTCAAGATTTGGAAGAAATCTTGAAGAATTTCGTGGTGTTTGTTTGGGCTCTGTTTTGAGATGGTTTTTAAATGTATTTTGGATGTTTAATGATGTGTAATTGAGGTTTAATCAATGCAACCCCAAATAGGTTATGTTTCTTGAGTTTTTGCTTATGAAAATGGTGGTTTTTGGGGTGATCTTGACGTTCTGTTAATGCTGGAGGTATAAGGACGAGTTTGGGTTCATTTTGGATGTTAATTGATGTTTAGAATTGGTTAGATGTGATGGATCTTGGCTGAGTTATGTTTTGGAAGAGTTTGGAGGTGATTTCGGTTGTGTTTGGTAGCCGAAATGTTAGATTTATATAGAGCAGCGAGTTTAGGTGTGTTGCTGGTGATTTTAGTGCATGATGATGCATTAATCCTCTGTTGTTATATGTAGAGCAGCGAGTTTAGGGTTGCTCCCGTGTGTGAGATTGGTTAAGGTGATTACAATGGTTGAGGTAGCTCCCATGTGTAAGCCTTGTGGTGTTTCCCGGCTCTCGCTAGTGAGTTATACAACTTCCGATGAGTGATGTTGAGGGGTTGTGATTGTACAGTTAAACTCCATCACGGGTGTTGAGGGGTTGTGATTGTACCGGTAAACTCCACCTTGTGTTGTTCGGTAGTGTGTATGAAGCGTATGGGACAACGCTTGTAATCCGCGTATCCGATTGTGTCTTGAGTTGAAATGGTGTGTGAATTATCACTTGAAAGCCAATTTAATGTTCTTGAATGTAATGAAGCGAGAGATGCTTGAAATGATGCAAGGTTGCATGGGAAGTGTGTAATGGTTTTAGAGTGCATGTATTACTTGTTAAGCTTGAACAAGTGTTTATCTTCTATTGTGAATGGTACATATGTGCATGGAATCTCTTAGTGCATTGAAGCTTTGTGAATACTTGTCTTGAAAGGCATGTAATGCAAATGTTGGTTTTGGTAGTTCATGTGTTTTGCATTTGTTCAATGCATGAGATAGTTAGAAGGAACAAAAGGTTTTCAAAAGGTTTTGCTTTGAAATGATCATCAAGCATGTGGAAAGTATGTTGTGAAGTGGAAGTGTTTTCCAAGGAATTTGAGTTTAACTTTGCATGTGGTGTTCATGCATGGAAGGGTTTAAAAATGGTATTTGCCCGAATGTGTTTTGGGGTAAATTGTTTAGCTTTTCTAAGCTAAAGGTTGGATTTCATGTCGAGCAATGCATGGTTTAAAGTATGTTGCTTCAAAAGAGGTTTTTCAAACAATGCTTTGGTTTATTGAAGTGTATCTACCTTTTAAGAGGGTTTTATGATTCGCTGCATTGATGGTGTTTTGGTTTTGAGCATTCCTCACTAAGCATTATGTGCTTATGCTCCTTTTTGTCCATCAATGCAGATATTTGAAGTTGGGACAGCGAAGAAAGGGATTCAAGAAGAGCTCCACTTGAGAAGTATGTCTTGGTTTATAGCTATAAATAATAAAGGCAATGGGGGGAAGGTCTTTATATTGGTGTGTAATGAGATTGTGTATGTTGAACAAGTTCGGTTTATGGTTTGAACTATGTGGTTTAACGCTTTGCAACATTTGAATCTTCTTCTTCATAAGTTGTTTTGATATGCTTCTTGTTTTAAAAGCATGATCAATTGTTGGATGTGTTGAATGTGTTGGTGCACCTAAGGTTTGATTGTATCTAGTTGTTAATGCAATTTGGTAGCTATTATGCTTGGCATGTTATTGATATGTTGAGGAATGGATTAAAGTATGCTTGTTGGTGTCTTGATGTTTGGTTGGTTTGGATGTTAGGGTGCATGCCTATAGACTTGTGGATCTTCCTAATGGATGTCATGAATGTGTTTTGATGATGCAAACATGTACCTCATTTGTATGATGTCTTGTTGGCATGACTAGGAGGTCATTATAATGTGTTTGAGTGGGTAATTGTGTGTTAAACCAGCAAATTCTGCACTTTCTGGGCAGTCCGTATCGGAACGGGCACTAGCGTTTCGAAACGGGGGCCTGAAATGGTCTTCGTGTATCGAAACGGGTAGGGGCCGTTCCGAAACGTTTTGGCCACTGCCAGGCCCTGTTTCGATACAGGGCTCGAAACGAACCCGTGTTTCGGAACGGTCAACCCCCGTTCCGAAACAGTCGACTGTTGGGCACTAATTTGAATGGTTTAAGGTTTGCAAGCTTTACGTTTTAGTCCTGAAAATTGTTTTTGCAATTGCTTGAGTTTGGGATGTCCGTTTAACGTGAAATTTGACAGCGACGCATGTAACATGGTTAATTTAATATTGGTAACTTAAAAATCAGTTAAGTCTTCCATCTTTCCAGAAATTACAATTTGGTCCCTAACTTTTGTATGTTGTGCAATTGAGTCCCTTAATGCTTTCCGATCGATGTGCTTTTCTAGTATGCTTTTCTCAAGGGCACGTCTAAGGTTAATGTACATCTAGATAAGATTAAAAAGGAAAAAAAGGGTCATTAATCAAGGTTGACTTTCGGGTTGACTTTGGTTTTCCCCGTGTAATCTTCGTAGTTCGGGTCAACCGTCTAGGCCGGGCTAAGGGGGTTACATTTGGTGGTATCAGAGCTAAGTTGCGAATATTTGGGGCAAGGGTAAATTGTTGTAATAAGTGTTTGATGTTTGTTCTGATGTGTGGTTGAAAGTTGGTTGAAAAATGTGTTTTTGAGCGAGTGGTTGATGTTTTTATCATGCATTTTGGTTATGAATCTTCTGTGAGCTAGTGTGAACTAGTATTGATGATATGCTGGTGGTGTGAGTTGATTTTATGAGTAATGAAAATGTGATGGGTATGATATGTTGATATTATGTTGTTGAGGGTGAATGATGTTTGATGAGAGCATGATTGATGTTTGCTGATTGATATGCTCGATGTTTGTGATATCAATGTTTTTATTTATTGTTATGTCGTATAAAAGGGGAGAATTTGGGATAACCATTGCCTTATTATTATAGCTATTGTGTTATGTTGGAGTTGGAGTCTTGAATCCTTGCTTGAAGCTGGCCTGATCGTTGTGTTTGTTTTGTTATCAGTGCTTTGTTATTAATAGCACGATGAGATCGATGAGAGAATGGCAGTTGGGTGAGATGGTTGCTACTTTAGAGCAGGTTGTTAAGGCGTGGAATTCACCTTTTGGTGGAGGTGTTTTGTTTCAATCTACAGTGCCTGGAGTTGATGTAGTAAGGCTGGAGGAGGAAGCTGGTTTTGTGATGAAGGGTTCATCACCTGTGGTTCAAGAAGTGTTGGGAACATCTCAGGCCGTAGTGAAAGTGAGGCTTGTAGACGTGCTGACTGTGGGACACGCGAGTTTGTCAAAACAGCGTTTGTATGAGTTGGGAGCTGTGGAGTATCATGGTTCGACACCTGAGGTATTCGAGGCTTGGTTAGCCAGTGTAATTCTGATTTTGGATCAGGAAGGGTGTGACTATGCCTGTAAGTTGGGAAGTGTCGTCTCGTTGATGTTGGAGGACGTTTTTGCCTGGTGGACATCTGTGGCGGTGGCAACGCATATCCACGATATAGACTGGGAGTTCTTTGTGTCTGCCTTTAATGAAAGATACCTTGGAGAGAAGTTCTCAAGGGTTAAGCAACGTAGGGGTGTGGTTTCAGATTATGAAGGTGAGAAAAGTTTAAGCAAAAGAGCTGTGGGAACTGACCTCGGGAGGAGTCAGCGTAAGAGGCTACGTGATAAAAGGATTTGCTTGAATCGAAGTCTGGGGGGTAGTGCAGATGTGGGTCAAGTGCTACATGGTCAAGGAGTGGTAGCTCGGTTGCCGATGTGTGACCATTATGGAAGGTGTCATGTTGGAGGTTGTTGGGGTGCGAGAGTTTGTTGGAACTGTGGTTCTAAGGAGCATTTGAAGCGAAATTGTCCTCAAGTGGTGAGATCAGTTTCAGTGGGTGCAAAAGGGTCTCAGAAGGGTCTTAGGCGCGACCGAGACAAAGTTCGGAGGTGGCAGGAAAAGCAGAAAGGTGTGAGGAGCTTGGGGGATGAATCTTGTTGAAATTGTGGGTCTGTCGGACATTTGAGACGAAATTGTTTGGAGTTGGCTCGGGGTAGTCAAGGTTCTTTATCGCAGGGAAACGGTGATGACCTTAAAGTGTTGGTTGATGCTGCGACGGTGCGGCTAGATAATGATGGTTCTGCGAGGAAGAGAGTTTGTCTGTTGAAACTCCGGGGCAGTGAGGTGATTACAGGTAACCTTGTTAAGTAATCTTTTCCCTAGTTATCTTTGTTTGGTTTCGGTTGGGTTTCCCTTGCATAGTGGGTTTGGTCTTGTAGCTAGCAAGTTTGGGGTAGTAGCCAGAGTTGTTTTGAAAACAACTTTAGCATGAAGAGGGCATTAGCGGAGTATTCTGTGGTTAGCGGATTGTTACAATGGTAGAGCTGGACAAGTTAGAAATGAGGTAAGAGGTTATTCTTAGGCGGATTCTGAGGATGTTATTGGTGGGTGTGAACCAACATACATGCACAATTAAAACCATTTGTTATATACTATATTATATATGTTGGTACATGCATACATGCGACATGACATTAGAGGTTTTGCATACATGTACACAGGCATTGATAGGGCATATTGGTGACCATGCATACGAACGTTCACACTTGCTAATAGCTAGTTGGGTCTGTTAGTTTTGTGGTAGGATTAGGTTGGATGGTGGGTTTTAAGAGTTGTTTTGGTGCTAGGAGAATGTTAGAAGTAGTAGAGGGTAGTAAGCGAGTTGTCAGTAATAGTGAGTGCGTTATAGCATGTTGGCGGAAGGAAAGTGTTTTGGTGTTTAAAGAGTTTAGCGGTGTGGTGGTGAGGAGATTACCGACTGAAGTTAAAATTGGTCAAGTGGTTGTGAATAACTAGTAGATGTGATAGTTTCTTTGTGTTAAGTGTTGTTGTAGGTTAGTGGATGTGTCTTCGGAGTGCTGAGGTGTCCTGGCATTGATGTTTGCAATAGGAGGGTTGTTATGTAGGTGATGGTTTGTAGCAACCTTCGAGGAGTTGAATAGAGGTTTGGTAATCTTAACCATATTTTAGCTTTTTCATAACTAACTTTTGTTAAAACTTTCTCATCTCATTTTCTCTCAAAATTCCCTCAGCCAAACACATTTATACAGCAACATTTCTATTGATTTTCACACTAAATGATGAGGTTTCAATCATCAATTGATTCCTAATCCTTTCTACATCAAAACCTCTTGATTTGCTTATTGAATTTTCAAGGATTTTGGCTCTAGTCAAGGAGAAATCTACATTTAGAGGTAAGGATGTTCTTCTCCTCTAAATACTCAGTTCTTTACTGAAATTCCCAAGTTCTCAATCCTTAAATTAAGTTTTATAAAAGGTTTTAATATTGTGATCTTGATGTTGGCTTAAAACTCAAGATTTGGAAGAAATCTTGAAGAATTTCGTGGTGTTTGTTTGGGCTCTGTTTTGAGATGGTTTTTAAATGTATTTTGGATGTTTAATGATGTGTAATTGAGGTTTAATCAATACAATCCCGAATAGGTTATGTTTCTTGAGTTTTTGCTTATGAAAATGGTGGTTTTTGGGGTGATCTTGGTGTTCTGTTAATGCTGGAGGTATAAGGACGAGTTTGGGTTCATTTTGGATGTTAATTGATGTTTAGAAATGGTTAGAAGTGATGGATCTTGGCTGAGTTATGTTTTGGAAGAGTTTGGAGGTGATTTCGGTTGTGTTTGGTAGCCGAAATGTTAGATTTATGTAGAGCAACGAGTTTAGGTGTGTTGCTGGTGATTTTAGTGCATGATGATGCATTAATCCTCTGTTGTTATGTGTTTAAAATAGGGGAGAATGATCCGAAGGCAATAGAGGTGGCGTTGGAGGTTTTGGATGCTTGGAAGGCTTGTCGGCTAGCTTAGTTTTGCGTATCGGTGAGTGAAGTTGGGTTTTCAGCTTTGAAACCAATGTTTGAAGGTTATGGGAGCTTAGTTTAAGTCTAAGCAACTTAACTAAGCTCAAGAGTAAGTTTTCGGGAAAACTCTCACTCTTGGATGAACCATGAGATGGTTGGATGCAATGTATTTAATTTGCATGTTTAAATTCTGTTTTGAAAACATGTTTAGTCATGGTTTAATGCTGGTTTTGAAAGCTATATGTTGAAGGATGCTCAAGGTAAGAGATCCTTGTTTTGGCATGTTGCTCATTTGGTAATGTTGCATGGTGATGCATGGTGTGTAATGGCTTTGTTTAATGCTTTTAAACAGTGAATTGATGATGGTAGTTGATGTGTATTGGCAAGTGATGTAAGTGGTTGTTGGTTACTTTAATAGGATATAGTTAGTCGGCTATAGGATTGGGTGCACCGTGAATTAAGTCGCCTTGGATGTCGAGGGGTTGTAATTGTACCGTAAACTCCATCCAAGTACCCTAGCGATTGAGGAAATTAGTGTCACCACGATGGAGGATGGCTCTCGTGGGTGGACTTTGTTAAGTGTCACCACGATGGAGGATGGCTCTCATGGGTGGACTTTGTTAAGCGTCACAACGGGGAGGGTTGCTCCCGTGTGTGAGCTTGGTTAAGGTGATTACAATGGTTGAGGTAGCTCCCATGTGTAAGCCTTGTGGTGTGTCCCGGCTCTCGCTAGTGAGTTATACAACTTCCGATGACTGATGTTGAGGGGTTGTGATTGTACCGTTAAACTCCATCACGGGTGTTGAAGGGTTGTGATTGTACCGGTAAACTACACCTTGTGTTGTTCGGTAGTGTGTATGAAGCGTATGGGACAACGCTTGTAATCCGCGTATCCGATTGTGTCTTGAGTTGAAATGGTTTGTGAATTATCACTTGAAAGCCAATTTAATGTTCTTGAATGTAATGAAGCGAGAGATGCTTGAAATGATGCAAGGTTGCATGGGAAGTGTGTAATGGTTTAAGAGTGCATGTATTACTTGTTAAGCTTGAACAAGTGTTTATCTTCTATTGTGAATGGTGCATATGTGCATGGAATCTCTTAGTGCATTGAAGTTTTGTGAAGACTTGTCTAGAAAGGCATGTAATGCAAATGTTGCTTTTGGTAGTTCATGTGTTTTGCATTTGTTGAATGCATGAGATAGTTAGAAGAAACAAATGGTTTTCGAAAGGTTTTGCTTTGAAATGATCATCAAGCATGTGGAAAGTATGTTGTGAAGTGGAAGTGTTTTCCAAGGAATTTGAGTTTAACTTTGCATGTGGTGTTCATGCATGGAAGGGTTTAAATAATGGTATTTGCAAGAATGTGTTTTGGGGTAAGTTGTTTAGCGTTTCTAAGCTAAAGGTTGGATTTCATGTCGAGAAATGCATGATTTAAAGCATGTTGTTTCAAAAGAGGTTTTTCAAACAATGCTTTGGTTTATTGAAGTGCATCTACCTTTTAAGAGGGTTTTATGATTCGCTGCATTGATGGTGTTTTGGTTTTGAGCATTCCTCACTAAGCATTATGTGCTTACGCTCCTTTTTGTCCATCAATGCAGATATTTGAAGTTGGGACAACGAAGCAAGGGATTCAAGAAGAGCTCCACTTGAGAAGTATGTCTTGGTTTATAGCTATAAATAATAAAGGCAATGGGGGAAGGTCTTTATATTGGTGTGTAATGAGATTGTGTATGTTGAACAAGTTCGGTTTATGGTTTGAACTATGTGGTTTAACGCTTTGCAACATTTGAATCTTCTTCTTCATAAGTTGTTTTGCTATGCTTCTTGTTTTAAAAGCATGATCAAGTGTTGTATGTGTTGAATGTGTTGGTGCACCTAAGGTTTGATTGTATCTAGTTGTTAATGCAATTTGGTAGCTATGATGCTTGGCATGTTATTGATATGTTGAGGAATGGATTAAAGTATGCTTGTTGGTGTCTTGATGTTTGGTTGGTTTGGATATTAGTGTAACACCCCAATTTTGGGTTTAGAAGTTTTGGGTTTGGACCGGACCGGTCGGGTTGCGGTTCGAATATAAAAGGGTGATTTTAGGAAAGCCTAGTTCAGGTTGCATTAAAAATATGGAAAAATGTCTTAAAATCCTCTTTTATAATATATAAGAGAAATGTGAAATCAATTTTACAAAATGAGGTTTGGAAGGGTGACATTTTGGGTTAGTGACCAAAATGTAATTTTCGGAAACTTGGTGACTGTTTTAAAAAGGATTGAAACTTTGAATCTTTAAGGAGCTATTTACCCAAAAGAGTTTCTCCAGATTTTTCTGAATATTTATCAATTAATTAATGGTTTTAAAATAAAGGTAAAAGGGAGGGAAAGATATTTTTGGCATTTTAACAAACTTTTCCCAAATTTTCCATTTTCTTTTCTCTCAACTTTTCTCTCAACCCAAACACATTTCTCCAGCAGAATTTCCTCTGATTTTGACAATTTAAGATGAGATTTCTATCCTCATTTGATCTCTAGTCAAATCTACAACAAAACCTTAGCATTTGCTTATTTGATTTTCAAGATTTTGGTTCCAAAAAGGGAGAAAACTCAAGTTTAGAGGTATGAACGTCCTTCTCCTCTAAATTCTCAGTTCTTTACTGAAATTCCCAAGTTCTCAATCCTTGAATTATGATTTGTTAAAGGTTTTGCAATTGTGTTCTTGATCTTGGCTTTAAAATGCAAGATTTGCTTTAAATTTGATGAAATTCGTATGATCTGATTGGGCATTGTTTTGTGATGTGTTTTTGATGTAAAATGGATGTATAATTGATGAGAAATTGAGGTTTAATCAATGCAATCCCGAATGGGTTGATTTTCCTAAGTTTTGTTTAAGTTTTTGGTGGTTTTTGGAGTGATCTTGATGTTCTGCTATAGCTGGAGGTATAAGGACGTGATGAGATCCATTTTGGATGTTAATTGATGTTTAAAAATGGTTAGAAGTGATGGATCTTGGCTGGGTTAAGTTTTGGAAGTGTTTGGATGTGATTTCGGTTGTGTTTGGTAGCCGAAATGTGAGTGTTGATGTGAGCAGCGAGTTTAGGTGTCTTGGTTGAGGATATTAATGCATGATGGTGCATTAATCTACTGTTTTGATGTGTTTAAAACAGGGGAGACATCTTCGGATCCTTGTGGTGTTGATCCGGAAGCTTGATTGGTGTTTCGGCAAGTGGCGAAACGGAAATCGGTGAGTGAAGTTGGGTTTTCAGCTTTAAAACAAAGGTTTGAAGGTTTTGGGAGCTTAGTTTAAGTCTAAGCAACTTAGCTAAGCTCAAGAGTAAGTAAATGGAATTTATCTCTTGGTTTGTGTTATGATTTGGTTTTTAAAGCACTTGTGATTGTTGGATGCAATACATGTGAATTGCATGTTTAAATTCTGTTTTGAAAACATATTTTAGCATGGTTTAATGCTGGTTTTGTAAGCCATGTGTGAAGGATGCTCAAGGTAAGAGATCCTTGGTTTTGTACTTTGGAATTGTGGAATTGATGCATAGTGTTGCATGTTGTATAATGGCTTTGTTTAATGCTTCAAAAACAGTGGATTGATGATGGTAATTGGTGGTTTTGGCATTTTGGTTATGCTTGTAAAACAATGGATTAATGTGGTAAATTGATTATATTGGCAAGTGATGTAAGTGGTTCTTGGTTACTTGAATCGGATATAATTAGCCGGCTATAGGATTGGGTGCACCATGAATAAAGTCGCCTTAGATGTGGAGTGGTTGTGATTGAACCGGTAACTCCATCCAAGTACACTAACGAGATGGTCAAGAACACCATGGTGTTTAAAAGTCCATAGGTGGGTCTTGTGTTAAGGTCATATGGTGGTTAAAATTCCATATGAGGACCTTGTATACATTAAGGTCATATCGTGTTTAAAAGTCTATATGAGGACCTTGTGTATGGTAAGATCACAATGGTGGTGTAAAGTCCATGTGTAGATCTTGTATGTCCCGGGATCTCGTTAGTGATGTTATACAACTACCAATGAGTGATGTTAAGGTCAAATGGTGGTTAAAATTCCATTTGAGGACCTTGTGAATGTTAAGGTCAAATGGTGGTTAAAATTCCATTTGAGGACCTTGTGAATGTTAAGGTCAAATGGTGGTTAAAATTCCATTTGAGGACCTTGTGAATTTTAAGGTCATATGGTGTTTAAAAGTCCATATGTGGACCTTGTGATTCGTAGTGTGTATGAAGCGTGGGGACAACGCTTGTGATCCGCGTATCCGATTGTGTCATGTGTTATGATGGTTTGTGAATTATCACTTGGAAGCCAATATAATGTTCTTGATTATAACGAAGCATGAGATGCTTGAAATGATGCATGTTTGCATGAGAAGGTTGTAATGTTTTATGAATGCATGTTTACTTGTTAGCTTGAACAAGAGTTTATTCTCTAATGAGAATGATGCATGTGTGCATGAAATCTCTTAAGTGCATTGTAGTCTTGCGAAGACTTGTTTTTAAAGGCATGAAATGCAAATATTGATTTTGTGGTTCATATGTTGCATTTGCTTAATGCATGAGATAGTTTGAATGAGTAAGTGGTTTTCAAAGGTTTCTTGCTTTGGAATGGTTTTCAAGTATGAGAAAAGTATGATGTGAGGTGGAAGTGTTTTCCAAGGATCTTGTATTTAACTTTGCATATGATGTTCATGCATGGAATGGTTAAATTGATGGTTTTGCAAGGTTGTGATTTGAAGTGAATTACTTGGCTTTTCTAAGCTAAGGGTTAGTTTTCATATTTGAGAAATGTATGATTTAAAGCATGTTGTCTAACGGGTTTTCAAACATTGCTTTGGTTTATCGAATTGTGATGCTTTTAAAAGAGGTTTTATGACTCGCTGCATTGATGGTGTTTTGGTTTTGAGCATTCCTCACTAAGCATTATGTGCTTACGCTCCTTTTTGTCCATCAATGCAGATATTTGAGTTGGGACAACGAGAAGCAAGGGATTCAAGGAGAGCTCCACTTGAGATGTATGTCTCGGTAAATAGCTATAGATAATAAAGGCAATGGGGGGAGAATCTCTTGTTGATGTTTAATGAGATTGTGTATGTTGGACTCCCTAAGTTGATTTTATGTTGTTGTTGATGTTGGAACATGTAAATGGTCTTAATGAGGATTGTTTGCTGACTTGGTGTTTGAATGGTTTCCAATATAGGATGCATGCCTATAGAATTGGGGGCTTTCCTTGTTTGATACCATGTTTATGAATTGTTGATGCCATTATGTTCCTTGAGTGTTGAATGACTTGCCGATATGATTTGGTTGCCTTTGGAGCATGTTTGGTGGGTCAATTGTGCATTTAACCAGCAAAATTTCTGCAATCTGGGCAGCCTGTTTCGGAACAGGTGCTACCGTATCGGAACGGAGGGCCTGAAATGGCCTAGGTGTTCCGAAACGGGTAGAACCGTTCCGAAACGGTTTTGCTACTGCCAGACCCTGTTTCGGAACTGGTTTCGGAATGGTCCTGCGTTTCGGAACGGATCATCCCTGTTCCGAAACACCCGACCGTTGGGCACTGAAATTGACGGTTTTATGTTTTGAAATCTTTGCGTTTTGGTCCTGAATCTTGTTTATGCAATTGAATGAGTTTGGGATGTTCGTTTGAGTTGAAATTTGGCAGAGAAGCATGAAATATGACTAATTTCATATTGGTAACTTAAAAGTGGGTTAAGTCCTTATAATTTTCAGAATTTACAAATTGGTCCCTAAATTCATGATTTGTGCAATCGAGTCCCTAAATGTGTTCTGATTGCTGTGATCTTTGAACATGCTGTTGTTATGATCATATCTAGGGTTAATGTGCATTTAGATAAGATTAAAAAGAAAAAAAAGGGTCGTTAATCAAGGTTGACTTTCGGGTTGACTTTGGTTTTCCCCGTGTAAACTTCTTAATTCAGGTCAATCGTCTAGACCGGGTTAAGGGGGTTACATTTGGTGGTATCAGAGCTGAGTTGCGAATGCTTGGGGAAAATGGTAAATTGTTGTAATATGTGTTTGATGTTTTTCTGATGTGTGGTTGAAAGTCGGTTGAAATGTGTGCTTGTGAACGAGTTGTTGATGTTTTTAGCATGCTTCTTGATTGAGAATCTTCATTGAGCTAATGTGGATTTGTGCTGATGTTATGCTGGTGTTGTGAGCTGATTTTATGAATGATGAAATTGTGTTGGGTATGATATGTTGACAGTATGCTGTTGCGAGTGAATGTTGTTTGATGAGAGCATGATCGAAATATGTTGATTGATATGCTCAATGTTGTGATATCCATGTTGTTATTGACTGTTATGTCATGTAAAAGGGGGAAATTTGGGATACCCATTGCCTTATTATTATAGCTATTGTGTTATTTTGGAGTTGGAGCTTTGAATCCTTGCTTAAAGCTGGTCCGATCGATTTGTTTGTTTTGTTATGATTGTTTGTTGTTAATAGCATGGTGAAATCGATGAGAGAATGGCAGTTGGGTGAGATGGTTGCTGCTTTAGAACAGGTTGTTAAGGCGTGGAATTCACCTTTTGGTGGAGGTGTTTCGTTTCAGCCTACAGTGCCTGGAGTTGAGGTTGTAAGGCAGGAGGAAGAAGTTGGTTATGTGATGAAGAGTTCATCACCTGTGGTTCCAGAGGTGTTGGGAACATCTCAGGCTGTGGCAAAAGTAAGGCCTGTAGACGTGCCGGCTGTGGGATGTGCGGGTTTGTCGAAACAGCGTTTACATGATTTGGGAGCTGTGGAGTATCATGGTTCGACACCTGAGACGTTCAAGGCCTGGTTGGCCAGTGTAATTCTGATTTTGGACCAGGAGGGTTGTGACTATGCCTATAAGCTGGGAAGTGTGGTCTCATTGATGTTGGAGGACGCTTGTGCCTGGTGGACATCTGTGGCGGTGGCATCGCACATCCACGATATAGATTGGGACTTCTTTGTGTTTGCCTTTTATGAAAGGTATCTTGGAGAGTAATTCCCAAGGGTTAAGCAATGTGAGGGTGTGGTTCCAGTTTATGAAGGTGAGAAAAGTTTAAGCGAGAGAGTTGTGGGTACTGACCTCGAGAGCGGTCAGCGTAAGAGGCTACGTGATAGAAGGTTTTGCTTGAATCAAAGTCTGAGTGGTAGTGCAAATCTGGGGCAAGTGCTGCATGATCAAGGAGTGGAAGCTCAGCTACCAGTGTGTGACCGTTGTGGAAGGCGCCATGTTGGAGGTTGTTGGGGCGCAGGAGTTTGTTGGAACTGTGGTTCTAAAGAACATGTGAAGCGGGATTGTTCTCAAGTGTTGAGATCAGCTTCAGTAGTAGCAGAAGGGTCTCTGAAGGATCGTGGGCACGGCCAAGATAAGGTTCGAAGAAGGTAGGAAAGGCAGAAAGGTGTGAGGAGCTTGCAGAATGAATCTTGTTGGAATTGTGGGTCTGTTGGACATTTGAGACGTAATTGTTTGAAGTTGGCTCGGGGTAGTCAGGGTTCTTTACCGCAGGGAGATGGTGATGACCTTAATGTGTTAGCTGATGCTGCAGCAGTGCAGCTAGAGGATGATGGTTCTGCGAGAAAGAGAGCTTGTCTGTTGAAGTTCCGGGGCAGTGAGGTGTTTTCAGGTAACCTTGTTAAGTAATCTTTGCCTTAGTTATCTTAGTTTGGTTTCAGTTAGTATTTCCCTTGTGTAGTGGGTATGGTCTCGTTGCTAGCATGTTTGGGGTAGTAGTTGGTGTTGTTTTGAAAACAACTTTAGTGTGAAGAGGGCATTAGTGAGTATCTTGTGGACAGAGGGTTGAAAGAATGATGGAGTTGGTCAAGTTAGGAGTGAGATAGGAGGTAGTTTTTAGGCGGATTCTGAGGATGTTATTGGTGGGTGTGAACCAACATACATGCACAGTTAAAATCATTTGTTATATGCTATATTATATATGTACTGGTCCATGCATACATGTGACATGACATTAGAGGTTTTGCATGCATGTACATCAGGCATTGATAGGGCATATTGGTGACCATGCATACGAACGTTCACACTCGCTGATAGTTAACCGGGTCCGTTAGTGTTCGGATAGGGTTAAGTTGGATGATGGGTTTTAAAAGTTGTGTTGGTGCTAGAAGAATGTTTGGAGTAATGGAGGGTATTAAGCGGGCTGACCGTAATGGTGAGTGCGGTATAGCATGTTGGTGGAGGAAGGTGTTTAGCGCTTAATAAGTTTAGCGGTATGGTGGAGAGGAGATTACCAGTTGAAGTTAGAATCGGTTAGAGTAGTTGTGAATAGCTGATAGAAGTGGTAGTTCTTGGTGTTAAGTGATGTGGTAAGTTAGAGGATGTGTTCCAAAGTGTTGAGGTAGCTTGGCATTGATGTTGTAGTAGAAGGATTGTTTTTGTAGGTGATGGTTCGTAGCAACCTTCGAAGAGTTGAGAAGAGGTTGTGATGTGGGTTGTAGAAAAGGGTTAGCCGGGGAGAATAGGAGTTTCGTAATCTTACGTATGTATAGAATGGGTGGTGCCCTGGTAAGGCTGGTGTTCTAGTCCAGGCTTGAAGTGGAAAGGCAATGTAAGATCAAAGGTCGTTGTTGGTTGGACGGGTTCTTGTGAGTAGTGGCTGGCTAGTTGTGTATAAGTAAATTCCTTTTGAAGTCAGCTGGTGGTGTGTGGAACGGCTGGCGGAGTCAAGGTTTGGGTTTTGTGTTGTGATTTTCAGGTGTTAGGTGAGTAGTTCTGGTGAATCGTTATGGTAATGATAGCGGCGGATGTGAAGGAATGTCAGCATTACGTTGAGAAGTTTCGGTAAGCGGTTGATGCTTAGAAATTTTTGCTTGATGTGGTAACCTTTGGAAGAGGTTGAGTAGTTGTGCAAGAGGTTGTAGAAGCAGTGAAGGTTGTGGGTCACATGGTGACTGAACTGGATTGGTTGGTGTCACTGTGTGAACAAGTTTTGAGAGTTGTGAGTTAAGGTGGTGTATGCTGTAAGTGGGAGGTTCTTCAAGTTGTTGTTGGGGCTTTGTGCAGTCCAGAAGTATGAAAGGTTAAGATGTGGTTAACATCTGAGTGTTCTGGAATTCGTGAACAGTATGTGTTGGTGTTGGGTTGGTGGAGTTTTGTGAGGAGAGTGTTCAGTGGTGGTTAAGTCTCCTGTGTTGCCTTGTGTGTTGCTTGAGAAGTTTGGTTGTTCTCTTTTCGCCGGTTGGAAATTTCGAGGATGAAATTTCTTAAGGGGGGAGTGTTGTAACACCTCAATTTTGGGCTTAGAAGTTTTGGGTTTGGACCGGACCGGTCGGGTTGCGGTTCGAATATAAAAGGGTGATTTTAGGAAAGCCTAGTTCGGGTTGCATTAAAAATATGGAAAAATGTCTTAAAATCCTCTTTTATTATATATAAGAGAAAGGTGAAATCAATTTTACAAAATGAGGTTTGGAAGGGTGACATTTTGGGTTAGTGACCAAAATGTAATTTTCGGAAACTTGGTGACTGTTTTAAAAAGGATTGAAACTTTGAATCTTTAAGGAGCTATTTACCCAAAAGAGTTTCTCCAGATTTTTCTGAATATTTATCAATTAATTAATGGTTTTAAAATAAAGGTAAAAGGGAGGGAAAGATATTTTTGGCATTTTAACAAACTTTTCCCAAATTTTCCATTTTCTTTTCTCTCAACTTTTCTCTCAACCCAAACACATTTCTCCAGCAGAATTTCCTTTGATTTTGACAATTTAAGATGAGATTTCTATCCTCATTTGATCTCTAGTCAAATCTACAACAAAACCTTAGCATTTGCTTATTGGATTTTCAAGATTTTGGTTCCAAAAAGGGAGAAAACTCAAGTTTAGAGGTATGAACGTCCTTCTCCTCTAAATTCTCAGTTCTTTACTGAAATTCCCAAGTTCTCAATCCTTGAATTATGATTTGTTAAAGGTTTTGCAATTGTGTTCTTGATCTTGGCTTTAAAATGCAAGATTTGCTTTAAATTTGATGAAATTCGTATGATCTGATTGGGCATTGTTTTGTGATGTGTTTTTGATGTAAAATGGATGTATAATTGATGAGAAATTGAGGTTTAATCAATGCAATCCCGAATGGGTTGATTTTCCTAAGTTTTGTTTAAGTTTTTGGTGGTTTTTGGAGTGATCTTGATGTTCTGCTATAGCTGGAGGTATAAGGACGTGATGAGATCCATTTTGGATGTTAATTGATGTTTAAAAATGGTTAGAAGTGATGGATCTTGGCTGGGTTAAGTTTTGGAAGTGTTTGGATGTGATTTCGGTTGTGTTTGGTAGCCAAAATGTGAGTGTTGATGTGAGCAGCGAGTTTAGGTGTCTTGGTTGAGGATATTAATGCATGATGGTGCATTAATCTACTGTTTTGATGTGTTTAAAACAGGGGAGACATCTTCGGATCCTTGTGGTGTTGATCCAGAAGCTTGATTGGTATTTCGGCAAGTGGCGAAACGGAAATCGGTGAGTGAAGTTGGGTTTTCAGCTTTAAAACAAAGGTTTGAAGGTTTTGGGAGCTTAGTTTAAGTCTAAGCAACTTAGCTAAGCTCAAGAGTAAGTAAATGGAATTTATCTCTTGGTTTGTGTTATGATTTGGTTTTTAAAGCACTTGTGATTGTTGGATGCAATACATGTGAATTGCATGTTTAAATTCTGTTTTGAAAACATATTTTAGCATGGTTTAATGCTGGTTTTGTAAGCCATGTGTGAAGGATGCTCAAGGTAAGAGATCCTTGGTTTTGTACTTTGGAATTGCGGAATTGATGCATAGTGTTGCATGTTGTATAATGGCTTTGTTTAATGCTTCAAAACAGTGGATTGATGATGGTAATTGGTGGTTTTGGCATTTTGGTTATGCTTGTAAAACAATGGATTAATGTGGTAAATTGATTATATTGGCAAGTGATGTAAGGGGTTCTTGGTTACTTGAATCGAATATAATTAGCCGGCTATAGGATTGGGTGCACCGTGAATAAAGTCGCCTTGGATGTGGAGTGGTTGTGATTGAACCGGTAACTCCATCCAAGTACACTAACGAGATGGTCAAGAACACCATGGTGTTTAAAAGTCCATGGGTGGGTCTTGTGTTAAGGTCATATGGTGGTTAAAATTCCATATGAGGACCTTGTATACATTAAGGTCATACGGTGTTTAAAAGTCCATATGAGGACCTTGTGTATGGTAAGATCACAATGGTGGTGTAAAGTCCATGTGTGGATCTTGTATGTCCCGGGATCTCGTTAGTGATGTTATACAACTACCAATGAGTGATGTTAAGGTCAAATGGTGGTTAAAATTCCATTTGAGGACCTTGTGAATGTTAAGGTCAAATGGTGGTTAAAATTCCATTTGAGGACCTTGTGAATGTTAAGGTCAAATGGTGGTTAAAATTCCATTTGAGGACCTTGTGAATGTTAAGGTCATATGGTGTTTAAAAGTCCATATGTGGACCTTGTGATTGGTAGTGTGTATGAAGCGTGGGGACAACGCTTGTGATCCACGTATCCGATTGTGTCATGTGTTATGATGGTTTGTGAATTATCACTTGGAAGCCAATATAATGTTCTTGATTATGACGAAGCATGAGATGCTTGAAATGATGCTTGTTTGCATGAGAAGGGTGTAATGTTTTATGAATGCATGTTTACTTGTTAGCTTGAACAAGAGTTTATTCTCTAATGAGAATGATGCATGTGTGCATGAAATCTCTTAAGTGCATTGTAGTCTTGCGAAGACTTGTTTTTAAAGGCATGAAATGCAAATATTGATTTTGTGGTTCATATGTTGCATTTGTTTAATGCATGAGATAGTTTGAATGAGTAAGTGGTTTTCAAAGGTTTCTTGCTTTGGAATGGTTTTCAAGTATGAGAAAAGTATGATGTGAGGTGGAAGTGTTTTCCAAGGATCTTGTATTTAACTTTGCATATGATGTTCATGCATGGAATGGTTAAATTGATTGTTTTGCAAGGTTGTGTTTTGAAGTGAATTACTTGGCTTTTCTAAGCTAAGGGTTGGTTTTCATATTTGAGAAATGTATGATTTAAAGCATGTTGTCTAAAGGGGTTTTCAAACATTGCTTTGGTTTATCGAATTGTGATGCTTTTAAAAGAGGTTTTATGACTCGCTGCATTGATGGTGTTTTGGTTTTGAGCATTCCTCACTAAGCATTATGTGCTTACGCTCCTTTTTGTCCATCAATGCAGATATTTGAGTTGGGACAACGAGAAGCAAGGGATTCAAGGAGAGCTCCACTTGAGATGTATGTCTCGGTAAATAGCTATAGATAATAAAGGCAATGGGGGGAGAATCTCTTGTTGATGTTTAATGAGATTGTGTATGTTGAACTCCCTAAGTTGATTTTATGTTGTTGTTGATGTTGTAACATGTAAATGGTCTTAATGAGGATTGTTTGGTGACTTGGTGTTTGAATGGTTTCCAATATAGGATGCATGCCTATAGAATTGGGGCTTTCCTTGTTTGATACCATGTTTATGAATTGTTGATGCCATTATGTTCCTTGAGTGTTGAATGACTTGCCGATATGATTTGGTTGCCTTTGGAGCATGTTTGGTGGGTCAATTGTGCATTTAACCAGCAAAATTTCTGCAATCTGGGCAGCCTGTTTCGGAACAGGTGCTACCGTATCGGAACGGAGGGCCTGAAATGGCCTAGGTGTTCCGAAACGGGTAGAACCGTTCCGAAACGGTTTTGCTACTGCCAGACCCTATTTCGGAATTGGTTTCGGAACGGTCCCGCGTTTCGGAACGGATCATCCCTATTCCGAAACACCCGACCGTTGGGCACTGAAATTGACGGTTTTATGTTTTGAAATCTTTGCGTTTTGGTCCTGAATCTTGTTTATGCAATTGAATGAGTTTGGGATGTCCGTTTGAGTTGAAATTTGGCAGAGAAGCATGAAATATGACTAATTTCATATTGGTAACTTAAAAGTTGGTTAAGTCCTTATAATTTTCAGAATTTAAAAATTGGTCCCTAAATTCATGATTTGTGCAATCGAGTCCCTAAATGTGTTCTGATTGCTGTGATCTTTGAACATGCTGTTGTTATGATCATATCTAGGGTTAATGTGCATTTAGATAAGATTAAAAAGAAAAAAAAGGGTCGTTAATCAAGGTTGACTTTCGGGTTGACTTTAGTTTTCCCCGTGTAAACTTCTTAATTCGGGTCAATCGTCTAGACCGGGTTAAGGGGGTTACAATTAGGGTGCATGCCTATAGACTTGTGGATCTTCCTAATGGATGTCATGAATGTGTTTTGATGATGCAAATATGTACCTCATTTGTATGATGTCTTGTTGGCATGACTAGGATGTCATTAGAATGTGTTTGAGTGGGTAAATGTATGTTAAACCAGCAAATTCTGCACTTTCTAGGCAGTCCGTATCGGAACGGGCACTAGCGTTTCGAAACGGGGGCCTGAAATGGTCTTCGTGTATCGAAACGGGTAGGGGTCGTTCTGAAACGTTTTGGCCACTGCCAGGCCCTGTTTCGATACAGGTCTCGAAATGAACCCGTGTTTCGGAACGGTCAACCCCCGTTCCGAAACAGTCGACCGTTGGGCACTGATTTGAATGGTTTAAGGTTTGCAAGCTTTACGTTTTAGTCCTGAAAATTGTTTTTGCAATTGCTTGAGTTTGGGATGTCTGTTTAAGGTGAAATTTGACAGGGAAGCATGTAACATGGTTAATTTGATATTGGTAACTTAAAAATCAGTTAAGTCCTACATCTTTCCAGAAATTACAATTTGGTCCCTAACTTTTGTTTGTTGTGCAATTGAGTCCCTTAATGCATTCCGATCGCTGTGCTTTTCTAGTATGCTTTTTCTCAAGGGCACGTCTAAGGTTAATATACATCTAGATAAGATTAAAAAGGAAAAAAAAGGGTCGTTAATCAAGGTTGACTTTCAGGTTGACTTTGGTTTTCCCCGTGTAATCTTCGTAGTTCGGGTCAACCGTCTAGGCCGGGCTAAGGGGGTTACAGAATTCACCCAAACGAAACGGCAAAAACCCAACACCGGAGTCGGATCATCTGGCCAAGGGAAATCCGGCAGCAGCAGCAGCTCTTCCGAAGAGGTTCAGATGCTGGAGAAACTACCCTCACCGACCCGCATCCAGCCTCCGAGGGAAGCCAAGAAAAAGACCACCTCTGCCTCTCCCAACCATCTGTCGGCACCAACGAGGAAAGTTACTGCTCGCCGACAGATTCGGATCAGCAGCAGCAGCAGCAGCGACGACAGCGCTTAAAATTTAAGTTTCTTTTCTTAAATTTGTTGTCGGTTATTTTGTTATAATTGTGATGTTGTTTTTATTTTCTTTTTTTTCATTTTTTCATCATGCATTGAGGGCAATGCAACCCTTGAGTTTGGGGGTGGCATTCCTCCATTAATGAAGTGTCTTTATGTTTAGAAATTGTGTCTAAGGTTTAGTTTATTTTTGCTTTAAAAAATGATGAAAATTTGGCTTAAGTCTTTGAACTTCACTTACTTGCCACGACATATGTTGTCGTGACAGTGCCTTTAGGAAATTTTAGGATTTGTTTAGAGCCTTGCTATGATTCTACCCTGTAAAACACTCTTTGTGACTCTTATGTTTTTAGATTACTTTAGTATACTGGAATAGGAATGTTTACCCACTTGAAACTGCCCCTAGAGGTGCCTATCACAGGCTCTAGGAAAACAAGAAAGAAGAAAAAAAATATCCAGACTCAATAGCTTGCAAAACTGCCTTGCACTTATTTTAGGAGATTTCTTCTTTGAGCTAAGTTAGAAAAAACTAAAGGAGCCTAAGAATTGCCTCCAGAAAAGATGCAGTTAAATAAAGAGTCAGAAAAAACTAAAGGAGCCTAAGAATTGCCTCCAGAAAAAATTGAAATGGCAAAACCTCAAGTTTGTAGATATAACTATTATGGTATACTAAGGTAGTCTAGATGCATAAGTATTCACAAAACCCACACACATCACAAGAATTATAGCATGGTATCGAATGAGTCCAGAAATGCCCGACAAGGTACTACTCTTGATAGAATACAAGTGGTAGGTAATGTAGAGTTCACTGATTTAAGCCAAAGAAAACAAATTAAGTTAGGTAATAATTGCTTGAGGGCAAGCAAGAACTTGAGTATGGGGGTGTGTTGAGTGTGTAAAAGTTATATATTTTACCCCCTATTTAACCCATATTTCTGTTGCATTCAAGCATAATTCAGTGCATTTAGGATAGATTTCATTCATACATCACAATTACATTAAATGGCACAGTTGCTACTGAAATTGGTTACTTTTGCAGGTAGCTGCTGTAGCAGACGAAGGGCAGTGGAGAAGCAGAGTTGGAACACTAGACTGCAGCCGAGAAGAAGGATGCTACCATGGCCGCCGCCGTGGCAGCTAAGGACGACAACAATGGTGAAGGAAAGAAGTAAAATGGAGCTCGACAGAAAGAGGAAATTGAGCTGGTCTGTCGTGAAGCACTCTCATATTTTTCTAAGCCCTAGATCAGAATGAAGGCCAAGCCCAAAGTTCAAGGAAGAAATTCCAAGCAAGAAGAGAGGACGAATTAAAGACATCTACGTTGAAGATTTAGTCTTTAATAGAGTTGCACTTTAATTTAGACTTGTATTCTTGCTATATTAGAAAACTTGAACCCAATGCTTATATAAAGGCATGTAATTCGACCTAGGGAAGGATATCTTATTCTCTAGCCGTCTTCCCTTAAACCCTAGTCGTTTTCCCCCTTCTCATCATGTTCTAAACTTCCCCAAGGGCAAAGGGTTGATTCTGTAAAGTAGTTGCCAGGGTTACATTGTTTTAGGAATTTTTCTGATCAATAAAATAGACTTCAAGTTTGCTTATTATGGTTTTCAACATCTTGCAAGATTATCGGGAGAGCATTGTGAGATTACACATTTACTTAATATCGGAGAGTTAAGTATACGAAAGGAATAAGTACGGGTTCTCCAGTTTATGGTTGAACTATCTCGGACCTAGGGATAAGACGAGGTTAAGTGGCTAAGGAAGAATTCAACAACATCGGTGTTCATCCTTCGATTCACGCAGGGAGGTATCATCAAAGACGTGTCCATCGACAGACTTGGACCTAGGGATAGGCCAAGGCATAACAGGGATTCTTGCCAAACTTGAAGTACTGAGTTGTGTGTTCGCTGCCGCGACAACAACAGACCGCTGCCACAGCAGGTGCTGCCGCGACAGGCGCTACGACAGAACAGAGAAGTCCTAAACTGTGCAAACACCTGCACTACGGAGCAGATCAATATCGGCCTACTCTTTATTCTGAATATTTTCATCCTTTATTTTCAATCTTCTTTATTATTTCGTGACAAACAATTAAACTCTTTCGTTTCCCTCTTGTGCAGCAATCCAAGGTTAAAGCTATTAGCCCAGTCTCTGTGGAGACGATATCCGATACTTACGTATCACTTTACTACTTGCGTCGTGTACACTTGCACTACATTGCGATAGACTCTTTTACACGCAACATGCCATGCGATAAGGAGTAATGGACATGGGAGTTGTATTCTCATACAACTCAATGCTAAACTCAACTTCCCTGCTTGGTGGCAACCCAGGCAACTCTTTTGGAAAAACACCTAGAGCCTCACATATTGTTCGTATGTTTTGCACCCGCACTTCTTTCGTACCAGGATTCATCACATACGCCAAGAAAACTTCAAAACTCAACTCCACCATCCGACTTGCTTCAAGAGCCGAAATTGCACTGTACAAGAACTTTACGTTCTCACCTACGATTACCACCTCGTAATCATCCGCAAGTTTCAAGGTAACTCACTTAACATCAAAATCAACAACAACTTGATGTTCAACCAACCAGTCCATTCCAAGAATCACATCAAAACCATAAAAAGGTAATTTCATCAAATCCACTGAAAACACGTGGCCTTGAACAGATAATGGACATCTCCTATACAGTTTTCTTGTAACAAAAGTTTCACCAAAGAAACTAACCACTCACTCTCCCACATCTAACACTTCCGAAATGAATGTTCAACCCCCAACTTCCAAAGTAATTTGCAACAACAGGCGCAAAAAGCTATACCCCACTGATCAAACGTGGACAAGCTTACATCACATGGTCATACGATCCACCTACTTAATAAGTATCAAACGCTACTCGAGCCTTTACACACTGACCCCACAATCTTTGTCCAGCATTACTACAACCTCGCCTCAACCTAGGCAATACTCTTTAAGCATGACCATTCGTACACTGGATACCACTAACACTAGAGTTCAGAACTAACTTCCTGAACCTCTCACACTAGTTATTAAACCCAGGTTCTGCTCAAATACCTTGCCCGTGTTACCAACACGTCGAAAACAATGTAACCAATAAATCAACAGATATGGTTTAACATCATGCACCAATCCATAAAAGTGTCAACATATAGATGTCTCATATCTCATTCCAATCCAGGAGCACACATGCTCAACTAAACAATTTGTACCTTAACTCTACTATAACTTACGATTTTGAACCCAAACCACAAATTCACCTTTCTCGTCACCCAAGCATCTAACCTCATATACTTCTCCTTTCAAAAAGTTCAAAAGAACTCTCAGAACACAACATCAAGTTCTATGCCCACAACCATTGTTGTCCACCGACTATACACATCTCTATATAACCGAGATACAACTCATCTTTATATTATGGCCATCATTAACCTCGAGTTTAACTTCTACTCAAATTATGTAAGCACTAATCGCAGCTCACAAACGTCCACCAGCTAGTGCAGTCACATGCACTTCAGCATTAACAGCTTCACAAGCTCTAAACATCGCATATATTCCAGGCACCATGCCATCCAACACTTACCCAACCGATACAGGTTGTAATTATATCGAGGCACATCGAGGCGTCCAGCCCCAGGAGACATTACACACTCCTCTATTCTTTGCCCAGCGGCAACATCAATCATACCAGATTGCTACTATCTCCTCGGTTTATTGTGCTATTGTTATTAAGGCATGATAACAACTAACGGAACAAACAAAGCAGAGTGTCAGGCCAGCTCCAAGCAAGGATCCAAGACTTCAATTTCTACTTAAATTATTTCACTATAGTAATAAGGCAATGGACATTCCAATCCCCCCCAGCATAGCATAGAGCATACAACATGTATGTCACAACCATCATGTATCACAAGCATCTTAATTCAACCCAAATTATCATCATATATGACAACTCTTATTCATATCTCAATCACTATCACATACTCAGCATTAACATGCTTAGGACATTCACCAAACAAAACAAACATCACTCAAAAGCATATGTTCACATCACAAATACTTACCAACAATTTACCATCATTCCATCCTTTCGTAACCTGGCTCTGATACCACCAAATGTAGCCCCCTCGACCCGGCCTAGCCGATAGAACGAATTGAACGGGTCACACAGGGAATATTGAAGTAAACCGAGAAGATTTACCTCAATAAACGACCCTTTTTTCTTTTTATCTTCTCTAAATACAAGTTAGGTTCCTATGTGTTTACACAAGCAGCGGATCAAACAACATCACAAACGCTCGTCAATTATTACCAATTCCGGTTTTATGGACCATTTTCTAAATTCGACAATTTGCAAGGGTTATTACCAAATTCAGATTACCAAACTTTTATCAGGTTCATTACATGCATCTCTATATAAACTTAACTCAAAAACACCATTGGAACTCGTTTAATTGCATACATGATGAAAAGGGGCCAAAACGCAAAGAATCAGAACTTCAAAAATGCCTATAACTGAAATAACAACTAGACGTTTCAGAATAGCTAGCCTCGTATCGGAACGGGTGTATCGAAATAGGAGCTCATGTTTCGAAACGCGGGATCGTTCTGAAACAGCTCCTGACCCATTTCGAAATAGGGTTTCACAATAACAAAGTGTACTGAAACAGACCTCCCTGTTTCGATACGTTAAGGCCATTTCAAGCACTTGTTTCGAAACAAGAAAGGGTGTTTCGAAACACCTGGGCCTGTAATGCTTAATTTTTTTTATTTAACTAGATTTTAACCATCCGAAACTAATCTGACGTATATACAAACATGCGTGCAACTCAATTACACTTCTACAATCAAGGTTTCATGGTAGAAATATCATCAAAGCATCATTAGCATTACCAAAAGATCTAAAGGCATGCATCCTAAGAAAACAAGCACGAATTGACCAATTCTCTAATCCAAGTAATTACCAAAACTTAAAGGGCCATTTACATACCCAAATATGCATACCAAACCAGAAAACATCAAGCAACCAAAATTCATAGCATTGGACACCCCTATTGCCTTTATTACTCTAGTTCATAACCAAACATACCTTCAATCAAAGTCTTTCACCGATCCCTTGCAAGTGCCGCCTCCAAAGCTTAAATTGAATGCATTGATGGACAAAGAGAGCGTAAGCACAACATGCTTAGTGAGGAAAGCTCAAAACCAAAAACATCATCAACGCACAAAACAATTTTTCACTCATTTCAAAACCATCATGCCTTCTTTGAAAAAAAAAACATGCACTTTATCATTAAAATCAATATGCTAAACACCATGCAACATGAATCACATAATTTCTAGCAATTAAACCATTGCTACACGAACATCAAGCCTTCCAAGCATAAACACCATTATGCTAAGCTTAAGGTAAAACATGGATTTTTCACAATATGCATCAACGTCATTTCCATAGCATTACAATCCATTATATTGACTTTCAAGTGATTAACAACAATCTCATTTCTCAAAAACATATCAGATACACGGATTACCAAGGGTTGTCCAAAACCCTTCATACACTCTATCGGCGTCTCAAAGTTCACACACAGGAGCAACCATCTACCGTTGTGACACCCGTGGTAGAGTATTCGGTATAATTATAACCTCTCAACACCACTCATCGGTAGATGTATAGCCCACTAACGAGAGACGGGACACACACAAGGTTCGCACCCGGGAGCTACTCTCAACCGTTGCAACTTTAAACAATCCTCAATCGTTAGGGTACTTGGATTGAGTTTTCGGTACAATCACAACCCCTCAACATCCAAGGCGACTTGTTTATAGTGCACTCAATCCTATAGCCAGCTAACTATATCTGATTTCATTTATAAAACACTTTATACAACATCACTTGCCAATATAATCCACATTCCATGCATACATCACTGTTTTTCCAAAGCATTCATGATAAGCCATAACTCAAGCATTAAACTATGCTTTAAAACTCATGCATCAACACATACATACAAGGATCACTTACCTAGTGCATCCTTAAACCTCATGACATCATCAACCACATTTCATATACTCAAAACATGCTTTAAAATAGTAGGTTAACACAATTAAAAAACAAGTGCATTCAAAATCTCACAATAGCACAATCCGAGAGAGAAATTCACTTTACTTACTTCTGAACTTAGTAAAGTGTTTCAAGCTCTTACTAAGTTCCCAAAAACTCTTTTATGAAGTTTCAAAGCAGGAAATCTCATTACCACTCACCGACTTGCGAAACCACACTCGTCGATGCAACAACCAACCGTCTAAAGCCTCCAAAACCACTTTGTTCGTTTCCGGAACACAATCCCATGTTTTCAACACGTTAAAATAGAGGTTCAATGCATTACAAAGCATCCAAAACACCAGCACTCAAAAAGAAACCATCAGCCCTGCTCTAAAGCATCAAATTACCCATCCGAAACAACCGAAAACTCAATTGATTGACCTCCAACATTAGCTCAGCCATCAACCAACACATCCAACACATTTTAAGCATAAATCATCATCTAGAAACAACCTAAAACCATCCTTATACCTCCAGCAACTCAGATCTCACATTACACCCCAAAAACCCAATCAAAAACACTTTAAAAAGCAATGATCTCAAGGATTTTGGGATTAATATGATTAAGGCTCTATTTCAACATCATAAACCTTCCAAAACTTGTTTAGAAATCATCTCAAACAGATCAAATCAAGACTCCTCCGAAAATCACATTAAAACCATATTTTCTAACAAGATTTCACCATTTTATCAAACCAATAACAAAATCTCAATCAAAAACATAGATAAAGAGTCAAATATCTTCGGAATTTCATTAAAGAACCTTGATTAGAGCGTTAGCATGAATTTTACCTCCAATCCTTGCATCTGTTCAAATTTGGCAAGTTTAGCTTTCAAGAATCTTGACGAAATTTGAGAGAAATCGCCAAGGATAAGTTGGAAATCAAGAGAGGAAAAGAAAGTGAATGAAATCTGAAAATTGAGAAAAAATAGATAGTGTTTGGCTGAAGTGAAAAGAAGAGAAAGAAAATGATCGTCAAAATCTTTTAACCAAAATAACTACCTCTTTAATTAAATCAATTAAAGCCATTTTAATATTTATTAAATCATTTAAAGCACATGCCAAATTAGAGAAAAGGCTTAATTGCCATTTAGCTCCCTAAAGATTATACGATTTGGACTCTTTTTGAGAAAACACTTTTCCACAGCTTTAAAACTTTACATTTTGGTCACTGTCCAAAATGTACACATTTCAAAACTCATTTTGCTAAATTGGTTCAACCCACCTCTTAAATATAACTTTAGAGCAATTTAGGAATTTTTATCATATTTTTATCCCATCCTGAACCTTGATTTCCCTAAACCACCTTTTAACGACTCGAACCGCCAACCTCCGGTTCCACCGGCCTAACCCGACAAGAAAAACACCTAGGCCCAAAACCGGGTCGTTACAACTCTCCCCCTCTTAGGAAATTTTATCCTCAAAATTTTACCTAAGGAAAAAAGGTGCAGAACTGTCTTATCATGTCCACCTTACTTCCCCACGTGACCTCCTCAACTCCTCAATGTCACCACAATACCTTCACAAGTTCAACCGTCTTACCACGAAGAACTTTACTGCAGGAATCAAGAACACCATCCGGGTCCTCACCATAGGACAAATTCATATTCAACTCTACCTCCTCAACAGGCATAACATGAGATAAAAACAATTTATACCTTCACAACATAGAAACCTGAAACGCATCATGGATCTTCTCCAACTCGGGAGGCAACCTCAACCGATAAGCTATATGACCAACCCACTGCACAACCTCATAAGTTCCTACAAACCTCGGACTAAGCTTACCCTTACGTCTACACCGCATCACCTTCTTCCAAGGCGATACCTTAAGGAACACGCGATCTCCAACTGCAAACTCAATCTCTCTACGCTTTGAATCTGCGTAAGACTTCTAACGATCCGAAACAGCCTTCAAGCACTCACATATGAGTTTCACTTTCTCATTTATTACCTTAAGCATATCCGACAAGGAAACCAACTTTTAGCCCGTCAAAATCTTTTAACCAAAATAACTACCTCTTTAATTAAATCAATTAAAGCCATTTTATTATTTAATAAATTATTTAAAACACATGCCAAATTAGAGAAAAGGCTTAATTTCCATTTAGCTCCCTAAAGATTCTAAGATTTTGACTCTTTTTGAAAAACACACTTTCTCCACAGTTTTAAAACATTACATTTTGGTCAATATCCAAAATGTACACTTTCCAAAACTCAATTTGCAAAATTGATTCAACCTACCTCTTAAATATAATTTTATAGGATTTTAGGAATTTTTATCATATTTTTATCCCATCCCGAACTTTTATTTCCCTAAACTACCTTTTAACGACTCAAACCGCCAACCTCCGGTTCCACCGGCCTAACCCAGCAGGCAAAACACATAGGCCCAAAACCGGGGTGTTACAATAACTCACCTATTAGGGATGAGTTGTGAATAGTTTTTTTTTTGGTTCGTGTTTTCCTTGTTTAAGTTACACTTCTTAGCCGGTTTACAACTAAATCGTGTGAGGGGTGTTACAAGAAAGGTGGTTGTAGAGCTGAGAGCGATGTTTGCTCTATTGGATGTGTCACGAGATGGCGGGTTAGTTTCTGAGTTGCAAGTGAAGCCTTCTTTGGTGCAAATGATTAAAGAGACGTAGTTGCTGATTGATTTGTTGGTACCACATGTCCACGACATAGCGGATGGTAATCCAATGGACTTTTTTTTAATGATGATAGAGTTTTATGTTTTAATAGTCGAGTAGTTGTGTCGGAGGATGATGAGTTAAGGCGCACTATTTGGACTGAAGCGCATAGTAGCCCTTTTGATATGCATCCTGGTAGTACTAAGATGTATCGTGGGTTGAAAGAAGAGTATTATTGAGTTGGTTTAAAGAAAGACGTGGCCGAGTTTGTTGGTAAATGCATGGTGTGTCAGTGAGTTAAAGCTGAGCATTAGTTTCCTCATGGGTTGTTGCAACCATTGGGGATACCATAATGGAAATAGGAGAGGTTTACCAGGGATTTTGTGGCAGGGTTGCCTTTGGCACCGTCAAAGAAAAATTATATTTGGGTGATAGTGGATTGTTTTATGAAGTGTGCGCATTTCCTGCCTGTGCGTACTACGTATACGTTGGATAAGCTGGCTGATTTGTACATCTCAAAGATCATACGTTTGCACGGAGTGCCTAAATTTATAGTATCATATAGGGATCCGAGTTTTACGGCAAGGTTTTGTGAGTGGTTGCACCGAGCCTTGGGTACAAGGTTGAATTTCAGCACTTTGTATCATCCTCGGATGGATGGTGTGTCTGAGCGTGTTATCCAAGTGTTGGAAGATATGTTGAGATGATGCATCATCGATTTTCAAGGATCTTTGGAGAAGCACTTGCCTCTGGTAGAGTTTCCTTATAATAACAGTTATCAAGTGAGCATTCAAATGGCTTCTTATGAAGCTTTGTATGGTAGGAAGTGTCGTACGCCTCTATGTTGGGCAGAGGTAGGTGAGAAATATGTTTCTTTGCCTCATGTGTTAAAGGAGACTAATGAAAAGGTAAAGCTTATTAGTGCAAGGCTGAAAGCGGCTTCAGATCAGAAAAAGTCTTACGTAGATTTGAAGAGTTTAGAAATTGAGTATGATGTTGGTGATAAAGTGTTTTTGAAAGTTTCACCTTGGAAAAAAGTGATGAGATTTGGTCAGAAAGGTAGGTTGAATCTGAGGTTTATTGGGCCTTATGAGGTATTGGAGCGAGTTGGTCCGGTAGCTTATAGATTAAAGTTGCCACCTGAGTTAGAAAAGATACATGATGTTTTCTATGTGTACATGTTGTGGAAGTATAGATCGGATCCATCGCATGTTATGCATGTTGAAGAGATTGAATTGAATCCGAATTTATCTTATGAAGAGGAACCGATTGAGATCTTAGATACGGATGGTAAAGTTCTTCGTGGTAAGACCATCAAGTTGGTTAAGGTGTTGTGGCAATATCGAGGTGTTGAGGAAGCCACTTGGGAAAGGAATGATGACATGAAGAAACATTTCCCTTATCTTTTTCCAGTAGGTAAATTTCGAGGATGAAATTTCTTAAGTGGGGGAGAGTTGTAACGACCCGATTTTGGGCTTAGGAGTTAGCCGGGTTTGGCTAAGCGGTTCGGGTGAACCAGTTCGAACGAGTTAGACTAGTTTCGAGAATAATTTGAAATAAATGACTTTGAGGGAGATAAAATATGGGGAAATATTCTAAAAATCCTAAAATAATGTTTTGAAGGTTGTGGAGAGTTCAATTTGATAAAGTTGGACTAATTTAATTGGTATTTTAAAAACGGTGACTAAATCGTAAAAATTGCAAAATATAAGTCAATGCTTAGAATCTTTAGGGAGCTATTACAACAAGGAGTTATCAGCTTTTCCCTTGTTTTTGTATTTTTAAAAGATTTAAATAATTGATTTATTAAATGGGTTTTATTAAAAAGGATTTTAAGATGCTAAAACATTTCTTACATAAATTCTTTTCTCCTAACTTTCCCATCCGCTAAACTACTTTTTTTATCACTAAAATCTCAAGAGATTTATTTTTTTCACCCACTTTTGATTTCTAAATGGTTCTATGAATTTCTACATTTTTCTCTCCTCTAATCAAAGGTCCTTTATTGAAATTCTCAAATCTTTGATTCTTTTGTTTTAGTTTTTAATTTGATTTAATGATTACTTGGTAATATCTTGATTTAATTTAGTTTTATTAAGGAAAATTAATCTAATTGTTTAATTTTAGATTTAGGTTCTTGATTTGGAGTATTTTGGCTGAATGTTTAATTGAATTATTAGATTAATTATTGGATGCAACATAATGTTTGATTAAATATTTGAAAGAAAAAAATAAAAGGTGTTCGAAGCAGGGGCTACTGCCCTGCTCCTCGAAACAGTGCGCTGAGCGCAATGCGTGGAGATTGCTGGGTGTAAAGTGCTGTGCGTGAGTCTGTAAAAAAAAAGGAAAGGTAAAGGGTTTTGGAAATGAATGCGCAGTACCTGGGAGTTGTAGGGAGCTGAGGCGTGAAGTTTAAAAAGGGGGAATTGGTGGGAAAGAAATAATTAATTCGGTAATTGGGGAATGGAAATAAGAATTGGTTCGAATATTTGTGATGAGGTGTTATAAAAAATTGGTTATTTTGATGGGGTCCAATTTATATGGACCCTTGTATTTTCTTATGGAAGTTGGTGAGTGCTTGAACGTTGTTCGGTAGGCGTTGAGGTGTTGGCGTTGAGACGTTGTCTTCGAGGCGTTATCAAGTTGGTGAGTTAAAATGATTTTTAAAAGCTTTTCAAAGGTTTGAAAACAAGTTTTGAGGATTTAGATTAATCTTGAAACGATAATCTAAGCTCGGAAGTAAGTATGGAAGATTTCGCTCTCGGTTTTCGGTTTCCATTGTTTTGATAAATTCATGCTCATATTTTGAATATAGAATTGTTTCACCTACTGTTATATGCATGTTTTAGAAGTTAGAAATGTTGCATATGTTTAGATTTTGATAGTACATGTGTTTAGAAAGTGGTATGCAACATGTTTGAGAAAATACCTAAATACATGGTTTAATGTATTTAAGATACTTTGATAGAAATTGGTTTGAATGATGCATATGAAAAACAGTGAGGTAACATGGTTTGAAACTATATATTGGCAAGTGGTGGAGATTTAATTATTATCGGATATAATTGGTCGACCAATAAAATGATATGTGCACTATAAACTTACAAAATTCGCGCGTGAGACAAATTCTTCGGTTACACAATAGGGGTTGATTATATTGTATTGCGAGTGATAGGGGTAGATTCTATCACCAACGGGCAATGGGGGTAGTGCCATCCCGGCGGAAGTGAGATTATGGTGAGAATAGATTTCACCATGAGACTTGATGGGGGTAGATTTCATCAAGGTGTCTGCATATCTGAACATGTATGGATAGGGGTAGATTCTATCCAAGGATGGGGTTAGATTTCATCTAGTCACTTATAAAGCCAATATATGAGAATTACATGTATCATGATTTTTTAATGTTTTGTATAATGTGATTTATACATTAGATGTTTTGGTTTAAGCTTTGCTTAAGTTGTTCAAGAATGAAAGGCTTAAATGAGATTTGCATTATGAGTAATGCATGAGATTTATGATACATGGTTTAAATGAAATTATTGAACTTGCTTTTAAATGAGATTTAAAACATGATATTTGAGCATGATGTTTTGAGAAATGGTTTTAAAATGCATTGTTATTGATTTTTAATCGAGTGACCCTCACTAGGCATTTATGCTCACCCTCTTTTTTTTTCATCAATGCGGAGAAATAACTTGGTTGTGGCATCGAGGTAGCAAGAGAAGATTCCAATGGCATTTCATAGCTCAAGTATGGTTTTACATTTACTAAATAGTAATAATTGGCAATAGGAGGATACCTATATGTTTAGGGAGGTTGTGTTTTGAAACTCCCTAGTTTGTGGCAAGTTTATATTACCTATTTGGATATGTAAATAGCCTTTATATGTTGGTATTTGGTTTGGTTTGTATTTTGAACTCTATGTGGTTATTTTCTTAGGGAGCATGCATATAGGTTGTCATCTATAGTTACGTTTATGTTGAATGCTTAGTTTGGTGTCTAACACCTTTGGAATTATATTGCAAATGGTTGAGTTTATGTTAGAAGCAAGTTAGAATGGTTCCGAATGATTTCTAGTATGATAGAATCATGTTAGAATAGTTTTATTAGTTACTTGTTATTTGCAAGTTTGTTGTTGTTACATTTTGGTCCCTTAATGTTAAGAATGCAATTGGTTGAGTTTAGAGTGTTGATTTAAGTTGGTATTTGACATGCAATCTTGAAATATGACTAATTAAGGATCGGTAATCTTAATTTGGCCTAAGTCTTCAAATTCATCTGATTTTACAAAATTTGTCCCTATACTATGTATAGAATTAATCGAATGTTCAATTGACCTCGTTCGAGTCGTAACTTTATCCGCTGTGAGCATGATCACCTTAGGATTGGTTAAGAGCATCTAGACAATATAAAAGAAAAAATATAGGGCCGTTTATTGAGGTAAATTTTCATCGGTTTACTTCAATATTCCCCGTGTAACTCGCTCGAGTCGGTAAAACGGTTAGATCGGGTCATAGGGTTACAACCTACCAGTAGAGATGGAAAAATGAGCCTATTGGGCAATTAAAACGCTTGATATGGCATGGAGAGCTGCTGAAAAAAAGAGGTTAGTACACCTAAATGAGCTAGAGGAATTCAGAGCACATGCCTATGAGAATGCCAGACTCTACAAGGAAAGGACAAAACGATGGCATGACAGCAGGATACTGCCAAGGCAATTTGAGGTAGGCCAACATGTTTTGTTATTTAACCCGAGGTTAAAATTGTTTCCAGGAAAGCTCAAGTCTAAATGGTCGGTCCCATTTGAAGTTGTGAAGCCATATGTCCATGGAGTAGTGGATATCAAAGATTTGAAGACGTGAGAAATTTTCAAGGTAAACGGCCAAAGATTGAAACATTATTTAGAAGGCACTCAAGGGAATACCAAGGAGGTTATCCTCCTGGCAGAGATTATGTGATCATCATCATCATTGATTAATTTTTGTATATAGTAGGTTAGATGTTTTTCTCTTTCGGTATTTTTCATTTATTTTTCTTTCTTTTAATTTTTATTTTCTCCCTTGCTGCATTGAAAGGTTTTTCTTTGAGTAAGTGCAAGTTTTGTGTGTCAGGCAGAATGCCAATGCAGAGGCTTGGCATGAGGGGATTGGAGATATGAAGAAATAAATTTACCCTAGCCGCCCAAGGCATTATAAAGCTTGGCCCAAAAGAAAAGTGAAAATTTTTACTTTGAAAATCACCTTAGCTGCCCAAAGTGATAAGTTGAAATTTAAATTTTCAACCTTATCACCCTATCACTTCCCACGCCGTCCTATCTTATCACTTAAACCCTTATCACATCATCCTTTTTTCTTTTCCCCAAACACGTAAAAGCCCATCATTATCCCTATTAAACCGGCAAAATTAATCACTCCACTTAAAACTCTCAACCTTTTACCATTCATCTTCTTAAAACCTTAGTCGTTTCAAGAATTAAAAACCCTCACTTTTCTCTTTATTTTCTTTATCAAGCAAGAAAGCCAAGATTCACTTTCTCTTGTTCTTCCTTTATTAAAAACGCTCAAGTTTCCCACTTGTTTTCATGGAATCATCATCAACGCCCTTCAAGATCTTCTTCAATGAAGAGATTCGCAAGAAATATGAAGAAAACTTTATTTCAAGAACATTCTGCCATGAGACAAATTTTGAGTTCAAGAACGAACTAAACTTGGGATTTACCCCTGAGTTCATGGCTGTAAAAACCAAGCACAGCTGGGAGCTTGTCTACTAGCAAAAGGGAGAAGTTTACTCCAACATCATCCGAGAATTCTATGCCCATCATATAACCAAAGATTCACCCTTTTTAATGATTTGATGTACGTGTGTGTGCTTTGATGAAAGGCATATTAATGTCGTGTTTGAGTTAGATTGTACAGAGGATGAACATCTTAAGTTTTTTGATTCAATGGACATTGCCAAGAGGCAGAAGCTACTGAAAGATTTGTGTGAACCTGACACCAAGTGGATTGTGTCGTCGAAGGGACACCAGAAAGTCAAGCGGCTGGCATTAAAATCATAGTTGAAGGGGTGGAATCACTTTTTAAAGGTGAACCTGATGCCAACTACCCACAATAAAACTATCTCGAAAGAAAGGTTGGCACTGTTGCACTCCATCCTTGTGGGTCGCAAGATCAACGTCGGCCGACTCATCATCGAGGAAACCTAGAAGTATGCTCGTAAGAGTAACAACAGTTTGTTTTTCCCATTATTGATTTCTAATATTTGTATGAAGCATGGTATGACAGAGATCAATTCGGACAAGGTCCAAAAAACCAAGGGAACAACAATCACGCCTGCCCTGTAGAGGCAACTCACTGCCACTGGGTCAAAGGACAAAGGCAAGGTAAAGGCAACCGAGCCAACGCCAAAGCCCAAGGTGACGAAGGCAGAGCCTGAAACTCCTATGCCAGCTAGTTCAGTGGCAATGCTTTCCCAAATCTACCAACGCTAGGAGATCATTCTCCAAAAGTTAGAGAAAGTTGAGGAGCAAAATATCAAGCTTTGGCATTATGCTCATGCCAGGGATAATGCCATTAGGAAGACTCTTGAAGGAATGTCCCCGGGTGTTTTGCGAGCCTTCCCTGAGTTTCCTACTAGTATCTTTTCCAGCGATGACATGTCAGCCAGCCCTCATTTAGTTCATACCCTGAAACACTTTGATGCCACCTCCCCAGTCTCGCCAGTACAAGTTGAGTCCGCCAAGACAGAAACGACGCCAAAATCAGAAGAAGAAATTTCAAAAAAAAACATTTCGTAATGCTTGCTTCCCCTATTTCATTTGTTGCCACTCCTGCCAACTCAGAGTCGGGGCATATTGCAAGGAAGTCCTCCACGACCTTGGAGCTTCCATTGCCGCCTCAAAGCCAAGCATGAAAGGAAGGAAATACATGGCTCTCGATCATGGGAGCTTTGTCAAGAGAAAGATCCATGTCACACATGAAGAACCCTCTTAAGGGGAGTCCTACTCCTCTTAAAACTCCTTGCATTCATTTTTATTTCATATGTTCATGCATTTTATTTTTCTTATTTCATGTGTTTATATATGTCTACATGCATTGAGGACAATGCACACCTTAGGTTTGGGGGTGTGTGTTGCCTCACATCTATTGTCATGTCATGCATTCATATTTATAAGGGTAATGTTCACGAACAGTCCCTTTCGTTTGGTGTTTGTTCTAGTTTGGTCACCAGATTTCAAAACAGCGTATTGTGGTCCCTTACGTTAATAATCTGTTTTACTTTAGTCACTCTTCCGTCATTCTCCGTTAGAGGAGTAACGGCTAGCTGACATGGAATTTTGAAAATTAAAAAAATCCACGTGTATAATACACGTGGATTATTGCCGTCGCCGTTGGATTGTTCATCGCTCAAAACACCAATAGAGGTATTTCGAGAAAGAAAACAAAAGGAACAGATGGGAATACATGGAAGTTAAACAAAAGAACCTTCGCCTGCATATATATATATGCTTATATCCTACAAAAAGCTCAATGGTGTATCCCGTCCGTCTACTAACTCTGCAAGCGAACTAGCAAAAAGGAACTTCAGAGGAAAACCAATGCGATAACAGAAACTATAACAAGACCAGATGAAACCTGCATTCGGGCAGAGATCTGATTCATGTGGCACTCATATAGGCCCGTTGCCAGTTGCAATATCCCTTTTTATTGCTCCTTGAATCCATTTGATAACAAACCACTGGAACAACAAATAACATAAGCATTGGAAAATATTCATTTGTGTTCCAGTTCAGCGCAAACGGATACTAATAAACTGTGGAAACTTTACCTGAAGCCCAAGAATAACAGGAATCCACAATTTTCCTTTATCATTAGCATCAGATCCATCAACCAACTTCTTGCTAATTACAATAGCTTGACTCTTATTCGTCGCAACAGTTGTGATGGCTTTTACTAAGTTCGGAATCCAAGCATCGCCATTGGGAAGAATCTGTACAGCGATAACATGTAATTATCAAAGAATCAAGGCAACCAAATATATGAAAGGATCATAAATAGAGCGTGTAATGCGAAAAGAGGAAAATGGGTTCAGACCTTTTCGTCATTGTCATTTTTATTACACCTTCCACTGTTTTCAACCAAAACAACAGGAATGGTAGAATCCTACAAGCACCAAAAGCAATGAAATATTGAAAAAGTAATCACAGCTCTAAAAGTATACCATCAGGAAAAAAAAAATAAGTAACTAATAAAGATAAATTTACTGTAAGAAAAGTAAAATATAATATTCTAAGCTAGACTACTTCATTACACTACTGACCCTTTGATCAACTAAAGAGCTTGGTGATTGACATAGCCAGCCTCTACAAGTCCCGGTGTATCGATAACATTCAATGTAAACCCTGCCCAGGTGCGTGACGCCATTACCGGTCTCAGCCCCTCCGACTGCAACATACACAAAGCTTAAGACAATCAAAACAGCATAAATGAATCAAGCTAAGAACTCGAAGGAACAGATAAAACCATACTTACCTAGAAAGCAGTTACTCGAACAACTTGCTCCCCGAGAAGAGAATTGATAGTAGAGGACTTTCCTACACCGCCTTTGCCCATAACAAGGATAGTCAAAGTATTGACATTCTGCATATTTTTTGCCAAATAAAATCTTGAGTGAACATGTTATTAAGTCAAAGAAAATGAAAAAAAAAGTATTAAGGGGTTCGTAAAAACCTCTTGCTTCAGTTTCCCCAACAACTCAAACAATTTTGTTTGAGTAGCAGCGGGGAATTGTTGAAGGCCAACCCATTCACGAGGGGGAGGAGTACTCATCACGGCAAACTGCACAAGAAATCAGGAAACTAAAAAAAAGAAGAATTCAAAAACCTCTAATAAAAGCAGTAACCCTAAACCCTGAAACTGAATAACATGCTAAAACGAATTGAAACATCTAAGAATGCACAGCCGAAATGTGAGATAGGTCCATTTTCTTTAGACATCATATGCAATGCGGAAAGAGAATTGGAGGAGGAATCTGGGATTTTACCGGGCTTTCTTCGTGGCTGAGAGTTGAGAAAGAGCGTGAGGAAATAAGATTTCTGGGAGGTTTTTGTGGGGCAAATGGATGAGGAAATGCAGGGAAGAAGAGGATGAACAATCCAACGGCGACTGCTATAATACACGTGTATTATACACGTGGATTTTTTTAATTTTCAAAATTCCATGTCAGCCAGCCGTTACTCCTCTAACGGAGAATGACGGAAGAGTGACTAAAATAAAACAGATTATTAACGTAAGGGACCACAATACGCTGTTTTGAAATCTGGTGACCAAACTAGAACAAACACCAAACGAAAGGGACTGTTCGTGAACATTACCCTATTTATAATTATGTTTGCATTTTGTTGTCATGCCATGTAGATTAGCCATGCATACCAAACCGCTAAAAAAATTTTTTGCCTCTGTCAAATTGTGAAAAAAATGCTAACATGTTGCTAGTGTAGTTTAATTTGTTCTAGATTATTATGTCTAATGATGAAATTTAAAATCCTTAGTTTCCCTATGTCATGATTGCTTGGCAATTGATCTCTAGTTTAAGGGAATTGAACTTTCACTTAACACGTAGTGTGCATCTAGTTCCCAAACAAACTTAGAATTCTTGAAACGAAGCTTAGATTAAAAAAATTGATGTCAAAGTAAAAATAAATTAATAAGGCAACAATGTTTTACCAGGGCAAGAAAAAATATAGAACTCTCTTCTACCTTAGGGATAATAGGTAACTTGGGGCTTCGTGGTTTGCTCCTTCTTAGTTCTCAAGTCAAAAACTTTAGGGTATGAGTTGAAGAGTAAAGCCCAGTGATGTATGGATTAACGTGGGGATTTGTGGTATGCTCTCTCTTATTTCTCATGCCAAATAGTGTCACGAAGCAAGCTTAAGGTTTTGCCAGCTAAAATCCTTGGCAGGAATAAAATAAAAATAAAAACTCTTAGTTTAGGTAGTAAATTTGACTAAGGGAGTAAAAGGATGCTTGATGCATATTGCCTACACCCCATGCACTTTTCATGACCGTAGAATAGATTTATATTGTTGCACTTATATTTTCTTATTTGCTTGGCATTACTATACTGAGATATCTGACGACGGAACTAGGGCCAGATTCTGCTTGCAAGCACTAGTTGGCTTTTTGACCAAATTTTTGCCGAGGTACTCGTTTTTTTGTTTTTCTTCATTTTTGCATTACTTGAGGACAAGCAATGAGCTAGTTTGGGGGAGTGTTAACTCCTCAAAAGTACTGCTTTTTATGCTTATTTTACACTTCCTTTGCATGCCCTTGAGTACATTTAGTTGCATTTAGTTGTTAAATCCATGCATTTGCATAAAGAGTTAGGAGTGGTGTTTATGCCAGTGTGAAGGATTGCTTTGTTGGCATTATTATAGGCTTGGCAGATCAGGATAGGCTTGGCAGATCAGGATAGGCTTGGCAGAGCAGCGCAAGAGCAAGAGAAGGAAATGCCAAAGAGAATGCCGAGCTACAGTTGGCATTGTTGGACTAGAAATTGCCAAGGCTCGGCTGGCATAGAAGTGAAGTTTGATGCCCGGTTATGTAGTCGTTAGACCTTGTACATGTCAGCCCTAGGATTCAAAATTTGGAGAAGAGGATCATACATCTTATCTTTTGTGCATTCAAAATTCAAACTTAAAGGCTTATCCTAGGTGTCACATGCTTGCCTATTTAAAGGATCGATCATTGATCCAAAAGAGGACGATTAGATTGGAAGGAAGGCTGCACCCAGGAGCGACGTGGTTTGACCAGCTTGATCGAGGGCTTGGAGCTATTGAAGGGCTGCATCGACGGACCCCCTTCTTGCCTATTCTCTTTGTTTTTTTTGTTTTTTATTTAAATGATGGTGATGTTGAGAAACAATGATGATTTGTGAATGGAACCCCCCAACCATGAACTAAGCTTTTTACAGTTGGTTGGGAGATGTTTGCATTTAAACGTTTGTTTTATGTTTAGTTTTTTTATAATTCAAATGCCTTGACATTATTTTCCTATCTGACATGTTCTTCAGTTTTTATAAATTCTCTGTCATACGACCGCTGGCATTGTTTACCTATTGCACCTAAATATATTAACAAACTTGAGGGGCAAAGAATAGTTTCCAGATACTAAGGAGAGAAGCTTTGAAAGAAGATTTTTAAATAGATGAGCTTACTTTTGAAGTGAATCTACCCCTTAGGAGTATAGATTGGAACTTAATCAAATTAATTAATGAAAAACTTCATTATAGACGTATAGGGGTTTAACAAGGTTAATTTCGGGCATTGCCATCAGCAGAGGCAATTCCATCTTTGAATCTTCTTGGCAATAACTCCAAGGCAGAACGTTATTAAAGTTTGGCATGAATAGTGTGAAAACCAAGCATCCCTTGCCAATGCTCATTATTCATTTGAAAACTCATCTTGCCAACGTTGTTTTATTTCCAATTTGTTTCTTTAAGTCACTTTCAAAACCAACTTCAAATCAATCATGTAACGCCCAGTTTTGGGCCTAGTAGTTTGTGGGTTAATTAGACGGTCTGGTGGACTGGGTTAGAGATTCGAGTCGGATTTGGGATTGAATATTTTTATACGAGATAAAAATAAGGGATATGGGTAAAAGTCCTAATTTAATATACAATGATTAATGTTGAAATGAATTTTTGGAAAATACAATTCGGAAATGTGACATTTTGGAATAGTGATTAAAATCTAATTTTGCCATAACTGTTTTGATGGTTGTATTGTAAAGACTCAAAAATTTGAATCTTTAAGGAGCTATTTTATTTTGATCAGCTATTTCCCTTAATTTAGGCATTTTTAATAAATGTTTTAATTAAATGATAATTAAGGATGAGATGGATTTTAATAAAAGTGTTTAGTTAAACAAACCATTTTCTTACATAACTTCCTTTGACTCTCAACTTTTCTCTCTACTTTCTTATCAGCCAAACTAGATTTTCTTTTCTAAAATCTCTAGATATTTATTTCTTTTCATCCAACTTTGATTTCTAAATGATTTCCTTGCATTTCTACAACAAGCTTCATTTTGTTTTCTTGACGATTTCAATTCAATCTTGCCAATTAAGGGAAAAGCAAGGATTAGAGATAATCTTCATTCTTCTTCTCTAATCAAGGTTCTTTATTCAAATTATCAAGTTCTTGACTTTTTAAGTATGTTTTCTAATGAGGTTTTATGATTTAATTGGGTAATATGATTAAAATAAGGATTAATTGATAAATTTATGTGATTTTCAAATTGGATCTATTTTGTTGGGTTCTTGATTGATTCTAATCATGATTTTGATGTTTAATGATGTTGAGATAATGGTTTTAATATTTAAATCCCGAAACTATGCAAATCTCTAATTGCTTAGGTTGATAGTTATGTGTTTTTGAGGAGTTATGGTGGTGTAACGGTTGCTGGAGGTATAAGGATGTTATGAGATGGCTTTTAGATGTCTTTTGATGTTAATTGATGATTGAAAGTGTTAGGTTTTGGTTGGGTTAAGTATGGATGTCAATCGATGTTGTTTTTAGTTGTTTCGGATGGGCGTTTGGTAGCTTTTAGCAAGGCGATGTTGAGGAATTGCTTGTTGGGATTTTGAATGCATTATGATGCATTAATCATCTGTTGTAATGTGTTTAAAATAGGGGAGGTTGATCCGTTGGCTACCGGTGAAGCGTTGGAGGCTTCGGACGCTTGATTCGCTTTAGCAAGTTAAAGTTTCACGTGTCGATGAATAAGAACGAAACTTACAGATTGAAAAAGGTTTGAAGATGGTTTTGGGAACTTAGATTGATCTTCAAATGCTAGTCTAAGTTCAGAAGTAAGTATAAGTGGATTTTCTCTCTCGTTCGTGCTTTTATGAAATGGTTTATCCACTTGTTTTTGATTTCATGGAACGTATTGTTTATGCATGTTTTGAGAGTGCGATATATTGTTTTTAATCATGGAATAGTGATGGATGCACGTGGTAAGTGATCCATGTAAATATGTATTTTTTACTTGTTTAAAAGCATGGTTTGTTTCTTTGGAAAAGTGGTTTTGTATTGATGCATAGGAAAATAGTGGGTTAATGTTTAATAATGAAATATATTGGCAAGTGATGAGGTTTAAAATGTTATCGGATATAGTTGACCGACCATAGGATTGAGTGCACTGTAAATAAGTCACCTTGGATGTTGAAGGGTTGGTGTCCCGTAACTCTATCTAAGTACCTTAACGGTTGAGAGGTTGGTGTCCCGTAAGCTCCCGTTAGTGGATTAAGCATCTAACCGATGGTTGGGGTTGGTGTCCCCGTGGGTGTTGATTGTACCTTGTTGTTATTGTACCGCGATTGTGATTGTATCACTTTTCCATTTAAGATGGCTTGAAGTGTTGTGAGAACACTTGTTGAATCCGTGTATTCGATGAACTATTTTGGAAGTGGAACTTGGTTAATGATCACTTGTAAGCCAATATAATTATTGATGAATCATGAAAAGGTTTATGCTATATAATGCGATTTATACATGTTTACTCTTTAAGCTTTGCATATGGTTTGTTATACATGGGAAGGCTTAAATCGAGTGCTAGCAATGGGATTTGTTGTTTGCATTTGATACATGTTGCATATGATTTAATATGCTGGTTTTTCAAAGTGTTAAGTGCATGGTTTCCGAGGCATGATGTTCAAATGATGTTTCAAATGGTATTGAAATGAGATTTCAAAGTGGTTTTGGAAAATGGTTTTAAATGCATTGATGGTGTTTTGTTTTTTACACTAAGCCTTGTGTGCTTACGCTTTTTTTGTCTGTTAATGTATAGAATAAAAGGCTCAAAGGCAGCAAGGGAGCAAAGGATTCGTAAAAGACTTCAGTACTTGAAAGTATGTTTTCAATTAGACTATAAGTAATAAGGGCAATGGGGGATTTGTTGTTATTTTGGGAGATGTGTGTAAACTCCCTATTTATTCATGTTTGAGTTGATGTTTTAGACTTGTAAAAGGCATGATGTTGTGAATAGATGTTGATTTTGGTATGCATGGTTGAGGATCGATCCTTGAATATGTTAGATATATGTTAGAAGCATGTTTAAGTGATTTGGATGGCTTTTAAGTATGTTAAACCAGAAAAATTGGACATTTCGGGTCTAGGTGTATCGGTACGCGGCCCATCGTATCGGTATGGGTAAGCCAAATTAGGCTTAGTATTTTGGTACGCGGGTACCCATTTTGGTATGGGTCATGTGTAAATGGCAAAGTGTATCGGTATGGGTTTTGGCTACTGGAATTTGGGGTTTATGAATTAACAAAACTGTATCGATACGTGCCATAGTGTACTGATATTGTTAGCCGTTAATTCGGTTAATTGGCTTGAACTATAGTTTTGTTTTCTTACGTTTTAGTCCCTAAATGTTGTGGTGGCAATTATATGAGTTTGGATGATCTAATTGAGTTGATATTTGACAAGAATTCATGAAACCTTATTAATTAAAGGTTGGTAACATAAAGATGGGTTAAGTCCATGTATTTTGCTAAAATTGCAATTTGGTCCCTTAATGTTCATGATTGCAATTGAATGCCCTATTGATGTCCCATTTGAGTAAGATTTGAATTGTTGTCAGCATGTTCATTATAGGTTAATAATTTGCATCTAGAAAAGATAAAAAATGGACGTGTTTTGAGTTAATTCTTTCTAGTTTGTTTCGGCAAACCTAATCTAGCTCACTCGATTTGGTCGGGCATCTAAGTCGGGTCGAGGGGGTTGCATTTGCTGGTATCAGAGCCAGTTTTGCGATAATTGGGAGGTAAGTTTGTGATTTTTTAGTGTTGTTGTTGATTGTTTAAACCAAGTTTGTGATAAATTGGGATGTTTATATTGGTTGAATGATGTTGTTTGCTATGCATAGTATTGTTATATGTATGTTGGTTGTGATATGATATGTGGGGTTTATTTTGGGGAAACCATTGCCTTATTACTATAGTCTGAAATGTTTTGATTTGAAATGGAAGTCTTGGTTCCTTGCTTAAAGCTGGCCTAATTGCTTTGTTTTGGTTTATTATCATACTTGAGACATTTTAGCACGATGTGACCGAGGGGAGAGTTGTGATTTGGTACGATTGTTGTTGTCGGAGGGCAGGGAAATCAGGAGAACGATGTACCTCCTGAAGGTTTGCCACCTCCTCCGCCTAATCCACCTGAGGGTGTAAAGCAAGTACCCCCTGCGCTAGCTAGGCCAGTGTTGGGTGATTTGATGCCTTTAGTTCAGGCAATGATTGGAGCTTTCTGGGTTGATGTTGCTGGAGTGCATGTTCCGCCATCTACTGTTGGACAAACGAGTTTGTCGTTAAAGCATTTGTGTAGTCTTGGAGGAGTTGAGTTTCGAGGGTTTGCACCCGTAGCCTCTGATGAGTGGATGGCTGGCACGGATCAGATTTCTGATCAAATGCGGTGCAATGATGCCCGTAAGTTAGGATGCGTTGTATCTCTGTTGCAAGGAGACACGTATAGATGGTTGACTACTGTGATCATGGGCATGGAACTCGGTGATGTGACATGAGATTTCTTTCAAGATGCCTTTAAGAAGAAGTATTTTGGAGTTAGATATTTAGATGAGAGGAAATGTTAGTTTATGGCTCTAGTGCAAGGCAGTATGTCTGTGGCTGAGTACGAGTTACAGTTCTTTCGGTTGAGCCAAAATGCTTCTGAGTTAGTACCGAACGAGAGGCATCACGGTGATCAATTCCGTTACGAATTGGTACAAGATGTTAACATTTTTATGTTTGCTTCATATTACACCGATTTTGACGTGTTGGTTACACGAGAGAAGGGTATTGAGCAGAACTTGGTTTTATCATATCGTGTGAGTGGCTCTAGATCGGGTAAGAGAGTTGCGGACTCTAGCTATAATGGTGGTCAGTAAAAGAGGTAGCGTGACAAGAAGTATCGTCTTGATGCGAGGCGTGGTGGAGGTAGTGCTGGGCGTGGATCGCATGGTCAGGGTGCTGAGGCTAGACTGGCTTTTAACACTTGTTAGGTATTCAGATCGCGTGAGCACTTGAGGTGAGACTGTCCGCGTTTGGCTCATGAGGGTGAAGCTCCTGCTATTGTGGCGGCTAACTCTTGCTCGAGTTATGGATCGACTGATCATTTGAGACGTGATTGTCTGTTGTTAGCTGGTGGTGGTCAGGCTAGGGCACCTACAATTTCCCCAATGCGAGGCCGTGGTCATGGCCGTGGGCATTTTCAGCATAGAGACGAGGGTTCGAGGACATTTTCTCATGCTGTTACGATTCAACCTGAGGGTGGTGGTCCTGCGAGGGTGTACGCACATCACGAGGAATGTAATGACAACGATGTGATTGCGGGTACTTTTACGTTGCAATTTTTGTCATTGTTATCTTTGATTGATTTTGGTTCTACGCATTCATATATCTTGCGTGAGCATACACAATTGCTTGATATGCCGACTGAGATGTTAAATGTGGGAATGCAAGTAACTAGTTCTTTTGGTGAAATGGTTGTTACAAGAAGGTTGTTTAGGAGATGTCCTTTGATTGTCCAAGGTAATGTGTTTGCGGTTGATTTGATGGAGTTGTCGTTTCACGTTTTTTTATGTAATCCTGGGTATGGATTGGTTGTCGGAGCATAGGGCTGTGATTGATTTTGAAACCAGGCGAGTTACCTTGAAACTTACTTATGATTAGGAAGTGGTAATCGTGGGTAAGAATGTTAAATTCTTGTCCAATGTTGTTTCGCCTCTCGAAGCGATTCGTTTGATGGAATCGGTTTGTGAGGCTTTCTTGGCCAATGTTATGAATACGAGATCGTATGAGATGCGTGTTCAGGACATACGTACAATAAATGAGTATTCGAGTGTCTTTCCGGAGGAATTGCCTGGTTTGCTGCCGAATAGAGAGGTTGAGTTTGGCATTGAGTTGTATGAAAATATAGCTCTAGTGTCTATTACTCCCTATTGTATGGCTCTGAAAGAGTTGAAGGAGTTGAAGACGCAACTTCATGAGTTGTTTGATTGGGGGTTTATTAGGCCTAGTGTTTCGCCTTGCGGTGACCTGGCGTTGTTTGTGAAAAAGAAGGATGGCACGATACATATGTACATTGATTATCGGCAATTGAACAAGTTGATGATTAAGAATAAGTATCTTTTTTCGAGAATTGATGGTGTGTTTGAACAATTTCGAGGTGCTTCAATGTTTTCTAAGATTGATTTGAGGTCCGGGTACTATCAGTTGAAGGTAAAGGATGTGGATGTGGCTAAAACTGCTTTTTGTACGAGGTACGAGCATTATGAATTCTTGGTGATGCCATTTTATTTGACAAATGCACCTGTTGCATTTATGGATATGATGAACTGAGTATTCTATGAGTTTTTGGATCAATTTGTGGTTGTGTTTATTGATGATATCCTTGTGTACTCTCGTACCTAGGAGGATCATGATAAACATTTGCGAATTGTGCTTCAGGATTTGTTGGATAACCAGTTGTAGGTAAGTTGAGCAAATGTGAGTTTTGGCTTAGAGAAGTTGTCTTTCTCGGACATGTTGTGTCAGTCGAAGGAATTCAGGTTGATCCACATAAGATCAAGGCAGTGATGGGTTGGAAATCCCCTAAATCTATGTCGGAAGTTCGTAGTTTTCTTGGGTTGGCTGGTTATTATCGTAGGTTTGTGAATGGTTTTTCGCGGATTGATGCTCCGTTGACCAAGTTGTTACAAAAGAATGTTCGTTTTGAGTGTATAGAGGATAGACATCGATCTTTCGAGAAGTTGAAGGAAGCTTTGACGCAAACTCCTATCTTGATTCAACTTGATTCGGGTAAGGAGTTTGTTGTGTATAGTGATGCATCTTATGTTGGTCTGGGTTGTGTGCAGATGCAAGAAGGAAAAATTGTGGCTTATGCATCTAGACAATTAAAGGTGCACGAGCGCAATTATCCTACCCATGATCTTGAGTTTTTTGTGGTAGTATTTGCCTTGAAGATTTGGAGGTATTATCTTTATGATGAGAATTGTATTGTGTACACGGATCACAAAAGTTTGAAATATTTGATGACTCAAAAGGATTTGAATCTTAGGCAATGTAGATGGTTGGAGTTGCTTAAGGATTACAATTTGACGATTGAGTATCACCCGGGTAAGGCTAATTTTGTGGCGGATGCCTTGAGTAGGAAGGTTGTGGTGGATTTAAGAGCAATGTCTGCATGGTTCAGTGTGACAAAAGATGGTGGTCTCTTGGCGGAGTAGCAAGTGAAGCCATCTTTGTCACAGTTTATAAAGGACAAACAACCTTATGATAAGGAGTTGGTGATCCATGTTTAGGATATCATAGATAGAAATCCGACGGATTTTCATTTTAATGATGATGGAGTGTTGTGTTTCAAAGATCGAATAGTGGTGCCTGATGATGATGAGTTGAGGCGTATCATTTTGACCGAAGCGCATAGTAGTCCATTTGCTATGCATCTCAGTAGTACTAAGATGTATCGAGGATTGAAAGAAGAGTACTATTGGGTTGGTTTAAAGAACGATGTGGCTTATTTTGTTGCTAAGTGCATGGTGTGTCAACGTGTTAAGGTTGAACATCAGTTTCTGTTGAGTGTATAAAAGTTCTATATTTTACCCCTCATTTACCCATATTTTTGTTGCATTCAAGCATATTTCATTGCATTTAGGATAGATTTCTCCATATACATCACAATTAGATAAAATGGCACAGTTGCTACTGATTTTGGTCACTTTTGCAGGTATCTGATGTGGCAGACTCAGGGTAGCAAAGGAGCAGAGCTGGAACACAGGACTAGAGTCGGGGAGCAAAACGCTTTCGTGGCCACTGTCGTGGCAGCCATGACGACAGCATTGGTGAGGTGGAAGAGTGAAGTGGAGCTCGATAGATAGAGGAATTCAAGCCGGTCTGTCGTGGACCACTCCTATATTTTTCTGAACTCTAGGGCAGAATAAAGGCCAAGCCCAAAGTCCAAGGAAAAAACCCAAAGCAAGAAAAGAGGACGAATTAAAGGCATCTACTCAGAAGATTTAATCTTTAATAGAGTTGTACTTTAGTTTAAACTTGTATTCTTGCCATATTAGAAAACTTGGACCCAAGGCCTATATAAAGGCATATAATTCGACCTAGGGAAGGATATCTCATTCTTAGCCGTCTTCCCCAAAACCCTTGTCGTTTCCCCCCTCTTAATCATGTTCTAAAACTTCCCCTAGGGCTAAAGGTTGATTCTGTAAAGTAGTTGCAAGTATTGTACTATTTAGGAATTTTATGTTCAAAGCTATAAAAACTTCAAGTTTATTTATTCTGGTTTTTATATCTCGCAGGAGTATCGAGAGAGTATTGTGAGGTTATCCATTTGTTTGATATCGGGAGAGTCAAACATATGAACGGAATAAATATGTGTTTTCCAGTTTATGGTTAAACCATCTCGACTTAGGGATAACTACGAGGTTAAGTGGCTAAGAAAGAATTCAACAACATTGGTGTTCACCCTTCGATTCACGCCGGGAGGTATCATCTAAGAAGTGTCCATCAACAGAACTTGGGCCTAGGGATAGGACAAGTCATAGCAGGGATTCTTGCCAAACTTGAAGTGCAGAGTTGTGTGATCGCTGCCGCGACAGGGACGACGACGGAACAGAAGTTTCTATTCAGTGCAACACCTGGACTACCGAGCAAATCAATATCGGCCTATTTCTTAAAACTGATTCTTTTATCATTTATATTACTTGTTTCCCAATATCACTTTACAATCAATTTAAACTCTTTTTCTCTCTCGTGCAGAAATTCTAGGTTAAAGCTATTTCCAGTCCCTGTGGAGACGATATCTGATACTCCAAGTATCACTTTACTACTTGCGTCGTGTACACTTGCACTATTTGTGATAGGACTTTTGACATGCAACAAGTTTTTGGCGCCGTTGCCGGGGACTGGCAACATATCTTTACCCTTACTCTTACTACACTTTTTATTTTTCTTTTTTATTGGTATTATTTACCTTGTGCTTTTCACAAGGTTTTCTGTTCTCTTATGCGCAGATCTAGACGAGGCAAAGAACCTGAGTACGAACTAGACCCTGAAATCGAACGCACGTACAACCTTAGGAACCGAGTCCGCCTCTTGATAGCAAGAAACGACTATCTTGAGGAATAGCTAGAAGCAATGCAGAACATCAGGGTAAATGATAACCAGAGGGTTGGTGAAGATCCTCCCCTAGATGCCCGTAATGAAAGGCATGCCGCTGCCGCACGGCAGTCCTGCCGCGACTACATGATCAATGACCATGTTGAACTGGAAACCACCTTGCCAGACGTGGAAGCTGAGAATTTCGAGCTGAAACATGTTATGTTCAACATAAAAAATTCCTCTAGCCAGTTTAGGGGTGCTGCAACAGAGGATGCCCGAGAACATCTGAAAACGTTCCAAGGAATATGTGGATCGTTTAGATTGCCAGGAATAAACCCGGAAGTAATGAGGCTCCGGTTATTCTCTCATTCACTGAGAGACGGAGCTAAAACTTGGTGGAATAAACTAACGCTGGGTTCAATACGAACTTGGGCAGATCTCTCTCGTGAATTCTTATCTCGTTTTAATCCTTCTCATTTATCTGAGAGATTGCGTAACGAAATTGCTACTTTTCAACATGAAGATGACGAACCAATGTACGAGGCATGAAACATATTTACAACTCTTCTAAGGAACTGCCCGATGCATGGATTCCCCGTGTGGATTCAGGTCGTTAAATTCTACAATGCTGCCAATACACACACTCGTATGAGAATAGATTTAGCAGCAAATGGGCTATTATTGGATAAAGAACCAGACGAGGCAATGATAGTGTTGAAAAACCTAGCAAAGAATGACGAGCAATTTCCTACAGCTAGGAGAGGAGGTAAGAAAGGGATAACTGTAAAGGATTATGAAACTGACAATTCCCTGAAATCACAGGTTGCATACCTCACAAAGGCGGTGGAAAATCTGCAGCGGAAAGATTCTAAACTTGTATATTCTGCAGAAGAGGTATGTGAGACTTGCAGTGGGAACCACAGTTCGGAAGACTGTCCATTACAGTTAGAAGAAGGGATATATGTTGGAAATTGTAACAAGCCAAGAAACTATGATTCCAACAATTACAATCCCAACTGGAGGAAAGATCCTAAGTTTTCCAGGAGCAATCCGAACAATGCACTGAATTCTCAAATGCAGAACACCCAAACCCTAGGGGCACCCAAAATCTTGTCACGACAGCAGCCACAGCAGTAGCCGCAACAGCAGCCGGTAGCCGCACCTAGTATACTGGAGCAGACATTAGCCACATTCATGTCACAGACAAGAGCTTATATGGCGAACATGGATCACTTTGTCAAGAAAACCGAGTCATTCATGGACAAAACAGAGATGAGGATGACTAACCATAAGGCTACCCTGAAATCACTGGAGACAGAGATGGGTCAGGTTTCCCAGCATATCAAGCCAAGGCAAAACGAAGGATTCCCTAGTGATACTGAGGTCACTAGAAAACCCACACATGAGTAGTGTAAAGAAATCACAACTAGGAGTGGGAAACAGTTACAAGGGTCGGAGATGAAGAGCATACCAAGTAAGGAACCGACCCTAGAAAACACCTGCCGTGAACACTGCCCCGGCAGAGGAAGAACAACCTGCTGTTGACACACATGTCGCGACAGCAGAAGGGACAGAGGAGCAAATAGAGGATGTTGAAGAACCTAAACCTCCTCAGATCCGTATACCATGTGAAGGACGTCTTGAAGATTACCGTCCTCCACCACCTTTTCCACAGCGGTTACAAAAACAAAAACATGAGTACCATCTCAAAAGGATTTATGATATTTTTAAGCAAGTACACATTAATATATTGTTGTTAGAGGCCATCAAGCAAATGCCCGGTTATGCGAAATTTCTCAAGGACGCCATGTCAAAAAGGTTCAGACTTGGGGAATTCGAAACGGTAAAAATGACAAAAGGATGCATGACTATCTTGCACAGGAATCCACCCTAGAAGAAGAAAGATCCTGGGAGCTTCATCATACCGTGCATAATTGGCGACAAATTCGTGGGTAAGGCACTTTGTGATCTTGGTTCTAGCATAAATTTAATGCCAAAATCTGTATTTCAGAAATTAGGTATTGGATGAGCACGGCCCACGACAGTCATGCTGCAACTGGCAGACCGCTTTTTCGTGCAACCAGAAGGGAAGATCGAAGATATTCTGGTAAGAGTGGATAAATTTATTTTTCCTGCTGACTTTCTTGTTTTAGATTGTGAAGCAGATGAAAACGCACCGATCATCCTGAGGTGACCCTTCCTAGCCACAGGCAGAACTGTGATCGATGTGGAAAAAGGAGAACTGACCATGAGAGTGAATGATCAAGAAATCAAACTCAATGTTCTCCAAGCAATTAAACATGGTGATGCAGAAGAAGAATGCAAGGCTATCACCGAAGTAATCCTTGATCAACCCTGCATCAGGTCGAGCTGCCATGACATAACGTTTGGTCACTGACACAGCAGTCATCTGGAAGACTGTCACGGCAGCAACGACGACAGTGACTCCTCCGATTCAGAAATATCTGACACTGAAGGTCCCGAGGATGTAAATTGGATAGGCAATCGTCCAGGTAAGTTCTTCGAGCCTCTTAATTATACCTCGAATGAACATATAATCCAAAAGCCTTCAATTGAAAAGTCACTTGTTCTAGATCTTAAGCCCCTGCCAGGGCAGCTTAAATATGTTTTTCTTGGTTTAAATGATATGTTGCCCGTAATCATCTCTTCCAAGTTAATGCAGAAACAGGAGCAGCAGCTAATCAGAATGCTACAGCAGCATAAGAAGGCCATTGGATGGACTATAGTTGATATCCAAGGCATCAGTCCAGCATTATGCATCCACAAGATTCTCTTGGAAGATGATCATAAGCCGACCATTGATGCCCAGAGACGTTTGAACGAGGCTATGCGAGAAGTGGTGAGAAAAGAGATTATCAAATGGCTTGACGTTGGAATCATATACGCCATCTCGGATAGCATATGGGTGAGCCCGGTGCAGTGTGTACCCAAAAAAGGAGGCATAATCGTGGTAACCAACGAAGAAAACGAGCTAATCCCAACCAAGACTGTGACCGGTTGGAGGGTTTGTATGGATTACCAGAAGCTTAATAAAGCTACCTAGAAGGACCACTTTCCCCTACCTTTTATTGATCAAATGCTTGATAGATTAGCAGGGAAACCTTACTATTATTTTCTTGATGGGTACTCAGGTTACAATCAGATAGCAATTGCACCGGAGGATCAAGAGAAAACTACCTTCACATGCCCGTACGACACCTATGCTTTTCGGAGAATGCCATTTGGACTCTGCAATGCACCAACGACCTTCCAAAGGTGCATGATGGCAATATTCTCCGACATGGTGGAGGATTTCCTAGAAATTTTCATTAACAATTTTTCCGTCTTTGGAAACAGTTTTGAAGGTTGTTTAAGCAACTTATAGAAGGTTCTTGAAAAGATGTGAAGAGGTGAACTTGGTTCTGAACTGGGAAAAATGCCACTTCCTGGTGAATGAAGGGATAGTACTTGGCCACAGAGTGAGCTGTCGCGGCATAGAGGTGGACAGAGCCAAAATAGAAGTCATCGAAAAGTTGCCACCACCCACCACAGTCAAGGGGATTCGAAGTTTCATAGGGCATGCTGGGTTTTATCGATGATTTATTGCAAATTTCTCGAAGATTACTAAACCCCTATGCCACTTATTGGAGCATAATCGTCCCTTTGACTATAATACTGAATGTACTGAGGCATTCAGAATTCTGAAGGAGAACCTGGTAACAGCCCCGATCGTACAGCCGCCAAACTGGAGTTTGCCATTCGAGATCATGTGTGATGCCAGTGACTATGCTGTCGGGGCAGCACTAGGGCAGAGGAAGGATAAGCTCTTCCATGTGATTTATTATGCCAGCAAAACACTGAATGATGCCCAAGTGAACTACACCACAACATAGAAGGAAATGTTAGCAGTGCGTCCATACATACTTGGAACAAAGGTGGTGGTCCATACAGACCATTCAACACTAAAGTATCTGTTCACAAAAAAAGATGCAAAACCGAGATTGATACGTTGGATTCTGCTGCTGCAAGAATTTGACATTGATATCAAGGATAAGAAGGGAATAGAGAACCAAGTGGCAGACCACTTTTCGAGGCTGGAGACGGGAAGGAGGCAATCCATAGATAGGACCAACATATTGGAGACCTTCCCAGATGAGCAGTTGTTTGCTACCCCCAGCACTGCCGCGATAGCCATGGCGGCAGGTAAGCTTTCTGAAACCCCTTTGTACGCTGATTTTGTTAATTACATAGTGGGGTACTACCTCATGAACTTAATTACCAAGCAAGGAAGAGGGTTCAAAATGATGCAAAACATTATTATTGGGATGAACCTCTTCTTTTCAAACATTGTGCAGATCAAATTATCAAGAGATGCGTACCACAAGATGAACAGGAAGCTGTACTTCACCACTGCCACGCTTCCCCGTATGGAGGACACCTAGGTGGAAACAAAACTGCTGCTAAGGTTCTGAAATCTGGTCCCTTTTGGCCCACACTGTTCAAGGATGCACAAGCCTTCTACAAAAGCTGTGAAAAGTGCCAAATGACTGGGAACATCTCGAGAAGGCATGAAATGCCACTGCAGAACATTTTAGAGGTCGAAATCTTTGATATATGGGGAATCGACTTCATGGGACCATTCACAGCATCTTGCGGGAACATGTGTATCCTACTGGCAGTGGATTATGTGTCCAAGTGGATAGAAGCGATCGCCACTCAAAAGAATGATGCCAAAAATGTTCAAAGATTTCTTCACAAAAACATCTTCTCCGGATTTGGCATCCCAAGGGCGATAATTAGTGATGAGGGGAGACACTTAGATAACAGAGTAATTGCTGCTGCCTTGAGAAAATATGGAGTAAAGCACCAGATTGCAACAACATATCACCCTCAGACCAATGGGCAGGCCGAGATATCCAACCGAGAAGTAAAGAACATACTTGAGAAGATGGTTAAACCCACTCGAAAGGATTGTTCTCTACATCTCAATGATGCACTCTGGGCCTACAGAACAGCGTTCAAAACGCCATTGGGGATGTCACCTTATAAACTCATCTATGGGAAAACATGTCACTTACCTGTTGAGATAGAACACATAGCTTACTGGGCTATCAAGGCAGTAAACATGGGCTGGGATAAGGCAGGACAGAAAAGGCTACTGGACTTGAATGAAATTGAAGAAATTCGAGCAATGGCCTACGACAATGCCAAGATCTACAAAGACAAAACTAAGAAGGGGCACGACAGGAAGCTGCTGCCACGACAGTTCTTCCCATGGCAGCAGGTGTTGTCGTTCAACTCTAAGTTGAAGCTTTTCCCAGGGAAGCTTAAATCTAGGTGGTCTGGTCCTTTCCAGGTTGTCCAAGTTTTCCCCCATGGTGCCATTACAATCAAATCCCTAAAGGACGGGCACCAGTTCAAGGTCAATGGACAAAGACTCAAGCATTATCAGGGGACTAAAGCGCCAAGGATGCAGGAAGTAGTTACTTTAGGAGATGCCCTTCAAGGCATCCTAATTTAACTTAGTTTTTATTTTATTCTATTTTATTTTAATTATTTATTAGGAATTAAGATTTATTTATTTATTTATTGTCGAAATCAAGATTTTTAATTTAGTTTATTTGTTTAAATATTTTTTTAGGAAACAAAGGAAGCAAAGCAAAGAGAAGGAATGAACCAGCCCGCCACATTCACAACACCCCAAAAAGCCCAACGGACGAGTCTGTCGTCACAGCCTGTCATCAGCTGTCGCGATAAACGCGGAGAAGATAGCCTGTCACGGAGCTGTCGCGACAGACACACAAACGTGTAACAGACGCGCAGCAGGCACGGAAACACGTGACAGACGCGTCAAAAACCGCGTAACAGTTGGCTCCATTATTCGCGCCTACCGTTACAGACCCAACGGGCAGAAAATCCCCGTTCTATATAAACCCCCACTCACTATTCATTTTTCATCTCATTCTCATTCTCTCAACTTGTTTTCTCTATTTTAGATCTCAAAATTTTCTTTTCATATTTTCTACAGTCCTTGCAAATGGCTAGCAGACAAACACGCCGCATTGATGCCTCCACTTCTGCCACGGCAGTATCAACCCCGAGTCATAATGCCATTCCGAACCATTTTGCCTCCACCGAGTCTACCTCGAGGTACTATAGTTCCTTTCAAAAGAGGGACATGTGGGAGGAACGAGGGTTTATCTACACACAACCCATGGGAGATCTAGAGCTAGAGAGCTTCACAGCCAAGAAAATTCAGGCCCTCAAATGGCAGAAATTTGCTACCCAACCCGAAGAGATGAACATAACCCTTATCCGAGAGTTCTACGTTGTCGTCGACAGCAAAGATGCCAAGACAGTAACCGTTCGAGGCAAGCAACTGTCTCTCGAGCCTGCATACATCAACACACTCTACGGATTGTACGTGAAGAAAAAGAAGGACTCCCACAGAAGGTTCATGAATAGTCTGTCGCCGGCAGACTACGACGCGGTCATGGCAGAGGTCACCGAAGAAGGAACGGAGTGGAACAACGACCCTAAACACCGATAGATTGTGAGGAGAACCCACCTGACTCCACAAGCCAAACTGTGGAATCACTTTGTCAAGAAGCGCATCATGCCATCCTCCCACAAAAGCATGGTCGACAGACCAAGGTTAGCCCTTGTTCATTCCATTTTAAATGAAAGACAAATTAATGTCGGCCGCTACATACGGGATGGAATACTTGAGTATGCCCTCCGACCATCGGGTCCCCTCGTCTTCCCCTACCTCATCACCACAATCTTCCCGGGCCACAATGTACCGGAGATTGAGAAAGATGTCAAAGTCCAAGGAAAGGGGTGGACGCAGTGGAACATCTACAGCCTAATAGAGTTAAAAGCTGCCACCTCGCTGTCATACTTCAACCCCTCTGCCACGACAGACCAGACGGCAGGCCCCAGTTCCCCAGAACCAGTCATAGCAGAGCAACAGCAGACGGCAGTAGCACCTCCAGCAGACACCTCCGCCCAGATTCTGTCGACGCTGAAAACGATGGAGGAACGACAGCTCGGACTGATGAGCTTCATGAGGGACTTCACAGCCGCAACGGTAAATTTCATTCAAAATTATTTACATTTTACCCATCTGTCATTCCCCTCCTTCCCAGAACAATTCTTTGTTGCCCCCACACCTACCCCTGCTGCAAGCCTCAGAACGCCATATGTTGCTTCCACACCTACAGCTGCCACGACAGGAGAAGGCGGCAGGCAGTCTGCCACAGCTAGAGGAGAAAAGAGAAAGGACCCCCTCCCAGAAATAGACCCCAAATATTGGGAAGAGTTCTCCTCCTCTTTCGTCTGGCAAGATTCTGACTCCGAGCCATCAGTTGCCCGAGAAATCTCCAAGGACTACCCTACAATGAAGAGGAAGAAGCTCAATGAGACTGTCGAAGAACCCTCCGGCCAAAGAAGATCTGCCAGCAGCATCAGCAGCAACAGCTCCGACGACGACATCGAAGTTCTGGACCAGCCTCCACATATCTCACTGACACGTGTCCAGCCACCTCAGGAAGCAAAGAAGAAGACAGCCTCTGCCTCCCCCAGCACACTGCCAGTCCCTTCCATGAAATTCACTGCCCGTTGGCAGCTCCAAATTAGCAGCAGCAGCGACGACAGCTCCTCAAATTAAGTTTCTTTCTTATATTTTGTTGTCTTGTTGTTTTATTTATTTTGTGATGTATTTTGCTTTTCTGTTTTTATTTTTCATTATGTCATGCATTGAGGGCAATGCAACCCTCGAGTTTGGGGGTGGCATCCCTCCATTAATGAAGTTGTCAGTTGTGTCTTAAATTCGTGTCTAATTATTAGTTTATTTTTAAGTTTATTTTTGTGTCAAAAATGAAAATAAAAACAAAAATTTGGCTTAAGTCTTTGAACTAAACTTACCTGTCGCGACATACTCTGTCGTGACAGTGCCTTTAGGAAAGTTTTAGGAATTGTTTAGAGCCTTGCTATAATTCTGAATTGTACAACACATTTTGTGACTTATATGCTGTTAAGACTATATTAGCAAACTTAGAATAGGAAGCTTAGCCACTTGAGTTAGAAAGAAAACTTAGATTCAGTCTTACTCCTAGAGGTGTCTAACACTGGCTCTAGGAAATTAATCCTAGAGGTGCATAACACTGGCTCTAGGAAATCAAACTGGAGCTGCTCGAAAACTGGCTCTAGTAAAAATAGAAAAACCTTGGAAGAAAACTAGAGGTGCTCGAAAATTGCTCTAGTAAAAATTATTTTGAAGTAAAACTCAAGTAAGTTAAGTAACTATTCTGGTCGCTAAGAAGTCTAAGCTAATATTTGTTCACAAAACACGCACACACTGCACAAGAACTATAGCATGGTTTCGAATAAATCCAGAAACACCCGACAAGGTATTGCTCTTGATAGTGAATGTGAGGTAGGTAATGAAAAGTTCACTGAATTAAGCCAAACCAAAAAGTTTTTATTTTTAGTTAGGTCATATTTGCTTGAGGGCAAGCAAGAACTTGAGTTTGGGGGTGTGTTGAGTGTATAAAAGTTCTATATTTTACCCCTCATTTACCCATATTTCAGCTGCATTCAAGCATAATTCATTGCATTTAGGATAGATTTCTCCATGTACATCACAATTAGATAAAATGGCACAGTTGCTACTGATTTTGGTCACTTTTGCAAGTATCTGTTGTGGCAGGCTCAGGGAAGCAAAGGAGCAGAGCTGGAACACAGTACTGGAGTCGAGGAGCAAAATGCTATTGTGGCCATTGTCATGGCAGCCATGACGACAGCATTGGTGAGGTGGAAGAGTGAAGTGGAGCTCGATAGATAGAGGAATTCAAGCCGGTCTGTCGTGGACCACTCCTATATTTTTCTGAACCCTGGGGCAGAATGAAGGCCAAGCCCAAAGTGCAAGGAAAAAACCCAAAGCAAGAAAAGAGGACGAATTAAAGGCATTTACTCAGAAGATTTAATCTTTAATAGAGTTGTACTTTAGTTTAAACTTGTATTCTTGCCATCTTAGAAAACTTGGACCCAAGGCCTATATAAAGGCATGTAATTCAACCTAGGGAAGGATATCTCATTCTTATCCGTCTTCCCCAAAACCCTTTTCGTTCCCCCCCTCTTAATCATGTTCTAAAACTTCCCCTAGGGCTAAAGGTTGATCTGTAAAGTAGTTGCAAGGATTGTACTAGTTAGGAATTTTCTGTTCAAAGCAATAAAAACTTCAAGTTTATTTATTCTGGTTTTTATATCTCGCAAGAGTGTCGGGAGAGCATTGTGAGGTTATCCATTTGTTTGATATCGGGAGAGTCAAACATACGAACGGAATAAATATGTGTTTTCCAGTTTATGGTTAAACCATCTCGACTTAGGGATAAGTACGAGGTTAAGTGGCTAAGAAAGAATTCAACAACATTGGTGTTCACCCTTCGATCCACGCCAGGAGGTATCATCTAAGAAGTGTCCATCAACAGAACTTGGGCCTAGGGATAAGACAAGTCATAGCAGGGATTCTTGCCAAACTTGAAGTGCAAAGTTGTGTGATCGCTGCCGCGACAGGTGCTGCCGCGACAAGGACGACGACGGAACAGAAGTTTCTATTCAGTGCAACACCTGCACTACCGAGCAAATCAATACCGGCCTATTCTTAAAACTGATTATTTTATCATTTATATTACTTGTTTCCCAATATCACTTTACAATCAATTTAAACTCTTTTTCTCTCTCGTGCGGCAATTCTAGGTTAAAGCTATTTCCAGTCCTTGTGGAGACGATATCCGATACTCCAAGTATCACTTTACTACTTGCGTCGTGTACACTTGCACTATTTGCAATAGGACTTTTGACACGCAACAGTTTCCTTTCGGGTTGTTGCAACCGTTGAGAATACAAGAATGGAAATGGGAGAGAATCATCATGGATTTTGTGTTTTGGTTGCCGTTAACGCAAATTAAGAAGGATTCCATTTGGGTGATTGTTGATCGGTTTACAAAGTGCGCACATTTTGTACCAGTGAATACGACGTATACTTTGGATAAGTTGGCAGATTTGTATATTGTGAAGATTGTGCGTTTGCACGGAGTGCCCAAGTCTATAGTTTTCGATAGAGATTAGCGGTTTATAGTGAGGTTTTAGGAGTGTCTACATCGAACTTTGGGTACATGGTTGAGTTTCAGTACTTCGTATCATCCTCAGACGGATGGTCAGTCTAAACGTGTGATCCAGGTCTTGGAGGATATGTTGAGATGTTGTATCATTGAGTTCCAAGGAACCTGGGAGAAACAATTGCCTTTGGTGGAGTTTGCGTGTAATAATAATTACCAAGCTAGTATACAGATGGCATCGTATGAGGCTTTGTATGGTAGGAGGTGTTGTACACCATTGTGTTGGGTTGAGGTTGGGGAAAAGCACATTTCCTTGCATGATGTGTTGAAAAGCACAAATGAGAAAGTAAAGCTTATTTTTTATCGTCTAAAAGCTACCTTAGATCGTCAGAAATCCTACACAGATTTGAAGCGTAGGGAGATTGAGTATGCGGTTGGTGATCGTGTGTTTTTGAAAGTGTCGCCTTAGAAGAAGGTGATGAGGTTTGGACGTAAGGGTAAGCTTAGTCCAACGTTTATTGGACCGTATGAGGTTGTGGAGTGTGTTGGTTTTGTTGCTTATCATTTGAAGTTACCTCCTGGGTTGGAGAAAATTAATGATGTGTTTCATGTATCGATGTTGCGGAGGTATAGGTCGGATCCATCGCATGTTATGCCAGTGGATGATATTATGTTGCGACCGGATTTGTCTTTTGATGAGGAACCTGTTGAGATTCTTGATTCTAGTAGCAAAGTCCTTCATGGCAAGACGATTGATCTTGTGAAGGTGTTGTGGCAACATCGGGGAGTTGAGGAGGCCACATAGGAGATCAAAGCGGACATGTTGAAGCAATTTCCGTATTTTTTTACTTTAGGTAAAATTTTGAGGAAGAAATTTCCTAAACGGGGAAGAGTTTTAACGCCCCGGTTTTGGGCCTAGCGGTTTGTGGGTTAATTAGAAGGTCTAGTGGATCGGGTTAGAGATTCGAGTTGGATTTGGGATTGAATATTTTTATACGAGATAAAAATATTGAAAATGGTTAAAAGTCTTTATTTAATATATAATGATTAATAGTGAAATCAATCTTGGGAAAATACAATTCAGAAATGTAGCATTTTGGAATTGTGATTCAAATGTAATTTTGGCAAAATTGTTTGGTGACTGTATTGTAAAGAGTCCAAACTTCGAATCTTTCCAATTAAGGGAAAAGCAAGGGATTAGAGGTAATATTTGTTCTTCTCCACTAACCAAGGTTCTTTATTGAAATTCTCAAGTTCTTGACTCTTTAAGTATGTTTTCTAATAATGTTTTAAGATTTAATTGGGTAATATGATTAAATCAAGGTTTAATTGATAGATTTATGTGATTTTCGAATTAGCTTTGTTTTGTTCGGTACATGATTGATTCTAATCATGATTTTGATGTTTAATGATGTTGAGATAATGGTTTTAACATTGAAATCCCGAAACTATGTGAATCTCTAATTATTTAGGTTGATAGTTATGTGTTTTTGAGGAGCTATGTTGGTGTAACGGTTGCTGGAGGTATAAGGATGTTATGAGATGGTTTTTAGATTTCTTTTGATGTTAATTTATGGTTGAAAGTGTTAGGTTTTGGCTGGGTTGAGTTTGGAGGTCAATTGATGTTGTTTTCGGGTTTTTTCGAATGGGCGTTTCGTAGCTTTTAGCAAGGCGATGTTGAGGAATTTCTTCCTGAGATTTTGAATGCATTATGATGCATTAATCCGCTGTTGTAATGTGGTTAAAACGGGAGAGGTTGATCCGTTGGCTACCGGTGAAACGTTGGATGCTTCGGACGCTTGATTCGCGTTGGCGATTTGAAGTTTCGCGTGTTGGTGAGTAAGAACGAAACCTACAGCTTTAAAAAGGTTTGTAAATGGTTTTGGTAACTTTGATTGAGCTTGAAACGTAGTCTAAGTTCAGAAGTAAGTATAAGTGGATTTTCTCTATTGGTCGTACTTTTATGAAATGGTTGATGCACTTGTTTTTTATTTCATGGAACGTACTGTATACGCATGTTTTGAGAGTGTGATAGATTATTTTTACTCATGAAATGGTGATGGATGCACATGATAAGTGATCCATGTAAATATGTATTTTCTACTTATTTAAAACTGTGGTTTGCTGCTTTGAAAAAGTGGTTTTGTGTTGATGCATATGAAAACAATGGGTTAATGTTTAATAATGAATTATATTGGCAAGTGATGTGGTTTAAAATGTTTTCGAATATAGTTGGCCGGACATAGGATTGAGTGCACTGTAAATAAGTCGCCTTGGATGTTGAGGGGTTGGTGTCCCATAAGTCCATCAAAGTACCCTAACAATTGAGGGGTTGGTGTCCCGTAAGATCCCATTAGTGGGTTAAGCATCTAACTGATGGTTGGGCTTGGTGTCCTCGTGGGTTGTGATTGTACCCGGTTGTTATTGTACCGCGATTGTGATTGTATCGCTTTTCCGTTTGAGATGGCTTGAAGTGTTGTGAGAACAGTTGTTGAATCTATGTATCCGATGAACTATTTTGGAAGTGGAACTTGGTTAATGATCACCTGTAAGCCAATATAATTGTTGATGAATCATGAAAAGGGTTATGTTGTATAATGTGATTTATACAGATTTACTCTTTAAGCTTTGCATATGGTTTGTTATGCATGGGAAGGCTAAAATCGAGTGCTAGCAATGGAATTTGCTTTTGGTATTTGATACATGTTGCATATGGTTTAATATGTTGGTTTTTTAAAGTGTTAAGTGCATGGTTTCCAAGGCATGATGTTCAAATGATGTTTCAAATGGTATTGAAATGAGATTTCAATGTGGTTTTGGGAAATGGTTTTAAATGCATTGATTGTGTTTTGTTTTTGAGCACTCCCCACTAAGTCTTGTGTGCTTACGCTCTTTTTTCCCGTCAGTGCAGAGAATTAAAGGCTCAAAGGAAACAAGAAAGCAAGGGATTTGTAAAAGACGTCGGTACTCGAAAGTATGTTTTCAATTAGACTACAAGTAATAATGGCAATATGGGATCCGTTGTTGTTTTGGGAGATGTTTGTAAACTCCCTGTTTAATCATGTTTGAGTTGCATTTTTAGACTTGTAAAAGGCCTATAATGGTTGGTATTTGCTTTGGTTTGGTTTTTGAACTTTGCTTGGCTTGGCTTATAGTAAGCATGCCTATAGTCTAACAATTGAAGCATGATGCTATGAATTGATGTTGACTTTGGTATGCATAGTTGAGGATCGATTCTTGAATATGTTAGATATATGTTAGAAGCATGTTTAAGTGATTTGGTTGATTTAAAGTATGTTAAACCAGCAAAATTGGACGTTTTAGGTCTAGGCATATCGGTACGCGGCCCATCGTATCAGAACGGGTAAGCCAAATCAGGCTTACCGTTTCGGTACGGGTCATGTGTAAATGGCAAAGTGTATCGGTACGCGGGGGCAATTATATGAGTTTGGATAATCGAATTGAGTACCGATACATTCCATAGTGTACCGATACTGTTAGTCGTTAATTGGCTTAAACTGAAGTTTTGTTTTCTTACGTTTTAGTCCTTGAATGTTGTGGTGGCAATTATATGAGTTTGGATAATCGAATTGAGTTGGTATTTGACATGAATGCATGAAACCTAATTTATTAAAGGTTGGTAACATAAAAGGGGGTTAAGTCCTTGTAGTTTGCTAAAATTGCAATTCGGTCCCTTAATGTTCGTGATTGCAATTGAATGCCCTATTGATGTTCGATTTGAGTGAGTTTGAACCGCTTCCAGCATTTTCATTATAGGTTAATAATTTGCATCTATACAAAATTAAAAAAAGGACGTGTTTTGAGTTAATCCTTTCTGGTTTGCTTAGGCAAACCTAATGTAGCTCACTCGATTCGATCGGGCGTCTAAGTCGGGTCGAGGGGGTTACAAATCAACATTTTCCCTTGACAAGCAAAAAATAAAAGCAGTTAAGTCTTGGTCAATCCATGTGGATTCGATACTCAGCTTAATGTTATATTACTTGTTGACCGTGTATACTTGCATGCAAAAGAATTAATCTTGGCACTGTTTTCATATATTTCTACAACATTTCCCACTCTTTTGAAATCGTTAGCATAGTCGACAAGGATCACCCTAATGGAGACTCGCGTTGGAAAGAAAGGATCATTAAGGCTCCTATTAACAACTACCGAATAGGAGACTGTTGAAATACGGTTCGTAATGAGACCAACCCACACATCCAAAAAGCCCATATGTCGCATAACACTCTCAAGAAAGGCCCACTCAACTCTGTCATAGACCTTGCCCATATCTATTTTCTAAGAAAAATGGCCAGCATGAGTTGTCTGACGCTTATAAACGTATGGAGAATCTCATAAGTAGTAATTATGTTATCAGTAATAAGCCGTCTAGGAATGGAAGCACTCTGCACTTCATCTATGCACACATTCAAACTCATCTTGAACTTGTTTGCCAGCATTTTTGAAATGATTTTGAATAAAACATTGCACAAAGAAATGGGCCGAAATTGGGTCATGGTCTGTAAACTAGATACCGTTGGAATAAGCACAATATGGGTTCTATTTATCTCTAAAATCAAAAACTCACCATTTAGAACATCAATACAGAAATTTGAGATATCATCACCAAAAGCTCGTAGGAGATCATGATTCATCTCATCAGAAATGCAATTGGATATTCCGTGTAGGATCGGAAAAGGATATGTTGTACCATCAGTCTGGTAAAGTTCATAAAAATAGTCCATTGCTATGGTTTTCAAAACATCCATATCTTCGTGAAAATTCTCATCCTTAGTGATAGGACCAGAAATACGATTTGTACGGCGACGTTGACTTGTATATTTGTGAAAAAAGCAGTGTTCCGATCACCGTTCCGGAGCTAGTTGGCCCGAGCTCTCTGTTCCCAATAAATTTCTTCTTTGTCGAGTTCCAAATTCAATTCTAGCTTTGATTCCAAGATATCCCCAATAACATCATCTGAAATAGGCATCACACTCAAAACTTCAATTCGTTTCTGTAGGTCTTTTATAGTTAAATGCTTCTCTTTTTTATATTCTGAAACCAGCGTTCCAGCCCCCTACTTGTAGCAGCTAGTCAGTCAGGAACGGGACCATGAGAATCTTCCCACAATTTCTTGACCTCTTCTTCACACGAATTCTCAGCAAGCCATGATGCTTCAAATCTGAAATGCCAATGGCCATCAACTCAATTTGCAACAGTGTCGGTAGCTAGGAGAAGGGGCAGTGGTCAGAGAAAGAATGTGGCAGATGGTCAATTTGGTAGTTTAAAAACCGGTCCTCCTATTCCATATTAGAGATTGCCCGATCTAACCTTACATGGATATTATTTGAGGTAGTGCGGCCCCATTCCCATGTGTACCAATTTCCTCGAAAACCCAAATCTGACAAGGAACAATCCTATAAAGCTACACTGAAATTCCTGATTTTCCAGTCATTAGGGGTTAAACCACCTTGCTTCTTTGTGAGACTAAGAATCTCATTGAAATCGCCCATTACGCACCAAGGGACATTAGGGCAATTATTCAAGCTACGGAGCAGGTTCCACGAATGAATTATGTTTTAAACTTCTAGAGCTCCGTAAAAACTAGTGAACCTCCACGGCAAAGATCTGTCACCTTCATCTATCATGACAGCTATGTGGGAAGAAGAGTAGGAACAAAGAGTAATGGCTATGGTGTCATCCCGTCCCACCAAGAGCCTGCCACTATTACTAACGAGCACACATCAATACCATTATTAAACCCACAGAGTTTTCGAATACATTCCATCTTAGAGGATTGTAACTTTGTTTCGATTAGAAAAACCACCGAAGGACGTAGATCTCGCATCATTGCACGGAATTGTCGAACGGTCCAGGGAATCCATAACTCTCGAATATTATAACTTATAAGTTTCATTGCGACTGGTTGACCCCATCAACGAGGTCTGCCGATGAAATTTGTTGAGCATCATTCGAATCCTTGAAATTGGAAAAACCTAGAGCTAGACTTAGGCACCTTGGTCTCTTCAGATTATCACCTTTTTCCATTAGGTTATCTTCCTTTGTGTGGTCTATAATTATATCAAATCCAGAATTAGGCCCATTGTACTTTGGTATATCCAGCCTCAAGTGACTAGAGCCAGATGCAAGGTGGGCCATAGCTAATGGCCCTGTAGAATTTGTCATATTTACTTGGTTGAAGTGCTGGGATTGCGGGACTGGAATAGGGAATGGTCCACTATCCTTTGATGACCCTGCTTCCTTATTTAGACCACTATTATGTCCTGGAATAATGATGTTTAACTTTTGTGCATTAACATCCTTCCTTAAATAATATGCAGGAATTACGGCCTAGAATTTAGGAACCTCCATTCCTTCCTCAATTAGCCACTAGCAAGGAGGTAGTGCTGCTCATCGCGAAGGTGCCTGAAGGGAGGTGTCCCACCCCAGAACCATATCCTTGCCACCCTTCGCAAATCGTAGTGGACAAAAATTCTCCTCATGGCATAGAATAACACATAAGAAGCAGAACAATGTCAATTTTTAATATTCAAACCTTACATATTGATGATTACCATTTGCTAGAATTAATTTATTTCTCCTCTTGAGTGGTCACCGGACATCCACCCTTGTCTGAATCTTCATAATTCGTTTGTAACCAATAGATGTCACCGAACATTTCCCGTGAAAAGCACCAATATAAATAACATTGAAAGCATAGGCGGTGTAACACCCTATCTACATGCAAGTATGTACAATCTAACCTAAATGCAATATAAATAAGCCTAAAAACATGCAAAAGACAAGTGTTAACTCCTTAAAAGTACTATTTTTCATACACATATTGCATGTTTTTTCTTGCCTTTGAGTATATATTCATGCATTTAGTTAGTAAAATCATGCATTTGCATTAAGGAGTTAGGGAATGTTTCTTTTGCCAGAGTAAAGGTGTATTTTCTTTGCTTTGGTGCGTAGGACAGGGTAGGAGTAGGAGAAGAGCAAGAGCAAGATAAAAGTAGTTGGCAAAGCAGAATCAGAGAACCGAAAGAGAAATGCCAAGTCGAGCTAGCAGAAGAAGGATGATGATTGCCAGGCTTGGTTGGCAAAAGATGGATTACGATGCCAGGTCTGCTAGCTGTTGGTCAAACATCCAGTGAGCCTAAAATTCAATAAGAGGATAACACGCTTATCTCAAGGGCATAACAAACTTTTTAATTCAAACCCAATCTAGGGTTTCCACGCATGCCTATTTAAAGGAGGCCCGATGACGAGCCAAGGAGAAAAAGAATCAAAGAGGCTGCACCGTGGTGAAGGAAGAAGATGACTGTGATTTGACTAGGCTAAGACCGAGAGCTCTGGATCCATTGAGGGGCTGCATCGACGGATCCATGTAACGCCCTGGTTTTGGTCCTAGATGTTTTAGACGTTGGATCGGGCCGGTCAGGAACGGTTCGAATCCTTGAGGTTGGTTCAGGGAAAACCTAGTTCGGGATGTTTTAAAAATATGGAAAAATATCTAAAAATCATTATTTATTATATAAATGGTTATCGTTAAAACAATTTTACAAAATGAGTTTTGGAAATATTACATTTTGGTATAGTGACCAAAATGCAGTTTTTGCAAAAGTTGGCAAGTGACTGTTTTGTAAAGGATTGAAACTTTGAATCTTTATGGATCTATTTTTACCATTTATATCCATCTGATTTCTCTTTAATTTGGGAACTTTTAATAAATGATTTTATAATAGAATAAAGGAAACTAAAAGTTGACTTTTCATAACAAATTCACGTTAGTTTTTCCTATTCAGCCAAACACTTTTCCCTTATCAAAGAACCTTTAATTTTCATCTTGATTGCTGAGATTTCATTCTCTAAATGATTCTCCAACTTTGTTTCATCAAATCACATTGATTTTGCCTTGGATTTTTCAAGAAAACTTGCCCAAATTAAAGAGAGATCAACCATTAGAGGTAAGCTTCGTTCTTCTCCTCTAATGATCAGTTCTTTACTGAAATTCCCAAGTTATCAATCCTTTCTTATGGTTTTTGAGTTGTTTTAATGTTATAAACAAGAAAGAGTTGTTAAATTCAAGATTCTTGATGAGAACTTGGTGATTTTCGTGATACTATGTTAAGATCTGAGTTAAGTTGGATTTTCAACTTGTTTTGGATGTTATTTGGTGTTGAGAATGAGGTTTTAACAAATAAATCATGAATAAGCTTGGGTCTCTAGTTTTAAGGTGTTAGATTTGTGGTTTTTGAGGTGTTTTTGATGTGTTGCTATTGTTGGAGGTATAAGGTCGGGTTTATGTTGATTTTATATTAATTGGAGTGTAGGAAAGGTTAGAATTGATAGATTTTGGTTGGGCTTTGTTTGGTGGAAGTTTGGAGGTGATTTCGGTTATTTCAGATAGCCGAAAGGTTAGATTTTAGCAGGGCGGCGTGTTAGAATGAGTGGCTGGTGATTTTAATGGATGATGATGCATTAATCCTTTGCTCTTGTGTGTGTTGGACATGGGAGACTTCATTGGACGCGTTTGGTGTTGATCTGGAAGTATCGGAAGCTTAGAAATCGTTTTGGAAAGCATGTGAAACGTCATCGGTGAGTGAAATGGTTTTAGAAGTCCTTGAGGGACAAGGAAACAAATTTTGGGGATTTAAGATTGGTTTGAAACACCATCTTAAGTCTGAAGTAAGTATGATTTAATTTGCTCTTGAAAAGTGAACGATGCCCTCATTTACATTTGACATGCTCTTGATTTGAGATGGATAAATTCCTACTGTTTTATGCATGATTTATGACATGACTTGGTGTTTTATATTGATTCTATGAGATAGAACAATATTACAAAGAGTTTTGAGGTTTTGATCAAATGCTATGCATGGACTTTGATTTTGAGATGAGGTGAGTTTTTGTGTAGAAATGTTGCATCAAAATAGTAGGTGAGATGATGGTTTTAATATAATATATTGGCATAATTGATGAGATGTTACCGGATATAATTGGTCGACCAATAGGATGTAAAGTGAGAGTCCGATGATGAGAGATTCCATCGGGATAGGTCTTGGTGAAACACCTAAGCTTTATGGTGAAGATAGATACCGCCATGAGAGTCCGGTGATGCGTGATTCCACCGGGGTAGGACTTGACTCTATGTCAAGCTAATCCGCATATCCGAGTAAAGATAGAAAATGAAATGCAATATATGAGAATGAGCTATAATTCACATGTACCAATGGTTGAAACGTTTTTATGCTATGAGAAATGCATATGAGATTTTGAGTTTATGAAATGCTTTTGTATATCAAGCATGTGTGGCTTTGCCATGAGTTTTGCATTGGTTGAATGTATGAGATAGATAGATGGTACATGTGGTTTTCAAATGGTGTTTTGCTTTGAAATGGATTTTAAGCATGAGATAGAAAGAGCATGGTTTTAGAAATGGATTTCAAGATAATGTTTTAAAAGCTTGCATTGTTGTGTTGGTGTTTTTAGAGCATGCCTCATTAAGCTATTGTGCTTACGCTCTCTTTTACCAACAATGCAGATAATTGAGACATCTTGGGCAACAAGAAGGCTTAAAGGAATCCAAGGAGTAGATAAGCTCAAGTATGATGTTTTACATTTACCTTTAGTAATGAGATATGGCAATGGGATTTAATGGTTTGTTTAGGGAGATGTGTTTTAGACTCCCTTGAGTTGTAGCAAGTTGTATGTGCTCTTTTCGGTTTGTAGAAGGCCATTATATTTGTTTTGTTGATTTACCTTACCTTTTGAGATGCCTATGATTTGTGGTTTTATCATGTTCTTTTATATGCCTTGCATCTTTGTGACGCAATATCAAATGCTTGCCATGTGCTCAGAGTTTAATGTTGTTATGTTAGTATTGATGTTATAAACATGTTCATATATTTTGGTGATAATTTGGTGATGTTAAATGTGAGTTTGGGGGCTGAATTTGGTACACATATGGTATGGGTATCGATACTCGGGCTTGAGTATCGATACTCATAAGCAAAATTGGTGCAAAATGGTCTAGGGGTATCGGTACGAATGGGAAGGGTATCGATACGCCTGGGCAAAGTTTGAAGGGCGTATCGATACTCGGGAACAGGTATCGATACCTTTTTCCCAAGTTTGGCCACTACCTTCCCGCGTATCGATACGGCCCCTAGGTGTACCGATACGCGACCGTTAAAATCTATTAAAAGCATCTTTTTAAGTTCTGAAATGTTACATTTTAGTCCCTGAACTTCGTGTATGCAATTAGGTGAGTTTGGATGATCTAATTGTGATGAAATTTTGCAGATAAGCATGAAATATGAATAATCGAATATTAGTGACCTTAAAATTGGAAATGATCCTGTAATTTTATATAATTTTACAATTGGGTCCCTAAATGCTTAAATTATGCAATTAAATGCCTAAATTAAATCCAATCGCTGAGCCGTTTCTTCCTATGCTCTTTGATGATCACATAGGATCTAATTTTCATCTAGAAAAGATAAAAATAAAAAAGGGTCGCTAATCGAAGTCGGGTTTAACAAATTAGCTTTGGTTTTCCCCGTGTAAGCTCCTTAGTTCGGGTCATCCTTCAAGACCAAGCTAAGGGGGTTACATTTGTTGGTATCAGAGCTAGGTTTGAGAACAATTGGGGCGTTGGTAAGTGGATGGTAAGTTTAAATATGAGTTGTGCTCAATTCTCTGAATGTATGTTGTGTTGTTATGCTATGATTGGGGTATGATTTGGGAACTCATTGTCATATCCTTACTAATGGAAAAAATTGTTTTGAAAATGAGTCTTGAGCATCTTGGATTTTTTTGCCTTGAATTGCCTAACTGAGTTTTATTGCATTTTTCTAGTTGCATTATTTCAAATGGGTTCACGAAGAGAGCTTAGAATTAATACTCGTAGCTCGGTTAAGAATGAGATGGACGAGCGAGTAGAGAATTTTCCGTCGCCGCCTCCTAGTGGACCACCCGATGGTGGTAGAGCGGGGGCTGGTGCTGGAGCTGGAGTAGGGGTTGTTGCGCCCGAAGGAGCACGAGGGCAGGATGCTCCTGATATGACTATGCTAATTCAAGCTATTGATGGAGCCTTTCAGGCAGTAGTAGCTGGTGCTCAAGTGGTTGCACCTCAGCCTGGTGCTGGTGCGACTTTGTCGTTAGAGCGACTCCGCAGTCTTGATGGGACTGAGTTCAGAGGGATACCCCTGAGAATTCTGAGTCTTGGTTGGAAAGCACCAAGAGGATCCTTGGACAAATGAATTGTAATGATGTCCGAAAGCTAGGATGCATTGTATCCCTGTTGCACGGTGATGCTTATATGTGGTGGACAACCACTACTGTGAGATTGGAGACTGATGAGGTGACTTGGACGTTCTTTCTGAATGTGTTCAAGAGGAAGTACATGGGTGTTCGTTACCTGGATGAGAAAAAGAGGGAATTTATGTCCCTGGTGCAAGGAAGCATGTCTGTGGCCGAATATGAAGTGCAATTTGTATGGCTCAGTCAGTATGCACCTGAGTTGAGTCCTAATGAGAGGGAGAGGTGCGAGCGATTTTGATATGGATTGGTGACAGAGGTAAAGATGTACATGCTTGCATTGGACTACTCTAATTTTGACGTTTTGGTCACTCGAGCCAAGGATATTGAGTTGAACCTTGGTCTGGCGGGTCAAGTAGGAGGATCTAGCTCAGGGAAGCGAGCTGCAGATCATGATGCTGGGAGGGATCATTTTAAGAGGCCTAAAGATCGAAGGTCTCATTCAAATCCTAGATGTAGAGGAGGTAACCTAAGGAGAGGTCAGTAGGGACCGAATGCCTTTGCTCGTACACCTGAGTGTAACCGGTGCGGTAGAAGGCACACATGAGAGCATTGGGGCAACGTTGGTACATGCTGGAATTGCAGTTCTCGTGGGCACATGAAGCGGTATTGTCCTCAGTCGGTGAGAGAGGGAGAGGCTCCGGTGAGAGCAGATGAGCCATAGAAGGGTCTTGGGTGCGACTGTGGCAACTTTCAGCGTAGAGATGATGGTCCGAGGAATGTAGCTCACGTGGTAGCTGTCCAGCTCGAGAGAGGTGGTCAGGCCAGGGTTTATGCACACCGTGAGGGGAAGAATGACACTAACGTGATCACAGGTACCTTTACTTTGTAGTCTTTGTCATTACTTTCTCTGATTGATTATGGGTCTACACATGCATATATATTGCGTGAACATGCTCAAATGCTTGGATTGCATGTTGAGTCTTTGGATGTTGGTGTGCGTGTGACTAGTTCTTTTGGTGAAACGATTGTAACAAGGAAGTTATATAAGAGATGTCCCTTAATGGTGCAAGAACATGTATTTATGGTTGATCTCATGGAATTGCCTTTCTATGGATTTGATGTAACACCCCGGTTTTGGGCTTGGAAGTTTTGGGCGTTGACCGGTTCGGTCAAAGTGCTGATCGAATATATAAGAGTGAATTTAGGAAAGCCTAGTTCGGGTTGCATTAAAAATATGGAAAAATGTTCTAAAATCATCTTTTATTATATAAAAGTGAACTGTGAAATCAATTTTGGAAAATGAGGTTTGGAAGGTTGACATTTTGGCTAGTGACCAAAATGTAATTTTTGAAAGTTGCGGGACAGTTTTATAAAGGATTGAAACTTTGAATCTTTAAGGAGCTATTATTCCAAAAAGGATTTCTCCAGATTTTTCTAAGATATTTTAAGGCTTTATTCTGATTTTAAAGATTTAGAAAAGGAGGGAAATCATTTTAACCAATTTCCTAACTACTTTTTCATTTTCTCTCCATTTTCCTTTTCTCTTATTTTCTCTCAACCCAAACAAAATTCTCCAGATTTCTTTCTCTGATTTTGGCATCTAAATCTCTCATTTCAACTCTCATTTGATTCCTAATCATCTCATCAACAAAACCTCTCAATTTGCAAGTTATTTCATCATGCTTTTTGGCTCTAAAAAGGAGAAATTCAAGTTTGGAGGTAAGAACGTCTCTCTCCTCTAAACTATCAGTTCTTTACTGAAATTCCCAAGTTCTCAATCCTTGATTTGTGATTTGTTAATGGTTTTTCAAATGAGATCTTGATTTTTGGCTAAAATGCAAGATTTGGTGATTTTGGTGGAATTTTCGTGTGATCTGTTTGGGCAGTGTTTTGAAGTGTCAAAATGATGTTAAATGAATGCTAAGTTGATTAGAAATTGATGTTTAATGAATGCAATCCCGGATAGGTTGAATTTCCTAAGTTTCGCTTGAGTTTTTGGTTGTTTTTGGAGTGTTTTTGGTGATCTGTTATACCTGGAGGTATAATGATGTGTTTGTATTCATTTTGGATGTTAATTGATGTATAAAAATGGTTAGAAGTGATGGATCTTGGCTGGGTTAAGTTTTGGTAGTGTTTGGAGGTGATTTCGGTTGTGTTTGGTAGCCGAATTGTTGGATTTGTGTTAAGCAGCGAGTTTGGTTGTGTGGCTGCTGTTCTTAATGCATAATGATGCATTAATGTGCTGTTTTTGTGTGCTTGAAACAGGGGAGTTTGACCCTTGAGCTTTGAAGGTGTTTGCGGAAGGTTTCGGAAGCTTGGAAGGCTTGTCGGCTAGTCTTGTTTGGTTATCGGTGAGTGAAGTTGGGTTTTCGGCTTTTAATCAAAGGTTTGAAGGTTTTGGGAGCTTAGTTTAAGTCTAAACAACTTTGCTAAGCTCAAGAGTAAGTAAATGGACTTCTTACTTGATTTGTGATATGAAGTGGTTTTTAGGCAATTGTGGTTGATGATTGAAATGCATGTGTTTTGCATGGTTTAGTTCTGTTTTGGAAGCATATTTTAGCATGGTTTAGTGCTGGTTTTGAAAGCCATATGAGAAGGATGCTCTAGGTAGGAGATCCTTGGTTTTATACATTGAAAATGTGGTTTTGATGCATGATGTTGCATGTTGTTCAATGGCTTTGTTTAATGCTTTAAAACAGTGAGTTGATGATGATAAAAGATGGTTTTTGCATATTGGTTATGCATGTGAATCATTTGATTAATGTGGTAATGGTTTTGCATATTGGTTATGCATGTGAATCATTGGTTTATAATGAAATGGTTTTGCATATTGGCTATGCATGTGAAACATTGGATTAATGTGGCAAGATGGTTATATTGGCAAGTGATGTAAGTGGTTCTTGGATCTTTGATCGGATATAGTTAGCCGGCTATAGGATTGGGTGCACCGTGAATAAAGTCGCCTTGGAGGTGGAGTGGTCAAGAGTGGACCGGATAAGCTCCCTTCAAGTTTCCTAACGAGATGAGGTCATAGTGGAGGTGTTGCCCACTCGAGGACCTTGGTTATTTGAGGTCATAATGGAGGTGTTGCCCATTCGAGGACCTTGGTTAAGCAAAGGTTATATGGTGTTTAAAAGTCCATATGTGAGGACCTTGTGCTTGTTGAGATCACAATGGCGGTGTTAAGTCCATGTGTGGATCTTGTATAGGGTGTCCCGGATCTCGTTAGTGATTTCTACAACTACCAATCGGTTATGCAAAAGTTGTATGGTGGTTAAAAGTCCATACGGGAGAACCTTGTGCATGTTGAGGTTGTATGGTTGTCCATACATGGGAACCTCGGGAAAAGCTAAGGTTGTATGGTGTTTAAAAGTCCATGCATGGAAACTTTAGGCTTGTAAGGTCATAATGGAGGTGTTGCCCATTTGAGGACCTTGGATTGGGTAGGGTGTAGGGAGCGTAGGGACAACGCTCGGAATCCGCATATCCGATCGGGTGTTGAGTTGGAAGGTGGATGTGATTGATTACTTGAAGGCCAATATGATGTTCTTAATTATAAAGAAGCATGAGATGCTTGAAATGATGCATGGTTGCATGTAAAGCATGAGATGCTTGAAATGATGCATGGTTGCATGTGAAGCATGAGATGCTTGAAATGATGCATGGTTACATGTGAAGTATGAGTTGCTTGGAAAGATGCATTGTTGCATGGAAGGTGTATGATGCATGTGAATGCATGTTTACTTGTTAGGTTGAACAAGTGTTGATTATCATTTGGTAAATGATGTATGTGAGCATGAATATCTTTAATGCATTGAAGTCTTGTAGGATTTGTTTTGAAAGGCATGTGAATATGTTTGTATGGTATATATGTTGCCTTGGTGTAATGCAAGTGTTGGTTGGCTTGTGAAATGGTTTTAAAGGTTTCTTGTTGAAATGGCTTTCAAGTTTATGAAAGGTATGTTGTGAAATGGAAGTGTTTCCATGGTTTTGTGTTAGCTTTGCATATGGTAATTATGCATGGTTGATGCTTGTGGTTGAAAAGGATTTCAAACATGGTTTTGGTAAACAAATCGGGTATGTTTTACAAGTGTTTTATGACCCGCTGCATTGATGGTGTTTTGGTTTTGAGCATTCCTCACTAAGCATTTTGTGCTTACGCTCTCTTTTTTCCATCAATGCAGATCTTTGAAGTTTGGACAGCAAGGAGCAAGGGATTCAAGGTGGACTCCAAGTGAGATGTATGTCTCGGTGAATAGCTATAGTTAATAAAGGCAATGGGGGGTAGAATCTCTTGGGATTTTTGTGTTTGTGATCGTTTATGTTGTTCAAGATTGTTTAATGTTGTTAAAGTTGTTGGAACATGATTTGGCTTAATTGAGTTTGTTTTGGAAGGTTTGTGCCTAAATGGTTGCTTGTGTAGGAAGCATGCCTACAGATTTGGGGCTTTTTGCATGTGATGTGTTTTTGATGAATTGTTGATGCAAGCATGTCTCATTTATGCTGAATTGCATGCTGGTAAAGTTTGGTGGCTTTTGGAGCATGTTTGGATGGTCAATTGTGTGTTTGAGTGAGCAAAATGCAGCTTTCTGGGCTAGGCGTTTCGGAACTGGAGACACCGTTTCGGAACGGGTGCCCTGCATGAACCCAGGCGTCCGAAACGGGTGAGACCGTTCCGAAACGGAAAGGCCTCTGCCCGACCCCCGTTTCGAAACGGGCTATGCCTGTTTCAGAACGGCCCCGCGTTTCGGAACGGGCTGTCTCCCGTTTCGGAACGGTTGACCGTTGGGGGCTGACAGTGGCAGTTATGTGTTTCAAAATGTTTGCATTTTGGTCCTGAATCTTGTTTGTGCAATTGTATGAGTTTGAGATGTCCGTTTGAGCTGAAATTTGGCCGAGATGCATGAAACATGATTAATTTTAAGTTGGTAACTTAAAATCTGATTAAGGCCTCAAAGTTTTCAAAATTTACGTTTTGGTCCCTAAGGTTGTGTTTTGTGCAATTGGGTCCCCGAATGATCTCTGATGGCTGTGATCTTTGAGTATGTTGTTTGTGTGACCACATATAGGTCTAATGTGCATCTAGATAAGATTAAAAAGAAAAAAAAAGGGTCGTTAATCAAGGTTGACTTTCGGGTTGACTTTGGTTTTCCCCGTGTAATCTTCGTAGTTCGGGTCAACCGTCTAGGTCGGGCTACGGGGGTTACATTTGATGTAATCCTTGGTATAGATTGGTTAGTTGAGCACAGGGCTGTTGTGGATTTTGAGAATAAGCGAGTTTCGTTGAAACTTGTTGATGACTACGAAGTCGTGGTGGTGGGAGAGAATGTAAAGTTCTTATCTAATGTGGTTTTGACTCTTGAAGCAAGTCGGCTGTTGCGTCAAGGAGGTGAAGCTTATTTAACTTTCATAATGAATCCTAGCACAAAGGATGTTCGGGTACAAGATATAAGAACTGTATGTGAATTCTCTAGGGTATTTCTAGAGGAGTTACCTAGTTTTCCGCCTAGTCGAGAGGTTGAGTTTGGAATTGAGTTGTATGAGAATACGACTCCAGTGTCTATCGCTCCCTATCGAATGGCACCTAAAGAGTTGAAGGAGCTAAAGACGCAACTCCAGGAGTTGCTTGATCGAGGCTTTATTCAGCCTAGTGTGTCGTCTTGGGGTGCACTAGTCTTGTTTGTAAAGAAGATAGATGGCACGATAAGGATGTGTGTTGATTATCGTCAATTGAATAAGTTGAATGTTAAGAATAAGTATCCTCTGCCAAGGATTGATGATCTTTTTGATCAGTTTCATGGAGCGGCCGTGTTCTCGAAGTTTTATTTGAGGTCCGGGTAATATCAATTGAAGGTTAAGGATGTGGATGTGCCAAAAATTGCTTTTCGGAGTAGGTGTGGGCATTATGAGATCATGGTGATGCCTTTTGGTTTGACGAATGCTCCTGCTGCATTCATAGATATGATGAACAGAGTGTTTCATGAGTTCTTGGATAAGTTTGTGGTGGTGTTCATCGATGACATCCTTGTGTATTCTCATTCTGAGGAGGAGCACGAGGAACATTTGAGGGTTGTTTTGCAAGTCTTGCTAGAAAACCAGCTTTATGCCAAGCTGAGTAAATGTGAGTTTTGGTTGAAGGAAGTTGTTTTCCATGACCATGTGGTTTCGGCCGAAGGAATTTGTGTTGATCCTCAGAAGATCGAGGCGGTGGTGAACTGGAAACCTCTTAGGTCTGTTCATGATGTTCGTAATTTCCTTGGTTTGGCGGGCTACTACCGGAGGTTTATTGATGGATTTTCCAAGATTGCTGCCCCTTTGACGAAGTTATTGCAGAAGGATGTTAAGTTTGATTGGACGGAAGCGAGACAACAAGCCTTTGAGAAGCTAAAGGAGGCATTGACGCAAGCTCCTATCTTGATTCAACCTGAATCGGGAAAAGAGTTTGTAGTGTATAGTGACATATCCTATGTTTGTTTGGGGTGTGTGTTGATGCAAGATGGTAGAGTAGTAGCTTATGCATCATGACAGTTGAAGGTGCATGAGCGTAAATATCCCACGCATGATATCGAGCTAGCGGCGGTGGTGTTCGCTTTGAAGATTTGGAGGCATTACCTTTATGGTGAGAAGTGTACTGTGTATACGGATCACAAGATGTTGAGTTGTGAGGAGCTCGATTCGTTCAACCGATATGGCTCACGAAGTGGTGGAGAGGTGGATTTTTGGGTGGAGGTGGTGTGGAAGCTAAAATGTAAATTGACACAATGATTTATAGTGGTTCAACCTTCTAACCAAGGTCTACATCCACTACCTTATCTCCCCACTAAGGATTTCTAATCAATCCACTATTGATTCTTCCTCTTTTCTAGGCTTAGGAGGAAACCCTTTACACCGATCAAGCTTTCTACCCAAAGCCTTGATCAAACCCTCTTTTACAAAGAGATAAATAAAGAAAACACAAATCCCTCTAATAGGTGTTTGTTTGCACAATTAAAGCACTCACTCAAAACCTAAAACACTTGAGCAAATTTGACAATTTTGGCTCACTAGTGTTTGACTATACAATAAATGACAATTTAAGCTCTAAGATAATTCTTGATCATTTGTTGATTGACAATATGAGCATCAGCCTTTACTTGATGCTTGGAGGTCCCTTTTATACTCCTTGATTAGTTTGTAGCCGTTACTAACCGTTGGGATTGAATTGGAGCCGTTGAGGACTTTAATTCCCACCATAAATGCAGTTTTGCAGCTCTCTGTTTCGAAACACTCGAACCCGTTTCGAAACACCCTTTAAGTAGAAAGAGCTGTTGTAGTCTGACGTGGAGCCGTATCGAAACGCTTTAGTCAGTTTCAAAACACCCGTTTCAAAATGCCTGTCCCCGTATCGAAACGACCTGCATTTAAAAGTTAGTTGGGAAATAGCCGTTGGGGTTTATGACCGTTGTGGTCAATGCCACGTGGGCGTATCGAACGGCATAGCCCGTTTCGAAATGCTGGGCAAAAATCTCATCCAGGGAATGCCCGTTTCGATACATGTATCGAAACACTTTTGCAACTGGAATGCACCGTATCGAAACGCCCTAAGGTTTTTCGAAACGCCTAGAAGGTTTTGTATACTTTGGCTTTTGAAAACATGCAAAACCCTTTATAAAATATCCCTAAAAATAGTTTCAAGTTATTTGGACTTTGGAAATTGTTTTAAATACTTTTTAAATCAGTCCAAAACATTTTTCAATTATTATATCAAAACATTAGTTCTAACCAAGAGTTTGAAGTATCTTATGTCTCAAAAGGAGTTGAATCTTAGGCAACGACAATGGGTGGAGTTGCTTAAGGATTATGATCTGTCGATCGAGTATCATCCTGGGAAGGCTAATGTTATGGTCGATGCTTTGAGTAGGAAGGTGGTTGTGGAGTTGAGGGCAATGTTTGCTCGCTTGAGCATATCGCGAGATGGTGGTCTTGTTGCTGAATTGCAAGTGAAACCATCCTTGATTCAGTTGATCAAGGATAAACAGTTGCTTGATGATTCTCTTATTCCTCACGCTCAGGACATTGCTGATGGTAGGCTTTCGGATTTTAGTTTCAATGATGATGGTATTCTATGCTTTGGAAGGCGGATAGTGGTGCCGAATGATGTTGAGTTGAGGCGCAGTATTCTGACTGAAGCTCATAGTATTCCTTTCGCTATGTACCCTAGTAGTACAAAAATGTATCGTGGTTTGAAGGACGAGTACTATTGAGTGGGGTTGAAGAAGGATGTTGCCGAGTTTGTTAGCAAATGCAAGGTTTGTCAGCGGGTAAAGGCTGAACATCAGGTTCCTTCTAGGTTGTTGCAACATTTGAAGATCCCGGAATGGAAGTGGGAAAGGATTACAATGGATTTCGTGTTCGATTTTCCCTTATCACCATCAAAGAAGAATTATGTTTGGGTGATTGTTGATCGCCTTACGAAGTGTGCACATTTCTTGCCTGTGCATACTACTTATACTTTGGATAAGCTAGCAGAGCTGTATATTGCTGAGATTGTGCGTTTGCACGGGGTGCCGAAGTCTATAGTGTCGGATAGGGATCTGAGGTTCACATCGAGTTTTTGGGTATGTTTGCATCAAGACTTGGGTACACGGTTGAATTTCAGTACTTCTTATCATCCTCAGACGGATGGACAGTCGGAGCGTGTTATCCAAGTGCTTGATAACATGTTGAGATGCTGCGTTATTGAATTTCAAGGTTCTTCGGAGAAGCACTTGCCTTTGGTTGAGTTTGCTTACAATAATAGTTACCAGGCAAGCATTCAAATTGCACCATATGAGGTTTTGTATGGGAGAAAGTGTAGGACTCCTCTTTGTTGGGCTGAAACAGGGCAAAAGTTGGTTGCGATGCCGGCCTTGTTCAAAGGGACCACTGAAAAGGTGAAGCTCATTTGCGAGCGCTTGAAGGCAGCATCAGACTGGCAAAAGTCTTACGCGGATTTAAAGCGTTCCATGTATCCATGCTTCGGAAGTATAGGTCGGATCCGTCGCATGTTATGCCTATAGAAGAGGTTGAGTTGAATCCAGACTTAACATATGATTAGGAGCCTGTTGAGATCTTGGATTCGGATAGTAAGGTTCTCTGGGGTAAGACCATCGAGTAGGTCAAGGTATTTTGGAGACAGCGTGGCGTCGAGGAAGCTACGTGGGAAAGAAAGGATGACATGAAGAAGCAATTTTCTTACCTCTTTCAACCAGGTAAATTTTGAGGACGAAATTTATTAAGTGGGGGAGAGTTGTAACGCCCTGGTTTTGGGCCTAGATGTTTTAGACGTTGGATCGGGCCGGTCAGGAATAGTTCGAATCCTAACGGTCGGTTCAGGGAAAACCTAGTTCGGGATGTTTTAAAAATATGGAAAAAATATCTAAAAATCATTATTTATTATGTAAATGGTTATGGTAAAAACAATTTTACAAAATGAGTTTTAGAAATATTACATTTTGGTATAGTGACCAAAATGCAGTTTTTGCAACAGTTGGCTAGTGACTGTTTTGTAAAGGATTGAAACTTTGAATCTTTAAGGAGCTATTTTTACCATTTATTTCCATCATATTTCTCTTTAATTTGGGAACTTTTAATAAATTATTTTATAATAGAATAAAGGAAAATTAAAAAGGAAACTAAAATTTCACTTTTCATAACAAATTCACGTTAGTTTTTCATATTCTCATTTTCTCTCAACTTCTATTCAGCCAAACACTTTTCCCTCATCAAAGAACCTTTTATTTTCACCTTGATTGCTGAGATTTCATTCTTTAAATGATTCTCCAACTTTGTTTCATCAAATCACATTGATTTTGCCTTGGATTTTTCAAGAAAACTTGCCCAAATTAAAGAGAGATCAACCATTAAAGGTAAGCTTCGTTCTTCTCCTTTAATGATCAGTTCTTTACTGAAATTCCCAAGTTATCAATCATTTGTTAATGGTTTTTGAGTTGTTTTAATGTTATAAACAAGAAAGAGTTCATAAATTCAAGATTCTTGATAAGATCTTGGTGATTTTCATAATACTATGTTATGATCTGAGTTGAGGTTGATTTTTAACTTGTTTTGGATGTTATTTGGTGTTGAGAATGAGGTTTTAACAAATAAATCCCGATAAGGCTTGGGTCCCTAGTTTTAAGGTGCTAGATTTGTGGTTTTTTAGATGTTTTTGATGTTCTGCTATTGTTGGAGGTATAAGGTCGAGTTTATGTTGTTTTTTTATGTTAATTGGAGTGTAGGAAAGGTTAGAATTGATAGATTTTGGTTGGGCTTCGTTTGGTGGAAGTTTGGAGGTGATTTCGGTTATTTCGAATAGCCGAAAGGTTAGATTTGAGCAGGGCAGCGTGTTAGAATGAGTGGCTTGTGATTTTAATGCATGATGATGCATTAATCCTCTGCTCTTGTGTGTGTTGAACAAAGGAGACTTCATCAGACGTGTTTGGTGTTGATCCGGAAGTACCAGAAGCTTAGAAATCGTTTCAGCAAGCAAGCGAAACGTCATCGGTGAGTGAAAATGGTTTCAGAAGTGGGTTTTTTGTGTAGAAATGTTGCATCAAAACAGTAGGTGAGATGATGATTTTAATACAATATATTAGCATAATTGATGAGATGCTACCGGATATAATTGGTCGACCAATAGGATGTAAAGTGCACTCTAAACTAAAATCCGTACGTGCTCTTTGGAGTTGGGCAATGGAGGTAGTGCCATCCCGATCCAAAGTGAAAGTCTGATGATGAGAGATTTCATCGGGGTAGGTCTTGGTGAAACACCCAAGCTTTGTGGAGAACATAGATACCGCCATGAGAGTCTAGTGATGTGAGATTCCACCGGGGTAGGACTTGACTCTATGTCAGGCTAATCAGCATATCTGAGTAAAGATAGAAAATGAAATGCCAATATATGAGAATGAGCTATAATTCACATGTACCAATGGTTGAAAATTTTTATGCTATGAGAAATACATATGCGATTTTGTGTTTATGCAATGCTTTTTTATATCAAGCATGTGTGGCTTTGCCATGAGTTTTGCATTGGTTGAATGCATGAGATAGATAGATGGTACATGTGGTTTTCAAAAGGTGTTTGCTTTGAAATGGATTTCAAGCATGAGATAGAAAGAGCATGGTTTTAGAAATGGATTTCAATATAATGTTTTAAAAGCTTGCATTGTTGTGTTGGTGTTTTTAGAGCATGCTTCACTAAGCTATTGTGCTTACGCTCTCTTTTACCAACAATGCAGATAATTGAGACATCTTGGGCAGCAAGAAGGCTTAAAGGAATCCAAGGAGTAGATAAGCTCAAGTATGATGTTTTACATTTACCTTTAGTAATGAGATATGGCAATGGGATTTAATGGTTTGTTTAGGGAGATGTGTTTTGGACTCCCTTGAGTTGTAGCAAGTTGTATGTGCTCTTTTCGATTTGTAGAATGCCATTATATTTGTTGTGTTGTTTTACCTTGCCTTTTGGGATGCCTATGGTTTGTGGTTTAATCATGTTCTTTTATATGCATTGCATCTTTTTGACGCAATATCAAATGCTTGTCATGTGCTCAGAGTTTAATGTTGTTATGTTAGTATTGATGTTGTAAACATGTTCATATATTTTGGTGATGATTTGGTGATGTTAAATGTGAGTTTGGGGGCTGAATTTGGTACACATCTAATATGGGTATGATACTCGGGCTTGAGTATTGATACTCATAAATAAAACTGATGCAAAATGGTCCAGGGGTATCGGTACGAATGGGAAACATATCGATACGCATGGGCAAAGTTTGAAGGGCGTATCGATACTCGGGAACGGGTATCGATGCCTTTTTCCCAAGTTTGGCCACTGCCTTCCCGCGTATCGATACGTCCCCTAGGTATACCAATACGCGACCGTTAAAATCTGTTAAAAGCATCTTTTTAAGTTCTGAAATGTTACATTTTAGTCCCTAAATTCGTGTATGCAATTAGGTGAGTTTGGATGATCTGATTGTGATGAAATTTTGTAGAGAAGCATGAAATATGACTAATCCAATATTGGTGACCTTAAAATCGGAAATGATCGTATAATTTTCTAGAATTTACAATTTGGTCCTTAAATGTTTAAGTTATGCAATTAAACCCCTAAATGAAATCCGATCGCTGAGCCATTTCTTCCTAAGCTCTTTGATGATAACATAGGATCTAATTTGCATCTAGAAAGGATAAAAAAGGGTCGCTAATCGAAGTCGACTTTAACGAGTTGGCTTCGGTTTCCCCGTGTAAGCTCCTTGGTTCGGGTCCTCCGTCTAGACCGGGCTAAGGGGGTTACAATCCCCTTCTTTGCCCATTTCTCTTTATTTTAGATATGATTTTATGGTGATGGTTTCTGAAAACGATATGATGTTGATGGTTCCCCTAACCATGAATTAATTTTTTTAAGTTGGTTGGGGATATTTTTGCGATAAAACCCTCATTTATTTTCAGCTTTTAATAATTGAATGCTTTGGCATTTTTTTGTCTATCTTGCTAGTGTTTAACTTCCTTAATTGTTTTCCATACGACAGTTGAAATTACATCCATATTATCTCTTGATATCTTAACAGACTTAGGGGATAACGATTAATTGTCAAGGTACTAAGGCGAGAAGCTTCGACAAAAGATGTTCAAGTAGATTGAAACATAATCAAGTTGGTTATTGAATAACATCATTATAGACATATAGGGGTTAATCTTAATTAACTTAGGGCATTGCTATCGAAAGAGGCAATACTACTTAAAATTTGTTCAGCATTAAAACCAAAGCCGAAAATTATTAACTGTTGGCATAGCTAGCGTGGAATCCAAGCATCCCTTGCCAACCTTTTTCACCATCTGAACACATTTGTTTGCCAAACTGCCTGAAATTATATTACATTTTCCTTAGTTATTTTTCTTCAATCTAAAACCCAAAATACAATTCAAACATATTTACCCCATGTCACAAGTAAAATCGTGGCATTTAGCACCCGTTCAATCCCTGCGGATCTGATACTCAGCTTACTATTGTATTACTTGCTGACCGTGTATACTTGCACGCAAAAGACCTATACTTGGCATTATTTACCGGCACATTTACACTTTTTCATCAATTATTTGCCTAGCGCTAATCAGTCGACAACAAGAATTAAGGGCATACAAAATAGATCAATTATGCACTCATTAACCATGTTCTTCGGTTATGCGTCACGACTCGAGGATTGTTGTCGAAAGTGTTACATCTCAATCAAGTGGGAGATTTCTTCCAATTGTCGTTTTAGGAGTGGTTATTACATAGTCTCTTCAACCCACATACTATATCGCCTAATATGGGGATTGGTCCACAAGGTTTTCTATATTTTTTTGGCTGCTTTGGAAGAATTGGTGCAGTTTGTTGTTAGCGACGTGATTTTCTCAACGTGAAGACCTTCTGTCTAAGGGTAATCGGCTTGTGGAGGACTGTGTCCGCGCGTTTGTTGTTACGGTGGAATTTCAAGCTAGTCCATCTCCACCATCATGGTGGCTCGAGCCTCCTATGGGGTGGGTTAAGGTGAACGTGGATGTCGTTGTCAATACTATAGTTAGTAGAGCTACAATTGGAGGTGTGTTTCGTGACAATCAGGGTACTTGGTTTTTTGGATTCTGATGCCCCGTTCTGATTGCTGAGTTGTGTGCTATACACGATGCTCTTGTGCATGCTTGGTCAATGGGCTTTCGTTGTATTGAGTTGGAGTCGGACTTTTTAGAGGCGGTGAAGATCATTAATCATGTGTCTGCCGCGCTCAAAGGGAGCACACTAGTATTGACGGTTTGGGATCTTTCCAACCGAGAATGGAGGATTGTGGTACAACACATCATCCGGGAGTGCAATCGGATTGTGGACAAGTTGGCTTCGATATGTCGTGCTATGCCTATGGCATCATTGTCGTTAGTGGCGGAGTCAGGATTTTCATATAGTGGGGTCAGAGTAGACTTTGGGGTACGAGGATTCCTATACCATTACAATATAAATATTTTTGACCCCATACCCAAACAAATCAAGTGGGGTCAATTCTAATATTTCCATGAAAAAAATTATACTAAGTCCTTAAAAACCCCAATTTAACTCTTTGAAAATCTCATACCACAACCAATCAAGTGGGGTTAATTCACCCCCTAAACAATATGTGGCTCTGCCACTGTTTGTCGCTTCTCGATCCTCCTGCCTCTTTTCGTGGATTTGGTGGAGGAGCGGCTGCATCACTTGGCCTCGATCGGGGACGTTATGCATGGCATGTTCATCTTCAGGAGGACCCTAGAGGATAGTTGGTTCTATGTTTGAGTGGACGGGTAAGGTTTTCTTTATTTTTTTTTCTTTCCTTGATTTAATGTCTTGTTAGCCGAGCTTTGCTCGTTGTATTTTCTGTAAGTATTCTATGGGTACTTTTTTCTAGGTTTAAGGAATTTCTTAATGAGACTGTAGAATACCTAATTCATAATTTAAAAAAAAAGCAAATAATCACAACACAATCACACAAATCTCTAAACAAAATCCCACTTTCACTTTCAAATTTTATATTAATAAAAGTTTTTAAGTGTTAGAAGCACTCTAAAAATCATTAAAAATACTTTATAATTATAGTTATAATAATTATAATTATCATGTTTTACAATAAGTTTTTCGAATTTAAAAAATTCACAATCATAATACCTACAGTGATTGCAATATTATGTGTTATGTCCAAGATTGCGATAAATACAACACGTCTACGATCATAATTTAAAGGGTAAACTATACCATTGACCACCATACTTTGGTTAATGTATTAAAATGACCACCTTAAAAAATTTGACTCAATTGACCACCCAAACTATTGAAATTGGATCAATGTGACCACCAGCCGTTAATGGGCTAAAGGAAGGTGATGTGGCAGTTAAAAAATTAAAGGTATAATTACACATTTGGTCATTACTATTTACACATTTTTTCAATTTAGTCCTAATTTTAAACTAATAAAATAAATTAATTAGGTGGTGACACGTGTCAACACCTTATTGGAGGAATTTAATTATTTATATTTAATATAATAAATTATTTTCCTCCTCCACACGTGTCACCACCTATTTAGAGGAGAAAAATAAATTCAACCACACATGCTATCCAAGGGAATCGGACTTGGGCAATCTAGGTGCAAAGGTAATAGCTTAGCCACTGCACCAAACACAATTTTATACTTTAAAACACCAAATTCAATATATATCTTATATTTGTATAGTCGGAGCGTAAGAGGTTCCCCATGATAATGAATCGTACCTGGACCGTTCAGCCTATCATTTGCTGCAACTTTTTGTGCATTTAATCATCTTTATACCGATGTTTAGAATGGAAAAGAATAGTTACTGACCTTCTTTTGAGCAAGTCCGGTGAGAATTCCACGTTGTTTCTAGCATAGCCTTAAGGATTAGGAAACTGAAGAACAGAATCGAGATTCGAGAGGCGTAGCTCACTTATTCACCGAGGACATGATAACCATTTCAGTAGAGAGCCAATTTTGTGGTTGAGCTTGCCGTAGCAATTGCAATGAAAAGGCAGGAACCAGAAATTCACATAAAATGATTGAAGCCAAATGGGGGATTTGGTTTTGAAAAGATTGGATTTGAGCCAGTAAAATGGCCTATTAATGCTCTTCTATCCAAATTTGCAGCAGAAATGATTGGTTTCGTAAAGTTGATCTCTATTAGAGATTATTTTGTTCCACTGCATCAATAAAATATGAAACCAAAAACAACTATATTGAGGAAGGTATGTATGCTGTAAAATCAACCAATATACATTTCAGCATCACACAAAGAAATAAAAACTTGGTTCATGATACCACCTCTAAGAACATCCAGTACCATAGAGAAAGTATTCATAACCTGTTAGCCTGCAACTAATTTTAACTAGATAGATAATGTGTAGTACCCTTAAGCTACCAATAAAAGTTGTTCCTCCCTTCTGTCTTGGAGGTGAAAATCGTTGGCCATGCGTATTGGGATAAACTTCTTGCCCTCATCACTCCTATTGCTATATATGTTCATCCCTGCCTGCATTATTCAAAGTTGAAACCATTGTTAGATCCCAAATTCAGAATAAATACACTAGTTAATAGTTATAAGCTTTTATCATATAACAATTAACACAAACAGCTCTGCAATCCAACTTTTTTTTTCATTCATAAGGTACTAAGGGTATGAAGCTTCACATTACTTGCTGTAGATGCATCAGGTATATTAACATAAAATCAAAACAGATTTATGAACTCAATGAGTGGTTCTAGTGAAAAAAGATAACTTCCATCTTAGTAAACCTGAATTCCAACTTATTCAATGGGTTTAAGATAAAATATAAATAGATATTACCTTGTAAACTTTTAAAAAGATATTGCTAGGGGATGCGAACTTAAATCATCTATAAAAAAAATACAATTTTTTTAAATACATAAATTTTTAGGGAGTGAGACTGACCGGTTCGGTATCCCTATGTCCATCTCTAACAAGAGGCACATTAATACAAGAAGCACGGTGAAAATATAACCATCATTCATTCCCTAAATCTCAAGCATTCCGCTACCGTAAGGACCCAAACCCAATCCCAACCTATAAAAATATGAAGTAATTATAGGTTTATTTGTTAGGTTAAAAAAGCTATTTTAAGCATAATGAACCTATAAAAATATTTTTTTGAATTTATAAAAATATTATTTTTAAATCCCTATAATGCTATTTATAAACAAGTCGTTAATTCTGTATTATATTTTAATAAAAACAACAGTGCAATATTGTAATTAAGTTGAGCAAAAACAAATTTATTTTTGTTTTAAATGGCAAACAGGCAAAGTATTTCTCCCATTCCGCATCCAATGCGGCATTGAAGTTGGCTATTGTTTTAAATATCAAAATAAAATCTCTTGTTTTAGGCAACAACAGAGGCTGAGATTTACGCTGGAAAGGGAGAGGGGAGGAGGAAGAAGAAGGCGATGGAGAATTTGTTCGTAGGTCTCATCACCTTCTTCGTCCTCATAGCTCTCCTCGCCATTATAGGTTATCAGTTGATGTGTTTGGCGGATTTGGAATTCGATTACACGGACCCGTATTATGATTCGGCGTCACGGGTAAACAAGGTTGCCGTGCCGGAATTCTTAGTACAGGCCGTTTTCTGTTTCGTCTGCTTATCGACAGGACAAGTTTTTTTGTGTTTCATGTCTCTCCCACATTTACACTATAATATCAAATTGTAAGTTTATTCTCATTGCATTTTTATTTGTTTGTCTTCAAAAACAAAATTATGAATTGATTTTTGGAAATGAATGAACAGGTATAGAACGAAAACGCATTTGGTTGATGTAACTGAGATCTTTAATAATAGGCTGAACTGGGAAAAGAAGCAACGACTTTTTAAATTTGGCTATCTTATTCTCATTTTTGTTGTTTTTTTATCTAGGTAATAATAACACCTTTTTTTTAATTTATTTATGTATTTATGCATAATTTGTATTTTGGCCTTTTTGAACCAATTCCCTTTTTACATCTGTTTCAGGTTGATTTGTACTCTTGGAATTGATGATTATTAAACAGGTTTTAGTGAATATTCCACCAGGTATGAATCATTTTTATTTGACATATAAATTAAAGGTTAAATCTTAAAATTTATGTTTTTCAATGTAAGAAAAGACGTCTTTGTCTAAACCATGGGACCAAGATGAATGATCTGTAAAGTTATAAAACTAAATTGCAGGCAAAGATATATTGATATCAGTTGCTGAATTTTGTGTTCTGAAGCTAGAAGCTAGAAGCAGCAAAGTTTTGTTTGAGGCTATTGGAGTTGTGTTGGGAATGTTGTAAGCCGACGCTATCCTCTTTTTCTGCGTTTGATGCAGGTTGGTCAACTATGTTTGTGACAGCATCTGCTACGCTTGTTCGACAACCTGATAGTTAAATGAAAGATTAATTCCGACACGAGTCGGTCTCATGCATGTTTTGTTCACTGTATATATTATATATAGCTTGGAGTATTTGATTATACGTTAGAGTAGAAGGCTTACCTGCACAGGACTAGCATCCCACCGGATCTACTTCTACTTCCTTGAGTTTCCGTAGGCATGAAACCACCCTACAAGAGAATAGCACAGGTGAATATTTCTTTTAGAATGTACCAGCTAAATTAATAACACTATAGTTTACAGAATTGTACATGATTTACGTTTAACGGATGGTTTTTAAGCATATCAACATAGATGCACTGCAGATTTTGCAATGAAGACAACCTATGCATTCATTACCGACAAATATTATCGGAAACTCGACATATTTTGGAATGCGATGGTAGTTTCTAATTTCCCTAACCTCGCCCGGAAGAATTAGGCTGACCAAGTGTAACATTGCCTCCATTTTCAAATTTTGCTGTTAAAAGGACACCATATCTTTCCCAGAACCAGCATTGTTGTTCACAAAAATTCACATATTGAACTTAGTTTGAGGCATACCATGAAGAAACAGAAACCAGAAGCATTAACAAATCTATAACATGACAGAACTAGAAACCCAAGAACAACTTGCAAAAACTTGAACTAAAAGAAACAAACATTCTTCCAAAGGGTAACCTTCGTCACCTAAATTCCCCATCTCCATTCCCTTATGATGCCTAATCTGGTAAACGATGCCTCGGCCTCTCCCCTGCTTTCCTCCACCCGAAAACTCACCCGTGCCGGGTGGAACGGATGAGGAAATAGGCATAGGCGACAATGCCCTGGCGATTGTACCATCCGGTCCATATTTTCTAGGCTTACCTCTCTTCTTCTTTTCTGTACTACTGGCTAATCCCACACTAACTGGCGGAACATCGACTGCCAATAAGCCACCGGTAATCTGACCCGCATTTTCCGTCCATGGCGCCATATGATAAGCTGACGGAGCTTCTGCTCCTATAACTGTAACACCTGAAATTGTTTCCATGCATATATTGCAAACCAAAACTATTCACTACAAATATATCAAAACTTGCCGATTCAAAGCCAAATCACCTCCAAAACATAAATTTATCAATCAAAAACAAGAAATAAGAACAAATAAGTGCCAAAAGTAAGTATCTTTTGAATCTTAGTGCATAAAGTATTTTTTTTTGCTAACAATAGGTGCTTAAAGTTTACACTGTTGCAATTTTAGGTACCGAGTGTTTAAAAAATTGTTAACCAACCATTACTTAACACGTGACAATAATTTGACTTTAAAAGAAAACCCAAAATTTTCATTTTCTTCAGACAATCCGGAAAATTTTTAATTTTTACAAAACAATTTCAAAACCCTTTAAATTTCTCAAACCTAAACCCCAAATCGCCCCCTGAGCATACCCCTTTAGTTGCCGGACCTAGGCGGTCATTTTCGCCAACACAACATTACCGAAAACACAAAACAACGTGAACGTCGAACGTCGAAATTAAAACTGCTAATACTTAAAGCTCAACTTTCTGTTTAGTTCACAGGTCAGTCCCTTGACACATTAAAAAAAACTCAAATATGAACATTTATACTGACATAAAAAATGGATTTTCCTTTATACAAAAAATAAAAAAGAAAGAAAAAAGAGAGGAGTGTACTAAGAAAACTTTGAAGTTAACAGATGTGTTTACATGTAGAGATCATTTACCTGTAACTTATAAATACAACCCAGAAAACTCTTCACTTACACAGTTCATCTCATAGGCATGTTCACAGTTATCCAGAACTGAAGCAAAGTACTTTAAAAATCATTTTCCAGCCAAACAAACAGAAAAATTATGTTAATTTATTGAGTAAATGTTTTCTGAATTTGTGGTCTGGAAATTGAAAAATTACAAAATATTACACAACATTTCCTTAAAATCTAAGTTCTAAATTACTAAATCTAAAACCCTAAAACCTAAACCTTAAACTCAAAACTTAAACTCAAAACTTTAAACTTAAATCCTAAATTTTAAACCCTACAAATTAAACCCCTAAAGCTAAACTATAAACCGTAAATCTAACAAGCTTGTGTAAAATGTATTAAAGTTTTTTCCTTATTAATTGGTCTATATTTTGATACACAAGTTATGTAAAAAAAATTACACAACCCTTCATCTAAAACATAAATCCCTAACCGTAACACCCTAAAACCTAAACCTTAAACTTTAAACTCAATTCTAATCATAAATTTTAAATTCTACACCATACAACATAAATCTCTGAACCCTAAATTACAACATAAATCTCTAAACCCTAAAATTAAAAGAATTATATAAATTTTAGACACATAATTACTTTTCCTTATTAATTAGTAGGTAAAATTGATAACCCAATAAATAAAGTTTTGGTTAATAAGGAATTTCACGTCCGTTCGGGGGAAATTGAATTTAAAAATTTAATTAAAATAGGGTAAAACAGTAGTTTGGTCAAAAATGTAGGAAATAACCTTCTCAGATGTATAGTAGTTGATGTAATAAAATGAAATATTAAATTAATTAATATCATTATAAATAAAAAGAATAAAGTTAAAAAATCTCTTAATATTTGACTAAATAGTTATTTTAACTCTTATTTTTTTTAGAACAATTAAACCCTCAACGTTTCATTTTGAGCAAAAATGACTCATGTGCGGATGAAAACAGTCATTTTGTGCTAACTTATCATTCTATCAAGTCATTTTGTGGAGCCCGATTTCTTCAACCGATTAGCTTGTCAAGTGGTGGAGAAGATCGATTTTTTTGGGATTGTGGTGGAAGCAAAAATTGAAAGAATAAGACATGAGATTTAGAGTGGTTCGGCTTTCTAACCAAAACCTACATTCATTACCTTAGCTTCCCACTAAGGATATCTCAAATTCACTCTTGAATTTCTTCCCCTTTTCTAGGCTAAGGAGGCAACCTTTACACAATCAAAGCTTTCTAACCCAAAGCTTGAGTAAACCCTCTTTTACAAAGAGAAATAAGAGAAAACTTGTAAATCCCTCACAAGGTAGATTGTTTGTACTCTTAAGCACTCACACAATCCTAACACACTTGAGCAAATATTACAATGTAAGATCACAAGTTTTGTCTATGCAAAGAATGAGAATTTAAGCTCTAAGACATGTTTTGATCATATGAATGTTGACTTGTGGATTATTAATCTTCCATTGATGCTTGAAGGTCCCATTCATCTTCCCAAATGAGTTTCTAGTCATTGGAGACCGTTGGGATTGAATTGGAGCCATTGGGACCTTTATTTCCCGCAATAAATGCTATTTTGGAACTATCAATATCAAAACGGGAGCAGTCGTATCGGTACGGGTTCTTCAGGAACTAGCTGTTATGCTCGCCTCAGCTTATGCGTACCGATACGCGTTGGGCGTATCAGTACGACCTGCAATTTAAATGGCCGTTGGGAAATAGTCGTTGGGGTTGAAATGTAGGCGTATCGAAACGCTAAAAGGCATATCGAAACACTTGGCCTCCGTATCGATACGGGTCTGCCTGTATCGGTATGAGTTTTGGCAGAAACAAAATCCCTGTAGCTGAAACCCTAAGATGTATCGATACGGGGTATACCGTATCGGTACTTTCGAGCTGAAAACTTAGGTTTGGCTACTTTAGAACATTTCAAACTCTTCCAAAACCTTTTGAAAACTCCTCAAACATATTTTCAAGTTGTTGACCTTAAACTCATTTTTGAAAACTTTTCAATATAGTTCAAAACTATTTTTCAATTATTATATCAAAACAAATATCCTAACAATCTCCCCTTTTTGATATAATAAAACCAACTTGAAAATTTGTTTGTGATTCTCCCCCCTTTATGAAATAATTTTTGAATAATTGTTTGTGATTCTCCCCTTAATGAAATCATTTTTGAATGAGAGAATATAGATTCAAAATTGTTTAAAGCTCTCCTTATTTATTTGAAAATTTAATTTTTCAAACTATTTATCTCCCTTTTTGTTAAATCAAAAAGAATATTATAACTATAAGTTCAAAATAACAATGGAGGTTAATGACAAAATTTGACAAAAATAAGAACTTTGTTTAAAAATGGCTCACCTTACTCAAGCATCACACAAATGTTAGTCCAACAATTTATGATTAACTAGTTGAATTAAAATAAATTAAAAAATAACTTCAACTAGATTTTACCACTTGAACCAAAGGTAGGATGTGAAGCTTTCCTTCTTCAAGTGACCTTCCTTGTTGATCATTCTCAATCACACCTAAAATAAGACAATCAAGTGATTTTTGGTATCCAAATTACTTTGAATCCATAAGCATTAGTAGCACATAATTCAGTCGCCTTAGGAATCTATTTTTCAATTTTATCCTTTTTAGTTTAAGTAATTAGTTCTTTTGAGATTCAAATACTTCTAAAACATTTTTTATTTACAAATCTAGCGGCACTAGATTGTCTTTGATAAAAATTTGATTTTTCAAAATTGTTTTTCTTTTCAAGTTCTTTGAAAATCAAATCTTTTTATTTCTTAAGATCACCCACCTCTCTTTAATGATCTTTTTCTAAACTTTGAAGCAAATTTTGTAAATCGACATTCTTTTTTTCAAATTCATTGAGTTTTGCTTCAAGTTCATCATTGGTTTTAGAAATCAAATCATTTTGAATTTTCAAATTTGAAACCAATTTATTGTTTTTCAAAATGTGATTTTTAAACTCTAAAACCAAATCATCATAGGCATCTTGCAATTCATCAAAAGAATATGAACTAGAAGTTGATGAATTAGAAGTTACCCTTGAATCTTCTTCGATTTCCATAAGAGAAAGGTGAGCTACCTCATTATCGGTGGAGTCCTCTTCATCACTCTATGTAGCCACATATGCCTTCTTCTTATGGCTTGAATAGTATGACCTCATTTTCTTCATCATTGATTCTTGTCTTAATTCTCCCTTTTCTATCTACAGGAATCGAATGAATTTGTTGAAGAGTTTGGCCATCTCTTCATCCCCACTTTCTTCCTCACTTGAATCTTCTAAATGGCATGTAGAGGATTTAAGAGTAATGATGTTTACATCAACTCGTTGCTTTTTTTATTTTCTTCTCCTTCTCCCTCTTTAAGGGTATAGATATCATCTCATGGGTGAGCAAAAAACCAATAAGCTCATCAAGCTTGAGCTCCTTCAAGTTCTTTGCTTCTATAATAGTCGTCTTTTTGGACTCTCATAACTCGGGAAGTGAATAGATCAACTTTCGAACGAGCTTTTCTTCAGAAATTTTCTCTCTAAATCCTTTAAGTTCATTGACGATTGTGGAGAACCGATCGAACATGCTCTTGATGTCTTCTTCCAGGTTCATTTTGAAGTTTGATACGTGCTCACCTTCGTAGGTTGAAGTCGAGATGTATTTGTTATCGGTCGTAAATCAAGGTGTATTTGAAAGGGTTCGATGGGATGAGTTGGTGTAGCACTAGTGGTCAGTCTTAGATCCTCTATAGTGGATGTGTTGGGCTCGTCAAGTTTTCAACAATGAATCAGGTGATTTTGGTATTGTGTGCATTGTCTGAGTTGATGTTTTGTATTTTATTAAAAATATTTAATTTAATATTTTTATTAGAGTGTCAATTTGGAAGCCGATAATTACCTTTATCTGTTTTATAAATTTAGCTTTTTTGTGTGAGATTAATAAAAAAGAAAAAAATTCATATTTTTCTGTTATAGCTTGTATGGACTAGTTTCACTTCTGTGATAATTTTAATAAGATAATACATTATAGGTATAATGTCAAAAAATACCCCTAATGTTTGATTGAATACTCATTTTGACCCTTATTCCATTTTTGATGCGATTTACCCCTCAAATTTTATTTTGGGTCTAAATGGCCCCTATGCAAATGAAAACTATTAGTCGACTAATGGTAAACAATTTGAAATGACTGAATAGAATGTCACATCGATCAAAAAATAATTTTATAAAGTACAATGGATGATTAGGGTGATACCTGAAAAATGGATGATTAGGGTGATTGGATGAAGAAAATAAATTTATTAATATAAATAGCTAAATTCCTTCAATAAGGTAGTGACATTGGTCATCACCTAGTTGAATGATTAGTTTATTTTATTAAATTAAAATTAGGACCAAATTGATATAATGTGGAAGTAACGAAGACCAAATGTGTAATTTTTCAAATTTTTGTTAATTTCCACGTCACGTCTCCGTTAAGTTTTAATGGTTGGTGGATTGATTGATACCACTTAAGTAGTTAAGTGGTCAAACTGTTACAATTAAAAGTGTGGTGGTCATATCAAAAACACCCTATAGTTAAGTGGTCATTTAAGTAATTTACCCTAAATATAATAAATTGAGTTGAAAAGTTCATATAACAAGACTTGTTTTTTCAGTCCAAAAATATAAAGAAATAAAGAAAAAATGGGACCAAATTATGGTTTGATCAGGTGAGCTACAAGAGCTTCTTTTTTTATGGATAAACTACACCATATTCCTTGAAGTTTTAGGGCACTTTTAATAAGGTCGTCGAACTTTTAAAACATTTAGTACCATCACTCAACTCTTATTTCGCTCTCATTAGGTCACTTCGTTAATTTCCGTAGAAAATCTTATGTGCGTGGCACGCTAACCTTTAAAAAGTTGTTATTAATTTTCTCCCTTCATGTCCTTCTTTCTTACATTTCTTTTTTTTCTTTCTTTCTTTCTTCTTTTTTTTCTTCTCCTTTCACAGCCAGCACACTAGAGAAACTAATCACCATCATCGTTGTCATCAAGTTTTTTTTACTCATCAAAGATATTTTATCTCCTAACTCAAAAAAGTGCTGCAAAGAAAATAATCACCATCATCCTTTCACTTCGGCTTAGATGAATTATTGTAGCTGAAACACAACAAATCAAAACGAAAAGAAACAAAAAAATCAGACTCAATTATCTACTAAGTAAAAAAAGTGTTGCAAACAAAATTCAAAGAACCTTGCCAAACTAAAGCATCGATAATCCTCATAAGACAACTTTCCCTTACAAGTCCACCAAAAGAACTTTCTTAGCCTTGTGTTCTTGCATATCATATTTTAGTTTTATCGGCCACGAGTCCTCGTGAAATGCACCAACATCGTAACCTCCAGCACCATCTATGATCCCCCACCTAAAATGTAGAGCACTACAGACAAGTAAAACTCTACTATGAAACTCCAATTGTCACAGCCACTTACTTACCACCATGCTTTGAAGAATTCATTCCTGTGCATCCCAAACTTGGTAAATAAATCTTTTATGACATTACTTCTTGCCTCGCCTCACACTACAAATAAAACTTATTTATCACTGAAGTCTCTTGATTCATCCAATTTCTTTTATTTCTCACCTCACCCAAAATCAGATAAGTACTACTCAATATCTGTTGAAAATATGACTTAGAATCTGTTAGAATCAAGTCAAAGATATGCAGTTGGAGAATATTTTTTTAAGTTTAAATTTTAACTTTTGAAACAATGTTAAGATAGATTTCTATATTTTAAATTATATTTTTTGTTATCTTTTTTGTTAGAAATAGCTCTATAAATTGAGCACTTCACATTCAATAAAATCATGCTCGCATATAATCTTTCTTTATTCTTCTTTGATATTTCTTTCTCACACACTTTAAAGCTAACAAATTGGCCAGCTGAGCTTTTTATTTTGAGAAACCTGTCAAAATGGAGGAAACAAGCTTCACTCAGGCACCACCAGTCTTCAATGGACAAAATTACAAAACCTACGCTATCAAGATGATTGTTCACATGCAAGCTCTTGACGTTTAAGATACGGTGGAAGAGGATTATAAAATTACTCCACTTCCGGAAAATCCAACGGTGGCTCAAATGAAGAATCGTTGAGAGAAAAAGACAAGAAAGGCTAAAGCCAAGTCATGCTTGTTTTTTTCAATTTCACAATCAATTTTTACCAAAATAATGCACTTCGATTTTGCTGCAGAAATCTGGGAGCATCTTAAAGAACAATATGAGGAGAACGAAAGAACAAAGAACATGAAGGTAATGAATTTACTTCGAAAATTTGAAACAAAAAAATGAAGGAATCTGAGTTAGTAAAAGATTATGTTGAAGAACTTGTCAAAATTGCTGATAATGTGAGAATGTTAGGTAAAAAAAATTCTGATAAAAAAATTGTTGAGAAGATTCTGGTTACACTTCCTGAAAAATTTTAAAAATACAATATATTCATTGAAGAATACTAAAGATCTTTCAAGTATTACATTGGAAGAACTTTTAACATCATTGCAGGCTTCAGAAAACAGATGACTCATGAGGCAAGAGAATTTCGTAGAATAAGCATTTCAAGCTCATAGATACAAGAAGACTCAAACCAACAAGCAAGTCAATGGATCATATCCACCATGTCCTCACTGCAAAAAAGCTAAACATCATCAACTGAAATGTTGGTGGAGACCCGATGTAAAATAAAACAAATGCGGTAGACAAGGACATGCAGAAAAGAGTTGTAAAACTCAACAACGGCAAATTGTGACCACTGTTGCAACTGGACAATACCAGGAGGAGGATGAACTTTTTGTTGCAACATGTTTTGCAAACAAAAACACTCCTAAGAGTTGGCTTGTCGATAGTGGTTGCACAAATCACATGACATATGATCAAGATCTCTTTGAGAAACTTGATAACACATTTATTTCCAAAGTCAAAATTAGAAATGGTCAGTATATTCTGGTTAAAGGCAAAGGAACAATAGCGGTACAAAGCCAAATAGGTTTAAAGATCGTTTTTGATGTTTTATTTATGCCCAACATTGATCAAAATCTATTAAGTGTTTGGCAACTTATTGAAAAAGGATTCAAAGTCCTTTTTTAAGATAAACATTGTTCGATCAAATATGCACAAGGCACAGAGGTGTTCAACATACAATTGAAAGGTAAAAGTTTTGCCTTAGACATAACAAAGGTTGAGCTAGTTCCTGTTTCACAAGACGATACAATGTTTCAAACCGAACAATTTGAATGTTTTTGTTGTGCTGACACATTGACCCAATTCACTGCTAAGTCAAAGGATGTGGATTTTGAAGATGTAAACCAAGTTGATGTTCTTCCCAAGACAAGGTTTAAGTTTCGATGAAAAAGGTTGAAGGTTGCATCTTCTAAGTCAAAGAGGAGTGTTGAAAATATGACTTAGAATCTGCTAAGAATCAAGTCAAAGATACGCAGTTGAAGAATATTTTTTTAAGTTTAAATTTTAACTTTTGAAATATTGTTAAGATAGATTTTCATATTTTAAATTATATATTTTTTGTTATCTTTTTTGTTAGAAACGACTCTATAAATTGAGCACTTCACATTCAATAAAATCACGCTCCCATACAATCTTTTTTTATTCTTCTTCGATATTTCTTTCTCACACACTTTAAAGCCATCACTACTCAATATCTAAAGTGACCTTTTTACTTAAGTTAATTAGTTCAACAAGCAATCGCCATTTTATAACAATACAGAATCTATAAGGCTTGGAACACCACTCCCTACCATAACCAGAAAATCTCCATGCCTCCTAAACTTTCTAGGACGGTAAATCACAGCCCTCAAAACCAAACTTAGAACGATTGTGATTGTGATGAAAGTGGTCTTATAGAAAATTAAACTTAAAAGAGTAAACTTACAAAAACACTTCATGATAACAATGATAGTGATGATTATGAGTCCTTAGAAAGGCTGTTGGGAGGTAGTTGTGATTGTTGTTGAGGAGGGGTTTGCGTTTAAAGCGGTGCATGTGTTTGTTGCTTTGGAGTTTGAGGGCTGGGAGGTGGTTCCGATGTCAACTGCGATAATGGGTGTGATTTCTTTTCTGGTGTGTTAGTTGTTGAAGAAGAAAAAACATGAGAGAAAGGAGAGAGATAATATTAACGATAACTTCTAAAAAAGTTATCGTGCCACGTTAAATTTTTAACAAAAACAAATGACAGTGATTGTAATGAAAGTAAACTAAAAGTTAAGTAGCTATAATAAAAATTTTAAAAGTTCAATGAGCTTATTGAAAGCACCCTAAAAATTCATAGACTACCGGTATAGTTTATTCTTCTTTTATTATTGATTGATTTTTGATTTTTTCCTCCTCGTAACCAGCGTTGGTGAGTAAAGGGTGGTTGCGTCACCCGGGTTTGAGAGGAGTTTATGTGACGGTAGAACATGATTGGATTCAATGGGCTGCCTGTGAGGCAGAAATTGTTACAAAAGTACCAATTCCCTGGGGTCAGATCTGCAATATTCTGATTGGGTGGTGATTTTAAGCAGTGTGGAGCAAATAAAATCCTGACCTAAGTTTGGTGGGTGTCTAAAGTTTATGCTTGTCGACTGCCACATTGTCATTACGGCACATGCATGATTTTTATAATCTATAAATCTATAATAAAAATAAACAAGACTAGTATTAAATTTGTGTGGTAAAACTATTTGCAATCAAACCTGCTATCCGAAAATTTAGTTAATCAAATCGAAAAATTCACTTTTGATGTATTTTTTAAAATATTATTTTAATTTGATTATAATTTATAATTTTGAATAAAATTGGATAATTGATCCGATCAATTATCTACAATATTTGTAAATTTTATGAATTAGGATATCTTGTAGCCCTGCCAGTGATTTTGATACTCTTTGATTATTTGAAGACCTTTTGGTCTTGAGTTAGATTACTAAGAAGTGTGCACTCTATTTTTTTTTATTTAGTTGTGTTGCGCTTTTACCCTAACCAAACTAATATTATTAAATTTAATATTTTTAATAAACGAGTAAAAAATCATTATCCAAATGAATTGAACCAAATATTCTTATTAATCGGTTAATCGATTATCCGATTTAATTGACCAAAATTTATCAAACATACTTTAATCTAACTATTTATATTGTATTTGAATTATTTTATGCATTATATTTTATTAAAAATGCATAGTTACATTAACTTTGAAGTAGTATTTTTTCATGTCAATTATTTTCTGAAGTAATTATAATCATTGTGATAAGAACTCACCCGGCACAAGATCGGGCAATGATCTTTGAATTTTCTATCAAGATAAGTTGTCCCCAACTTTACCCTGACCAGTATTTGAAAATTTTGGATATGGTCCGAGCGCTTAATAACGGTGAAATTGGTTGAATATTGTTCTCTTACAATATTGGTTGAATATTGTTGTTAGAAAAAAAAATTAATTTATTGTATTTCTCAAATTATTTTAAAATTTATTGCAGTTTGAAAAGTGAACTTAAAGTCGGATTGAATATATTTCGTCTTTCACAAAAGTCGTGAGTGCACAAAACTAAGAAATGGGGAGAGGAAGCGGCATAGAGAGTTTTCACTCGAAGATTGCGTCAGGGAGAGCAGTTCGTCGGCAGGAAGGCTTGATCGGAAATAGGAGGCAAAAGCGGAGGGACGAAGTTACAGTTTTCGTTAACTTTGTGAGCAAGAGGATTCATAGTAACACACTGAAGGAAGCTTTTCAAGAATACGGGAATGTGTTGGATGTTTATATAGCCTACCATAACCCTAGAAGAGTAAGGAAGAGGTGTACTTTCGCTTTCATCAGATTTTCGAACGTGTGGGAAGCTATGACGGCGGTGGAGCTGGCCAACAACAGGCGGATGGATGGTTTTGTAATCAAGGTCTTTTTGGATAAATATTACAATAGAAAAGAGAAAATGATCTCAGAAGAAGGAGCCAGGTCAGGTGAACAACGAATAGGAGGTAAGGTGGACTGGTCCAAAAGGATAGACGAGTGTTCCTACAAGGAAGTGCTGCTCAACACTGGGAGCCAAAAGAACGGAAAAGTGACAGAGAAGACCATTAAAGGTTCGGAGTCGAAAAAGGAAGGAGTTGCAGCACCTATCTCTGTGGAGAACTTTGGCAGTTCGAAGGAAAGCAATACAACACTAGATAAGGGGGATAAAGGCCCAGCGGCCTATGGGTCGATGAGGACGGTGCGGATAGACAATGAGCAGGCCGACCGGAGTTGGCTGAAAAACTCACTGGTAGGTCAGATTGTACCATGTACGACGCGGAGTTCGTCCAACAAATTCTTCGGTCAGAAGGGTTTAAAGTTAACGTCCATTGCCTGATAGGGTTTTATGTCATAATTAGCTTCATTGAGGACGAACAAGTGGAAATTTTTTGGGATCTAAAAGATTTAACTTTGAAACAATGGCTCTCGGATATCGACACGTTGGAAAATTTCTGCAACTCGGAAAAACTGCTAGTATGGATTTGTTTAGAGAGAGTTCCCCTCGAGGCCTGGAATGAAAAAGTGCTGAAGCAAATCGCGGCGTGTTGTGGTAGAGTTATACATCTGGATGCTAACACTTTAGCTAGGAAGAGGCTCGATGTTGCAAGGATTCTTGTCGGGGTTAATAGCCTATCACAGATCCCCCAGTTTCTTAATATCGAGATGAACAAGAGCATTTTCACCATTAGAATCTCAGTAGCAGAGTTTGAAGATGAGAGACGGTGGCTTGATGACGTGCTAGTGGATGATGGGTCTAATGTTTCGCCGGGAAACATGAGTTGCATAATGGGAAGAGTCGAAGCCGATTCGGAGAAAGCTCAGGCTCCCAAAAATGTGGAAGCCGACACCTAATTATTACAGTTGCAAAGCACGAGTGGTTCTCGAGAGAGTCTGACACCTCGGGGTTCAGGCAAACATAAGCAAATAAGTATGGAAGAAAATATCAGAAGTGTCGGGTCCCCACAGTTAGTCGGGGAAAGCCCAATGCCTACAACACAAGGTAATGGGCCAAGCCTAGTTGGAGGGGTCAACTCCTTTGGGCCTAAGACGTCTCCTGAGCCCAGGTCCAGCGACGGGCTCATTGAAATTCCAATAATCGAAGCCTCTGAGTCCCTTTCCTCCTCAGACCAAAGCATTTCAATTGAACCGGTTTTTGACCCATCTTCAGGGTTATTCTCGGTCAGAACCAAATCCATGAAGGGGAGAAATCTTCATTTCTGCCCATTATCCAAAACACCTGGAGTGGAAAAAAGAACCATCATAAGATCTTCGGGTTCTCCGAGCCCCGTCTCTAGAAGAATTTCAGTGTCCTTGCCGGAGCAATTCTTGGGCATGTCACCGATGAAGAATTCAAACAAAGCTACAGGGAGAGGAGAGCCAAACAATTCATGGGTTACTCAGAAATCCATGCCGAGTCCAGAAAAGGGGATGTTGGAAGAAGCCAGAGCCACTTTAGAGGTATGTGAAGCGGTTGGGCTAAAATTCGAAATGGATAATGAAGCTTTGCTGGGTAAATTTGTGGAAATTGAAAGGAATGCCTATGAGTGACAGAGGAAGACGTTTTTCTTTGCGTCAATGTTGTGGGTGCTCAATTTCAGGATAAATAATTCTTTGCTTATCACATGGAACATCAGAGGCTTGGGTAGCTGTGAGAAAAGAACAGCCGTGAGGAAATTGATATCTAAAACGAAATGCAAGATTGTGCTTTTATAGGAGACGAAACTAAGGAGCGTTGATACAAAGACCATTTCTCAACTCAGTGGGCGCAGATCGAACTTTGAATACAAATATTCTACGACAGTAGGCGCAGCCGGAGGATTAATCTCGTGCTGGGATTCAAGCTTCTTCTCCTGTGATAGGTGCGTAATCGAACGAAACTTTATTGCTCTTATCGGAAAGATTGTAAGCTCTTATTTTAAGTGTACTTTGATAAACGTGTATGGTCCTAATGTGGCAAGTGAAAGAAACATTTTCTTTGAAAGATTAGCTCTGCTCATTTCTGAATTTGAATTGCCCGTTGTGATTGCCGGAGATTTCAACATAGTTAGGAATGCAGAAGAGAAGATCGGGGCTAGTTACAATAAAAAATCCATGGCACTCTTTACTGATTTTATTGAAGGGTTAGCGTTGCTTGACCCTCCACTCAATTGGGGAAATTTCAATTGGTCAAACTATAGGGGAGGTTCCAGCATTCAGTAGGCTGGACAGGGTGTTGTTTTCGCCTGAGTTTGCAAGTAAATGGCCGGACCTGTTACAAGTGCTGCACCCGAAGAGCATTTCAGACCATAACCTTGTTGGCCTAGCCTCGATGGGAGGAGAGGGGGCACAAAATACTTCAAATGGTTTGATTATCTTGCAGAAGATAAAGAGTATGTGAAGAAAATTGAAAGTGAATGCCGAAAATTCAGAGGAGGTCATATTGGTTCCATACTGCATGTGTGTAAAAAAATTTCCAAAGAGTGTGTCAAAAGGCAAGACAAAGATGACACCAAGTCATTGAGTTCACTAGAAAAAAAATGCTATGAACTGGAAACTAAGCTGATGGGCGGACAAAACATTGAAGAGAACAGAAAACAGCTTTTAACGAGTAAAAAGAACTTGTGGGAAGCTTTAAAAAGAGAAGAGCGCGAATGGATTCAAAAATCCAAGATTAAATGGGCAGTGGAGGGAGATCGGAACTCGAAATTCTTCCATATTTGCGCTTCTACCAGAAGAAGTGAGAATTTTATTGGTTCCATTAAAGTCGGGGAGGAGTGTTTCAGCAGGCCAGCCGAAGTAAGGAAAGCTATCGAGAATCATTTTAAGAAATTATATAACTGTCAGAATACCATTCCTATTGATGTTTCGAGGTGGGAATTAAATTACATTAGTCCGGAGGCAGCTTCCAGAATAGAAAGGCCTTTTACAGAGGAGGAGATCTGGGTTGCTTTATCTTTAGTGGGCTCGTCTAAAGCCTCAGGCCCGGATGGGTTCAATATGGGGTTCATTAAGAGATTTTGAAACTGTCTAAAGAAGGAAATCTTGAAGTTTTTTGAGGATTTCCACAAGGGGCAAATCCAGGAGTATGCTTTCAACCATTCTTTTATAGTTCTCATACCTAAAAAACAGAATCCAGTGTCAATTGAAGAGTACATGCCAATTAGTTTGGTGGGATGCATTTACAAGCTCTTAGCCAAGGTGCTTGCGTTGCGTTTGGGCGAAGTTGCTAGTCAGATTATTGGGGAGAAGCAGTTCGCTTTTTGTCCCGGTAAACAGTTGATCGATTGTTCACTAATTGCGAATGAAGCTATTGATTATGTGAGGAAAAGTGGCTTAGAGGGAGTAGTTCTCAAGCTAGACTTCTACAAAGCATATGATTCGGTGGATTGGGAGTTTCTAATAAACATAAAGAGGAAAATGGGTTTTGGAACATTATGGTGCAAGTGGATTCATACCTGTCTATCAACCGCGTATATTTCGGTATTGGTTAATGGGTCACCAACAGCGCCTTTTGCAATTGGAAGAGGGCTAAGACAAGGCTGCCCATTGTCACCAATGTTATTTAACATTGCAGCGGAAGGCCTCAGTGTTCTACTTCATAGAGCAAACGTTTCTGGTTTCTTTCAGGGTTTCGAAATTGGGCAAGAAAGGCTAAATCTGTCCCATATTCAATTCGCGGACGATCTTATCGTATTTAGTGGTGCAGGAGAGACTCGGATCAAAAGCATATTCAGAGTACTTAAAGGGTATGAATTAGCGGCTGGTCTCAAACTAAATCGTAGGAAATCCAAGATCATTGGCATTAACGTAGAATCTGGAAAAATCAGCAGGATGGCATCACAGTTAAACTGTCAGGTCGAAGCCCTTCCGAGTAAATATTTGGGCCTGCCTTTGGGTGAGCCGAAAAACAGCTTGAAAATATGGGACCCGATCGTGGAAAATTTCAAGAGAAAGTTAGGGGGCTGGAAATCCAAGTTGTTATCGATGGGGGGCAGAATCGCTCTAATTAAAGCAGTCCTTTCGAGTTTGCATGTGTTATATATGTCGATCTTCCCAATGCCAGTTGTTGTAAACAAGATGCTTACTAGTCTCATATCAAAATTTCTCTGGGGAGCCAAGGATAGTAAAGCAATACACTGGATAAGTAGAGACACGATCATGAGACCAAAGAGGTGTGGTGGTTTGGGCATTGCAAATTTTGCGGACAGAAATAGAGCCTTGTTGAGCAAATGGGTTTGGAGATTTGGTGTTGAGCAAAATAGTCTATGGCGAAAAGTAATCAACGCGAAGTACAAGGAAAGCGAAGACGCGCTCATTCCGAGAAAGGTTACATCCGGTAGGAAATCCTGGGTTTGGAGGAATATTGTGTCCCCATTGGCTAACCCAAGTAGTGTTGTATCACAAAATTTGCATCTCCTGGTGGGTAATGGGGAAAAGATCCAGTTTTGGTCGGATGTTTGGGCAAGGTCTGCACCAGTCAAAGACACATTTCCTAGAATCTATAACCTGGCAATCGAAAAGTCAGGACCTATTGCTAAATTTGGCAGGTTTGTTAATGAAGTGTGGTCATGGGAAGTAAGTTTGCGCAGGGATTTATTCGAATGGGAAAAGGCGGTTTGGGATGAGTTTATTGCAACTTTAGATGGAGGGACACCGGGAAGATTTCTATGTGACGGGGTTCGATGGAAAGGTGCTGCAAATGGTTTATTTAGTGTTAAAAATTATTGTGAATTATTGAATGATTGTGACAGGCCCGAAGATGAAGTTTGGACACACGTCTGGTCAAATTTCGCACCACCTAAGGTAGAAGCATTTATGTGGCGAATGGTCCATGAAAGACTCCCAACCAAAAGCGAGCTGGCAAAAAGAGGGGTAGGCGATCTTTAAAATTTGGTATGTCCTCTATGTTCTAAAGGTATAGAGACTGTAAATCATCTGTTTTGCACCTGTGAAGTCAGTTGGAGGGTTTGGACTCGCTGGTTTCATAGCTGGGGCGTTTCATTTGTAGTTCCAGGAGATGTGAAATCGTTAGTTTTAGCTTGGGTCGAAGTTAAAATCCCTAACCTTGCAGCGGAAATTTGGAAAGCAAGTCTGTTTTTATTTTACTGGTCTATTTGGTTGTACAGAAATGAGAGAGTTTTTAATGCTTGTAAAACCGATGAAAATTGTCTTTATATCAACATCCTAGCTAGATTAGGTTGGTGGTGTAAAATAAGATATCCTTGGGCTTTCCATCCCTCGGATACCCTATTGCAGGATCCCGCGTTACTCAAAAATGTAAAGGCCGAAAAGAAGTGCAAGGCGAGCTTGAAGTGGTCTAAACCTCCTGTTGGTACACTGAAATTCAACGTAGATGGGGCGGTTGCTGGTGGGTTCGGATTCGCAGGAATAGGAGGCATCTTGAGGGACTGGAACAACGTGAGTATTGCTATGTTTTCTAAATGTATTGGAACTATTGACGCCACCACTGCAGAATTGCTCACATTGAAGGAGGCAATTTGTATGTTCAAGAAATCGAAAAAAGTTGGCAATGGCGCTCTAATTCTCGAGACAGATTCATCCATGTGTGTTGATTGGTTTCGTAACCCAAGTAGGGCTCCGGGGGTTTTCGCGGGAATCATCAAGGAATGCTTAATCTGTTGCTCGGATCTAAGCTGGTCTATTCAGTGGGCCCCAAGGGAAGCCAACCATACAGCTGATAAACTTGCCAAGAGTGGTATTACTCGCCAAAAACCTTTAAGTTGGGAAAGGTAAGGACGGTTTCAGTGATGTAATAGTAGATGGATGTGGGACACTGGTGCTTTGGCATGGTAGACGCGTGCGCAGGGGAATTCTATGGATTTCAAATGTGTTTGTTTTTGCTATAATATTGCTTTAAATGTTTGTTCTTCATTAGCAAGATGCACTCTTTTTCCTCCAATTAGGCTTAGGGAGGTTTTTTAACGATGCTCTTGTTAATGAATTTTAGTATTAATAAAGTATAAATTTCAAAAAAAAAATATTTTGTCTTTGAACAATGATTGAATTTTTGTCAATAAAAAATTCAAAGTCGGATAGCTTACAGCCCATCATTGAACAGTGCAGGGAAGAAATCTGACTTTAGAAATTTATTTCACTGTTTGAAGACAGGAGAAAAGCAATTCAACTTCAATATTTTAATAAAATGTTTAAAGACGGATTGAATTCAATCCGAATTCAGATTCATTGTTTAAACTACTATAGATTTGAAAATAATCTAAAGAGTGCAACATATTAGAAAAAAAATTCTAGCAACAATATTCAACCAATTTCACCGGTAAATGAATAAATAATACACTAAAAATTGGCTTAAAGGTCGTATGATTTTCAGGAGCAGCATCAACCTTTGTCTATTATCCAAGTATGCTTCAAATTCAACACTCTGAGTTAAATGGATTGGACACAAAGTCCATGGTTGGCTATTCTTACTTACAATTTACACACATAAAACAAGATATCTCAAACATAACAGTCAATCGAATTTGACTTTGTAAACAGGCAAATAGAAATGTGAAACTCTGTTTTCTTTTTCCTTTATAAAGAAACACAAACAGGGAAGTTAAGGAGCAATAAGAATTCATTACCACTTGATGCAAGTGAGAGGTGGGTGTTTTTTAGGAGCTTCAAGACAGAAGAAACCCAGCTCTAACCTCTTCAAAAGAGTATTCAATGTGTTGAACTTGTTCAAGAATCTTTTCAAATTTATAAGCACCCAAGGTTGCTGGAGTAGCCGGTGTTATTGCCATAAGCATAGGAGCTGACGCCGTTGAAGGAGTTTTTGGAATTGGGATAGGCATCGTTTTAGGGGTTCCCTTTTCATCTTCATTCCAAGTTGTCTTGGAAGCCTTAGCCATCGGTGTCCTACAACCAGGACTCCATCCTTGTTCCTTCTGCACTTTTTTCTCATCTTCAATGGGATTCACAACGTTAGCATTGTTGTTCACCGCGAAAGAAACCGAAGAAAGCGGCTTTCGAACTCCTGGTGGCTCAATCACACCCATCTTTGCTGCACTTAAAGGCTGCTTCTTTACTACACGACCAGGAATCTCCGAGTTTCTCCTTCCTACAACATCCACAAATTCGATGGCTGAAAAAATGACTGCCTTATAATATGTTTATAAGATTAAAATAATACCTGAGTGAGTTGAAAAGCCACTGGATCGCTGGTGATTTGTCAAGCAGTTTTCGTTCATATTGGGGTAGAGATGGTTAGCAGGTTTCTCAGGCTTTACTTGCTGAAGCATTGCTCCTCCAAAGGAAAGCTTCCTATGACTGGCAGCGGTTGTCGGAGTTCTACAAGCCTTTTTCCCGGTCATGGACGGACTGGGTTTTGAACCATAAATTGATTCTTGCTCTGTCATCAGCTGCCCCTGAAGTTTCTTTTGGTTCTTTAAACAATACACACCAAACAGGTTAATATGAGAAACTTGTACCAAACTGAGGCATGAAAGAATGAGCGCATACTCTCTGTCTCTGCCTCTGTATTTCTTTTTCTTGCCTTAGGCTGCTGTAGTCCTCCAGCATAGTAAGTAGTCGTCCCTAGAAGCAATTAAAAACATTTACTAGAAAACAAGGAAATGGAAATTGGTAGATTAGGAAAATGCTTACTCCATCATAGAAGAACTCGGCCCCTCTCTCTTTCTCCCAAGCTATAGTTTTTGAAGTCAAAGCCTCCACCATTGCTACACCATAAGAATAGAAAATTATAATACTAAAATGTCAATACTCCAGGTTTGCAGTATACTTATTGCCTAGTAAATTAGTTTGCTGGAGAAATTTACCAGGAATTTTGTTAACAACGGTTCGAGCTTTCTCAGCCCGTTTCAGAATGAGGTGTGCACCTCTTCCAGCATTATAACGGTTTTCATCCTAAAGTTTGTACAGTCAGTAAGTCGTAATAATTGTGGGAAACAAGAATGCACATTATTCCATAAAAACAGGACGAGTTTGATTCCAACCCTATTGTACTCTTCCAACCAGCTCTCTTCTTCACGTGCAGCGAACCACTTCTCCACCTTCTCGAGTATTTCTTTGCGACCGACAGCTTCCTCTTTAACCTTAGAAATCTGAAGGTCAATTTGTTCCAACAAGTACAGAGGATCAATGGCACCTGCAAAACATTTTCGGTAGGATAACAAATAGAGTATTAGTGAATCATGGCCCTTCCAGGCAGAGTTCGTTATAGAGACACTCCTCAAAAATTGGAAAACTTCAAACTGCTGCTGAAAGCTCACATATCACAGGGTAACAAAACAAATCTCTTCATGTTATAAAAAAATAATATAACTAGCAATGAATTGTAATACTTACCAGATTCCATAGCTTCAATCGAGTAATCAGTTGAAACAAGTGCTTCCATTACCATGTGAGTCCTTCTGCACTTGTCCTCTAATTCAACCTTCTTTTTCAGAACAATTTCCTTCATTTTACCTGTTTTGAGTAACTGCAGCCTAGACACTTCCTCCTCAACCTACATGAATTCACTCGTTACAGATAGTTCAATACAATTCATTTGAGACTAAAATATGTTGTAACCTTTTTAATAGAGTCAAGGGAGAGCATATTGGGCTCTGTAAATTCAGGTTCAGAAGCTGCAATTTTACAGGTAACATTCAGAAACATCTTTTGTTCCTCCACTGGCGTATCCATCAGATACCAAAGCTCCAACAAAGCAGATGCAAGATCTTGAATCTGGTAGAGGCACAGCACAAAGGGTCAGAAGTGCCAAACACAAACAAATGTTCAAGATGTTACATAAAATGAAAACAAAACCACTATTTTTATTATAGTACTAACCTTCTGTATTCTCTTTATCTTTAGCTCCAGCAGGCTTTGAATTTGAGCATCCAACAATGCAATTGTACTGTTACTTGCATCTTTTACTCCATTCAAATCATCCAAGCCAGGGTGGATTCGGCAAACTGTTTGTTTGAAATCCATACCAAGAACTGTGCACAGTGAGTTTATGGTATATACGTGGTCTTGCACCTGATTCAAACGATTGATCTGCAGATGGCTTTAAAGTTATATCAGTAATAGCTATCATTTTTAAAGTACTACTCAAATATATAAGATCCTAAATTACATGCGAGTTGTCAAACAGTATAAATACACTAATTCTATGCTCTCAAATATCAAGACTTGCTGCTAGTATGGTCATTAAGGCATAACTGGTCATAGGGACTAACCTTGTCATTTTGAAGTTCACGCAGCTCACTATGCAATTGTTCGAGTCTTTTTAGGGACAGATTGGTCTCGTCAACAAACACCTGATTACCATTTTGTTGGTTAACCCCCAAAATCTCATTTGACAGTTTTTGTATCTGCCCTACAACTCCAACAAACTGATTAATTCTTTCCGCTTTCTTCCTACGCATATCCTCCAACAGTGGAATAAGGGTTTCAAGCTCTTCCGTCAAGTTAGCACCAGGCTTCAAATCATACTGAATAAAGATAACTAATTACATAAAAACACTTTGCAAAATCCAAAACAAGCCCATGTTAACAACTACAAATCTAATGATTATACACTAATAACTGCACTTACAGGCACCGAGTTCTCTCCCATAGAAGTAAAGATATCTGAAAGCTCTGCCATGGCAGTGGCAATATCTCGTTGCAATTTAGTTCTGCAATCTTTGGCCTCTTCTATCTTTTTCATGTAGACCTGGAGGCATTCTCGTTCAACTTCAAAAAGCGTTGTATCCCATCCACCATCAGTCTCCCCAACTTCATTCCGTATTTTCTGTAATAAATAAAAGAATGTTAGCTTTTGGTTACATTAGTATCATCTTAAGGGAAAACTTAATTCTTGCATGAGTTTAAAATAGTTTATAATGATATAAATACAAATCTAAACTTAAAATTAGAATTTAGAAAGAACAACACTTATTCAAAATAAGTAAAATATTTTCCTCCTCTTTATTCAAACTAAGTGATGTGTGGGGATAACTCATGAGGAAAAGATAACACTCCTACAGATGTTACAAAGAATGGAAAATTACAAAATATGCTTTGAGAGATCTTAAGGAGGACCTGTAATTCACACAGTAAAGAGCCGCAAGATTTTTCAATGCGGGCAAAGTGCTCACTATAATGATTCGACATGGAGCCGGCAATGTTCTGCAACAACAAGAAGCCTCTTTAGCCTCGCAAACATTGATTTTATGCAAGTAAAACAGAACGGGGGGAAAATAGAACCTGATCGTGACGGTGCAGATTTATGGATTGTTTTCATTTAATTTCTAAAAAAAGTAGAGATAAAAGAAATAAAACATTCGATATTGATTATCGATTATCAATCGAGTGAATAACACACACTAAACACAGTGCTTTTTTAACTTTTTTTTTTTCTTTTGCATTCTCGCCGACCAAACAGATGGCATCATAATTAAGCTAAAATTGAACAGATAAACAAAAAAAAATCAGGCATGAACAGGGAAGTCGGAGAAAAGTGAAATTACCGTGAAAGTTTTCGAAATTAAGTGTCGTCGCTGAGTACAGAAGGGGATGATTGATGATCGGAGGTTCAATTCGAAAATAAATTAGAGTAGATCAGGGAATCGATGATAAAAGTAGCTAAAGAGAAAAGGTATCGTAACGCTTGAATTTTGAGCAAGGGATTGTGAGCGGGAAAGAGCGTTATGCAGGGGTTGTGGAAATAGATAACAATGGAAATTTAAATTTGACACTGACATCAGTATCTTTACCCACTAGGTGGCCTCTTCATCTCAAATAATATAGTGTTAATTTCAGGAGATTCGAGTTTAATTAATTTTGATATATATAAAAAATAATTTAATTGAATTTTTTTAGGAGAATTCAACAATTTATTGAATTGAATTGAATCGAATCGATGATGGTGAAATTATTTTTAATGGTACATGGTTTAGGGTATAGGTTTAAGAGTTTAAGGTTGAAGGTTAATGATTAAATTATTTTTTATAAAGAATAGGGTCAAATTAAAATAATATTTAAATAATGAGGATTCAATAGAAATACAGAAATACGTGAGGTACTAAATATATAGTTTACCCTTATTAAAAAAATAAAATTTTAATATATATAAAAAATAATTTAATTGAATTTTTAAAAAAAATTATTAATTGTATAATGAGCTCATGCATAACGCTCTTAATCAGTGTGTTATCTATTTAAATTTTTTTTGTTTATCTGTTCAATTTTAGCTTAATTATGATGCCATCTGTTTGGTCGGCGAGAATGCAAAAGAAAAAAAAATGTTAAAAAAGCACTGTGTTTAGTGTAAGGCTTTTAATCAGTGTGTTATTCACTCGATTGATAATAGATAATTAATATCGAATGTTTCATTTCTTTTATCTGTATTCATAAATATTCTTAACTTTTCGACATAAAAATTTAAATCCGCATTTTTTAGGATGAACATAATTTGCATTTTTAGTGAAGTAGTTGTTGAGTTGATTTATAATGGGTATGTTTTATAATAGAATTAAATGCATTTTATATTGTATGATTGCGTTGCATTTAATATGATGATTAGGTTAGTTCTTTGTGGGGGCATTGGGATCAATAAATCATAACCAAGGCATTTGAAATTCAAATGTTGCATCGTGTAAGTGGACCACTATTTCAACTTTTAAAAGTTGAATCATCTCCCGTCGAACCAAATTGCTGATATATACCAACCATAAAAGAAGTAAAATGGTAATTTGATCTGAATCTGATTCGATCCGAAGGAATTTATCCGATCCATATTTAATTGAAAAAAAATCTGAATCCGAATCCGAGTAAAATGTTCGAGTCCTAATAGGATATGGGTTGGATATGGATCATGCCAAGATCCGATCCGAATCCGAATCCGATCCATATCTGAGTCCGAATCAAAATATTTAGGGCTTTTAACTCCTTAAAACAAAATACCATGTATAATATTTACATTAAAACAAGAAGACAACATAAATAAAGTAAAAAGTTAAACTAAATACATTAAAAGAAACATAACTACATATATTTTTAAACGAGAACATAAATGTATATATTAGGTAATTTGAAATAATAGTAAAAATAAAATTAACTTTATATATATATATATATATATATATATATATATATATTAAAAGTGATAATAAAAATATAAATGTCTTAAAAATGTAAGTTAAATAATAATAATATTTATTATGATTTATATATATTAATTAACCTTAATATAGTGTAATATATCTATTTATACCATATGCATGTATAAATAAATATGAAAAAAACAAATGCAAAATCAAGTCATAGATAAACAAACAATAAAATAAATACAATGGAGAAACAAATAAATGTAAATATCAATGAATTACTAAAAATTAAGAAAATTAGTGAATGAAATAGTAAGTAATGTGCAATCGATAGATAAAGTTATGATATATTATGCTAAAATTATGAATTAAAATAGAAAGCAAATTAAAAGCATAAACAATAAACACAAAAAATTAGATGTAGTCAACAAATAAGAGATAAAAATGAACAAGTGTAGAATTAAATGCGTAAGAAATTAAATATACAAAATTATGGACTGATTTGCACGAAAATAAAATTATTAGAGGGTCAAAACACAATATACCCTAAAGACGCTAAAATTCGCGAATCTACCCCTCAGACTTAGGTCAAGACTAGGGATAACAATTTAATCCGAATCCAAAAACTCTGATCTAAATGCGGTTGAAACAAATCCAAATCCGATCCGAAAAAATCCGATCCAAAAATAATCCGATCCAAATCCGTTTAAAAAAAATCTAAATCCGAATCTGAAAAAATATCTGAGTCCGATTGTAATGGATTCGGACTTGAATTTTATACAATCCGATCCAAATCCGATCCATTGTCATCCCTAAAAAGAAGGTCCCCAAAAAGCCTTTCAAACTTGAAGATTTTGGGTGGAGCAAGTGTTCCCAAAATCACGTGTTATAAAATAACATTGAATCTCCTGTGTGGATATAGATATGTCATTATATGATACTATCTATTCATATATATATTTTTAAAATTTTGACAACGTACACACGAGTACTCGAACCTAGATCTCTTTGGATGAATATCATACTCTTTCTCGCTTGAATCACTCGTGTTTATATGTAGAAAAGTATGCTCGAGTCTCGACCATATGAAGTATGGTTTCAATTTTGCAACACAAATTCTTTAAAGGTTTATTTATTTATTTATATATTTTTAAAGATCATACTCGTATATCTAAATTCATATATCCACCCAATAAAAACAATTAGACATAAATATTTCGAAATAAGCGATGTCACCAAAAAATATGTTCCAAAACACAATACAATTTCTTGAGAGACCTTTCAACATGCTACTTTTTTATGTGAAAAATTAGGAACATGTTCAAGGTTAGTTTTATTTTAAAATATTTTGGAATGTTTTTTAGGATTATGTCTTAGGGTTGATTATTATTGTTGTTTGTTTGTTACTTACATAAAAAATTTAGGAACATGTTTAGAGATTGATTTGCTTTATTCTCGTGTCTTGTAATACAGTTCAATTGCATGATTAATTTGAGTATGATCTGTTTTTACGACTTAATTTTAATTGGTATTCTTATTTAGACTTGGGGTTTTCTTTTCTGAAAAACTTGTAAATATGGAGTCACTTGTTTTTTACTAATTTAGATTAATGAATGTTGATTTTTTAACTCTAATTCGAATAACACAATACTAAAACAGATGTTATCTTAAAATAAGCGTTGTAAAGGTGCTAATCATTCACTTCACTCACTTCACGTAACTAACCCCAAATTCATATTTAATAAGTAAAATAAATCGGTTCATTTAAAACTTCTTGTTTCGTTCATGTTTATGTAATCCTAATCTAAATAAAGTAGGTGATTAGCCACACCTAATTAAAAAAAAGGTACGCATCGAGTCCATGTTTTGAATTGTTTTTGCGTTTAACCTATTTGATTTTTTTCAGTTTCGACACAGTGTTTTTAACTTCTTATGTAATTTAACTTGACCTAACACATGCAGTATCAATAAAAAATTAAAATTACTTCCTTCGTACTATTATTTTTTCTCTTATTGATTTTTTAAAAGTCAAATTGACTATAATTATTTTAAATAATTAAATTTTTATAAAATATATATTTTAAAACTATTTGATTGAAGATTTATAAAATATATTTGTCATATTTTTATAATAATAAATAAGAGTTAAAAAAATTAACCTAAAAAAGTTAATATAAGACAAATTTAATATTACAAAGGGTCTATAAAACTTAGACCGGCTCTATCATTATTGACCATGAAACATCAGGCTATTACTAGAGCCTTCGGCACCTCGTTCACCTCTCCATGGAATATCGAAATTATATTTTTTATTCTTTATTCATTCTTTATTCAACTGAATATATTTGTTTTTATTTATAATTTAAGCCTTAAAAGTAAAATAGTATTCAAACTCTATTTTTTCAAGATAAGTTTCTAATGTATTTTTCTTTTGTTTAGATAAGTGATGTTTTATTATCCAAAAAAGCAGCTCAAAAGCATTGCAACAAAACCCTATATATGCAATTAGGCACCCACCCCCTTAGGGAATTCCTCAATTAGCACAAATCCACCTATTTACATCATCCATGTATATCTCTCTATCATGTACTTTTATACATACAGTTTGCTTTATACAATCAAGTAAACTACTCCAATCCCGTTTCTAATGTATTTTCCGTTCAAGTAGGTGCTTAATGTTTTATTCTGTAGCTATTTTGATTTTTTTCGTCAACGATCGTTAAAAAAATCTCATCACCCAATCAGGGGGCGAACCTACCGTAGTGCATGATAGGTCCCTTGAACTACCATTATTTTTCCAGATAAACTACATTTGTGGTCATCGACATATTGTTTTTTTTATTTTGGTCACCAAAGTATTATTTTTGATAAATTCACACTAAAATTTCATTCTTGTTTCTATTTTGGTTACTAATTTTATGTTTTTTCCTGTTTTGGTCACAAACATATTATTTTGTTTTTTTTTTCACTGAGCTATTATTTTTCTTGTTAGTCTTTTAACAACGAGTGACCAAAACTGAAAAAATGTAACGTTGGTGACGGTTTTGTAAAAAATAATAGTTCGGTGAGCAAAATTGAATATTTTTAATGACAATGGTTGTGATAAAATCGAATTAAAAGTTTATTAACTATAATGAAAGGTTTTAGATTCAAATGATCAAAGTGAAAGCGTATTAAAAGTTTAGGGACTACCAGTGTAGTTTACCTTACAAATATAAGCATCTTTTAAATAAAAAATCAACCCTTAATTATTATTATTATTGTTGTTGTTGTTGTTTTGAGCTCCAAGTCTATTTTTTTGTCAAACAAATATTTAAACTAACATTCTATAACCATTTTAAGTATATTTATTAGCTATGTTAAGAAATCTTGGTTAAATACATTGACATTTATGTCAAAAATTTTATTTAAAATATTGATTTAAAATTAAAAAATTTAATTTAATTTAAATAAAATTTAAAACTAGTAAAAAAAATTAGCTCTCAAATAAACATGTTTACCTCAAAAAAATTGTTTCTAATCATGTAACCCTTTTCATTTGGAAAAGCTCTTCTTGTTCATACCATTTTGAAACCAAAATTCCTCTTCAGTTTTTTTCCCGATAAATTGTAATCAATTTGAGTGTTTGAAAACTAAAACGATTTTGATTTTGTAATTTGTGAAACCGATATTTTAATTTTGATATAACTAAAGAACCTAAGGACTAAATTGAAAATGTGAAAACGAATTTTTAAGTCCTCAAACACCCCTACATGTTTTGAAGAATATGTCTAAGTTAAAAACTAAGTTTATAAAATATTTTCTAAGTGTTCTTAAAGCCAAAACAATGATTTTCGAGTCCCTGTTTCGAAACGGCCTAAGGCGTTTCGAAACAGTTTTTGAAACTATCAACCCATGTTTCGAAACACTGTTTCGAAACGGGTATCGAAACGATTTCAACACTACCAACCCATGTTTCGAAACAAGTTCTGAACCGGCTTTAGAACATAGAGACACCGTATCGAAACGACACTCAGTGTTTCGAAACGGTTCTTCATTTGATTTGAAAAATATGACAGTTGCAAGTTTTTAACTGATTTTTAACAAACCGTTAAGGCCTTTCGAAACGATCTCAAGACGTTACGATACGACCCTTGACAGTGGCAAAACGTTTCGAAACAAGTTTCGAAACGACTCTTAGCGTATCGAAACAGGTCTTACCGTTTCGATACGGGCTCTTTAATGCACCCCAACGGCTCTTTCTATTTTGGTCTGTTTCAAAACAGGGTCGGGCGTTTCGAAACGGTTGGTTGCAGACTGCATTTATGGAGGTGAGATAACACCTCCAACGGCTCTATTGATGAATGCAACAACCACAACGGCTAGAAATCAATGAGAATGTATAAAAGAGACCTCTAAAAGCTCCAGCAACAACTATTGATCCAAAAGCAAACATTCAAACATCAAATCCAAGCATTTGTGCCTAAATCCCAATATTGTCTAGAAACCCCAATTGTATTTTTCATTCTTATCATTTCAATTGGGTTGAGTGCTTGTAATTGGGCTACAATTTGTATTGAGAGATACTTTCTTAGCCAACAAATTCTTTGTTTTATTTGTGTGAGGATTGGGTTAAATTTTGGGTAAAAAATTTAACCGAAAATTGTAAGGGTTACCTCCTTAGCCTAGAAAAGGGGAAGAGCAATTAGTGGAATTGTTGCAAATCCTTAGTGAAGCTAAGGTAGTGGATGTAGAGTTCATTTGGAACTTGAACCACTCTAAAATTCCTTGTCAATCTTTTTATTTGCAATTTCCACCACCAAGAACATTAAAAATCCAATTCACCCCCCTCTTGGTTTAGTTCGATCATTCGATCCACTCAACAATTGATATCAGAGCCTACCTCTTTGAGGATTAACAACCACAAGAGGAGTTCCTAGGAAGAGTGTGATCATCAAAATATCAAGAAATGGCTTCTACCTCCAGTTCGGGCATGTATGAGTCTCAATCCACTACAAACCACCATTCTTCAATGGTGACAACTATCCGTTTTGGAAGAATAGAATGCACCTCTTCATCAAGTCCAATGACTACTTGGTTTGGGATGTAATTGAAGATGGCCCCTACATTCCATTGAAGCAAGATAGTGAAGGGAAGATGGTTTTGAAGAAAAAGGTGGAGATGAGTGAAGAAGAAAGGAGAAAGATTCAAATAAATGACAAAGCTCTCCACATGCTCTTTTGTTCATTCGGTCCAGACATCTACTCCAAAGTATCATCCATTGAGAGTGCCAAAGAAGTGTGGGACACTCTTGAGACTACCTATGAGGGAACCAATGATGTCAAGGAAACTAAGATTGGAATTCTCAATCTTAGTTATGAAAATTTCAAGATGGAGCCCGATGAGATGGTGTCCAAGATGTTTGATCGGTTCTCCGCCATAGTCAATGGGCTCAAAGGATTTGGAGAAACAATACCGGAAGACAAGCTTGTCCGGAAGCTACTCTACTCACTTCCCGAGTCTTGGGATGGGAAGAGAACCGCCATCATAGAAGCTAAAAATTTGAAGACTTTAAAGCTTGATGAGCTAGTGGGTTCTCTCCTTACTCATGAGATTATGAAGCAAGGAAGGGAAGAAGAGAAGAAGAAGGAAGAGAAGAGAGTAGAAAAGCTAGAGGTGGAAAAGAAGAAGAAGATGGGAATAGCTCTCAAAGCTTCATTACTTGAGGAGAGCTCTTCTAGTGAGGAGGATGAGCTAGAAGAATTGGCTATGATAGCCAAACGATTCTCACGCTTTATGAGGTCCAACCGGGGAAGAAAAATTCAAAGGAAGATGGACTTCAAAGGTAAAAACAAAGAAGAAGCAAGGGATCAAATCATTTTCTTCGAGTGCAATAAACCAGGCCACATACGTTCGGAGTGCCCTCAACTCAAGAAGAAGGGATTTGAGAAGAAGAAGAAGCTCAAAGCCAAGCTTGCTACTTGGAGTGATGAGGAGTCATTGGAGGATGACGAACGAGAAGTGGCCAACCTTTGCCTCATGGCACTTGAGGAAGATTCATCTATGGTAACCTCTAACTCATCATCTTTTGATTTTACTTATGATGAATTAAATGATGCATATGATGAGTTGCAAGAGGTCTATGATGAATTAGTTGAGAAATACAAGGAGTCGGTCATTAGGAATAAGAAAATTATTTCGGAATTAAATGATAAAAATGACTCACTTTCTCAAGCTAATTTAAAATTTGAGAAAAAGATTTTAAGGTTGAAAGATGAGCTAAAATTCTTCCAAGATGAAAATGTTGACCTTAATAATCTTTTATCTCAATGTAATAGTGAACACCAAAAGGTGTTAGATGAGCTTAACAAGCTCAAGGAGTCCTTTAAAAATGTTGGTAGTGTGAAGCATGAAATAGGTGAATCTTCTAAAACAAACCAACCTAAGAAAATGACCAATAACTACAAACAAGGTAAACTTCCTAGACATAGTAGAACTAAAAGGGTTAGAAGTGTATGGGTTCCTAAGGAACTTGTAAAATCTAATAATATTGTTGCTATGTCACCTTGGATCCCTAAGGGAACCAAGTTAATGGGAGCTAACACTCATGGACCCAAAATGATTTGGGTACCAAAAACAAAAGCTTAATATCTTTGTTTGTAGGGGGGCATTGCTACAAGGCCAAAGCACAAAGTCAAAACTCATGGTACCTTGATAGTGGATACTCAAGGCATATGACCGGAGACAAGAGTAGATTTATGGATCTAAAGCCAAAAAGTGGAGGGGTGGTGACATTTGGTGACAACTCCAAATGCCACATCAAAGGTATTGGCTTCATAGGTAATCACTCTACTATTCTCATTGAAAATGTCTTGTATGTCGATGGTCTTAAACACAATTTATTGAGCATAAGTCAATTGTGTGATAAAGGATTTAATGTTTTATTTGATAAAAATGAGTGCAAAATTGTTGACATTAAATCTAATAATATTATGCTCATAGGTCATCGCATAGGGAACATATACATGGTGCATCTAGATGACATACATACATCTCATGCATGCTTAGTATCACAAAATGAAAATGATGCATGGTTGTTGCATAGGAAACTAGGACATGCTAGCATTAGTGTTTTAGAAAAACTAGTTTCCCTTGATCTAGTTAGAGGTTTACCCAAGATTAAATTCTCAAACGATAAAATTTGTGATGCATGCTCTAAGGGTAAACAACATAAGTCTTCCTTTAAATCCATTAATGATGTTTCTACTAGTAGATGTGTACAACTTATCCATATGGATTTATTTGGGCCAATTAGGACTATGAGCTTGGGTGGTAAATCTTATGCATTTGTACTTGTTGATGATTTCTCTAGATTTACTTGGGTTCTATTTTTAAGTACTAAAGATGAGGCTTTAGAAAAATTCATCACATTTTCAAAACTAACCCAAAATGATCTTGAACTTAGAATTTAACATATTAGAAGTGATCATGGAACCGAGTTTCAAATTTTAGGATTTGAAGATTTTTTGAATGAAAATGGTATTAGCCACAATTTTTCAGCTCCTCGAACTCCTCAACTAAATGGGGTAGTTGAGAGGAAAAATAGAACTTTACAAGAAATGGCTAGAACCATGCTTTGTGAAAATAATTTACCTAAATATTTTTGGGCGGAAGCCACAAACACCGCTTGCTATATTGTTAACCGAGTAATGAATAGGCCAATTTTAAAGAAAACACCTTATGAGATTTTAAAATCTAAAAAGCCTAGCATTAGCTACTTTCACCCTTTTGGTTGCAAGTGTTTTGTTTTAAATAATGGAAAAGACAACTTAGGTAAATTTGATGAAAAAAGTGATGAAGCTATTTTTATAGGATACTCTTTAACCTCTAAAGCCTATCGAGTATTTAACAAAAGAACTTTAGTAGTAGAAGAATCTATACATGTTGTATTCGATGATAACCTCCTTCCAAGGAAGGATTCTTGTGATGATGATGATGTAGGAATCATAAATGCCTTTGATGGAGGACAAACTTCAAAGGAGGATAAAATTCCAACAACAAAAGAAGAGGACACACAAGATCCACCTCTTGAAGCCTTGAAGGAATTGGCTCTTGAGGAAAAGGAAGTGAGCTACCCAAGGGAGTTCAACTATGTCAAAGATGGTGAAATCTTGGGTGATCCATCCAAGGGGTAACCACTCGATCTTCTCTTAGATTAATGAATCATGTTGCATTTATCTCATGCATAGAGCCTAAGAATATAAAAGAAGCATTGAAAGATGATTTTTGGATTATGGCTATGCAAGAAGAGTTAAATCAATTTGAGAGAAGTAACGTTTGGACATTAGTTGATAGGCCTAGTAATCAATCTACCATAGGAACTAAATGGGTCTTTAGGAACAAGCTAGATGAGAGTGGTAACATTGTGAGAAATAAAGCTAGACTAGTAGCACAAGGTTACACTCAAGAAGAGGGAATAGATTTTGATGAAACCTATGCACCCGTAGCTAGAATGGAAGCCATTAGGATGTTGCTTGCATATGCATGTTATCATGATTTCAAGCTTTTCCAAATGGATGTTAAAAGCGCGTTTTTAAATGGTTTTATAAATGAAGAAGTGTATGTGGAACAACCACCGGGTTTTGAAGACTCAAATCCAAATCATGTTTTCAAACTCACTAAAGCTCTTTATGGTTTAAAACAAGCTCCTAGAGCTTGGTATGAAAGGCTTTCAAACTTTTTAATTGAAAAGGGTTTTGAAAAAGGAAAGGTGGACACTACACTTTTTATAAAAATGTATAAAAATGACATCTTAGTAGTACAAATTTATGTTGATGATATTATTTTTGGTTCTACTAACGAATGTCATTGCAAAGAGTTTGCTAAGCTAATGCAAGGTGAATTTGAGATGAGCATGATGGGGGAGCTCTCATTCTTTTTGGGACTCCAAATCAAGCAAAGGAAGGATGGCACCTTCATCAATCAAGCAAAGTACATAAAGGATATGCTCAAGAAGTTTGGCTTGGAGAATGCAAAGCCTCAAGCCACACCTATGAGCTCATCTACAAAGCTTGACAAAGATGAAGGAGGTAAGTGTGTCGACTCCAAGCTTTACCGTTCTATGATTGGATCATTGCTTTACCTTACCGCAAGTAGACCGAATATCTTGTTTAGTGTTTGCTTGTGTGGTAGGTTTCAAGCTAGTCCTAGAGAGTCTCACCTTATAGCCGTTAAGAGATTCTTTAGGTACCATAGAGATACTCCTTGTTTAGGTCTTTGGTACCCTAGAGACTCCACCTTCAACCTTCATGCTTATTCGAATGCAGATTATGGGGGATGTAAAATCGATAGAAAGAGTACTTCGGGAACTTGTCAATTCCTAGTTAGTATGCTCATATCTTGGTTCTCTAAGAAACAAAATAGTGTGGCCTTATCTACCACCGAAGCCGAGTACATATCCTTAGGGAGTTGTTGTGCTCAAGTCCTTTGGATGAAGCAACAACTCTTAGATTATGGTATTAAAGTTGAAACCATACCCCTAAAATGTGATAACACTAGTGCTATATGTTTGACAAAAAATCCCATCCAACACTCTAGAACCAAACACATAGAAATAAGGCATCATTTCATTAGAGATCATGTCCTTAAAGAAGATGTGGTTATAGAGTATGTTGACACCTTAAATCAATTAGCGGACATATTTACAAAACCTTTAGACAAAGAGCGTTTTTGGTCCCTTAGGAGAGAGTTAGGTCTAGCTAGCATATCTTGACCTTTTAGGACCTCGTTTGTGCTTAAAATTGCTTGATCTTGTGAAATGCCATGTTTATGTGTTTTTACTCCTAATTTCATCCATGCCTATAGCTAGGGGGAGTATGTTTATGTTTGCATATGTTTTTCCTGCTCATTCATGTCATTCATGCAAGTTAGGCCTTAGAAAAATTCATTTTTCTGCACTTTTAGAGCCTCATCTGCACTTCCAGGCCCAGGTGTATCGAAACGGATGAACCTGTTTCGATACGGTTGCTTTAAATTTCTATCTGAGAGGAGGGCGTTTCGAAACGCCTTCCAAGGGTTTCAAAAGGTTTTGGCTACTGCCAAGGGGTGTATCGAAACAAGTTTCGATACAAGTCAACGGGGATTCGATACGGTCAAACCCGTATCAAAACGGTCAGCTGGAGTTGAAAAGTCGGTCAATATTTCAAGCCCGCGTTTCGAAACGGTCAAGCCCGTTCCGAAACGGTTTCGCGGACTGCTTTAAAGGGGCTTTTAATGATAAAGTTTAACACAAATTAAAACTCTCCTAAAAACCTAAAAACCCTAGTTTTGATTTTTCCCTATAAAAACCCTCTAAACCTCTTTGTTTTTCATCAAATCTTGAGAGGTTTTTCTCTTAAACTCAAGTCTAAGCAAGCTTCAACAATCTTGTGCAAGGATTTTTTCTCTATTCATCCAAAATCCCAAATTAAGGTATTCTCTTTCTTTTTCTTTTTCCTTCAATTTATGTTCGAATCTTAGGTTAGAAATTTTTATTTTTGTATATTTTATATGTTTTTATGTTTGGGTTTTTCATATCTTGTAAATTTTTTTCAAAACCTTCAATTTTCTGATTCGAATATAAAAAATTTCACTCGTATTTTTCTTTACTGTTTTTCTCTGAATTTTTTTTTGTTTTTGTTTTTGTTTTGTTTTGTATATTTGTTTTAAAAACTTGTTTTTAAACCTAAGTGAGATTTATCATTGGATTGAATTTCGAAATCTCATGCATACACTTAATTTTTTTTAAATCGCTTGCTTAATGATTTTAGGATGACGGAGAACGTTAGCAAAAAGCGTAAGACCGGTCAAGCTAGTGAATCGAGTATTCGTCCCAATCTCACCCAACTTTTTCAGAAAACTCTTCGAACTCAAGAGATGAGAGATCGATTCACTTATGTCAAGGAGTACGAAGTTCGACGTGAGCGTGCCATTGATCTCAAATTTCTTGACTCCGAGCGTTTCCTTTTTCGTTACCTCGATCATTTGAGAGAATGGAGTTTCGTTGGTCTTTTGAGCATCCCGGACATTTGCTACAAACACATGGTACTCCTCTTTTACTCCAATGCTCAATTTATCAATAATGAAGATAATACCGAAGTGGTTGGCCTTGAGTCTTCTATCTTGGGCAAGACGATTGTTGTTGATGTTCCTCTTTTGGAGTCTACATTTTCTCTCAAGGACGAAGGTCTTACGAATGAGAGTCACTTTGGTTCTCACACCGGCTCGGTGCTTACCTTGGATGCGCACGATCGATTCCTCCATTTGATGGTCTCACGGTTTCTTCGCCCCTCTGGAGGTAAATATTCTCACATTCGTCAAGTTGACTATTTTTGGCTTGAATGTTTCCGTCGTAGTGAGCGCCCTAATCTAGTTAAGATCATATTTGCTGAAATTGTTAACAATGTTAAGCTTCGTGACACCGATGCCCTGAAATCCTTCACTTATGGAACGGTCTTAAGTCACATCTTTAGCAAGCTTGGTCTCGATTGCACCTACGACTCTCCGGAACCCCGCAAGTCAAAAATTGGTTAGTCCTCTCTCCGTAAGTCCGATTTTCGCTATGTAAACAATGGACGGTGGGAACGTGTTGATAGGGAAGCACCTCTTCCTCCTCCCGTTGAACGTCAACCACAAGCTCAAGTTGTGAACAATGAAGCTCTCACGGCTTTCCTTACCGAGCGGTTCAACGCCATGGACACTAACATGGCTTCGGGCTTTGGTGCTATCAATACTCGTTTGCAAAATGTAGAGGATCGACTCCAATCCCTTGAGAATCAACACTCGGCCATGGATATGTCCTTCTCTACCTTTTATGGCCAATGGATGAAGTTTCGTCAATCTCAAGTCAAGAGCGATGATGAGTCCTCGGATGATGATGGTGACGACGAGGCCTAGGTTTATCATGACATTTCATATTAGCTATGCATTTTAGGATTAAGTTTGCATCTTTACTTTCATTATGTTTTATGAACCTATGCTTTTGATTTTATTTGGGATTATGCTTTGAACATATTGTTGAAGATTTATGTTTTGGATATTTTAATTTTATGAATTAATATTATTGTTGCTTATTGCTTAATGATTATTGTTATTAACCCCATCTCTTCTCTTGAGCCTTGTTTATTTTTTTTGATCTAACAAAAAGGGGAGAAGTAATCTAAGAGCCAAAATTCGCTTTAATTGTTTAAAGTGTTTTTAAGTTTTAAACTTTGAACTTTAAATTTAAATCCTTTTAAAACTTTAAAAACCTATCTTAAATTGAGAGGGAGTTAGAATGTATTCGAAATTTTCAAAACTCTTAAAAATTCTAACTTTGGTTTTGTTATATCAAAAAGGGGGAGATTGTGAAACCGATATTTTAATTTTGATATAACTAAAGAACCTAAGGACTAAATTGAAAATGAGAAAACGAATTTTTAAGTCCTCAAACACCCCTACATGTTTTGAAGAATATGCCTAAGTTAAAAACTAAGTTTATAAAATATTTTCTAAGTGTTCTTAAAGCCAAAATAGTAATTTTCGAGTCCCTGTTTCGAAACGGCCTAAGGCGTTTCGAAACAGTTTTTGAAACTATAAACCCATGTTTCGAAATGGGTGTCGAAACGATTTCAACACTGCCAACCCATGTTTCGAAACAAGTTCCGAAACGGCTTTAGAACATAGAGACACCGTATCGAAACGATACTCAGTGTTTCGAAACGGTTCTTCATTTGATTTGAAAAATATGACCGTTGCAAGTTTTTAATTGATTTTTAACAAACCGTTAAGGCGTTTCGAAACGATCTCAAGACGTTTCGATACGACCCTTGACAGTGGCAAAACGTTTCGAAACAAGTTTCGAAACGACTCTTAGCGTATCGAAACAGGTCTGACCGTTTCGATACGGGCTCTTTAATGCACATCAACAACTCTTTCTATTTTGGTCTGTTTCGAAACAGGGTCGGGCGTTTCGAAACGGTTGGTTGCAGACTACATTTATGGAGGTGAGATAACACCCCCAACGGCTCTATTGATGAATGCAACAACCACAACAGCTAGAAATCAATGAGAATATATAAAAGGGACCTCTAAAAGCTCCAGCAACAACTATTGATCCAAAAGCAAACATCCAAACATCAAATCCAAGCATTTGTGCCTAAATCCCAATATTGTCTAGAAACCCCACTTGTATTTTTCATTCTTATCATTTCAATTGGGTTGAGTGCTTGTAATTGGGCTACAATTTGTATTGAGAGATACTTTCTTAGCCAACAAATTCTTTGTTTTATTTGTGTGAGGATTGGGTTAAATTTTGGGTAGAAAATTTAACCGAAAATTGTAAGGGTTACCTCCTTAGCCTAGAAAAGGGGAAGAGCAATTAGTGGAAATGTTACAAATCCTTAGTGAAGCTAAGGTAGTGGATGTAGAGTTCATTTGGAACTTGAACCACTCTAAAATTCCTTGTCAATCTTTTTATTTGCAATTTCCACCACCAAGAACATTAAAAATCCAATTCACCCCCTCTTGGTTTAGTTCGATCATTCGATCCACTCAATATAATCTTTTTAAAAAAATTCTAGAACTACAAATCTGTTTTGAAATATAAAATTCATATTTGTTTGCACAACAATTGCCACTATCAATATTTAATTTCACTCGAGTAAGTTTTCTGTTATTTAAAACACAATTACACCAATGTAAAATGGTTATAATCTCTCAAACATATTTACACGGTATATATTGGTTCTTCAATGTCAATATGTCTCTACTATAGATCATTTTTGCTTGCATAACAATCACCCTTTATCGATATATTATTATACTGGTGTAAATTCATTCTATATTAGTAAACTAGTTGGTGAATTACCAAGTTTAAATTCATGGATCCACCCCTGCATCCAGTCATTGCATGACATGTGACCTATTTATTAATTTTTGTTTAAAAAAATGAGGAAATCATTAAAAATTTCAAACAAACCCTAAACTTTAATATTTTAAACAAACCCTAAATCTATTAACCCCAAATTACCAAAGCCCATTACCGCCGCTTACCACCATCGATTTCTCTTCCGCCGTCGACCACCACCCACTCCTCGTAGCCCACCATCAATTTTCATAGGAATATTACTTTTAAGGGTTGACGAATAATCTCTCCTAATATTATTAAAGGGTAGACGACCAAAGAAAGCTTCGGCAATAAGGGGTGGATGTATGGTGGTTAACGACGACGGAGGCGAGGTTAGAGGTAATAGGCGACATCAATGAACTTTGGAGATTAGGAATTTAAGGATTTGATGGTGTTTTTTAAATTTTAGGGATTTGAGGGGTTTAGAAAAATAGAATTTTTAAGTTATTTTTGTAAAAAAATTCAAAATTTTTATAACTTGACACTTGTTGGTTAACGAATTTTTTTACCTATATTACGGAAACCCCCTAAAATGGTTATGAAATAAAACATTAGGCACTTACTTGGACCGAAAAATACTTTAGGCATATATCTGAAAAAAAGTATAGTTTGGGCATTTTTTTTCTTCTATTAAAGCCTAAATTCAATCACCAAATGAATACAAATTAGGGATGAATAAAACTAGACTCGATTCAAATAAATTTCAAATAAACTTTGAGTTTTAAAATGGAAGTTTGAATAATTCAAATTTTTTAGTAATTAACATATCGGTTTTCAAGTTTAAATCGAGTCTCTCAATTTTCCTGATACATGTATATCATGTATGTTTATAGAAAGCCGTTTAAATTTAAAAGAATTAGTACCATATTATATATACTTACAATTAAATTTGAACATAAACTTAAACAACTCTGTTGGACTCAACTAAAAAAAAATCAAATTATAAAATAGGATTGGTCAATTCAACTATCTCAAAATTTTTTAACTCAATTTACTCTATCAAATGCAAACGGTACATGCCTCTATTCAAAAGAAAAGAAAATAAGGGCAAATCTTTCCAACACGTACCAACCTAGCAATATATGTAATAGTAATGCTAAACCAGTAGCCTTTTCCTTGGTCGTCTATGCAATTCTTTGCCTTTGCCGATTGTTGGTGGTGGCGGGCGGCGAGCTTCCGCTGGTGATCACAAAGCAGCCTCGATTGATCTCTCTTCAAGTCGGTCTCCGCAGTCGCTCGCTGCATTCGGTAATGAGACCGGCGAGAGCTGCTATCAGAGGGATATACGGCGGTTCATAACCGTCCAACATTCTATTGTTTCTTTTTCCATCCATAATAATTAAACTCGCTTCCTCCTCTTGTTCTTGGCCTCCAAGAAACTTTCTTATCTGCTTATCAGAATTTTTGTCTAACTTTACATACTGAAGAAGAGCAACAAGACATGAAGCAGCAGAGGATACCTCATCAGTCAACCAATCTTCTCCTTGTTGTCATTGTCGATAGCTTCTTTCTCCATCGTTTTACAAGATAAAGGAAAGAATACTTTTCTTGGGGAACAAAGGTTTAAATCTAAAGTAAACCTGAAATTAGGGTTTCTTTGATAATGTGGTAATGGCAGAGGAATAGTAATTTATAGGTTTATTTAATTTTAATATACCTGAATTTCCATACTACTCGAAGTCGGGTTTCTTTTTTCTAATAAAATTAGGACGACAAAAATATACTTTGAGACAATATTTATTCGGGCTTACTCGAAGTCAGGTTCCCTTTTTATAGTCTAATTTATTGAACATATTCGATTTTTTAATTATAAATAATCTATGAGGCCCCAACTCTATCGGTAAAACTGTATAAACTCGAATTCCATTAAAGGTAAAGTCACTGCAATTAAACTAATATTCATATCAAACCCAAATCATTAACACATATATCTAACCCAAAAATCAAAGCTCACAGAGTGTACTAGAATTCCTTAAATCATGCGAGTCACAAAGGTGTTTTAAAGTTCTAATATCATACTGTGATCTTAAGTTATCTTTTTTTTAAGCATCCTAAAATAAAGGCTCTAAACAATGGTAGGAAGAGAGAGTTCTATTGCCAAGTAAGAAGATTTAATTAAAATTAAACTAAGGCAATTGATAGAAAGTACTGTCGAGGCATAAGCAAAATTCGGTTAAGGCAATGCAGCAAAAAATTTGACAAGTAAAAGAACAAAACAGCATGGCAATTATAATAAAATGTCGCGGCATGGCCTTGCCTCGGCAACTGAACCTACACCCCCAAACTCGAACCAAGCATTGCCCTCAATGCTTACATTTCATACATTAAGATAAGAAAAATTAGCACACAAAATATAAGGGCATTAAAAATAAACGACATAAAGAAGAGGAATTTAAATAGATTGTGATTTGGAAGATTCATCCTCCTCGTCACTTTCGCTCTGCAAGATCAACTTCTTTGGTTTTGATGCCGCGTGCTTGACTCGTTTGGATTCTCAGAGTGGTTGGATGCATGATGGTGGGGTGGGCTTTGCTGCCAGGGCAGTTATCTCTTCGTCCTCTATGTCGGGGTATATTTCATCCGCAGTCGATATCTTGCGTTTAAGTTCTTCAAAGACCCGACTGACCAAATGATCGGAGCAGCTAGAGGTAGTGTGGTACAGAGATCCGACAGGTGTATCAAAGCCAACTTTGCGCTTGCCTTTCCTTGTCGCGACCGAAAGGGTGTCAGAGGCCACGACAGAGGGTACTTGGGATGCCTGGGCAGTGGTGGAGGCAGGGGTTGCTTCTTTTCGGTGCTCAGGGGCGGCGGTGTTGGTGAAGACATCAGGGAAGGGTGGAAACTGGACCGTCTGGTCTGGGAACTTCTTCTGGATCAACTGTATAATTGAGGTAGGAAGTCCCTCGTGTGCGCCATGAACAGTTGTTGGCGTTGGTCCATTTCCTCCAGCTTATGCAGAATTTGCTGGAGGTCACATGTGTCTGGGGCGTTTCTGGAATGTTTGCCAAGGTTGATGCCCCGACAATGCCTTGCATTGGCGTGCCCTGGACTGGGTCGGCTGCAGTGATGTTCATCAGCCTGTGGTATGCTTCCCTATCCTAGCCCTTCCAGTGCAGCGTGCATTCGTCGGGTTCATCAATGGACACCTCATTTTCCGTGCACAGGCCGATGATCAATCAAAGAAAAGTAAAGCGTCCCCTTATCCTTCTGCGCGCATTTGTAGATTTCCTAACAAATAAGATTACCTTTCGATTATGCATAATAGAATGGATAAAAGTAAGCCTGGGCTGATCAATGGCAGTGTTGTGGGAGGTTGGCATGAGGCGGTGGCGAATGAACTTTTTCCACAGCTTCGCTTCTGGTATGAGGCTTCACCTTTGGACTGACCCTGGTGTGCCCCGACCTCCCATGTTGTGCTGGTATAGCAAAGCTCCTCTTTGATCTGTTGGTAGTCTTCTTCCGTGAGTGCTTTGAAGACTTCCGTGTGCTCGTCTCTTTCAATGCGCAGGCCATAAAACTGGTTTATGGCATCAACATCAACCCTTATTACCTTCCCTCTTACGTGTACGAAGATCGTTTCGTCACTAAGCATGTAGGCATAGAATTATCGGACTATGGTGATGTTGGCTCGGGTAGGTTGAAGGCAAAATATGTACCACATCTGATGGTTGATCTTGTTGAATAAATAATGGTTGATACTGAGGTTGGGCTTGTCGGAAACTTGGAAGCCTTGTTCTTCCCACTCTTGCAAAGAGATAAATATTTCTTGAATCGGTGTTCGACTCCCGGCGGTGCAAAGCGGGTATAGGATTGTGCGACGATAGTGCTAGAGCTTTCCCCTTGGATTGCCATTTGAAATTTAGAAGAGTTTAAGAGTAGGTGGTTGATAGTAAAAGAAAATAATAACTTTGGAGATTGCAAGGCAGTGGAAGAGAATGTTAGAGTGAAGAATAAAGGAGAATAGTGGCCCTTATATAGAGTTTCGATATATCATGCCCGTTGCTGTTCTACCTGTTGTAAACTAGTCGTTGCGGCTCTTGCGATTCATTGGGCGGCAAATGCCGCGGTAGCTAACGGTTTTCTCCTAGCCGTTTTTTCATCTCTTCTTCCTTTCTTGATCTCCATCCTAAAAATAATAAAAATAAATTTTTATTCTTAAAAAATGTAGAAAATTGCAATTAACTGAATTTGAAAACTAACAACTAAAAAATAAAAAAAAAACTAAAATCTAAAAAAATTGAGAGAAAAGTTTTCGAACAATAAAGGAGTGCATGTTGATGCCTCTCCTAAAGTGTTTATTTCCTTATCCCTCATCACATGTGATCCCTTGTGAATTAGCAGCTGGTGTCAAGGTTCTCACATTAGATTGTCGAAGAAATGGTCCTGGTAGGGTCCTACATGCTTGTCGCGGCATTGTGCAGCTTCTATGCCGAGATAACTTGGGTCTTTGTTGCGATCTGGTTTCTGTGTGGCCTGGAGTTCTTGGCATTTTTCTGAATCCTCCGCATGTTTTCTTGTGTTTAGTACGTGAAGTTTTATATGCTCGTCATTGATTCGCATTGTCAGCTCTCCTTTCTCAACATCAATTATTGTCCATCCAGTAGCAAGAAATGGTCGTCCCAGAATGAGTGGGGCTCTTACATCCGCATCGCAATCTAGAATGAGGAAGTTAGTAGGGAAAATGAATTTATTGACTTTTACCAGTACGTCCTCAATTTTTCCCTCAGGTTGTGCACGTGATCCATCAGCAAGCTATAACATTATCGTTGTCGGTCTGGCCGTCCCAGTCCCCAATTTTTAGAAGACTAGCTTCAGCATGATGTTTATGCTTGCCCCTAGATCACAGAGTGCCTTCTTCTTATACTGATTCCCGATTGCGCAAGGTATGAGAAAACTTTCAGGATCCTTTAGCTTGGGCGGAGCTCGGTTGTGTAATGCGGCCATGCATTCCTCTGTTACGGCCACCGTTTCTAATTCCCCAATCTTTTTCCGTTTTGACACTATGTCCTTGAGGAACTTGGCATAGTTTTGGATTTCCTTGATTGCCTCCACCAAAGGCATATTAATGTGTACCTGTTTTAGAATGTCCAAGAACTTCTTAAACGGGTACTCTTACTTTTGTTGTTTCAGTCTTTGTGGGAATGGTGGAGCTGGTGTGCTGTTTTTGGGTTCTGTCATGGGTGCTGCCACAAGTTCTGCCGACGCAGCTGTCGCGACCGTTTTTTGAAAACACGTTTTTTATGTTTGGAATAAAAACAGCTTGACGATTGAAATTTTGGAAATTATACCTTTTACTTTAATTAGGTCTTAAAACTAGTGAATTTCCCATTTTTAATTAAATTTTCATTATTTGCACAAAAATCGTTTTGGAGTCGCCACCGGCCACTTTGGTAGGCCGGACACCATAAAAACGCACCAGAGATTCTTTTTGAAAAATTCGGGTTCGAGAGTCGGTTACGTGTAAGGAAGGGTTAGCACCCCTACAAACGCCCGTTATCGGTACCTTATTAATTACACGTGGCATTTTGGCACTTCGAACATTAATCTGGATTTAATTAAATCTTTTAACTGTAAAATGAATTTTATTCTGAATGGGAATATCCTTTTGTAAGAAAATACATTTCGATCGAATATAATTATGAAACATCCAATTGCATTAGGACACTTCAACTTATATTCGAAAAATGTATCTCAACACAAAAGGTTTAATGCATGATTAATTATTGTCTTGCCATTTTTAAGTAAACCCTAATTTAGCTCCATTAATTAATTTAATTAAAAATCTATGAATATTATTAATTTTTGGACATGAAAGACAACGTCCAAAATAATATTGGACACTATCTTTAATAGGCCCAAAAGTAATAATATTCCTAATTAAAGTGACTCTAATCATTAGTCCTATTTTAATTTTTAATTAATCCAATTATAAATCATTTTCATTTTCTAAGTTAAAATGAAACATTGAAACTTTCATCAGAACATTCATTGGTTAACATCACTCTTCAATGTGATACTAACCAATATTGAACATTCTAATATTGTTTCAAATAATCATTTATTTGCTACAATGATCTCTCCCACTCAAATTATTTAATTAAGTGACCATAGGCTAAAGGCTCTAGTTATTAGTATTAATTAAGTGATTAAATTATCTAAATAAAAAAAACTACATGCTCAATTTAAAACATGCAAACTATCATACAAATACTTAAGCAATTAAACAAATAAATTAAAAACTGAAAAGGGATTAAATTGAAAGAAAAACACACGTTAAATTCTAATGTTAATTGATTTAGTGACCATATTGTAATACACTTTGAAATTACTGGGACCATAACCCAAATTTTTCCAAACATAAAAAACGCGCGGGGTCAGGATCCGACCCGGTCTACAGCACGCGGACCCTCTTCCCCCAAAACACGGTCATTTTGGACGGGGTATTTAAACCCAAGAACCGATTTCACTTAGTCATTCTCACCTATTCCCCCCTCTCTCTAAGCCCATATGCTCTGACCTCTCTCTAAAAACAAAAAAACCCAGAAATCCCTTTTTTTAGATCAAACTCCCCTTTTATCTCATATTCTTCTCTCGTTTTTCATATTTCCTTCGGTTGATTCAAACAAACACTAAAAACTCCTCTAAATCTTGTTATTTTCGATCAAACTCATATTTCCTAAGGATTCCACTCGTGTTTTTCTTCACTTCTTTCATTTGATCTACACAAACTTTAAATTACCCTCATTTTCGTGTTTGTGAAGATCAAGCTCCATTTTTTCTCAAGAACTCGGTTTGTGTTCTTCATTTTCACACGTTTGATCCATCGCCACCATTTCTGGTCAACCTAATCCGTTCGTCGGCCGCCGGAGACGACGCCAGTAACCGGTCATCGTCTCCAGTCATCCCCTTCGACCGAACCAAAACCTCTGATCACCGTTCGATCACCGCTGCAACTCTGACCAAGCTCCGGTTGTTTTCCTCGGCCAACTTCCCTACTCTGGCCACCGTCTGGTTCAACTCCGGCGACCGGTCACCGCCGCGAGGAGATATTCGGCCGCCATATCGATGCTAAACCTTAAAAACCCTTGTTTTTCACGATTTTTCACCCTAAACCTCTAGATCTACCCGGATTCAATAGAATCAGCCCATCTTCTCCCGTCTTAGATCCTAAACTACCCGAACCGGACACTCAACCACTCATTTTCAACTTCGACAAAGCTCAACACTCTCTGGTCGTTGTCTTTGTTTTCCGGTCAAGCTTTTTATTAATTAATCCCTGTTTTTTACTTAAGGCCTAACTTTTTGTATTTCCTTGCTAGAAATAAAGAGATCGAAGAGGATTTTACCTCAGTGACAATGAAATGGTGCTTCCGGCGATGTTGTCGTCGCTCCGGCAACATTTTCGATCAAGTCTCCGGCGTCCGATGAGCTTCCCGATGACGGTTAGCCTCCCAAGAACGGTTTAGTTTCCGATATACTCTCTCTCCTCTCATTAATGTTTTTATTTTATATTATTATTATTTAATAGAAGTAATTAATATGGTTATTATTAATCTGACATTTCTCTCTCATCCTATTTATAGGAGAGTCAAAGATGACATCGAGGATGACGTCACAAGCTAGTTGGCGCCAGCTATTGGCAGAGAAAACACAGATCCATGTGATACTAAAATGGGCCAACCAGTGGCTGCCACGTGTCCATTTTTAACCAAATTTGGGCGAGAAACGAAAATGGATCGGGATTTTAGGCTTTTAGAATAAAACTTGGGCCTGAATTGGGCTTTTGTATTATAAAGATGATTTATATATGTAAATGGACATTTGGACTATTTGGGTATTATTTATAGGCTTGTATTATATTTTGGGTTTTATTATTTATTATTATTTTATATCATATATAATACCTACCCCGAACAAAATACAGGTTCTACAGCTGCCCCTCTTTCCTCATTGTTGTGGAACGGGAATAGGGCAAAGACTAAAAGACACGGATTTTGGCCGAACTGTCTACTCATGGAATCTTGAAGTTGTTCTTCTCATTATGAAATTCTTCAATCTTCCTTTATCTTCTTCTTTAGCTGAGGATGAACTCTTCTCATTAGGAATTCTTCCTTCGCTAATTGAGATTTTCTTCCTTGCTGGGCGAATTCTTCTCATTAGGAACTATTCTTTGCTGGAACGGACTCTTCTCATTAGGAACTATTCTTTGCTGGAACGAACTCTTCTCATTATGAATCCTTCTTTGCTGGGCGGACTCTTCTCATTATGAATCCTTCTTCACTGGCGAACTCTTCTCATTAGGAGCTCTTCTTTACTGGAAATCATGGATTTGCCTCTCTGCAAAGGCGTTGAATAAGCAAGCTCTTCTCATTAGGAACTTCCTTATTCTTCAAACAACAAACTCTTCTCATTAGGAGTTCTGTCTTTGTTGGGTGAACTCTTCTCATTATGAGCTCACCATTCCTGCAAAAAGAAATATCATCAATTAATAAGGATTCTTCTTAGTGTAATATAAGATATCTTCAATTTTTTGTTTGAAGCACTGGAATCTCTAAAATCACTAATTCACTGCTTATGATGTCTTGATCTTTCAATTGGAAAACCGTATAGGGTCTCTCATTGCTTTGGTTTATCTCTTTCTACACTTTGAAATTGTATGACCAATTAAACTGCGAATCTTCTTCATTTGAGTTTAATATTGATCCATCTTGTTTTCCATTCTCTCTTTTTTAACTAGTAACCCAAGAGGTTAATATCTTTGTCGGGATCCACCACTTCTTCCAGCATGTTGAAATCTTTGTCGAGATCTGTCTCTATAAATGAAATGTCTCTGCCTCTATAAACGGTGTGTCTTGAGATCCGTCTCTGTAAACGGTACGTCTTTAAGGTTTGTCTCTGTAAACGGAACATCTTGAAATCCGCTTCTATAAACGAAACTGAAACCTGCAAAAGAAACATTATTAATTAATTCAAATTGGAGTAGTATAAAACATATTTAATTTCCATTTTGAAGCACTGAGATCTTTAGAGTCATTTCTTTCTGTCAAAGGTATCTCCATCTTTCAATCTGAAACTCATATCAAATATCTTGTTTCCTTCTGTATAAGTTCGTCTCTTTCTACTGCATGTGACCTATTTGATCCTAAAGTCGATCTTCCTCGTGCTCCTCTCATGGTAGCATGAATCATTTTTCTTTTTTACTCTTCTTCTTTTTCCTTTGTTTTAAACTAAGGCCCCAAAAGATTAATATCTTTGTCAATACCATGCCCCAACCGTGCAACTGTCCAATTGTCTTATGACTACCCGGAGGATTTATATTTGTAATGCACTTTCTTTCTTGTGTAAACAACCAAAAAATCTTGCTGATGTTCGCCTCTTCAAACAAACTGGTAAATTTTGTTAAAATCCGCCTTTTCAAGTGAATTTTGTTGAGGTTCGTCTCTTCAAACAGGTTGAAATCTTTGTTGAAATCCATCTCTTCAAACAGGTTGAAATCTTTGTTGAAATCCGTCTCTTCAAACGGGTGGAAATCTTTGTTGAAATGCTTCACTTCAAATGGGTGGAAATCTTTGTTGAAATCCGTCTTTTCAAACGAGTTGAAATCTTTGTTGTGATCTTTGCAATTCCTTGTTAAATCTTCTTCTTGAATCTTGAAACTGTAGATTGAAATCTGGTTTGCTTTTTGTTGATTCTTGTAAATTCCTACAAAATGTATAAAAATGCTTTGAATGCATGCATTAGAATGCTCCTATCTTATGGATGTCTAGCTATATGATGCATGGATTGTGTCAACTGAAAACCAATTGGATGGACTCTGATCTTCTTTGCGTCTTTGTTGAGCTTTCTGTTTCTACTGCAACGGTACTTCATCTGCTCTTTTCAAATCTGACTTAGCTTGATCTTTTTGAATTTCATCTGCAGCTCCTATTATCTCCATGTTCCAGCAAACTTTGCCCTAAAATTTCGTTGTTATGCTCTTTTTCTTATTGCTTTCATCAGATCTTGATCAACCAACCTTCTAGAGCTCTTACTGTCTTCAGGTTCTGACAAAACTTGTCCCAGAACTTTATTAGCTAGCTCATTTTCTTCTTGAGCAAATTCTAATTTCTTTGGTGATCGAATTCTTTCAAGCTCTGTATTCATTTCTGGTCTATTCCAACTTGGATTCTCATGCCCCAAGAATCCCATCTTCACAGTCAATAATGCCCCTGATCTCTTTATTTCTTGCTTCATCATGTAGATTTTCCCCCCTCTGTCATCATTTAGGACGAACAAATGCTTCAATTCCCAAAACTTTTAGTCACTGAACTTTTACTTAGGTCCCCGAACTTTCTCGACCCTTGAAATTCTTTGGTCCCTGAACTTTCTTCAAGTCCCTGAACTTTCCAGCTTTCCAGTCCCTGAACTTTCTTCAAATTCATTCTGTAGACTTATTAAAAAATCCAAGGTGGGAACACACTTTAGATCCCTGATCTCCCTGATATCTGCATTCTTGTCATTGTCCTCACCATGACCTTTGATGAATGATTCTTCTTTTTGACCAGAAAACTATCAAACAAATGAGCGTCTCGTACTCATCCATATCATATCCAAATGACCATTTGTACTCATGATCTTGCATATTGAAGCTTATCTTTGAAACAATACAAGGAAATCTCTTTTTTTTTTGAAAAAAATGCCAGCTTGCAAATCACTCGGTTCACGCCCTGTGATTATCGCGTTGCTTGATCCAGCCAGAAAACAACTCTTTTTCTGATCTCTTTATTTTTTTCAATTCATAAATGTGTTCAAGCTTTCCGGACTTGTTTAACTAGTAGAGTGCAGAAATATCATTCTAAGAATAGAGTTCTATAAGTGCATGTGTGTGCTTCTGACTGTTATTAGTACTTATTATTATGTCATTATACACATGCCTTCAAAGATACATCTCTGGTGCTTGGGTATTGGACAGGTGGAGCGTAGCTCCTTATTAGATTTGTCGACATCCCCCACAACTCCATCAGGATGTTCCGAGACTTATTTATTCAATAGTTCATTGCCTCACTCCTCCTATTTTTCATTCATTTTTCTCTATTTTCATTCTTCACTTTTTCTTTTTTCTTTTTCTTTTTTCCTTCCTTTTCCTTTTTCTTTTTCCAATTTTTTCTTTTCCCACTTTCTTTTTTTCATTTTTTTTCATTTTTCATTTTTCATTTTTTCACCTTTTCTCCTTCTCTCATTTTCTTTCTCGCTCTTATTGTGTCTTTTAAGGTATAGAAGACTACACTTAGAACTTCAATTTCAAGCAACTCTACTTGGTTAAAATCGCCTAGTCTGCTTCACTGTTTATGAACTTCAAGGTTTCCTCATCGAACATCATCAAAAGTGTTGTAATCTAGCCTTTTTCTTACTTTGCTGACTTGAGTAGACCAGAAAATAAATCTCACTTCAGTGTCTTTACAACATCCAATCGTTCTTCACACCAGAATCAGTATCGTACCTTGCAATTGACATCCAGGGACCTACGAGGGAAAGAAGAGAATATACATATATTCATTGATTAAAACACCCCTTCATTGAAACGAAAACCATCAAACATGACATATGCCCCTAGAAAATGATCTCTACTACTTTGGGCAGAAAGTAACAGATTTATTTCCATGTATCGTTTCTAGAAGAAAACTTAGGATGCGAGAAAATTTGAACCAGCCAACTATGGACAAGCAGAGAATTTTCGTGCATCCACACTTTAGGCCATCATAGGAATGCAAATCCGTCTTTTTTGACTCTTCAACGGTTGCGACAGCTCACCTGATCATTTTTCAATCCATTGCTTCACCATTTCTTGCGTCAATGTTCTGTTAGCAACCAGCTTCTCTATTTCCTCCTTTAAGGTCCAACATCTTCTAGTAGGGTGCCTTGATGCTCCCATGTGGAAATTACAAATACTATCCGGGTTGTAATTGAAAAGAAATGGATCTGACATTTTCTCCACCGGCTTAGGGTCGAGGTATTGCCCCTGTATCAGATAAGGAAGTAAGATTGAGATAGACACTTGGAAAACTTTGAGATGTGTTTCCTCCTGAAGCTTTTCTTGTTGTAAACGCTTCCTTTCGGCTAACCTCGCTCTGCGTCTAGCCCCCTTGAAAAGACTCGCCTTTTTTGTTCTCATTACTTCGATCCTTGTCTGCCTTCATAGAACTAATTATAGCAGGATAATTGATCTTCAAATCCGGAATTGTCATCCCACTGACCCCATCAGGAAGACCCGTCTTCTTCTTGTCCTTGTTATTTTGAACGTTGTCTAATTTCACGGGACTGGTTGTACTTGGATAATTGATCTTCAGATTTGGAATTGCCATATCAAATCCCAATACCCCGAGATATAGGAGATGTTGTATTTTACGCTTAAAATTTATACATTTCTCGATGGAATGACCTTGAATGCCAGCATGGAAGTCACAATGATCTTCTTCCTTAAACCATCTTGGATAAGGCATCAATGGTTGTTTGACGAAGCATGGTGCAACCAGTTGAGCTTGTAGCAACTTGGAGAACAATTCCTGATATGTGAAAGGAGCAGGACTAAATTGGAAGTCCTTCAATTTATCTTTCTTCTTTTGAGAACTAGAAGCTTGATCAACTGGTAACTGATGAAGTTCTGAAATTGTTGACATCAAAGGTTTATCTTGTGATGAGTGAGGTGACTATTTAAACTTCAAAGCAACTGACATCTTCATCTTCTTGTTGCATTCTTCATTTCCCCCAACTTTTAGCTCCATTTTATCCAAATCTTTGTTAACATGGGAAAAGTAGATTTTCAAGGGAGAACCCTTAGTTTTATCCAATTCCATTTCAATAGGACATTCTTGGGTAGTGCAAACTATCTCATATTGACTAATAATAGCTTGGTCTTCATCAGTTAAAATCTCTTCTGCTACGAAGTCTTTGTTCTCATTGTCAGTTGTAATTCCAATGTCCTTTTGCATGAAAGAATCTTCTACCAAACCCTTTCCTTTGGTTGTGGTAATTATCATACTCATCAGCTCATTAATATGCCCCTTTGTTTCATCTTGGAACTTCCTCATATACTCCATCATTTCTTTCTGAATTTGAATTAACTGTTCTTGGCATTCTTCAAGCTTGTCCACTCTGGCCACCAAATCATTCATACTTCCAAAGCTATACTGACGAGAAATCATTTTCTTGGATTTAGATTAACTTCTTCCTTCAAGGATGCAAATTCTTCCCCATCAGCAACATGTACGATGATCATGAAGTATGAAATATATGCAAGATGCATGAATGTAAGAATGCATGAATGCGAGAATGCAGGAGGTTTTGATTCTATAAGTGAATATCATAGAATGACTTTCACTAAGATTATAGAATTCGTTTCATCTTAAATTAGATTCTACAAATATTGATGAGCTCTGACTCCCAACTTCTTAATTTCTTCTAAGAGCCAAGTCAACTTTCCTCCGTGATCTATTGCTGGTTCAACATTCTTACTCCCACTTCTCGTGCTTGGGTCACGACATCTTTCATGTCATTGTCTCTTTCTCGTATTTTCATTCTTGATTTTCTGAAGTTGGACATGTCATTTTTCTCACTTTCTTGACAGTCTTTCTTGATGTCCTCCGTCAAATCCTTATACTTTAGTGTGATGTTGAGGTACTCATCTGCCTTCTTCTTTAGTGTTTCATTTTCAGCTTGACTGGACTTCAGCTTGATAGCAGTATCCTCATACATTTGCATATACATTTGCATCATCTCGCGTTTAGCTTCACTGACTTTTGACTTGTCTATGACGACATTGCGTTGTATTTCTATTGTCTGCAGATCACACAAGAGCGTGTTGACTTGATTCTCATTTGCCTTACAGTTCTTCTTCCAATACTCAGCTTCACACTTCAGATCTATAATTTTTCTTTAATTGTTCCAGTGTCACACCCAAACCAGCGTTCTTAAGCGTTGAATGAATTTCTTGATAATCAAATTGCAGACTTTTCAGCTCTTCATCCAGATTATCCTTCTTCTGCCTCAGCTTCCTTATTTGAACCTCACGTTCGAACGAACGCCCCTCTTTCTAGGTCCTTTGGTCGCTTGTCTCCCACTCAGTCATCAAATCATGACGGTTTTCTGTCTCAAATTTCCATTATCCGTGCTCCAAAAGAACTTGAACTCGACATTTGAATGTGATACAGTTTTCAACGAAATGACATTGAGCTCCATCATGAAATTCAAAGTGAGCCTTGGTGTCATACCATTTTGTATACGGAGGTTGCAAAGGTGTGACAAATTGTGGGGTAACCAATCGAGCCTTCAGCAACTGATGATACAGTTCTTTGTACGAGACGAGAATTGGATCAAAATGAAATTTGTGATCTCTAGTCTTTTGGCAATCTGCTGAAGGGATACTGAAGTTCGAACCTTTTCTTGGACACTGAATTGATTCTGATGGATTTGGATTTTCCTTCATCTTTGCATCTCCAAGTATTTTATTAATTGTCAGGCTTCCAAGAAGTTTGGGCTTTTCGTCTTCAAAACTCAATAAGCCTACCATGATAAGATTTTTAACCTTGCACTTCAAAGCTTTGCAATTCTCAGTAGTATGGCCTAAACTGTCCCGATGATACCCAAATATTTCACTGCCATTGTAACCTCCTAAATAAGAAAATTCTTTGGGCTTGGACCAGACTGGGCTCACAAATCCCTTTTCTAGCATAAATAAATTTGTGTTTGTCATCGGGATTGAATTAAAGACTATTCATTTCCTTTCACTCGGGCTCCTTCCGGATCCATTATTACATTTTCAAAATTCATCCTTCTTTTATTTCCAATTGGTTTATTAGTGCAGATTATAATAGTGCTCGGACCTGGTCGTTTATACATGTTTTGGTTTTTGTTCAGGTCTTCCTTTCAGTTCAGTATACCCCTTTTCCTTGGTCATATTTGTCATCATAGTCATCATTTCAGCCATTTGTCTTTTTAATTCGTATATTTCATTCTTTTCAGTATTGGCATAATCATATGTACAACCCTTAGATGAACTGCTTTTCATTTTTCCCATGGCTCGTCCCGGATACTGCCTCATATTTGTAATCTCTTCTATCAGATTACGACTCCCTTCATCTCTCATAATTGTCTTCTATTGATAACCACTTTTTGAATCAATACCTCTATGCAATGATGATGTGGTGCGAAATGCAAAACAAAAAAATAAAAGAAAACAAAAGAAACGAGTCAGTATGGTAAAATAACTGTGTAAGCAAAAATTATATTACAAACAATTTAATTAAGCAAAAAATATAACCAGAGAAAAGTATTTAAACCGACGGCACCTGTCCTATGTCCGTGTCTGGCTCTAGTGGGGTGGACTTCTAAAACAGAATGTGAGCTTTGTTCTAGACTCTCGGTTCCCGAACTGTTGTTACTGCCTACTACGACATCAAGACATCGATTTGTTAGTATAGGTCCCTTACAACGGAGGCGTGGGCCCCACGATGCGTAAGGTTAGTATACTAGAAGAAGACAAAAATCCGAACTCAGAGCTGAAGAGCATCACGTCGGATATTGTCTTACTCCCACTTAAGGGTAAAAAAACCCGAGTTTAGGGTTTATGCATGAATGACAGATATAGCATAGACAAAAACTACCCCATTTTCCCTAAAATCCATCGAATAGTTTTTTTCAGAAAAAATTAAATCCAGATTAATGTTCGAAATGCCAAAATGCCACGTGTAATTAATTATTAGGCATGACTCTCAATTTTATCCCCAGCGGAGTCGCGACTGTTTTTTGAAAACCCACTTTTTTATTTTTGGAATAAAAAAAACTTGACGATTGAAATTTTGGAAATCGCATCTTTTACTTTAATTAAGTCTTAAAACCAGTGAATTTCCCATTTTTAATTAAATTTTCATTATTTGCATTAAAATTGTTTTGGAGTCGCCACCGGCCACTTTGGTAGGTCGGACACCATAAAAACGCACCAGAGATTCTTTTTGAAAAGTTCGGGTTCGGGAGTCGGTTACGTGTAGGGAAGGGTTAGCACCCCTACGAAAGCCCGTTATCGGCACCTTATTAATTACACGTGGCATTTTGGCATTTCGAACATTAATCTGGATTTAATTAAATCTTTTAACTGTAAAATGAATTTTATTCCGAATGGGAATATCCTTTTGTAAGAAAATACATTTCGATCGAATATAATTATGAAACATCCAGTTGCATTAGGACACTTCAACTTATATTCAAAAAATGTATCTCAACACAAAAGGTTTATTGCATGATTAATTACTGTCTTGTCGTTTTAAGTAAACCCTAATTAGGCTCCATTAATTAATTTAATTAAAAATCTATGAATATTATTAATTTTTGGACATGAAAGACAACGTTCAAAATAATATTGGACATTATCTTTAATAGGCCCAAAAGTAATAATATTCCTAATTAAAGTGACTCTAATCATTAATCCTATTTTAATTTTTAATTAATCTAATTATAAATTATTTTCATTTTCTAAGTTAAAATGAAACATTGAAACTTTCATCGGAACATTCATTGGTTAACATCACTCTTCAATGTGATACTAACCAATATTGAACATTCTAATATTGTTTCAAATAATCATTTATTTGCTACAATGATCTCTCCTACTCAAATTATTTAATTAAGTGACCATAGGCTAAAGGCTCTAGTTATTAGTATTAATTAAGTGATTAAATTATCTAAATAAAAAAACTACATGCTCCATTTAAAACATGCAAACTATCATACAAATACTTAAGCAATTAAACAAATTAATTAAAAACTGAAAAGGGATTAAATTGAAAGAAAAAACACTTTAAATTCTAATTTTAATTGATTTAGTGACCATATTGTAATACACTTTGAAGCTGCAGGGACCATAACCCAAATTTTCCCAAACATAAAAAAAACGCGCGAGTCAGGATCCGACCCGGTCTACAGCACGCGGACCCTCTTCCCTCAAAACGGCGTCGTTTTTGACGGGGTGTTTAAACCCAAGAATCGAGTTCACTTAGTCATTCTCACCTATTCCCCTCCCTCTCTAAGCCCATATGCTCTAACCTCTCTCTAAACAAACATGAATCCCTTTTTTTAGATCAAACTCCCCTTTTATCTCATGTTCTTCTCTCGTTCTTCATATTTCCTTCGGTTGATCCAAACAAACACTAAAAACTCCTCTAAATCTTGTTATTTTCGATCAAACTCATATTTTCTAAGGATTCCACCCGTGTTCTTCTTCACTTCTTTCATTTGATCTACACAAACTTTAGATTACCCTCATTTTCGTGTTTGTGAAGATCAAACTCCACTTTTTCTCAAGAACTCGGTTTGTGTTCTTTATTTTCACACGTTTGATCCATCACCACCACTTATGGACAACCTAATCCGTTCGTCAGCCACCAGAGATGACTCCGGTAACCGGTCATCGTCTCCGGTCATCCCCTTCGACCGAACCGAAACCTCTGATCACCGCTACAACTCCGACCAAGCTCTAGTTGTCTTCCCCGGCCAACTTCTCTACTACGACCACCGTCTGGTTCAACTCTGGCAACCGGTCACCGCCGCAAGGCAATTTCTGGCCGCCGTACCGCCGCCGTGCCGAAACCCTAAAAACCCTTGTTTTTCGCGATTTTTGACCCTAAACCTCTAGACCTACCCGGATTCAATAGAATCGGCCCATCTTCTCTCGTCCTAGATCCTAAACTACCTGAACCGGACACTCAACCACTCATTTTCAACTTCGACAAAGCTCAACACTCTCCGATCGTTGTCTTTGTTTTCCGGTCAAGCTTTTTATTATTTAATCACTATCTTTTTTTTACTTAAGACCTAACTTTTTGTATTTTCTTGCAAGAAATGAAGAGATCGAAGAGGATTTTACCTCAGTAATGGCGGAATGGTGCTTCCGGTGATGTTGTCGTCGCTCCGGCAACGTTGTCGATCAAGTCTCCGGCGTCCGATGAGCTTCCCAGTGACAGTTAGCCTCCAAGAACGGTTTAGTTTCCCAATATACTCTCTCTCCTCTCATTAATGTTTTTATGTTATATTATTATTATTATTATTTAATAGAAGTAATTAATATGGTCATTATTAATCTGATATTTCTCTCTCATCCTATTTATAGGAGAGTCAAAGATGACGTCGAGGATGACGTCACAAGCTAGCTGGCGCCAACTATTGGGAGAGAAAACAAAGATCCATGTGATACTAAAATGGGCCAACTAGTGGCTGGCACGTGTCCATTTTTAACCGAATTTGGGTGGGAAACGAAAATGGATCGGGATTTTAGGCTTTTAGAATAAAACTTGGGCCTGAATTGGACTTTTGTATTATAAAGATGATTTATATATGTAAATGGACATTTGGACTATTTGGGTATTATTTATAGGCTTGTATTATATTTTGGGTTTTATTATTTATTGTTATTGTATATCGTATATAATACCTACCCCGGACAAAATACGAGTTCTACAACAGCATTGTTTTTGGTTGCTGTCGCGGCCCCATTGTCTTTGGTCTGTGTTGTGGCAGTTAACTCCTCTGATTTCTCTGGTGTTGTTTGCTTGTTCTGAGGCCCATATAGTTGGACACCACTCCTGGTGGTTACAACTTTGCATTGTTCGTATGATGTCCCTTTAGCAGCTTCAGTGTCGCTAGGAAAGCCTCCAACTGGCGTGTTGTTCAGAATTTGTGCAATCTGCCCCCTTGAGTTTCCAAGGATTTCAATGTTGCCTCGTTGTTCTGCAGCCTCATCTCTGTCCTGTCCATAAAAGTTTTAGTCTTTTTTATGAATTTATCAGTATTAGCCATATATGCACTAGTCTGAGTCATAAAAGCATGAAAAGTGTCTTCTAGAGAACTAGATTGCATTGGCTGATGCGGCAGCATGGGCTGCTACTGCGAATGTTCTCCCGAGGCATGTTTTGTTGGAATCCTGTTGCTGGAGCATTCTGATTTTGCGTATTGAGTGCTTTGTTGGGGTTGCTCCAGGAGAAGTTGGGGTGCTTTTTCCAGGCTGAGTTGTAGTTGTTGGACATCATGTTGTTGTTGCGATTGAAATTTCCAACATAGCAGGCCGACTCTGGGTTCTGCGAGCATTCAGAAGAGACATGGTTACCTCCACAGTTTTCACAAAATAAATCCATTACCTTGACTTCCTGGTGATTGTTTTGCGATTGCATGTTTAGGACCAACTTTGTCAAGGTGGCAATTTTAGATGAAATTGAGTCCGATGACCATATTTCATTTACTATGGGTTGACGGCGGATTCCTCCCCTTCTGGCCATTGGGAACTGATACTCATTCTTGGCCGTCATGTTCAGAATCTCCATGGCTTCTTCTGGTTCCTTGTCTAAGAGTATGTCGTTTGCCTATGCATCGAGCATCATCCTAGTTGTCGTGTTAACCGCATTATAGAACATAGTCACATGCATCCACAATGGGAATCCGTGCAAGGGGCATTTGTGTAATAGCTCTCTATATCTTTCCCAAGCCTCGTGCATGGACTCGTCATTAGCTTGTCGAAAAGAAGTAATTTCATTACGCAATTTGTCAGTTAAATTTGTAGGACTAAAGCGCGCTAAGAAATCATGACATAAATCACTCCAGGATCCAATTGATCCTGCTGGAATACTATTGAGCCAAGTTTTTTCCCTATCCCTCAATGAATAGGGGAACATTTTCAATCTCGGAATATCCTCATGTACTCCATGTATTTTAAACGAGTTACAAATTTGGAGGAAGGACTTGAGGTGTTGTCTAGCATCTTCAGTTGTTGAGCTGCCAAATTGTCCCATGGTATTGATCATGTTGAACATCACAGGCTTTAGTTCAAAGTGGGCGGCCTCGATTTTAAGGGTAACAACTCCAGGGTTTAGTCCGTTCATGTCCTCTTCAAGGTAGTCTCGGACAGTGAGGTTTCGTATTGGTGCGAAGTACAATGGTGAGTTGTCTCCATTGCCTATTGGGATATTCTGCTGCCCATCGACAAGTGGTTGCCCGTCGGCAGGTTGCTGCCCAATGGCATTATTTGCATGGGCACCTTGGTTATTGCCTCGACCTCGGCCTCGACTTTCAGGTTCCTACATTGCGGCTACGGTCTTTTGTCTAAGCTTTAGGTAAGAGCGTTCGATTTCTGGATCTAAGTCTCGCAATGGGGTGCCTGGGTTCGCTCTAGTCATGCACCAAAACAAAACGAAGTTTTATTAGTACTAAAAAATAAATAAACTAAAAATAAAGAGTACAAGAAAATAAAAACAAAAGTTGCCAATCCCCGGAAATGGCGCTAAAAACTTGATGCTCGCGTAAAAGTGCCCTGCAATAGTGCAAGTGTACACGTCTCACGTAATATAATGATAAGTATATCGAGTTGGGTTGTTGAGTATTCTAAAAATACTAAAACTAAAATAAGCTAGAAATAAAAATAGAAGATCAGAGTTGAGAGAATGGGTCAGATTAGAATGTGTCGTAGTGTGGAATCCTATTGACTTGTCTCTGTTTTTGAGTGCTGCAACACTAAACTGCCTTGGCAGTAACCTAAATTCCTACCGCGGCTGAAAAGGTTGATTCTCTGCTATGACAATCTCTTGCTCATGGGTAGATGTTGTTAAGGTTCGACAAAGCGTCCTTGAATGGCTCCTCCTTATCTCTAAGCTCGGAACACTGTTGATGGCTGAACTCTAACTATACCTCTCGGCGTAAACCAAAGACAAACACCAACCAATCACACGCTTCTCTTAGCCGCTGAAATTCTTAACATATCTCTAGGCCGAATTAGTTAACACCACTTGGATGAAAACAGTGCTTACTCGTTTCGTGAGTCCAACTCTCTCGATAATGAACAAACATATAATCTCACAAACTCTCTCTCGATAAGTATGCAAGAATGATTAAAGCCAAGAATAAGCAAACCTCAACTTAATTGCATTAAGAACTTAAAAAAAGTACAATAGTCTTCACACAACTACTAAACAAACTAATCCAAACCCTAAGGAAATTAGAACATAATGAATGGAAACAAAACACAAACTAATCCCTAAGCTCTCGAAATCGTCAATCGAACTCTCCTCCTCTCTTCTTGTGATGACGACAAGCCTCTTTATATATGGGAAGGTGTAGTCACAAATCATTCTTGGAGAGGAAGTTAAGTTGGACTTGGACTTAACTTTATTAAAAAGGTGAATCTCTTTAATTTAATGCAATATACACTTTTAGCCAAAAGTCCAACTTTATCCTTCATCCCATGTTTTCGTCCTCTTCTTGAGCTCTAACTGCCACGCAAAGTGTGTAGAAAAATCCAGCGTTTAAAGCTCTACAAATCGACTACCACTTTGCCTGATTTGCCCTCCGGTAAGTAAAGTAGTGCACGGCCGCGACATGGCATTATGCTACCTCGGCATGGGTCTATGACTGTTTCTGCTCTTTAAGGCTTCATCATAAATCAGCTTCTCTCATTAGAAGCTACCTTTTGTGGCTTGGCTCGATCAGTGTCTGCTACTAGCTGGTTCTGCCTCATTCTTCCCTTGTCCTCTAGTGCCGTCACAACATCATCCTGCCCCCGCATCGTGCAAATCAACAGAAGCACCAAACATGCATCAAATAGTACCTTTTCCATATGATAAATAGAATATAAGGATCAAAGGCATAAATGATGAAATCCATGCATGAAGGGCCATAATGCAGCTCAAATGGGTGTAGGTTGAGTGATAATTTCCATTTAAAAGGGGTCAAATATAGGACTTTTGGGCACTTATCAGACATCATCGATCAACTTGGTTGACTCAGGCAAGTTGACCAACTGGGTTGACTTAGGCGAGTTGGCTCACTGAGTTGACTCCAACGAGTTGACACAGACAGGGTGACTAGGTCGATGGGTTGACTAAGTTCGGGTCAGGTACGAGTTAAATAGTTCGGGTTCGGATCATCAGGTTGGATGGGTAGGAGTCGGTCTCGGATCGAGTCGGACTCGGGCTTTGGTGGTAATGGGCTCGAACCGATGTAACCGATTCAGAGGTAAACCGAGTCACTCTTATCCTCTTAACAAACTTGCCGGCATTACTGTAGAGTGTCCAGGAGTTCTATATTTTGTACACATTCCTGCCCTAATTATTGCTATTATTGAGCACATTTAGGCATATATAGGTGTATTGCATGCATTATAACAACATCTTTTCTATTATCATGCTTTTATTGAATATCTTGTGTTTGGTGAAGAAAAGTTACTGTTTTAGTTTAGTTTTTGTTTTTAGGTGCTATAACTAGAAGAGGGGAGGAAAGAACAGGACAAGGCAAGAAAGCTGGAACCAAAGGAGCTGTACTGAAGCAGCTCAAAGATGCCGCCAAGGATGCTGCTGGAGCAGCATTGCCGCCAAGTGCCGCCCGGGAATGACTTACACCGACTCAGCCAAGATGGGTCCCGATTTCAAGAGGGCAATTTCCTAAGCCCAATGAGCCAGTCTCACACTTCTCTGAAGCTTGTAGCGATCGGTAGAGCTTATCCAAGACCGATAAGAAGGAACACTTATCCTCACTTGCGAAAGAAGGCAACGTCCAAAGAGTCCATATTTAAGACTAAAGGAGTTTGTAATAAATGTAAATATACTTTTAGAAGTTCTACTTTAAGGAGGACTCAAATTTAGGTCATGAGCCCTATATATACCCAATGTATGTAAGGGTATAGGGACACGCCATATCTCGCATATCGAGAGGGTAGATGGGGAGATAACTAGATAGGTTGGAGTGTTGGGGGTCGCGGCCCAACTCTCTTAGGGTTTAGGTGCGTGTATGTAAAGTAATTTGGGAAACAGTTGTATAGTTTTGAGTTGTTTTCAATAAATTTCTGAGTTTGCTTAATCTATGTTCTTTCTTCCTTCAATCTTTCTACACCAGTCGTTTGAAGAGAAAATCCATTTGTCGGGCACGGAAGTGCAATGCTCGTGAAAAGGTTAAGCGCGGTCACAACGGGAGGCGTGACTAACTTGGTTCCACACTAGTCCACAAGTTTCAGCGGCTAAAACGGATTACTAACCGAGTTGATTAATTTGGTCACATAGTATCTGTCGCGTGACAGGCGGGGATACTCAAGTTAAGCAATCTCAAGAATCCTAACCTAGAAATAGGAGGGATCACTGTCGACTATCCTGCCGAACTCAGAATGACTGCCAGACTTGTCGTCGAGACTTCTTTCCGTTCCACCTGCCAAGACAGTACACACCCTTGCAGAGACAATAACCTGCTACGGCCGCGTTACAGGGTCGTAGTTTCCCGCCCGCCATACCCGCCGAGGCAGCAATTCATGGTAGCGCAAAGCATACTCAAAGCCTTACAATGCAGTCCACAAGCTACTAAGCTGCACTTGCCTTACCCAGCTTATCGCCCAAACCCTCCCTATCATTCCTCTCATCACTATCCTTATCTTTACTTGTGTTTTTTATATTTCCACATCATGAGATTTAATGGTGCTTTTACTAAATCTTTGTGCAGGAAACCATTCATAGGAGATATTCCAATCCATGTGGAGACGATATCTTTTATACTATAACTTGACAAAGTGTGCACTTGCGCTCATAAATAGAGAACACCCAAATGCTCTACAAGTTTTTGGCGCCGTTGCTGGAGATTGGCAACATCAACTGCGTTTGAAAATCTGCACTCCTATTTAGTTTTTGCTCATTAATTCTCTTTTCATTTATTTGCTAAAATATATATAGCCTCTTTGTTTTCTTGGTGTATGTCCCGCTAGGGCAGCAAAGTTGACAGCAACATCCACCTGAGGAGGGGAAGGACATGCCTAGACTAATGGTCAAACACAAAGACCCTCAGGAAGTGGTTATGCTTGGGAAAAGTGTAGCCCAACATAACCTAGTTATTATTTTATTTTTAATTTAAATTTTCAATTTATTTTTATTAGGATTAGATTTAACTTTTATTTAACCATTATATTTATTTTTTATTTCAGGTTAGGACAGAAGGAAAGGTTCAAGAAAGATGGAAAAAAGGAGAGGCCCAGCTAGCGGCCAAGGCAACCCATGGCAGATGAACATAACGGCTAGTGGCTTCATAACGGCTACCGCAACAGCTAGTTTTCCGCGACGAGCGAAATGGATATCTGCATAACGGCTAGAACCCCGTTATTCACGCTGCATTTACTGCTACCCGTTGACAGCGTGCCCGCCAAGGCAGTGGAGAGAAATGACTATATAAGGCCAACTATTCTCCCACCACGTTCTTCACTTTACTCTCTCCTTTGCTCTGAAATTCTTTCTACAGTCTTTGCTTTCTAGATTTTCTTGCTTTATTTTCTTTCACCTTCTTTTTACTTTCTTTAGGAAAACAACCATCCCCCAGATTATGGCTTCATCACAACGCCCTGCCGCCACCTCTAGCACCCAATACAAGAGGTTCTTGAATCCCACTGTCGAGACCTACAACAAGTTTTATAGAGAAAGGCAACTATGGGAAGAGATGGGTTTCCACTACAATCAATCAAATGGGATCTTTGGATTGGAACCCTACCTCTTCGAGAGGATTCACAACATGAGCCAGGATCAATTCGCACGGCAGCTAGAGGGAATCAACAGCAACCACGTGTGAGAATTCTATGCCCACCGACCAAACTCGGAGAGTTCTTTCGTCCATGTCCGGGAAGAAGCGGTGAAGTTTTCGACTGACATGATCAACTGCTTCTACAACATTGAAGTCAGCGTCGACCCGCACGGGGAGTGGGAATCTTATTTGACGGGACCTGACTACAACCAACTCAAGAGAGAGCTCTGCAAGCCAAAAACAAAATGGCTAACAGGCAAGAATAACGGGTCAGTCAACCGTCAAGATTTGCTGCCGGAGCCAGCACTTTGGAGCTATTTCATCCAACGCCGCCTGATGCCAACCACGCACGGATCAACTGTAAAATAGGCGACGGCTCGCCCTTATCAGTAGCATCATGAATGGGCAAAAAATCAACGTGGGTGAGGTAATAATTAATGAAATTTATGCCCACGCGGAGAAACCAACTACCAAAGGTCCACTCTTTTTCCCTATACTCATTTTTGGCCTTTGTGCCAATTTTAATGTGCCCATGTGCTCAAGAGATAGAATTCTTCCTGCGAAAGAAGGATGGACAAGAAGGGCACACCAATAAATGATGCACAATGCGAAGCCAGAAACACCCTCCACTGCCCAACCACCGTCCCAAGCTGCCGCCACCCTAGCCGCAGCAGGCAGTACTGATGCTGCCCTTACGTCTGATTCAATTCCTCTACTACGCAACCTAGTGGAAAGCTGCCAGCGAATAGAGCACAAACAGGTGATTTTCACCAAATATGTAGCAGACGTGCAGGAGGACTTTGTAGCCTACATGCTGGACAAATACCAGGACGTCAGACCCCAGTTGCCTGCCTTTCCAACGGAGCTAGCAGCATCAAAACCAGTCCACATCACCCCAAGACCCGCTGCTGCTCATGTCGTCGACGACAGCGAAGCACCACACTACCGCCCAATGTGAAGAACCTCCCCAACCCCTATGCAGCCCTATGACCTCACCTCCTCCTCCGAATCAGAGAAGGGAAAGGAGACCACTGCTGCCTCCTCAATACCCAAGACCACTGCTGCCAAGGACCCCGACTACTCAGACATGGAGATTTTAGACTCCTTTGACGATGAACCGATCGAGGTAGCAAGAAAAGGAAAGCGGCCAGCAGCACATCCCCTAGGTGGAGAAGCTGAACGAAAAACCAAGAAGCCCACCCCCAGCCGCATCTAGCCGCCGCGTAGCAATAAAAAGAGCCCGACAGATAGACCATATGTTACGCGCCGCCTCGTCCTGCCACAGTCCTTAAAATCTTCATATGACGCGGCAACAACAGAGGGGAACTCCCCCAATTTATAGCACTATTTTCTTTTCTTTTAATTTTTCTATTTTGTTTTATTTTATTTTTATGTTTTATTTTTTTATGTTTTTAATTTTTCTTTTTTAATTTTTAATTTTTGTGTTTTGATTTTTTATTTTTTAGAGGCATTGAGAACAATGCAAACCTTGAGTTTGGGGGAGAATTAGTCCTCTTTGTTTTAGATTCATAGCATCTTGTAGCATTTGTAAATTTTACCTCTAGTACTTAATGAAATAGAATCTTTAGTTCAAAACTTGTGCCTATGATAGCTTAGCCGATTACTTATTCGCACCATTCTAAAAAAATTCTAACCTAAACTTGGGAAGAAGCATGAAAATACTTAGAAAATTTTTCTTTGTGCCGATTATCATTACACTTATCTGTTAAATGCTAAATTTTTGCTTAAGTTCTAAGTTTAACATTGCATGCCTTCATTAATAAAAGTTTCTTGATTGAACACTGGTTTGCCGCCACGGCAGCACAGGGCAGCACAATAAAGAAAAGATTAAATACCCTAGAGGTGGCCGAAATTGGCTCTAGACAGAAAAGATTAAATACCCTAGAGGTGCCCAAAACAGGCTCTAGGAAGGATCATGAGCAAGGACACTCCACTGCAATCAAAGTCCATGAATCTAAACCAAGTGACAAACAAATTAGCAAGAGTGAATGAAAGTCTTCACAGGATGACTCTATTCAAAGGGTTCAGAATTCATAGAGTGCACCTATCTTAGCTTCAAACCCAGAGAATAGTTGTGATGAGCTTAAGCCCTTAAAGCCATGATCAGAAAAAAAAGAAAACAAAATGCCCAACTGTGCTGCCAAGGCAGCAGCTTGTATCTTTTAAATGGGTTAATTATTTTAGGCATACATTGTTAACTTGGTAAATTTAGCATGTTTAGCATTGACACAGACATGCACCCACTGCACTGACATTAAGAAAACTAATCTAAGTTCTTTCATGTCATTCCATGTAGGTAACATTATACAGGTGCCACGGCCTTGAGGCATGAAATCAATTTAAAAGCTATCGTTCTATTAATTTTGTGCTAAGGGCAGATTTACTAGTTAGGTTGCATTGCTTGAGGATAAGCAATAGTTCGAGTTTGAGGGTGTGTAGAGTGTCCAGGAGTTCTATATATATTTTGTACACATTCCTGCCCTTATTATTGTTGTTATTGAGCACATTAAGGCATATTTAGGTGCATTGAATGCATTATAACAACATCTTTTCTATTACCATGCTTTTATTGAATATCTTATGTTTGGTGAAGAAAAGTTATTGTTTTAGTTTAGTTTTTGTTTTTAGGTGCTATAACTAGGAGAGGAGAGGAAAGGACAGGACAAGGCAAGAAAGGTGGAACCAAAGGAGCTATACTGAAGCAACTCAAAGATGCCACCAAGAACGTTGCCGGAGTAGCATTGCGGCCAAGTGCCGCCTGGGCAGGACTTACACCGACTTAGCCAAGATGGGTCTCGATTTTAAAAGGGCAATTTCCTAAGTCCAATGAGCCCAGTCTCGCACTTCTCTAAAGCTTGTAGCGGCCGATAGAGCTGATCCAAGACCGATAAGAAGGAGCACTTATCCTTACTTGCCGAAGAAGGCAACTTCATAAGAGTCCATATTTAAGACTAAAGGAGTTTATAATAAATGTAAATATACTTTTAGAATTTCTACTTTAAGAAGGACTCAAATTTAGGTCATGAGCCCTATATATACCCAATGTATGTAAGGGTATAGGGACACGCCATATCTCTCATATCGAGAGGGTAGATGGGGAGATAACTAGATAGGTTGGAGTGTTGGGGGTCGCGGCCCAACTCTCCTAGGGTTTAGGCGCGTACATGTAAAGTAATTTGGGAAATGGTTGTATAGTTTTGAGTTGTTTTCAATAAAGTTTTGATTTTTCTTAATCTATTTTCTTTGTTCCTTCAATCTTTCTACACCAGTCGTTTGAAGAGAAAATCCATTTGTCGGACACGAAAATGCAAGGCTCATGAAAGGGTTAAGCACGGTCACAACGAGAGGTGTGACTAACTTGGTTCCACACTAGTCCACAAGTTTCAGCAGCTAAAAGGGATTACTAACCAAGTTGATTAATTTGGTCTCATAGTATTCGCCGTGTGACAGGTGGGGATACTCAAGTTAAGCAATCTCAAGCATCCTAACCTAGAAATAGGAGGGATCACTGTCGACTATCCTGCCAAACTCAGAATGACTGTCAGACTTGCCGACAAGACTTCTTTCCGTTCCACCTGCCAAGACAGTACACACCCCTACAGAGGCAGTAACCTGCTGCGGCCGCGTGACAGGGTCGTAGTTTACCGCCCGCCATACCCCCCGAGGCAGCAATTCATGGCGGTGCAAAGCTTACTCAAAACCTTAAAATGCAATCCACAAGCTATTAAGTTGCACTTACCTTACCCAGCTTATCGCCCAAACTCTCCCTATCATTCCTTTCATCACTATCTTTATCTTTACTTGTGTTTTTATATTTCCACATCATGAGATTTAATGGTGCTTTTACTAAATCTTTGTGCCGGAAACCATTCATAGAAGTTATCCCAATCCCTGTGGAGACGATATCTTTTATACTATAACTTGACAGAGTGTGCACTTGCGCTCACAAATAGAGAACACCCAAACGCTCTACAGTTACACCGAATTTTTCTCCGATGACTCTAATGGTCACTTCTCTCCTAGAAAAACAAAGCTCATGAATTAATGACCTAAACCAAACCAGAAATTCATTAATCTAAGCCGGAAAACACACTGAAGCTTACCCAAAATGAACAAGACGGTCAGAATACACATTGCTCCGATGAGGCCCTTGCTGGTGTCGAAAAAATGATCAGTCGGAGGGATTTTGTTTGCCTTTGTTTAGGGATGACAACGGCGGTGCTGGCGTCTTGAAAGAACGACCATGGCGGCCGAAAACACGAGAAACATAACACTTTGTACTCTAGGTTCGTCAACCTTTAACCCTTGAATCCCAACGATTTTAACGGTAGGTCAGCGAATGGTTAAAGGGATATTGGTTAGGGCTCAATGGCAGACTTAATCACGGTGGCGGTGGCGGCTACGGCGCGGCGGTGATGTAGATCGAAGTAAGATGATGGCGAGGGAAGGTGAAAGGTCAGGTGAAAGAGATGGTTCTAGAAAGTTTTTTCATTTGTTTCAATATGCATTCCATGAGGTAGGTGGTAGTTTAACCGTTTTATTTAATTTCATTTAACCCGAAGCATATAAGAAATAAAAGAAAGTTGGAGGAGCTTAACACCAAGAGCTTTTATAGTTTTTATGGCTCGGTACTCAGCTTAAAAAGCTTTAGGTTGTGGGTTCGAATCCCACAACCAACAATTTGTCCTTTTTCTCCATTCTTTTTTTTCTTCCCTTTTACACAAATAATCAGAAACAACTTAATAATAAACTGATGCATCTTATATCTAGAAATGGCCTTGGCTCCATTGGTTATGGCTTGGGCTTACCACTCCAAAGGTTGGGTTTACTTCCAGATACTTAGCTAGATAAGTATGTATTATGTCGACCCATATCAATTAATTTGTAGAGTAGATACTCATACAAATGAATCATATGCCAGGAACCAGATTTGAACTGGTGACACGAGGATTTTCAGTCCTCTGCTCTACCAACTGAGCTATCCTGACCATTACCGTTGCATTATCCTCATAATACTAGATAACTTGGGTCTATGTCAATTAAAAATGAAAACAAAAAAACAAAAAAGTATTAAATGAAAAGTCTCTAATGGAAATTTCTTGGATCTTTAAAAGGAAGACTTTGTAAATTTCCATATGAGTAATCATATGGATTATGAATCATTCAAATAGGTATTCCTTGCTCAAGAGATTTTTATGTATATCATATATATATCACAATATACATAAGACTTGTGATGTGATAAGAGAACAAAATTCTTCTAGGATACGCTTGTAAAATGGCAAAGAATAGGATGAATGAGAAACATAAGGAACTTTGAACCACTAACAAAAAAAGGTAGGATAAATAAATAGATAGCTAAAGGGTTTTTTGTGGTTGAGGATAGAGGGACTTGAACCCTCACGATTTTTAAAGTCGACGAATTCTCCTCTTACTATGGGGTGAATGATTTGATTAATGAATATTCTATTCGATGGTTCAATTTCCCTTAGATGCAAATTGTCCACTTTTTTTTTTCTTCTTTCATTTCATTTTATTCATTTTTATACCAATTGTTTACGGTGTTACATTTATGGTTAGGTTAGGTTAGGTTAATAATGGGATATAGGTTTTGGGGGAATAAATGTTAGAAACTTAGGGTTTAGTTTGAGCTTGAAATCCATTTTTTGTTTTCGAGTTCAATTCGAGCTTGATAAATTTGAGCTCGCGAGCTTTCGAGCCGAGTCGAGCTTAGCCTTGAGTGTAACACCCTCGACCCGGATGTCACATTTGGGCCCCAAGCCCAACCCATTACCATAAAAATTTCTTCCTAGTTTAGCCAATACCACATCCATTTCCATAAAATTCATTGAGTCTACTTTAGTTAAATCAAAATAAGTATTTAAAATGTTTATACAAGAGCTTCAAGTTAAAACAAGTATTTAAAACATTCGACTTATATAACACAAATCCAAAATGAGAGTTAAAATATAAAATATAGGGTCCTACGAATACATATCCCATTACATCTAAGAATTGTACTCTAAAAAGGTCAATGCTAAAATCCTACAAACAGATGGTGCTCCTTCGATGCAATGATCAACCTACTGACCTGCGAATGGAAACAAAAATTTCGAACGCTAAGCTAACAAAGCTCAATGGATACACTTTCACTCAACCATGCTTCATACAAATCATAAATAAGAGCATGCGACTAGATATGATATCATGGCATATAATACAAATGACGCTACCATAACCACCTAAACACATAGCATTCAACAAGTACATATAATCACAAAGGGTCATATGTACAATCAGAAACCTAGAGTGAGTTCTGGTGCACGTAGCCTCGGGATCGTACACTCGGGGTGAGACCCGATATAATATAGCCTTGGATCGAGCACCCATACTCAGAATCTCTCATCGAGTATCAACGAATAAGGTTTGGAGTCACATAGCATCAGATCACTCATTCAAGCCACTTACCATGGTGTTGCAACACTCCCGCTGGGTATCCAGATCCCATCAACCAAAGATGACTCAACTATCTAGATGTCCATTTCAACATATAGCAAGGACACGACTACCATACAGCACACATCACTCGATCCACCAAGGATCTCATATGGTTGCTATTACAACAAGTGACCAAAAGTATTACCAAGTTATTACACATTATGCTCATATAAGAGGGTTAAAACTCAGTTTCTCAGTTTTACCATTCATTTTATCACATTAGAAGCCCCTTGGGCCATAGCCCTCGAATTATGAGCCCCTCGAATGCAAAACGTAATTTCCAGGTAGATTGCTCAGTAGGTACTGGTATTGGTCCTCACATACCGGTACGGTACCCTTTGGGTACTGGTACTCATAGCGTACTGATACGATTTGGGCTTACTAGAATTTCACAACGCATAGGTGTACCGGTACATGTCGACCTGTACCGATACCGAATTGCATGGCGTACCGGTACAGGTTGAACACCATATCGATACCCCACTAATAGCTCATACCATAAAACTGTGTTCTTTAAACCCATAACACTTGGGTACCGGTACTGGCTCCCCGCATACCGGTACCGAAGCCTAGAAATGGCTTCCTAGGCTCAGGAACTCGCTTCCCAAGCCCCCAAATCCAAACCATTAACCCCATAACTTGAGCCTATATCTTATGGAAGTACTTAGGGTGGTTTACTACCAATTTTACAAGCTTATAACACAAAACCCGGATTATACCATTAAAGGGTGTAATACCCGTATTTTGTTCGGGTACCCATATATATACATATATTTTCTCTTAGCAAACATAAATAAATAAATAAAATAAACCCAATTATGAAGTTCAGCAGTCCAAAAAAATCCAACACAAGTGTCCAAATACATATAAAATACCCAAAGCCCAGTTACAAGCCTATTATATTAGTTTCTATAATCTTTTCCCGCATAAATTGAATAAAACCAGCTTGAAGAAACACAAATTAGCCCTAAATCAGATTTTTCCCGCCTAAATCTGCCACGTGGTAGCCTATCATTGGCCCAAATGACCTTCACATGGATTATGCGCTTCTTCATCTTGAGTTGGATCTTGTTGACATGTGTGACATCAGCAGTGAGTTCATCTTCCACTTAATATTTAAAGCAAGAAAGAGAAATTGTCAGCATCAATTAATACTCACTAATAATTGCCTACCATTAAAAATTAATAAATAATAATATAATAATATTAAGGAGAGGGAAATGGGTATTTTGGGAATCTCACTTGCCCTCGGGAGTATAACCGCTGTGAAAGCCAAGGAGCCGCCAAAGAATCTCGTTCGTCACCGAAGGAGAAGACCAGAATTTCACCGTTATCGCTGCAAAATGAGTTAATCTAATTAAACAATTTCGATAACCTGCAAATTAAACACAAAATGAGTTAGATTGGAACTGATAAAAGCAAAAAACAATAGTGAAAAAGGAAAACAAATTGAAATTTGGAGAAGAATTCGGTAATCTCATTTGTGGCCGGAGTGATCAAGGCGGAGTCAAAAATGGACTTATGGCTAGATCGAGGCTTAGGTTGGTCGGAGAAGGTAGGTTCTATTGAACCGGGTTAGTTTTTAGGGTATAGATCTAGATTTAGGGATTGGGATTGAAAAAAGAATTTTTTAGGGGGTATTTTAGGTTCGAATGACGGTGGGGTACGGGGGCCAGGAATCGCATGTGGCCGTTGGCATTCGCCTATGGCGGCCGGCTAACGGCGGAACTTGGTCGGAAAGGGGCGGAGTTGGATCAAAGTGATGAAAATGTGAAGAACGTGGATGGTTTTGGTGAAGAACGAGTGCTTTGATCCATTTGGAATAGTTTCTCCTAGGCATTCGGTATTTAGGGCAGAGAATTTGTGTGATCACCGAGTTAGAGAGTGAGTGGAGAGGGGGGGAAATGACCGAGTTAGACTCAGATTAGGCATTTTATAGCCTTACCCAAACGGTGCCGTTTTGGCACCAGGTTTGGGTGGATTCGCGAGCTGGGTCGGGTCAGGACAGAAAGATCCGTGCCCTACTATTGGGTTTTCTTGATTCAGACGTTAAGTTTTGTAAACTCCTCAATTTGGTCACTATTTCTTTGCAATTTGACAGTTAGTTTTAATAATGATTCAATTCAGTCCCTTGTTTCTATTCAATTGCCTTAATTTAATTTGTTTAAAGGTATGTGCATATTTAAAATTTGACATGTAGTATATTTTTTTAGAGAAATAATCACTTAGTATAAACAATTAGCGCCTTTTAAGTTAGGTTCTTTAATTAAATAATCTAAATAGGTGAGATAATTGTAGAAAATAAATGAATATTAAATGGAAACTTCAATGTTCTAAGTTGATTAGTGTCTCATTGTAATGAGATGTTAATCAAGTGAATATTTTAGTTGAATATATAATATTTCATCTAAAATTAGAACAATGAAATCACATAGTTAATCTAATTAAAATGAAATTAGGATAGGATTTAAATAGGTAGTGTCACTATGTAACACCCCTCGTCAGGTTCAGGAGCGAGAGATGTCACACTCAGATGACATGAAACGTATAACAGTTACATATACTTGTAACATGTAACATAAACATATACATATGCTTTGCAAACCATAACAATCAATTAAATATACAGCTCTAAACAAATCAAGAATTGATCATACAAACATATTTACAAGTCATATACACATAGATGGGCCATCAAAAATCTTTATAACTTATAACCTAACTTAACATATAACATAACCAATCACATAACTTAATCAACCTATTAGCATTCAGTTGTTAACTAGCACATAAACACACACTCGATTCAAACATATAAGGCTCGCAACATGTTATCACTTAAATTCGTCTTAGGCTAGCATATAAACAAGACATATATATATACATGCTTATGTTTCATATATGAACTAACATATTCCATCAATCTATACTTATACACTTCATGTAATCTCAACCATACTTACAAGAACCTATTCGAATTACACCAACAATTAAACAACCAAAACATTCGAATGTTCCTATATCATTTAGGTAGATTACAATTCCAAATTATCAACATTTTGCATATATAATCCTAAGTTTAAATTATTATAACATATTTAACTTTCATCACATTATATGCCATTCGAACCATATCAATAACCAAAACAATTCTAGATGTAAGTCACCTAAATCAAGCATAGATGCCAACCTTGAACATGTAATATCACTCAAATCCAATATATATTTCATATTCAAAATCCATATCGACTTCAACAACTCAAACATAACTCATTCATACCATCAAAAACATATGTACATATCATCCATCAATCTCATTACATAACATATATAAGCCAAATCTATCCAATATATATTTCATATTCAAAATCCATATCGACTTCAACAACTCAAACATAACTCATTCATACCATCAAAAACATATGTACATATCATCCATCAATCTCATTACATAACATATATAAGCCAAATCTATCCAATACATGATCCATAATGCATGTGATCCATACTTGTGCTTGGGCTTGTGACGACTCTCGAATCAAAACGACTAGCTTTCAGATGTCCAGGAACCTGTTATTTTGGAAGAAGGAAACAAAGAGAGATAAGTACAAATAATGTACCTAGTGAGGCAGCCCTAAATATCACTAATTTCGTCTTTCAAAGTCTTATTCATGTCTTCATGGTTACTTAGCTAGGCTTAGAACATATTAGATTACCTATCTAGTCCATCATACTCAAGTAAACTTAGCTAGTTTCACATATACATCATGTAGTCAAGGCATACATATATTTCACATAGCATATCAACACCTCATATCATTGGACAACAAGCAAAATACATGAATCATAGCATATCATTGATCATATAAACATATCATTGATCACATATTCATAACAATCAAATTAAGTCATTACCCAACTCATTCATAACATCTCATATAACATGTGAACACATATCAATCATCATTTCTTTATTCATGTAAATCTTATCACAAGTTCAATTCATTTTTTTGCCTTGGATGAATTAGTGGTCTAGGTAATCAAGTCAATCAGATAACATATAACATTAGATACTCAAAGGTATCAAGGTCTCAATTCCACATATCATGTAACAGAGGATGCATAAGCATCAATGGTGACTTACCACCATTCATATAATAAGGTGACTAACCACCTTACAGGTTTATAGGTGACTAACTACCATCCTAAATCAGAAATCTTTTGAGCTCAATGACTCTAAGGCATGCCCTTATACCTAAAGACACTAACCAACCAAGGACTTAATTATATCTTTTATTATTTCAACAAGATCAAATACTTGTTTAACAAACAATATACAAGGCTATAAGGCAAGTTCAAATCATTTTGCAAGATCAACATTCAATATCATGTCCACCAAAAATTCTAGCAAGCTTAATTTAACATTTCGATCATATAATCTCCAAAAACAATGGCTAAACATCTCACTTTAACCCATATTATATAGCTCAACTAGCCTACAATTCATAGCACGTCACATAGTTTCATAAGCAAACTTAACTAACATGAAATGTATATCAAAGGTTCATTTACTTTAATCCTTCTTCCTTAACATTTTAAATTTACCAAACCATTATTAGATTCATTTCATGCTTCATATTATATCATCATGAAAATATAAATGCATTGGTTAGGATACTAATCCTAACCCTAAAATAGCTACACTCACAATACTCCAAGCTCAATTGGAATCCTTGATTGATATGCCCTTGCCCCTCTTAATGTATTGATCAACCCTTGAATCTTCTCTATTTTCTTTACAACCTTGATCTTGGACAATCAAATAACATATAAAAACACATTAGAACTCAATTCAATCATATTTATTCATTTACTCAAACACAAATGTTTAATCACATGAATCTGCCCCCTAAATTGGCAGTTTGAGCAACACTCACTAAACTCCTCATAATTTTTTACACACAACTCCAAATTAAGATTTCTTTACCATTCTAGAAATCGTATTCACACAGCTTTAAAACCATGTATAGAACATATTTTTATCATTTCCCTATCAATATAGTTTATTGTTTGAAAACAGGGCATTTACAGTGACCTATCCTGCCCACTGTTTTCAACTTGTGACTTTAGTGTTCATTTAACATATAATTCATTACACATTTGATTCTGAGTTTTTAACTAATTTTATATACATCTTATAAAATTATTTTAAAGTTCCAGAAACTTCAAAAACAGGGCATTAAGGTCCTCAAAGTATTGCATTTTCCAGATTAGTCCCAAGTAACCTTCTAAGTGTTCTAACCTATTTCAACCAACTATATAAGCTAAATTTCCTTATAAACACATATGTTTTCATTCATTCAATATATCCCCTGTTTCATGATAAACTTTCCAGAATTTTTAATTAATTAAAACAGTCCTTAATTGTATTTTTATTCAAAACAGTCCCCCTATTTCTAGTTTCATTCTAAGTGTGACCAGTTTGTTTCTAACCTATTTTCCAGCAAACCAAACATCATTTTCATGCTTCCAAGACCTCTATCCTATAGTATTTTCAATGTTCTACAACTTTTTCCTACTAAAATTTTCCTAATTGGAACCCTAATATAGTCAAAATCCATTTTAATCCAGGGTATCCAGCTAGTACGAATTCTTGGCAGTTCATGTGTTCTAGCTTAAATTCAAAATATTTTCCAGATTTTGATCAACAATGATATAAACCCAGCAACCTATCCTCAATATAAATCATCCCTCAACATATTTCCAGCAACAATTTAATAAAAATTCAACAGAATAAACTCTAAAACACAAGAATAAAAATCAAATAGCACAATATCACTTACATGACTTCTACACGAACATGCATGAACTCAATCTATTTCCAGCTTTAATCTTCTTAAATTTTCACTCTCTCTCTCTCTCTCTCTGCTTTTCTATGTTTTTCGGTGGTTAAACAAATGGAGAAGATGAAGCTGCATTTGGGTTGTTTAATATCCAAGAGGTTGAGTGTCCTTTGAGTGGAGATAGTGGGACACATGTTTCACTATTAATCTTTTGTTAGTCCGCTTGTCCTTACTTATATTCATATTATATCCTTGTTATCATCCCATTATACTAATATGTTCACATATATATTCTTTAATCTATTATTAATTTATTATAATTTTAAGGTATACATATATATATATATATATGTTACATTATTATACTTTAATTCCCACTAACATTTTACTATACATGATATTGTTACAATATATAATTTCCACTATCTAATGTATGTGACATTTATGTATTACATGTTAATTTCTATTACCACCCTAAGCTTAGAAGTATACATTCATATTATGTCCATTTCAATTGTAAAATGTTTACGTTATCCTTATCATTTTTCTATAATTCAAACTAGGGTGATTTTAGGGTGTTACACACTAAATGATTAGGAATATTATTAATTTAGGGACTAGTATGGATAGTGCCCAATTGTTTGGGTGTTATCACATAAACCCTAAACTTGATAATATTCATAGCTTCCTTATTTAATTGAATCAATGAAGAACTTAATTAGGTTTGAACTTAAAATTTACAAGAAAATAAATGGACATGTGTTCAAACCTTTGGTGTTGAGATACATTTTGAATATAAATTGAAGTATCCTAAAGTAATTGGATGTTTCAAAACATATATTCACTTAAAATGTACTTTCATACAAAAGGATATCTCCATTCGAAATGAAATTCATTTAACAATTAAAGGATTTAATTAAATTCAAATCTTCACTTGAAATGTCAAAATGTCACATAGAATTAATAAGGTACCGATAACGGGCGTTTGTAGGAGTGCTAATCCTTCACTACACGTAACTGACTCCCAAACCCAAATTTTAAAGAAGAAAAAAATCCCTGGTTTGTTTTTAAGGTGTCCGGCCTACCAAAGTGATCGGTGATGACTCCAAATTGATTTTTAATAATAAATAAAAGGAAATTTAATTTAAAATGAGAAACCCTAATTTGTTAAAATTAAATGAATTAAATAGATAAAACCCTAATTTCCGAAAAGAATCAATCGTCAAGCTATTTTTACACTCGGTTTTAAAAATGGTCGCGACTGCTTGCCGGATCTATTGGGGATGAACTTGAGAGTCAGGCTTAATTAATTAATTTCACGTGGCATTTTGAGCGATAATTTGAATTTAATTTTTTCTAAGAAATATTGGATTAACCTTCAGGGAAAATGGAGGTAGTTTTTTTGTATGACATATTTGTCATCCATGCATAAACCTTCGACCTGGATTTTTCACCCTTAAGTGGGAGAAAGGCAATATCCGATGTGATGCTCTCCAGCTTCGAGTTCAGATTTTTGTCTTCTTCTGGTATAGTAACCTTATGCACCATGGGCTCATGCCTCCGTTATAAGGGACCTATACTACTGAATCGATGTCTTACTATCATGGTGGACGGTAACGACAGTTCGGGAATCTAGAGTCTAGAACAAAGACCACATTCTATTTTTAGAAACCTACCCCGCTAGAGCCAGACAGAGACTTGGGACAGGTGCTGCCGGTTTAAATACACTTCTCTGGTTATTTTCTGTGCTAATTATTACATGTTTTCTTTGTTAATATTTTGTTTATTTGTTTTCCATATTAATTCACAATATTGACACTGCTTTTTTTGTTTTCTTGTTTTTTTTTACTTGGCATCATTTTTTCATTCATTAGAGGTATCAATTTGAGGATCAGTCAAGTAGGGCAATGTTCTTAATGTCCAATGAGTTCGATAGACAAAGAGAAGGCAATATGTAACACCCTGAAAACTAGTCTAGTCTGAATTGGATTCTGTTGATCGGAGTATTGGTGTTAAAATATTCGAATATTGTATCTTTATTGCCTAAACTATAGATTATATTATTAAGAGATCTTAATTGGACTTATCCTTAGTTAAGACTTTCTTTAAAATGCCTAAAAGGATGTTTTTGAGCTAGGCGTTCCGATACAGTCAGACCCGTACCGAAACAGCCTAGGTAAGGCGTTTCGAAACAATTATAAGGCGTTCTGATACGGTTATAACTGTATTAACTAACTTTTGCTTAACTGTTTCGATATGGCTTCACGCCTTTTGAAACAGGTTCCTTGTCGAATATGTTTGAAGGCAAATTAAAAGAAAATGAAGAGGCGATGACTCACCTATTTTCTTGCCACCCCTCCATGTGACTATGATCAGAAAAGACGACTAGTGGTCATCTATATGTTTAATATTGATAAGATATAGAAAAGATAAATATTGATATTTTAAGCTTTCCCTTGGATGAAGGAAATCTTCTTATTGGTTTAAGGTGAAGTGGGGAAATGATTAAAGACTATGATATTATTAATATGAATAAGAAGAAAAGCTTGCATCTTTGTTTGGCTTCACCGAGACTCGTTTCCATCTCTAGCTATTGAATGAAGAAGCTCACACCTCCATTGTCAACTTCTCCACCATGATCAAGCATACACCTCCCTATTTGAACCTAATCAGCTTAAATTTTCCTTGATTTAAGAACATCAATTCATAGCTATCGATCGGGTAAGTGGAAGCCCTAAGTTAATCATCGATTCTCTTGATTATTGAATGTCCAATTTCAAACTCTAAGATAAGCTTCGTTTAATAGTTAATGGCTATTCAAATATCGATATTGTCATATTGATTCTAATAATCCCTTATTGTTCTTCCTAGTTCAAGAGGTGGAAAAGACTAATCCATCGTCTCCATTGAAAGCTAGGAATAAGGGAATTGTCATCTGAGAGCCTTAGGAGCTTCGGATTATCGAGGTGAGTGTAGTCGGAGTCTCGGGTTTAAGCGAGGAGCCTTATCGAATTCATTGTTATTGATTTTGTATGATTTACTAACCATTTTATTAAACGTGATCTACATAAAGTATTGTTTTAAGCCATATTGGTAAGTTTGGTAAGTATTGCATTGATTCATCGTTCGTAGCATTGCTATCATTGGCATGGAAATCATTGAAACATTGACATATAAATCATTGACATGTGCTTATTGCTATTGCCTATTGTTATGGCTACATGGTTATTGAGACATTTTCATTGAACCATTGATATCGATCTATTGTTAACGAACCTTGGGATCGAAGTATTGGATACAATTGGCATGCCATAGAATTCATGAGCTCAATGGTACAGAGTTTATACGGTGTAGTGGAGGGATGTGATATGTGCTGGTCAAAAATGGTGTAGTGGAGGATATTGGACCATATTTGTTTTGTAATGCCCTGTTTTTGGGCCTAGATGTTTTAGACGTTGAATCGGGCCGGTCAGGAACGGTTCGAACCCTTGAGGTTGGTTTAAGGAAAACCTAGTTCGGGAAGTTTTAAAAATATGGAAAATATCTAAAAATCCTCATTTAATATGTAAATGATTATGGTAAAAACAATTTTACAAAATGAGATTTGGGAATATTATATTTTGGCATAGTGACCAAAATGTAGTTTTTGCAAAAGTTGGCTAGTGACTGTTTTGTAAAAGATTGAAACTTTGAATCTTTAAGGAGCTAATTTTACCATTTGTTTTTCATCCGATTTCTCCTTAATTTGGGAGCTTTTAATAATGATTTTATTAAAGAAATAAAAAGGGAATTAAAAGAAAATCAAATGTTGACTTTTTATAACCAACTTTACGATATATTTTCTCTTTTCAGTTTCTCTTAACTTCCTTTTGAGTTGTTTTATTGTTATAAACAAGAAATAGTTGCTAAATTCAAGATTCTTGATGAGATCTTGGTGATTTTCGTATTTCAATGTTAAGCACTGATTTGAGGTTGATTTTTAACATATTTTGGATGTTATTTGGTGTTAAGAATGAGGTTTTAACAAATTAATCCCGAATAGGTTTGGGTTCCTAAGTTTGAGATGCTAGAATTGTGGTTTTTGAGGTGTTTTTGGTGATCTGCTATTGCTGTAGGTATAAGGTCGTGTTTATGATGATTTTTGTTGTTGGTTGAGGTTTAGAAAAGGTTAGAACTGATAGATCTTGTCTGGGCTTTGATTTGAGAAAGTTTGGAAGTGATTTCGGTTATTTTGGATAGCCAAAATGCTAGTTTTGAGTAAAGCATCGAATTAGAATGAGTGGCTGGTGATTTTAATGCATGATGATGCATTAATCCTATGCTCTTATGTGTAATGAACATGGGAGACATCTTCGGACGCGTTTGGTGTTGATCCGGAAGCTTAGAAATTGTTTCGGCAAGCAAGCGAAACATTATCGGTGAGTGAAAATGGTTTTAAACGTCCTTGAGGGACAAGGAAACAAGTTTTGGGGATTTAGGATTGGCTTGAAACACCATCCTAAGTTTGGAAGTAAGTATGTTTAGATTTGTTCTCGAAATGTTGATGATGCCCCTAAATGCTTTTCACATGCTCTTGTTTTGAGATAGACAAATTCCTACTGTTTTATGCATGATTTATGACATGAAATGATGTTTCATATTGATCCCATGAGATAGAATAACATTGCAAAGAGTTTTGAGATTTTGGTTAAATGCTATGCATGAACTGTAGTTTTGAAATGGGATGAGAATGATTTAGAAATGTTGCATCAAAACATTAGGCGAGATGATGATTTAATGTAATATATTGGTATAAATGATGAGATGATTACCGGATATAATTGGTCGACCAATAGGATGTAAAGTGCACTATAAACTAAAATTCGTACGTGCTCTTTGGAGTCGGGCAATGGGGGTAGTGCCATCCCGATCCAAAGTGAGAGTCCAATGATGAGAGATACCATCGGGGTAGGTCTTGGTGAAATACCCAAGCTTTGTGGCGAAGATAGATACCGCCATGAGAGTCTGATGGCGAGATCCCACCGGGGTAGGACTTGATCAAGCTTTCCGCATATCCGAGTAAAGATAGAATATGAAATGCCAATATATGAGAATGAACTTTGATTCATATGTACCAATGATAGAAATAATTTTATGCAATGAGAAATGCATATGAGATTTTGAGATTATGAAATGCTTTTGTATATCAAGCATGTGTGGCCTGTCCATGAGATTTGCATTGGTTGAATGCATGAGATAGATAGATGGTACATGTGGTTTTCAAAAGATGTTTTGCTTTGAAATGGATTTCAAGCATGAGATAGAAAGAGCATGGTTTTAGAAATGGATTTCAAGATAGAGTTTTAAAAGCTTGCATTGTTGTGTTGGTGTTTTTAGAGCATGCCTCACTAAGCTATTGTGCTTACGCTCTCTTTTACCAACAATGCAGATAATTGAGACATTTTGAGCAGCGAGGAGGCTTTAAGGAATTCAAGGATTGTTAAGCTCAAGTATGGTGTTATACTTTTACCTTAGTAATGATATATGGCAATGGGATTTTATTGGTTTGTTTTGGGAGATGTGTTTTGGACTCCCTGATGTGGATGCAAGTTGTATTTGCCTAATTGGTTTGTGGAAGGCCTTTATAATGGTTTTGATACTTTATCTTGCCTTTTAGTATGCTAATGGTTTTTGGTTTAAGCATGCTCTATTATATGCCTTGCAATGCTTGTGATGATCTATCAAATGTTTACCATGTGCTTAGAAATGCATGCTTATATGTTAGGGTTGATGCTATAATCATATCCACATGTTTTGGTGATGATTTGTTGAAGTTTATTATGAATTTGGGGCTGTTTGTGGGACATTTCTGGTATGTGTATCGATACTCGGGCTTGCGTATCGATACGCATAAGCCAAACTTGTGCCTTTTTGCATAGGGGTATCGGTACGAATGGAGAGTGTTTCGATACGGGTAGGCTAAGTTTGAAGGGCGTATCGATATGCGGGAGAGCGTATCGATACCCTTTCTATGATTTTGGTCACTGCCTTCCCGCGTATCGATATGGTCCCTAGGCATACCGATACGCGACCGTTAATTTCATTTAATGGCGTCTTTTGAAGTTTCGAAATGTTATATTTTAGTCCCTAAACTTCATGTATGCAATTGGATGGGTTTGGTTGGTCTGTTTATGATGAAAATTGGAAGAGGAGCATGAAACATGACTAATTAAATAATGGTAACCTTAAAATCTAGAAGGCCCTTGTAATTTGCAAAAATTACATTTTGGTTTCTAAATGTCTAATTTGCGTAATTAAACCCCTAAACAAATTTCGATCGATGTGCCGTTTTTTTATGCTCTTGGTGATCACATAGGATTTATTTTACATCTAGAAAAGATAAAAAGAAAAAAAGGTCGTCAATCGGAATCGAATTTAATGAGTTGGCTTCGATTTTCCCTATGTAATCATCTCGGTTCGGGTCAACCGTCTAGACCAGGCTAAGGGGGTTACATGTTCTTTGTTGGTGTAGTGGTGGAATTCGTATATCCAAATACGGTTGAAATCGATCCAAGGAAGAATGTTGATTATTGATATTGCATTCTCATGATATTGAGATAATGTCATTGAAGGTATGATGATTTATATTATGTTTCAACATGATTGGAGAGTATGCCATGTTTATTCATGCAATTGATGTCATAATGATTATTAAGGCATATCTAATGGAATGATTTGTTCATATATTATTATTGGCTACCTCACTTAGACTATATACGCCTAATGCATTCATTGTTCATACATTTCAGGTTAAGAGTTATCGTTTCGAGATCAGAGTTAGTTGGCCAAGCGGCAAGTCACCTCGGGCCTAAAGTAAAATATTTTGTCCCAATAAACTCCTAGAATGGTGGAAAAGTAGTTAAAGTAGTTGATATTGATGTTTTTTCTATGTGTATGAAGACTATGTGTTATATGTGGATTAAGTGCCTTAAAAGACTTGTTAAGTTTGCTTGAAAATGGCTTAATATGCATATTTGGCTTTAAAATGTGAAAACATAGTAAACGTATTCATATGATGATGAAATTCCGCATGTCAGTAGTTTATAGCATTGAAATATTGTGTGTAAATTTTTATTGCTTTTGGACATCATTTGGTAGGTCAAATCGAATAAAAACCAACAAAAATCTAGCATTACAGGTCAGACCGTATCGATACGGGTGATGGAGTATCGATACGGTTAAGCATCATTGAACCTAAGGAACAAGGTGTATCAAAAAATTCTAGAGCCATACCAAAACATTTTGCTACTGGAATCCCTTGTTTTGATAGGAGTCTAACCTGTATCGAAACAGGTCAAAAGTCAAGGTCAAAGAGAGTCAACTCGTACCGATACGGGGCTTGACCGTATCGATACGGTATGAAAGGTAAGGTCAACAAGGTTGAACATCATCCACCGTATCGAAATAACCTTGAGCATTTCGATACAGGGTTAGTTAAGTTGGTTAAAAGGCATAATCTGAAGGTTTGCATTGTTTACAGTTTGGTCACTATTTTTTTATGATTAAATTGAATGAGTCAATGAACACCGATTTTCATGGAAATTTACAGACATGTTAATATTGTATTGAATTTCATTGTGGTGTAGCCAATTGCATCAAAGGACCTCTAATATAGCAGATTTATAGATTAGTCCATAAAACTTGTAATAACTACGGTTTAGTCCTAAATGATTAAACATTGTTTCATAAGGGATTAATTGGATTAAGATGTATATTGGTAATGTATTATTGCTTGAAATTGCTTAAGTGTTGGTTATTAAATGAAATTTTATTGTACTGATCATTGTATTGTTCATCGGTAGCACGCTCCGACCCGATTCTCAACCAGGCCGGGAAAGGGGGTGTTACACAATATGACAGTGAGGTCCCGATCAAAGAAGACTTAGTTCAAGAATGTAACCCCCTTAACCCGGCCTAGACGGTTGACCCGAATTAAGAAAGTCACACGGGGAAAACCAAAGTCAACCCGAAAGTCAACCTTGATTAACGACCCTTTTTTTCCTTTTTAACCTTGTCTAGATGCACTTTAGACCTAATTGTGATCACACAAACATCATACCAAAAGATCACAAACATCAGAGATCAAACAGGGACTCAATTGAACAAATTACAACTTTAGGGACCAAAATGTAAATTCTGATAAATATGAGGACTTAATCCAAATTAAAGTTACCAACTTGAAATTAATCAGGTTTCATGCTTCTCCGTAAAATTTCAGCTCAAAAGGACTTCCCAAACTCATACAATTGCACAAACAAGTTTCAGGACCAAAACGCAAACATTCCAAAACATATAACTGCCAATGTCAGCCCCCAACGGTCACCCATTCCGAAACAGGCATAGCCCGTTTCGAAACTCGGGGCCGTCCCGCAACGCGTACCAAAACGGGGGTCTGGCAGTAGCCTTTCCGTTTCGGAACGGCCCCTCCCGTTTCGGACGCCTGGGCACAATTAAGGCACCCGTTCCGAAACGGTAGGTGCTGTTCCGAAACACCCTGCACAAATTGCCTCAAAAAGCATTATTAAACATGCAATTAAACATCCAATCATGCACCAAACGCCACCAAACTTTACCAGCATGCAATTAAACATAGAAGGGACATATAAGCATCTTCAATTCAACAAAATAACATCATAAGCGAAAAGCCCCAAATCTATAGGCATGCTTCCTACACAAGTAAGCCATTCAAGCATAAACTTCCAAAACAAGCATATAAAGGCCAACCACAAAAACCAGCATTCTTAACAACATTCAACATACTTAGGGAGTTCAAAACATCTCCCAAAACATATACATTGGTCCCCCATTGCCAAATTACCAAAAGCTAAAATGTACTTAGAAAACCTTCCATACTTAGAGCTTTGTTACCACTTGGATGCTTGCCCTCCTTGCTGCCCTCAAGTACTCTAATGTTCTGCATTATTGAATTAAGAAAACGGAAGAGAGCGTAAGCAAAAGCTTAGTGAGGAATGCTCAATAAAACCATCCAATAATGCACTTATAAAACACTTATAAATCATGCTTCAAATCATCATTTACACATGCTCAAAAGCATACTTTAACAAGCATCTCATGCTTCATTTCATTACATGTCATATTGGCCACAAGTGATACAATTCATTTCTTTGAAAACAAGTTCATCAACTTTCACCCCAAGGACTTTTAAACACCTTGGACCCCAAGGACTTTTAAACACCTTGGCCATGGACTTTTAAACACCATGATATAGATTACCTCAAGGACTTTTAAACACCTTGACCCCAAGGACTTTTAAACACCTTGGCCATGGACTTTTAAACACCATGAATTAAATCACCTCAAGGACTTTTAAACACCTTGACCCCAAGGACTTTTAAACACCTTGGCCTATGGACTTTTAAACACCATAGAAAGGACCACACAAGGACTTTTAAACACCTTTGTGTCCGTAACAAGAATCATCCAAGGACTTTTAACCACCTTGATGTTCTTAAGTAACAAGGCTCACTCAAGGACTTTCAACCACCTTAGTGACCTCAACCTTTTTAAAACATCACTTGCCAATATTCATCATTATCATCAAATTATCCACTGTTCTAAAGCGTTAAACCAAGCCATATTCATCATGCATTTAAAAGCATCAAACCACATTTGATCAATGTTCAAAAACAAGGAACTCTTACCTTGAGCTTCCTTCAACATATGGCTTACAAAAACAGCATTAACCATGCTAAATCATGCTTTCAAAACAGAATTTAAAACATGCAATAAACCACATTGCACAACAATCAAATCGTGGCCACCACTAGAGAGTATTTCCGAAAACTTACACTTGAGCTTAGCAAAGTTGTTTAGACTTAAACTAAGCTCCCAAGACATTGGTTTCAAAGCCGAAAACCCAATTTCACTCACCGATTCCACTTCGCCTCAAGCCAAAGCACCAATTCAAGCTTCCGGATCAACAACTCTTGGATCCAAAGATGCCTCCCCTGATTAAACACATTAAAGCAGAGATTTAATGCATCATCATGCATCAAAAGCTTCAATGAAAGCACTCAAACTCGCTGCTCTCATTCACACTCCAATTTCGGCCACCAAACACAACCGAAATTGCATCAAAACCACTTCTCAACAAAGCCCAGCCATAAAACAGCAAAACCTAACATCCATTAACACCATTTAACATCTAAAAACAACCTATAAACATCCTTATACCTCCAGCAACATCAGATCCACAAGATCACCACAAAAACATCCAAGAATCACAAGCTAAACTTAGGAAACACAACCTATCCGGGATTGCATTAATCAAAACTCATTTCCTTATCAATTTAGAGTTCATTTAACATCAAAAACACACCTCAAATCACAGATTAATCATATCTAACGAAAATCATCAAAAATCACCAAATCTTGCATTATAAGCCAAGATCCATTTCACCACTTAAAATCCTTTAATAAAACTTCAATTAAGAGTTGAGAACTTGGGAATTTCAGTAAAGAACTGATAGTTTAGAGGAGAATGACGTTCTTACCTCCAAACTTGTGTTTCTCCACTTTTTGGAATCAAAAACCTTGTTGAATCAACTAGCAAATGATGAGGTTTTGAAGATATGTTGATTAGGAATCAAAAGAATGTTGAAAGGAGGATTTTAGGTGAGAAAATCAGAAACAACTCTCTGGAAAACAAGTGTTTGGATTGAGAGAAAATGAGAGAAAGAAAATAGAAAAGTTAGTTAAGAAAATAGCCAAATGGCCTTTCCCTCCACTTTTGATATGTTTTAAAATCAGAATAAATCTCAAAATATCTTAGAAAAATCTGGAGAAACTACTTTTGGAATAATAGCTCCTTAAAGATTCAAAGTTTCAACTCTTTATAAAACAGTCACAAAACTTTCAAAAATTACATTTTGGTCACTAGCCAAAATGTCACTCTTCCAAAACCCATTTTTCAAAATTGATTTCACAGTTCACTTAATTATATTAAAAGATGATTTTAGAACATTTTTCCATATTTTTAATGCAACCCGAACTAGGCTTTCCTAATTTCACCTCTTTAGATTCGAACAGCACTTTGACCAAACCGGTCAACGCCCAAAACTTCTAAGCCCAAAACCGGGGCGTTACAACTCTCCCCCCCTTAAGAAATTTCGTCCTCGAAATTTACCTGAAGGAAAGAGATAAGGAAACTGCTTCAGCATGTCTTCCTTCCGCTCCCACGTGGCTTCCTCAACACCGCGATGCTTCCACAGCACCTTCACCAACTCAATGGTCTTGCCACGAAGAACCTTGCTATCCGAATCCAGAACCTTCACCGGTTCCTCATCATAGGTCAAATCCGGATTCAGTTCCACTTCCTCCACAGGCATCACATGCGAAGGATCAGATCTATACTTCCGGAGCATAGAAACATGAAACACATCATGGATCTTCTCCAACTCCTGAGGTAACCTCAACCGATACACAACAGGACCCACACGCTCAACCACCTCATATGGTCCAATGTACCTAGGGCTCAACTTACCCTTCCGACCAAACCGCATCACCTTCTTCCAAGGCGAAACCTTCAAGAACACACGGTCACCCACCGCATACTCTATCTCCTTACGCTTCAAATCCGCGTAAGACTTCTGCCGATCAGAGGCTGCCTTCAACCGCTCACAAATGAGCTTTACCTTCTCTGTGGTCCCTTTCAACAAAGCCGGCATCGAAACCAACTTTTGACCAGTTTCAGCCCAACAAAGAGGAGTCCTACACTTCCTCTCGTACAAAGCCTCATAAGGTGCCATCTGTATACTTGCCTGATAACTGTTGTTATAAGCAAACTCAACCAAGGGCAGATGCTTCTCCCAAGAACCTTGGAACTCAATCACGCAGCACCTCAACATATCCTCCAAAATCTGGATAACTCGCTCAGACTGACCATCCGACTGAGGATGATAGGATGTACTGAAATGCAACCTTGTACCCAGAGCTTGGTGCAAACACTGCCAGAACCGCGATGTGAACCTCGGATCCCTATCCGACACAATCGACTTAGGCACACCATGCAACCGCACAATCTCAGCAATGTACAGCTCTGCCAACTTATCCAAAGAAAACGTGGTATGCACAGGCAAGAAATGCGCACACTTCGTTAGGCAATCCACAATCACCCACACCGAATTCTTCTTCGATGGAGACAAAGGTAAACCAGATACAAAATCCATGGTAACCCTCTCCCACTTCCATTCAGGGATTTTCAACGGTTGCAACAACCCTGAAGGAAACTGATGTTCAGCCTTAACTCGCTGACACACCAAACACTTGCTAACAAACTCCGCCACATCTTTCTTCAAACCCACCCAATAGTACTCATCACGAAGATCACGGTACATCTTAGTACTACCAGGGTGCATAGCAAAAGGACTACTATGACCTTCAGTCAGAATAGCACGCCTCAACTCAGCATCAGCAGGCACTACTATCCGACTCCCAAAACACAACACACCATCATCATTAAAACAGAAATCCGAAGGTCTACCCTCCGCGATATCCTGAACATGAGACACCAAGGAATCATCCAACAACTGCTTATCCTTGATCAACTGAACCATAGACGGCTTCACTTGTAACTCAGCAACGAGACCACCATCTTGCGATATGCTCAAGCTAGCAAACATAGCCCTCAGCTCAACAGCTACTTTCCTACTCAAGGCATCCGCTACAACATTAGCCTTCCCAGGATGGTACTCAATCGTCAGATCATAATCCTTGAGCAACTCCAACCAACGCCGCTGCCTAAGATTCAACTCCTTCTGAGACATCAGATACCTCAAACTCTTGTGATCTGTGTACACAGTACACTTCTCACCATACAGATAATGTCTCCAGATCTTCAGAGCAAAAACCACTGCAGCCAGCTCAATATCATGCGTAGGGTAATTGCGCTCATGCACTTTCAACTGCCGCGATGCATAAGCCACCACCTTACCCTCCTGCATCAGCACACACCCCAAACCAACGTAGGATGCATCACTGTAAACCACAAACTCTTTCCCTGATGCAGGCTGAATCAAGATAGGAGCTTGCGTCAAAGCCGCCTTAAGCTTCTCAAAAGCCTGCTGTCTCGCTTCCGTCCACTCATACTTAACATCCTTTTGCAACAGCTTCGTCAAAGGAGCAGCAATCTTGGAAAAACCATCCACAAACCTTCGATAGTATCCCGCCAAACCAAGGAAACTACGGACCTCATGAACAGACTTAGGAACTTTCCAATTCATCACCTCCTCAATCTTCTGAGGATCAACACGAATCCCCTCAGCTGAGACCACATGCCCAAGAAACACCACCTCCCTTAACCAGAACTCACACTTACTCAGCTTAGCATAAAGCTGATTCTCCAACAAAGCTTGCAAAACAATCCTCAAATGCTCTTCATGCTCCTCCTCAGTACGCGAGTACACGAGGATATCATCAATGAACACCACAACAAACTTGTCCAGGTATTCATGAAACACACGATTCATCATGTTCATGAAAGCAGCAGGAGCATTTGTCAACCCAAACGGCATCACAAGAAACTCATAATGCCCATACCCTTGTCCTGAAAGCTGTCTTAGGCACATCCACATCCTTCACCTTCAACTGATAATACCCTGACCTCAAGTCAATCTTAGAGAACACAGCAGCTCCCCGAAATTGATCAAAAAGATCATCAATCCTCGGCAAAGGATACCGATTCTTGATAGTCAACTTGTTCAGCTGACGGTAATCAATGCACATTCTCATAGTGCCATCCTTCTTCTTCACAAACAAGACCGGTGCTCCCCAAGGTGACACACTCGGCCGGATGAACCCACGATCAAGCAACTCTTGCAACTGCGTCTTCAGCTCCTTCAGCTCCTTAGGTGCCATTCTATAGGGAGTAATGGACACAGGAGTTGTATTCTCATACAGCTCAATTCCAAACTCCACCTCGCGGTTAGGAGGTAAACCAGGCAACTCCTCAGGAAAAACACCAGGAAACTCCTTCACAACTCTGATATCTTGCACCCTCAACTCTTTAGAGCTAGGATTCATCACAAAAGCTAGATAGGCTTCGCAACCTTGCCTCAGCATCCTGCTCGCCTCCAAGGTAGACACCACATTGGCAAGAAACTTCACATTCTCACCAACCACAACAACTTCATAATCATCCGCAAGCTTAAGCGAAACTCGCTTGTTTTCACAATCCACAACAGCGCGATGCTCAGCAAGCCAATCCATACCAAGGATTACATCAAAGCCATAAAAAGGTAACTCCATAAGATCAACATGAAAAACATGTTCTTGAACAACCAAGGGACACCTTCTATAAAGCTTACGAGTCACAACAGTCTCACCAAAAGAACTAGTGACTCGAACACCAACATCCAAAGACTCAACAGGCAAACCAAGCAATTCAGCATGCTCACGCAAAATGTATGAATGCGTAGATCCAGAATCTATCAAAGAAAGCAATGACAAGGATTGCAAAGTAAAGGTACCTGCAATCACATCCGCATCATTCCTTCCCTCACGCTGAGCATACACCCTCGCTTGACCTCCACCCTCAGGCTGAATAGCCACAACATGGGCCACTCCACGACCACCTTCCTCTCTCCTCTGGAAATTACCACGGCCGCGCCCACGACCTCTCTGTGGTGCAGCAACAACAGGAGCACGCACCTGATCACCAGCCAACCTAGGACAATCATGCCTCAAATGGTCTGCGGATCCACAATTCCAGCACCCATTACCAGCTGCCGCAACAGGAGCTTGCACCTCTCTCACAGCACGGGGACAGTCACGTTTCATGTGACCACGTGAACCACAGATCCAACAAGCACTCGGATCAGCTCTAGCATTGCCTCCTCTAGCAGGTGCACCACCACCTCTCTTAGCTGAAGACTGATACTTCTGATCACGTCCCCTCTTGTTCCGTCCACCTCCAGAACTATACTCAGCAGCTCTCTTGCCAGCACCCTTAGCAGATAAACTCAAGTTCATCTCAACGTCCTTGGCTCGGCCCACCAACACGTCAAAATCATCATACTCGGCGGCCAGCAAATACATTTTCACATCCGTCTCTAAACCATAACGGAACCTCTCGCACCTTGCCCGCTCATCAGGTACCAGCTCCGGTGCATACTGACTGAGTCGCACAAACTGCACCTCATACTCAGCCACACTCATGCTCCCTTGGGTAAGAGACATGAATTCACGCTTCTTCTCATCTAGATATCTTACACCCAGATATCTCCTTTTGAACACACTCTGAAAGAATGTCCAAGTCACATCAGCTTCTGCCATCCCAGCAATAGTGGTTGTCCACCACGTATACGCATCCTTCTGCAGCAAGGACACAACACAACCCAGCTTCTGCACATCAGTGCAACTCATCTGGCCCAAGATTCGCTTGGTACTCTCTAGCCAAGCTTCAGAACTCTCAGCAGACATACCCCTGAACTCAGTCCCTCCAAGACTGCGCAGACGCTCCAAAGGTAGTCTGACACCAGCATCTTCCTGATGCCCCGCTCCACGAGCCCCAGCTACTGCTGCTTGAAAAGCACCAGCAATAGCTTGCACTAACATCGTCATATCAGGCATAGCTTGCCCCTGACCAGCCCCAGGTCCAGCAGCTCCAGCGCCAGCTGCAGCTCCAGCTTCCTCAGCCCCAGCACCACCACCACCAGGTGGAGGAGGAGGTAACACCGCACTACCCGTGTTTTCCTCATTCTCGTTCTCATTAGGAGCTGTAGCTCGCACATTACCTCGTAACTCTCTACGTGGTGCCATACTTTTACCATGCAATCACAACACAAATAAAACAAAGTCAGGCCCAGCAAGGTAAGCAATCCAAGTATTCAAGCTCAATTTCATTTCAAAACAACATCTTTCCTTTAGCTTTGATTTGGCAATGGGTACCCACTACATGCTACATCACAACACATACTTCAATTGCATCAAAATCACAAGCCATTAAACATGCTTTCACTCAACAAGCATACAAGGCATACATACTTCAATCATGCATACATACATTCCCAATTACTCGAGAACTCAGCTCTGATACCACCAAATGTAACCCCCTTAACCCGGCCTAGACGGTTGACCCGAATTAAGAAAGTCACACGGGGAAAACCAAAGTCAACCCGAAAGTCAACCTTGATTAACGACCCTTTTTTTTTCTTTTTAACCTTGTCTAGATGCACTTTAGACCTAACTGTGATCACACAAACATCATACCAAAAGATCACAAACATCAGAGATCAAATAGGGACTCAATTGAACAAATTACAACTTTAGGGACCAAAATGTAAATTCTGATAAATATGAGGACTTAATCCAAATTAAAGTTACCAACTTGAAATTAATCAGGTTTCATGCTTCTCCGTAAAATTTCAGCTCAAAAGGACTTCCCAAACTCATACAATTGCACAAACAAGTTTCAGGACCAAAACGCAAACATTCCAAAACATATAACTGCCAATGTCAGCCCCCAACGGTCACCCGTTCCGAAACAGGCATAGCCCGTTTCGAAACTCGGGGCCGTTCCGCAACGCGTACCGAAACGGGGGTCTGGAAGTAGCCTTTCCGTTTCGGAACGGCCCCTCCCGTTTCGGACGCCTGGGCACAATTAAGGCACCCGTTCCGAAACGGTAGGTGCTGTTCCGAAACACCCTGCACAAATTGCCTCAAAAAGCATTATTAAACATGCAATTAAACATCCAATCATGCACCAAACGCCACCAAACTTTACCAGCATGCAATTAAACATAGAAGGGACATATAAGCATCTTCAATTCAACAAAATAACATCATAAGCGAAAAGCCCCAAATCTATAGGCATGCTTCCTACACAAGTAAGCCATTCAAGCATAAACTTCCAAAACAAGCATATAAAGGCCAACCACAAAAACCAGCATTCTTAACAACATTCAACATACTTAGGGAGTTCAAAACATCTCCCAAAACATATACATTGGTCCCCCATTGCCAAATTACCAAAAGCTAAAATGTACTTAGAAAACCTTCCATACTTAGAGCTTTGTTACCACTTGGATGCTTGCCCTCCTTGCTGCCCTCAAGTACTCTAATGTTCTGCATTATTGAATTAAGAAAACGGAAGAGAGCGTAAGCAAAAGCTTAGTGAGGAATGCTCAATAAAACCATCCAATAATGCACTTATAAAACACTTATAAATCATGCTTCAAATCATCATTTACACATGCTCAAAAGCATACTTTAACAAGCATCTCATGCTTCATTTCATTACATGTCATATTGGCCACAAGTGATACAATTCATTTCTTTGAAAACAAGTTCATCAACTTTCACCCCAAGGACTTTTAAACACCTTGGACCCCAAGGACTTTTAAACACCTTGGCCATGGACTTTTAAACACCATGATATAGATTACCTCAAGGACTTTTAAACACCTTGACCCCAAGGACTTTTAAACACCTTGGCCATGGACTTTTAAACACCATGAATTAAATCACCTCAAGGACTTTTAAACACCTTGACCCCAAGGACTTTTAAACACCTTGGCCTATGGACTTTTAAACACCATAGAAAGGACCACACAAGGACTTTTAAACACCTTTGTGTCCGTAACAAGAATCATCCAAGGACTTTTAACCACCTTGATGTTCTTAAGTAACAAGGCTCACTCAAGGACTTTCAACCACCTTAGTGACCTCAACCTTTTTAAAACATCACTTGCCAATATTCATCATTATCATCAAATTATCCACTGTTCTAAAGCGTTAAACCAAGCCATATTCATCATGCATTTAAAAGCATCAAACCACATTTGATCAATGTTCAAAAACAAGGAACTCTTACCTTGAGCTTCCTTCAACATATGGCTTACAAAAACAGCATTAACCATGCTAAATCATGCTTTCAAAACAGAATTTAAAACATGCAATAAACCACATTGCACAACAATCAAATCGTGGCCACCACTAGAGAGTATTTCCGAAAACTTACACTTGAGCTTAGCAAAGTTGTTTAGACTTAAACTAAGCTCCCAAGACATTGGTTTCAAAGCCGAAAACCCAATTTCACTCACCGATTCCACTTCGCCTCAAGCCAAAGCACCAATTCAAGCTTCCGGATCAACAACTCTTGGATCCAAAGATGCCTCCCCTGATTAAACACATTAAAGCAGAGATTTAATGCATCATCATGCATCAAAAGCTTCAATGAAAGCACTCAAACTCGCTGCTCTCATTCACACTCCAATTTCGGCCACCAAACACAACCGAAATTGCATCAAAACCACTTCTCAACAAAGCCCAGCCATAAACCAGCAAAACCTAACATCCATTAACACCATTTAACATCTAAAAACAACCTATAAACATCCTTATACCTCCAGCAACATCAGATCCACAAGATCACCACAAAAACATCCAAGAATCACAAGCTAAACTTAGGAAACACAACCTATCCGGGATTGCATTAATCAAAACTCATTTCCTTATCAATTTAGAGTTCATTTAACATCAAAAACACACCTCAAATCACAGATTAATCATATCTAACGAAAATCATCAAAAATCACCAAATCTTGCATTATAAGCCAAGATCCATTTCACCACTTAAAATCCTTTAATAAAACTTCAATTAAGAGTTGAGAACTTGGGAATTTCAGTAAAGAACTGATAGTTTAGAGGAGAAGGACGTTCTTACCTCCAAACTTGTGTTTCTCCACTTTTTGGAATCAAAAACCTTGTTGAATCAACTAGCAAATGATGAGGTTTTGAAGATATGTTGATTAGGAATCAAAAGAATGTTGAAAGGAGGATTTTAGGTGAGAAAATCAGAAACAACTCTCTGGAAAACAAGTGTTTGGATTGAGAGAAAATGAGAGAAAGAAAATAGAAAAGTTAGTTAAGAAAATAGCCAAATGGCCTTTCCCTCCACTTTTGATATGTTTTAAAATCAGAATAAATCTCAAAATATCTTAGAAAAATCTGGAGAAACTACTTTTGGAATAATAGCTCCTTAAAGATTCAAAGTTTCAACTCTTTATAAAACAGTCACAAAACTTTCAAAAATTACATTTTGGTCACTAGCCAAAATGTCACTCTTCCAAAACCCATTTTTCAAAATTGATTTCACAGTTCACTTAATTATATTAAAAGATGATTTTAGAACATTTTTCCATATTTTTAATGCAACCCAAACTAGGCTTTCCTAATTTCACCTCTTTAGATTCGAACAGCACTTTGACCAAACCGGTCAACGCCCAAAACTTCTAAGCCCAAAACCGGGGCGTTACAAAGAATTAGTTGATTTGAAAAACCATACCAAATATAAATTAGAGGAAGAGCAAGCTTTGAATTCAAATTTTCATCACAAGTTTTACAGTTGGAGAAGGCTATCGGAAGAGAGGAAAAGTCAATCTTTAACTAGAAGATAAAGAGCTGGAAAAGAAGATAACAAAATTGAAAAATGGCGTACAACATTTGAAAGATTAGTTTGAAAGTTTCAGAAGGGGCACTATAAATGAAGAATAAGGTACTAAAAGGCGAGCTTGAAGTGGCCATCCAAATTATTCAAAGGCATAATTATGAAATGATCAAGTTTAGAAGTCATGCGCGGGGAATCGCCAGATTTGTGCAGATTTTATCTATTGAAGCCATGAACCTGCAACAACACCTTGACATCAGCACCAAGCTAGGACAGACGCTAACTCGGGAGCGGAACGAAGTGATTAACCTAGGGACGGGGGCTAGCTAATTTCTGTAATCAAACTGTCTATTTCTTGTATTCGCCCTTTTGGCTAATGGATGCTGCTCTAAAGACTAGTCCTTTAAATTGATACTTCGTGCATTCATACATTGCATTATTTAAGTATTGCGTTTTAGAAAAAATCATTGCATTTTTTTTCAAATAACATCATAATAATAATAATAAATGCATTTTGTTTAAATAAAATTGCATTATTTTTTAGATAATAGTGTGAAAGGTGAAAACCAATATTTTGAGAAGCATGGGCAATAGGCTTGTTAGGGTGAGGCAATCTCATAAAGTTGTTAAGAACCGATTGGGTAGCATGGATCAAAGAATTGATCAGTCCTAGAACCAATTTGCTTGAAACCAGAGAAGCAGGAAAAATAGTGTTTCAGATGAAAGTACTAGTGTTTGTAAGCAAGCATGTATCACATCTCACATGAGGGTTCAACCTAAAATGATTCTTTCTACAAAAAAATCAAAAAAAGACTAAAAAAGTCAAAAAAAAAGAGGAAAAAAGTCAAAAGACCAAAAAAAGAAAAAAAAAACTCCAAAAAGAAAAGAAAGGAAAAAGAGCAAGTTTAGACCAATAAAGTCAGGGCATCTGTATAACTCTAGTAGATTTGAAAGAAATAATGAAGCGCTTGACTTTAATGCACTGATAAATTTTTGAAAATACTGAGATGAAGGTAGTCTAGTAAACAGACATGGAAGGACTGAGTAAACTCAAATTCTGAAGTTTCTGCCAAAAAAAACTTGTCGATCAATGGTTTAGTGACAATTAAAGAACCTGGGGATTTTAGCAAAGATGGGGGAGCGCGGAACCTTTCTCTGAAATGTTGAAAGTCTAGGATCCAGTTGAAGATGGACTTTTTCTCACAAAGGAATTGACTACAAGAGGAGCAAAGAACAAAAAAACTCAAGAAAGAGAGATCGAATGGTTTAACAAGGAAAAGGAGACGAATATTCCTATTCCAATACCATATTCGGATTTATTACCTTACTTCATGCAGAATTCACCTTTTGATGATAGTGTCCCGAAGTTTTACAAGTCTTTTCATGGTATGTGTTCAGAAGCAAAGTCAGTGATTTCATTGGAAAAAAAGTGCTTATGATATGAGAACAGAGAACCTCGATGTTACAAAAGACCATTATTTGCTAAAAGAATTGGGATAAAAGAGGAAGGGCATAGTCCACAACAAGTATTTGAGGGTGATCCGCTACAGTTTAAGGAAAATAAGAATCAGAGTAATGTTTGGACGTCTACTTCTTCAATGTTTCTTTCACTGAAGAATACATCAAAGTCAAATGCTCCAGATGCACCTGTCCATGGAAAATCAAAGACTAAATTTAATCTCATTCATGTTTCCTATTGAGAGATGTATTTCAAATTACTCGAAGCTTCACTGTGTCATTTGAAATCTTCAAAGCCTCGTCACTCGAGTTGTTACAACATTAGGAATTATTGTGAATATCATGATGGAGTTCATGATCATGACATTGAGAATTGTTACCATTTCAAGCGACAAGTTCAAGATTTCTGAACCAATGGATTTTGGAAGCCGACATTGAAGGTCAGTCAATTAAGATTTGTAACTCAAGATGTAGTCACCTAATCGGAGCCAATGTGATTGGGTTGCCTGGAATTCAAATGCTGAAAGATGTCAAGAAAAGAAAGAGAAAGAATAAAAAAAGGAAACTAATTAGGAACAAGCAACTGAAAATGAAGAAACCTTGAATGGACATACCCGTTAAAAGCTTCAACATATCTAGCCAACATCTTGAGAAGTAGAGTTCATCTAGACGCCAGCCAGAATAAGCTGTAAATTTCCGCATGAAAATGTTCGAACATTTTATGGAAAAGAGAAAGCAGTTGATTGAAGAAACAAGGAAACTCATAAGAAAATTGGTCTCACTTCAAGATTCGATAAGAGCATCAAAACATAAGCAGGAAGAGGCATGTCCTTGTGCTGGCAAAGGAAAATTGAAGAATTGCCGAGACTGAAATTCAATCAAAGTTTCCCTTCAATAAAATATTGACAGTTAAACCACAAGAGATTTGTCTGTAGTTTTAGGACCATTACAGAATAATACCCTAAACTATCCCAATCGCTTTTGCTCGCGAGCATTGGGGTCTTTTGTAAGGGAGGTTAATTCGGTTTATTTATATTCAATGCTTGTTTCTTACATAATGTTTTCACAAATGGAAAACATGCATCCTAAAATATTCATTCTCTTCAAGTATATGTACAAGTTCCTAATTTCTTTGTAGGGACCCTACTACTTACTGTATGAATGAATCAGACCCTAATTCCAAAATGGAGCAGTCCATATGGTTGATGGAGGTAAATGAATGTGAATATGAAAAGGAAGCTAATATCCCTGAGAAATTATCAAGACTGATCAGAAATGAGGAAAATAGAATATGCCTCACAAACGAGAAATTGAGATTATGAATTTGGTGAGTTGAGAGGAAAAGCGAGAAACAAATATGCATTTGACTTCCTCAGTAAAAGCCAAGTGTGATTTGATTGAATGATTACAAGAATTTAAAGACATCTTCACGTGGTCATACCAGGATATACCGGGGGTTAGATCTAGACAATGTTATGCAAGTTACTCATGATTTCTGAATGCAAAATTGTTTAGCGAAAGCTTGGAAGAATGAGTCCAGAAATATTGCAAAGGCAATTTGATGATGAATTCTTCAAGATGGCCGAGTCATTGATAAAGTGGGCCAGAAAGACAATCTTCTTTTGATCCGAACAAGGAAGAGGAAACCAAATTTACAATCATATGAGACTTATTTCACCACAAGCTAGTGCTATTTGGATTAAAGGCTTGAGGCAACACATCATAAGGTAGTGACAACAAAAATAAAGATGGATAAAAAGTTCAAGAATGATTCTCCAAGGATTGCGGAGGTGTCAATTTAGGCCTAGTTTGTTAAAGCCTATTTTGGAGGCCACATTTGGAAAACTAATGGTTCAACAAAAGTGAAAGCTATTCAAAATCTTATCTCTCCATTCAAAAAAGAAGAAGAAAAAAAGAAAAGAAAAAGAAAACAAGTAAAGCAAAGCAAAAAAAGAAGAAGAAAGAAAGCGAAAAAGAAAAGAAAACTTAGAAATTGAAAAAATGAAAGAAAAAAAAGAAGCCCAGAGAGATTGAATTATTCATTGTAACAAACAGACAAAATGTGATCCAGTGTTCAAGTTGCTGATAGAGACTGATCCAAGAATATGAGATGAAGAATGCTAAGAAGACCTAGAAAGGCCAAGAAGCATCTTTCAAAGTATACAACTCTGATAGCACCATGTTCCAGATCGTTGATCCTTTAACGGTCTATGAAAACTCAATGATATGCGCTAGGCCAACACGATCATGGAGGAAAGAGTCATTTATTATCTGAGCAAAGATTCACCGATTACAAACTGCGGTACCTACCAGTTCAAAAGCTTTGGTTTGGGAATCTTGAAGGCTCAGACAATATTTGTCGCACCATTTCGTTTATTTGATCTCAAGAATAGATCCTTTGAAACTCCTAATGGAAACACTAGTGATGACTAGAGTGTGGCTCGTTGGCAAACGTCATTATCAGAGTTTGATATAGCCAGAATGATGGGTTTCTTAGTGAGATGTGCTTCAGATGATCAAGAGTCCTTGAACTTTAGTCTCCTAGATGAGGATTCGATGTGCATAATAGAAGGAAAAAGAAAGTGAACCCCTGAAAGCTTATGTTTGAGAGAGCCTACAATGCCTTTTGTTGTACAAGGTAGATTCATCCAAAATCCTCCAATAGACATCATGTTATCATGGTTGTGATTGATCGCTTTACCAAGTGGATGAAAGTTGCTTCCTATGTCGGTATTACAAGAGTAACAACTTGCAAGATGTTGAACAAAGATTATTTGTCAATCTAGTTTGCTAGAGAGAGTCGTCATTGACTGAGCCTCTAATCAGAACAAAAGGATGATATCATAAGTTTGTGAACAATTCAAGATAAAACACCATGATTCTATAATTTACCGCTCGAGGATGAATGGGTAGTAGAGTCAGCAAACATAAACACCAAAGGACTTTCTCAAAGACTTGCAAAGACTAATATGAGAAACTATTGTTAACCTTGTATGTATTTCGATCCACAATCTGTACTTCAACAAGGGCAATATTGTATTCTTTGGTCTATGGATGGAAGCAATATGACTAATTGAGGTTCATATTTCGTCACCGAGTAAGGATGGATGTGAGATTGGATGACACAGAATAAGTATAAGCTTGATAAGGTCAGTTGAATCTCATTGAAGAGAGGAGACTAAAAGCAATTTTCCATGGTTAGATGAACCAAGAAAGAACGATACGAGCTCAGAACAATGAAAGTTCATCCAAAAGAATTCCGAGAAGGGGATCTAGTGCTTGAAAAGATCTTGCCAGTTCAAAAATATTTACGTGGGAAATGGATGCCTAATTGGAAAGGGTTATACATCAAGGAGACCTCTTTCCGGTGGAGCGTTGATCTTAACAGAGGTGATCAGAGATGAGTTAAGCAATGGACTCATAATCGGTCAAGAAGTATTACGCTCGAAGAATTAAAAAAGAGATTGAAAAAAGAAAAAGCGGAGTGAAAACCCAAAAAAAAAGCGCTTCGCAAAATGAAGATATCTATGGTGAAAGCCCAAAAAGGGCACATTAGATATCAAAAAAAAGAAAGAAGCAAAAAAGAGAAAAAAAAGAAAAAAAAGGAGGAAAATCAAAACAAAATGGGGGTTCTAGATAAAAATCCGCAAATCGCGTCTTGAAACCAAAGGAGGATTTGAGCTGAAAACCAGAAAAGGAAGTTCAAAAGCATTTGAGATTAGGCATCCAGCAAGAAACCTTCTCGGAATCAACAGTTTTGATCAAATTCAGGGATTGGAAGTCTCTATTTTGGTTGAAAGGCTCTCGTTCCTTCATACAGTGGGTACCTGAGGCATTGCATTGAATTTATCATGTTTGCCATGACTTATCAAATTATTCCAATTTAGTAAAAAAATATTTTGAGCCTTTCACTTATCGTTTTAACAAGCATCTTGCATATAAATCGATTAGATATAAGAAAAGTAAAGGATTTCGTGGGTATTATTATGATGTACTAATCCTTTAAGTGCAGGCAGAACAAGAGGTGGCATCGGTACTTGGTTAGTGATGAAAAGTATGTTGAGGAAACGAAACAAATCTGTGCCAGAAATATTTAGAAAAAGCTGCAAGAAAGCGACACAGACAACTATGGGGCAAAATGAGAGCATGGACCATTTTTGGGGCAAAAATAGCAACCAGATCAATTTGCTGAAGTTTCATCATATTCAAAAGAAAATATTATTATTTTTGAGGAATTGCAAGAAAGATTTGTGAATGTTGGAGTAGACAAAGATGATAGTTGGATTCAAGACTGGGGTAATGCTGCAAAGAACATCCCAGAAGAATATGTTTTATTTCGATGAATAGAGTCCACAAGCTGGAACAACATAAGTGATGATCTCTTGGAACCAAGAGAAAAAATGTTGTCAAAGAATCTAAATGAAGACATAGCAAGAATGACTTCACAAGAAAGGAGTTGTCATCAGTACTCAAGTTTTTTTTTCTGACGTGAAGTGCATGGTGAGACATGGCAAGTGAAAAGTTTATGTGATGAATTTGTGGAAAGCAAATACGACTTTCATAAGAATTGAAACATGTCATATCCGGAACAAAAGGAAAATATCATTGTGAAGACAGAAGAAAAGAAAGAAATGAGGTGAAAATCGCAAGGGTACTTCAAAAAAAGAGAGAAAATAAAAAAAGAAGATAAAAAGGAAAAAACGAGGTGAAAATCTGAAAGGGTGCCTTGAGAAAAAGAAAAAAAAAACAAAGTGAATACCCAAAAAGGCGCTTTGAGAAAAGCAATCTAAAGTGAAAACTTGAAACGGCGCTTTAGAGCAAAATATGCATAGATCATGAAGATTGAACTTGAGTGTGAGATGGGTTACCTTGTTAGCAAAAAGAGTTTTAATGAAAAATAAACCAAGAAGATTTTGAGCTTCCCTGAAAATGAAAGCTCACCCAAGTGGTCCTCAATTGACAACATTCATGAATCATTCATAGCCATGCATCCATAAGATAGGAGCATGCTAACTCATACATTCCAAGCATTTTTTGTATATTTTGGTAGGAATTACGAGATCAGTAAAGAAAAAGGAAAGAATTCAATCTACAACTCTAAGATTGACGAAGTAGATCCAGCAAAGATTCCAATTACATTTTTGTGAAGCAAAGACACCAATCTGCTCATTGTTGTGGAACAAGAATAGGGCAAAGACTGAGAAGACATGAATTTTGTCCGAACTTGCCAACTATTGCGCTAAGCTACAAGGTCTTATTGTCACGAACTTTCTTTCCTTCTTCCCCTCTAGAAGCTTGAACAAGTTCTTCTCATTTGGAACCTCCCAATCCTCTAGAACCGCCTATATTGAATAAAACCAGCTTGAAGAAACACAAATTAGCTCAAAATCATATTTTTCCTGCCTAAATCTACCACATGGCAGCCTATCATTAGCCCAAATGACCTTCACATGGATAATGTGCTTCTTCATCTTGAGTTGGATCCAGCTGGCCCGTGTCACATCAGCAATGAGGTCATCTTCCGCTTACTAAATAAAGCAAGAAAGAGAAATTGTCAACATCATTTAATACCCACTAATAATTACCTACTATTAAAAACTAATAAATAATAATATAATAAATATTAAGGAGAGAGAATGGGGTATTTTGGGAATCTCACTTGTCCTCGGGAGTTGAACCGACATGAAAGCTGAGGAGTCGCCAGAGAATCTCATTTGAAACTGGAGGAGAAGATTAAAATTTTGTCGTTATTGTCGCGAAGGTAAAATCCTTTCTCAATTTCGATAACCTGCAAAATAAACACAAAATGAGTTAGATCGAAACTGATAAAAGCAAAAAATCACAGTAGCGAAAAAGGAAAATAAATTGAAATTTGGAGAAGAATTCAGCGATCTCGTTTCTGGCCGGAGTGGTCAAGGCGGAGTCAAAAATGGACTTATGGGTAGATCTAGGCTTAGGTTGGTCAGAGAAGGGAGGTTCTATTGAACTGGGTTAGTTTTTAGGGTCTAGATCTAGATTTAGGGATTGGGATGAAAAAAAGAATTTTTTTTGGTAGTTTAGGTTTGAATGACGGCAAGGTACGGCGGCTGGTGCGGTGGCCGGGAATCGCATGTGGCCGCCAGCATTCGCCTATGGCAGTTGGCTAACGGCGAAACTTGGTCAGAAGGGGGCAGAGTTGGATCAAAGTGATGAAAATGTGAAGAATGAGAATGGTTTTGGTGAAGAATGAGTGTTTTGATCCATTTGGATCAATTTCTTCTAGGCAATCGGTGTTTAGGGCAGAGAATTTGAGTGATGGTCGAGTTAGAGAGTGAGTGGAGAGGGGAAAATGATCGAGTTAGACTCGGATTAGGCATTTTATAGACTTACCCAAATGGTGTCGTTTTGGCACCAGGTTTGGGTGGATCTGCAAGTTGGGCCGGGTCGGGGCAAAAGGATCTGCGCCCTACTCTTGGGTTTTCTTGATTCGAGCATTAAGTTTCGTAAAATCCTCAATTTGGTCACTATTTCTTTGCAATTTGACACTTAATTTTAATAATAATTCAATCCATTCCCTTGTTTTTATTTAATTGCCTTAATTTAATTTGTTTAAATGTATGTGCATATTTAAAAATTGACATGTTGTATATTTTTTAGAGGAATAGTCACTTAGTATAAACAATTAGTGCCTTTTAAGTTAGGTTCTTTAATTAAATAATCTAAATAGGCGAGATTGTAACACCCGGGTTTAGGGGTTAGGTGAAAATAATATTTTAATATTATTCTGGGTTCGGTTTTATAATTTAAATAATGGTCCGGGTTTGGTTTTCAAATTAATTAAATTGATGATAGACTATGCTTTGAAAATTAAAACCCAAATAGCCATGGATCCTATGCCCTTGTGGATATATTATTTCATTAAGGGCAAAAGGGTCATTTGGGGCTTTTAAATTAAAACAAGACAAAAACACTCCATTTACTATTCATTGTCTTCCTCTTCAAAGGTTTTCCAACGTGAAATAGAACTCAACACCCAAATCACTGTTCCATCCTATTTCTCACTCATTCCAGCCCCAAATCGAAAGGTAAGGACATTTTTGACTTCCCCTCATCTTTCCCTCTTTAAAAGTACCATTTATTTTCATTTTCATTGAATATTTGGAAATGGAGTTTTCTAAGAATTTGATTAAAAATGGTGCCTTTGTGTAGCTAAACCTAATATTATGATTTATTATGGCTAGTTATGGAATGTAGGAGCCAAATGATGCTACATATGTAAATTTCAAATGATTTTAATCAATTTTCGGATTTGGGTTTCCAAGGGGTTTTTGGAGGGTTTTAATGTGGGTTTGGGGGCTGTTAAAGGTTGGAATTTGGGGGCTGTAGGTAGTATGATATATGAGGATTATTTTGGGTGAAATTGATGCTTGTTTGGGTGCTTGAAATGAGAGTTTTCAGTGGGTCAAGTGGGCTGCTCGAAAATCCTGTTTTGGTCTTGTTTTGAGTGTTGAATGCTTGGTAATGATAATCCGGGTTAGTTTCGATGACAAGATATTGATTATGGATGTTTTGTTTGTGTTTGGGATTGATTATAATCAAGTTTGGGCATCGGTGAAGCATCGGAAGTGAATCCGGAGAATTGAAGACAATTGCTTGCTTGGTCTTGAGCTCGGGAGTTTAGGTGAGTGGTTAATTGTTTTAAACGGTTTTAAATGGTTGGTTCGAGTAGATGGACTAGGTCGGGCTTGGTAGACCCACCTAGAGTTAGGATTAGGGTGGTAGCCTAATCCTAAGCTTGATCTAGAGCCCTTGGATGAACTTGAATGTATGAATGTATATGCCTCGTATGTGTTGTGATATGAATGCTTATGTATATTGTGTTATACTTGTGAGTTGAGGCATGAATTGAATTGCTTAAAGCAGGCATGGTGTTGGTTCATGATTGTGTTCATGGTGAGTACGTGCTAAGCACGGAAATGTTTGAAATGAGTAAGGTGGAATGAGTAAAATATTGGCACTAGTATACTTAAATACAAATGATCGATCATTAGGATGTTAGTGTGTACACATGAGTCAAAAGTCGCGCGTGGCCTTGGTGGCGTTGAGTCACCAAGGAGGAGTACGGGTACGCCCGGAAATTGTATTTAAATATAGTCGGTGATGAGTGGAATCCCATCGATGGGGCGTGAGGATGAGTGGAATCCCCTCCGCGAGACCGGTGATGAGTGTAATCCCATTGTCAGGTAAAGGTTGTGTCGTTGGATGTGAGTTCCAACGGTTGTCCGCGTATTTGAGTCATACCTAGGTGCCAATGTTGTTCGATATTTGTATCAATGTGATGAGACTAATGATCCTTGTGAGGATGTTCGATGTGGCTATTTATGTTGAGAAAGTAGAGCTTAATGATCATGACATTTACTTGTATATATTGTTCATGCATCGTATATTGTGGCTCTTGTGGATCTTTGGTGTGTTTGTGTAATGCCTTGGCTAGATCGTGCTCGGACCCTGCAATGTTGAGGTTTGTTTTTAGAGCTTACCCTCACTAAGCATCATTGCTTACGCTTTCTTTGTTCAACATTGCAAATCCTTAGCTCGTGGGTTGCTCGCGCAGGTGGAAGGCTCCAAGTGTGGTTTTTGGCTTGAGTTCATCAAGTATGGATTTTAAATGGTAGACATGTAATAGTTTGAGCAATGGGACATGTATGGTTCGTTGGTTAGTTGTTGGTTGCTAGGAGCATGTTTAGACTCCCTTATATCTTTCTTTTGCATGGTTTGTGTTGCCATGATGAATTGTAAGTCATGCCTAAATTGCTCTTTTGAATGTTAGTAGGTGCTTGGAACGCTATCTTTGTGTTTGAATGATGTTTGATTGAATGCATGCTTGGTGAAGTCTTATCTTGGTGTTTAGTCTTGTCTTATGTTGTTGAAGCATGCTAGTATAGTTGTTAACCCCTAATTTGTTTTGTTTTGATGTTGTAAGGTGTTTTGGTGGTGTTTTGGAGCACCCTTGTGCCTCAAAACAGCCCAGGCGAGTCTGCAGACAGGGGGTGTTTCGGAACGGGTCCCCCTGTTCCGGAACGGTCCCTTTGCAAATGGCCTGCCGTTTCGAAACGGATGAGGGCGTTTCGGAACGTTTTTGCTACTGGAATTTTGATAAATTGGCGAGATGAAGGCGTTCTGAAACGGGTCTTAGGTGTTTCGAAACGGTCAAATCTCGTTGACCACGAGATATTGACCGTCAAGGTCGTTCCGATACGGGTCTCCCCTGTTTCGGAACGGTCACCTTGTGGTCGATCCTGGCATGTTGACCAAGTCAAGGCGTTTCGGAACACCCTGGGGGCGTTTCGGAACGGCCTGTTGAAAAAGGGTAAAATGAACTGTTTGATGTGTCTAGTGGTCGGTTTATGTTCCATTGTTTGTACTCTTCCGCTGTTGTGTTCCACTTAGGAATTAAATGTGCATCTAGACAAGATTAAAGTTAAAAGAAATTTTAGGGTTGTTAACCGAGGGGGAATCCTTAGGGGTTTTCACTCGGTTTTCCCCGTGTGGCCCACTTGGACCGGTCATCCGACCAGACCGGGACGAGGGGGCTACACTTGTTGGTATCAGAGCCTAAGGTTACCGAGACCTTGGGCAGGTAAGTGAGGTAAGTTCAAGTTTTTGCTTGATATGCACGGTGTTTGCTTGCTTGTAAGAATGGTTGCTTGTTTGACAAGTATGTTGCTTGTTTTATTCAAAGCATGTGTGCATGAGTCCCATTGCTACTATTACATTGGAAAATGGTTTTGTTTTAGTGAGGGAACGTACTTGAACACTTGGAAGCCTTGCCTTGCTAACCCAACTTGTATGTTTTGTTGTTGTGGTTGTAGTTAATATTTGTGAGAGCGATGTCTAGACCGAGAGGTAGACCGAGAGTGGTTCGTCAGGAACCACGGGTTGCGGCTCCTGTTGAGCCGGCTGTTGGTGTGGAGGCTCATTTGGAAGGGCCGGTGGCTGCGGGGGTTGGCGCTCCACCACCACCTCCACCACCACCACCTCCTCCACCTGGAGCTGGAGGTGAGGATGGAGTCGGAGGAGAGGGACCTCAAGATGGTCAAGGTCCAGCTGGAATTGATATGACTCCGCTAGTGCAAGCGATAGCGGGAGCTTTCCAGGCCGCAGTTGCGGGAGCTCAGGCTGCAGCTCAGCCTAGGTGTGATGATGCTAGTCTCCCTTTGGAGAGGCTCCGTAGCTTGGGAGCCGAAGAGTTTAGGGGATCTACTCCGGAGAGGTCGGAGTTGTGGTTGGAAAAGACGGTTCGTATCTTAGCTCAGATGGGTTGTGCGGGCGCACGTAGATTGGGTTGTGTGATCTCATTGCTTCAGGGTGATGCCTACACCTGGTGGGTCACCATTACTACCGGAGTTCCACAGGCCGAGATAGATTGGGATTTCTTTGAGTTTGCTTTCAGAAAGAGGTACTTGGGACCGAGGTACTTGAATGAGAAAAAAAGAGAGTTCATGGCTCTTACTCAGGGAGATGCTTCTGTGACCGACTATGAGATTCGCTATGTACGCTTGAGTCAGTATGCCCCAGAGTTGGTTCCTACTGAAGTGGAACGTTGTAACCGATTCCGCTACGGATTGAATGAAGAGGTTAAGAGGTATACCCTAGCTTCTGACTACTCAGACTTTGATGTATTGGTCGCGAGGGCCAAGGATTTGGAGCATAGTTTGGGTTCGGCCAAACGATCTGGTGGTTCCAGTTCTGGTAAGAGGCACAACCACTTTGATGGTAGAGATGCTAAGAGGCACAGAGGTGGAGGACATCAGTTTGATCAGAGACGTGGCGGTGGCCACCATGGTAGAGGCCATCAGGGCCATAGAGGAGGAGGGCGATTGCCCGAGTGTGCACAGTGTGGGAGGCAGCACACTGGTGAGTGTTGGGGTAACTTCCATGCTTGTTGGAACTGTGGTTCGAGGGACCACTTTAGGAGGGACTGTCCACGTCAGGCAGCTCAGGCACCGAACATAGCTCAGGCTCCTGCGAGAGGTAATGATTTTCAGAGAGGTCGTGGGCGCGGTCGTGGCTACTTCCAGCCTAGGGCTGATGCGCCTAGGGGAGATGCTCAGAGGAACCTTGCTCATGTTGTGGCTGTGCAGCCAGAGGCGGGAGGACCAGCGAGGGTTTATGCTCAGAGAGAGGCCGAGAATGACACCGATGTGATAGCAGGTAATTTCGAGTTACAGTCTATGTCCTTGCTTTCTTTGGTTGATTCGGGTTCTACGCATTCCTACATTTTGAGTGAGCATGCACAGAAGTTAGATATCCCTGTTGAGATCTTAGATGTAGGTATGCATGTTACTAGTTCTTTTGGTGAGACAGTTGTGGTTAGACGTATGTATAGGAGGTGTCCACTGAAGATTCAGGGTCATGTGTTCTCAGTTGATATGATGGAACTTCCTTTCTATGGTTTTGACATTATTCTGGGTATGGACTGGTTGGTTGAGCATCAAGCTAGTGTGGATTTTGAGACAAAGAGAATTTCTTTGAAGCTTTCTGATGACTACGAGGTAGTAGTAGTAGGCGAGAACATTAAGTTCTTGTCTAATGTGGTGTCAGCTTTAGAGGCTCATAGGTTGATGGACTCTGGATGTGGGGCCTATTTAGCTTATGTTATGAATCTGGACATGAGCGAAGCTAGACCCAAAGATATCAGAACAGTGTGTGACTTTCCAGATGTGTTTCCTGAAGAGTTGCCGGGTTTGCCTCCTGACAGAGATGTTGAGTTTGTGATTGAGACAGTCTCAGGGTCTAATCCAGTTTCGATAGCTCCGTACCGCATGGCTCCGAAAGAGTTGAAAGAATTGAAGAGTCAGTTGCAAGAGTTATTAGACCGTGGTTTCATTAGGCCTAGTAGTTCTCCGTGGGGTGCTCCCGTGTTGTTTGTGAAAAAGAAAGATGGTAGTATGCGCATGTGCATTGACTATAGGCAGTTGAATCAGATGACTGTGAAGAACAAGTATCCGTTGCCTCGTATAGATGATTTGTTTGATCAGTTGAGAGGTGCTTCAGTATTCTCGAAGATAGATTTGAGATCCGGGTACTATCAGTTGAAAGTGAAAGAGTGTGATGTTCCAAAGACAGCTTTTAGGACTAGATATGGTCACTATGAGTTTCTTGTGATGCCATTTGGGCTCACGAATGCACCGGCAGCATTCATGGACATGATGAACAGAATTTTTAGGGACTATCTAGATCGTTTTATAGTTGTCTTCATTGATGATATACTTGTGTACTCGAAGACAGAAGAAGAGCATGATGAGCACTTGAGGCTTGTTTTACAGAGAATGTTGAGCAATCAGTTGTATGCGAAGCTTAGTAAGTGTGAGTTCTGGATTCGAGAGGTTGTGTTTCTTGGCCATGTTGTTTCGGCCGAAGGTATCCGTGTTGATCCATCGAAGATAGAGGCTATTGTTGAGTGGAAACAACCTAAGTCCGTGACCGAGATTAGGAGTTTCCTAGGATTAGCCGGTTACTATAGGAGGTTTGTTGATGGTTTCTATAGAGTAGCTGCTCCTTTAACTAAGTTGTTGCAAAAAGAAGTTAAATTTGAATGGTCAGATGCAAGACAGAAGGCCTTTGAGAAATTGAAAGAAGCTTTGACGAACGATCCAGTGTTAGTGCAACCTGTTTCAGGTAAGGAGTTTGTGATCTACAGTGATGCTTCCTACGTAGGCTTAGGATGTGTTTTGATGCAAGATAGGAGAGTTGTTGCTTATGCTTCTAGACAGTTGAAGATTCATGAGAAGAACTATCCTACTCATGATATAGAACTAGCCGCAGTTGTGTTTGCATTGAAAATTTGGCGACACTATTTGTATGGTGAGAAGTGTATAGTTTACACCGATCACAAGAGCTTGAAATATCTGATGACACAGAAAGAGTTGAACTTGAGACAGAGGAGATGGCTAGAGCTGTTAAAAGACTATGATTTGACCATTGAGTACCATCCGGGTAAAGCAAATGTGGTAGCCGATGCTTTGAGTAGAAAAGTGGTCGTTGAGTTGAGAGCTATGTTTGCTAGATTGAGTGTGTCCGATGATGGTGGTTTGATCACCGAGTTGCAAGTAAAGCCTTCCTTGATTCAGTTGATTAGAGAGAAACAGTTGCAAGATGCGAGCCTAGTCCCTCATGTTCAAGACATAGCCGAAGGAAGACCGACTGAGTATAGTTTCAGTGGTGAGAGTTTGTTGTGCTTTAGAGATAGAATTGTCGTACCAGAAGATGTTGAGTTGAGACGTCAGATTTTGAGTGAAGCACATTCGAGTCCCTTTTCTATGCACCCGGGTAGTACCAAGATGTACCGAGATTTGAAGAATGATTACTTCTGGGTTGGTTTGAAGAGAGATGTAGCCGAGTATGTGAGCCGTTGCATGGTTTGTTAGAGAGTTAAGGCGGAACATCAGGTTCCTTCAGGTTTGCTACAGCCTTTGAAGATTCCGGAATGGAAATGGGAGAGGATCACCATGGATTTTGTATCAGGGTTGCCTTTGTCTCCTTCGAAGAAGAATTCAGTTTGGGTGATTGTTGATAGGTTCACTAAGTGTGCTCACTTCTTAGCAGTGAACACTACGGATTCCTTAGACAAGTTGGCAAACTTGTATATCCGCGAGATTGTGAGACTTCATGGAGTTCCGAAGTCTATTGTTTCATATAGGGATCCTAGGTTTACTTCGAGGTTTTGGGGTTGCTTGCATAGTGCCTTAGGTAGCCGTTTGCATTTCAGCACATCGTATCATCCTCAGTCCGATGGGCAGTCAGAGCGAGTGATACAGATTCTAGAAGATATGCTTCGTTGTTGTGTGATTGACTTCCAGGGTTCTTGGGAGAAGCACTTACCGTTGGTTGAGTTTGCCTACAACAACAGTTATCAGTCTAGTATTCAGATGGCACCTTATGAAGCTTTGTATGGTAGACGGTGTAGGACTCCGATTTGTTGGGCTGAGACAGGTCAGAGATTGTTACCTATGCCAGACTTGCTTAAGGGAACCACAGAAAAGGTGAAGTTGATATGTGACCGCTTGAAAGCAGCTTCCGAACGTCAGAAGTCTTATGCAGATTTGAAGAGGAAAGAGGTTGAGTACTCAGTGGGTGAGAAAGTATTTCTGAAGGTATCTCCGTGGAAGAAGGTAATGAGATTTGGCCGGAATGGCAAGTTGAGTCCGAGGTTCATTGGTCCGTATGAGATTGTTGAGCGGATTGGGCCTGTAGCTTATCGTTTGAGGTTACCTTCTGAGTTAGAAAAGATTCATGATGTCTTTCATGTGTCTATGCTTAGGAGATATAGATCAGATCCTTCTCATGTGATGCCCGTTGAGGAGATAGAGTTAAATCCAGATTTGTCTTATAATGAAGAGCCCGTTGAGATACTTGCTTCTGATAGCAAGGTGTTGCGTGGCAAGACCATAGAGTTGGTCAAGGTGTTGTGGAGACATAGAGGTGTGGAAGAGGCCACGTGGGAGAGAAAAGCAGATATGGTTGAGCAGTTTCCGTATTTGTTTCCACCAGGTAATTTCGAGGACGAAATTTCCTCAAGTGGGGGAGAGTTGTAACACCCGAGTTTAGGGGTTAGGTGAAAATAATATTTTAATATTATTCTGGGTTCAGTTTTATAATTTAAATAATGGTCCGGGTTTGGTTTTCAAATTAATTAAATTGATGATAGACTATGCTTTGAAAATTAAAACCCAAATAGCCATGGATCCTATGCCCTTGTGGATATATTATTTCATTAAGGGCAAAAGGGTCATTTGGGGCTTTTAAATTAAAACAAGACAAAAACACTCCATTTACTATTCATTGTCTTCCTCTTCAAAGGTTTTCCAACGTGAAATAGAACTCAACACCCAAATCACTGTTCCATCCTATTTCTCACTCATTCCAGCCCCAAATCGAAAGGTAAGGACATTTTTGACTTCCCCTCATCTTTCCCTCTTTAAAAGTACCATTTATTTTCATTTTCATTGAATATTTGGAAATGGAGTTTTCTAAGAATTTGATTAAAAATGGTGCCTTTGTGTAGCTAAACCTAATATTATGATTTATTATGGCTAGTTATGGAATGTAGGAGCCAAATGATGCTACATATGTAAATTTCAAATGATTTTAATCAATTTTCGGATTTGGGTTTCCAAGGGGTTTTTGGAGGGTTTTAATGTGGGTTTGGGGGCTGTTAAAGGTTGGAATTTGGGGGCTGTAGGTAGTATGATATATGAGAATCATTTTGGGTGAAATTGATGCTTGTTTGGGTGCTTGAAATGAGAGTTTTCAGTGGGTCAAGTGGGCTGCTCGAAAATCCTGTTTTGGTCTTGTTTTGAGTGTTGAATGCTTGGTAATGATAATCCGGGTTAGTTTCGATGACAAGATATTGATTGTGGATGTTTTGTTTGTGTTTGGGATTGATTAGAATCAAGTTTGGGCATCGGTGAAGCATCGGAAGTGAATCCGGAGAATTGAAGACAGTTGCTTGCTTGGTCTTGAGCTCGGGAGTTTAGGTGAGTGGTTAATTGTTTTAAACGGTTTTAAATGGTTGGTTAGAGTAGATGGACTAGGTCGGGCTTGGTAGACCCACCTAGAGTTAGGATTAGGGTGGTAGCCTAATCCTAAGCTTGATCTAGAGCCCTTGGATGAACTTGAATGTATGAATGTATATGCCTCGTATGTGTTGTGATATGAATGCTTATGTATATTGTGTTATACTTGTGAGTTGAGGCATGAATCGAATTGCTTAAAGCAGGCATGGTGTTGGTTCATGATTGTGTTCATGGTGAGTACGTGCTAAGCACGGAAATGTTTGAAATGAGTAAGGTAGAATGAGTAAAATATTGGCACTAGTATACTTAAATACAAATGATCGATCATTAGGATGTTAGTGTGTACACATGAGTCAAAAGTCGCGCGTGGCCTTGGTGGCGTTGAGTCACCAAGGAGGAGTACGGGTACGCCCGGAAATTGTATTTAAATATAGTCGGTGATGAGTGGAATCCCATCGACGGGGCGTGAGGATGAGTGGAATCCCCTCCGCGAGACCGGTGATGAGTGTAATCCCACCGTCAGGTAAAGGTTGTGTCGTTGGATGTGAGTTCCAACGGTTGTCCGCGTATTTGAGTCATACCTAGGTGCCAATGTTGTTCGATATATGTATCAATGTGATGAGACTAATGATCCTTGTGAGGATGTTCGATGTGGCTATTTATGTTGAGAAAGTAGAGCTTAATGATCATGACGTTTACTTGTATATATTGTTCATGCATCGTATATTGTGGCTCTTGTGGATCTTTGGTGTGTTTGTGTAATGCCTTGGCTAGATCGTGCTCGGACCCTGCAATGTTGAGGTTTGTTTTTAGAGCTTACCCTCACTAAGCATCATTGCTTACGCTCTCTTTGTTCAACATTGCAGATCCTTAGCTCGTGGGTTGCTCGCGCAGGTGGAAGGCTCCATGTGTGGTTTTTGGCTTGAGTTCATCAAGTATGGATTTTAAATGGTAGACATGTAATAGTTTGAGCAATGGGACATGTATGGTTCGTTGGTTAGTTGTTGGTTACTAGGAGCATGTTTAGACTCCCTTATATCTTTCTTTTGCATGGTTTGTGTTGCCATGATGAATTGTAAGTCATGCCTAAATTGCTCTTTTGAATGTTAGTAGGTGCTTGGAACGCTATCTTTGTGTTTGAATGATGTTTGATTGAATGCATGCTTGGTGAAGTCTTATCTTGGTGTTTAGTCTTGTCTTGTGTTGTTGAAGCATGCTAGTATAGTTGTTAACCCCTAAGTTGTTTTGTTTTGATGTTGTAAGGTGTTTTGGTGGTGTTTTGGGGCACCCTTGTGCCTCAAAACAGCCCAGGCGAGTCTGCAGACATGGGGTGTTTCGGAACGGGTCCCCCTGTTCCGGAACGGTCCCTTTGCAAATGGCCTGCCGTTTCGAAACGGATGAGGGCGTTTCGGAACGTTTTTGCTACTGGAATTTTGATAAATTGGCGAGATGAAGGCGTTCCGAAACGGGTCTTAGGTGTTTCGAAACGGTCAAGTCTCGTTGACCACAAGATATTGACCGTCAAGGTCGTTCCGATACGGGTCTCCCCTGTTTCGGAACGGTCACCTTGTGGTCGATCCTGGCCTGTTGACCAAGTCAAGGCGTTTCGGAACACCCTGGGGGCGTTTCGGAACGGCCTGCTGAAAAAGGGTAAAATGAACTGTTTGATGTGTCTAGTGGTCGGTTTATGTTCCATTGTTTGTACTCTTCCGCTGTTGTGTTCCACTTAGGAATTAAATGTGCATCTAGACAAGATTAAAGTTAAAAGAAATTTTAGGGTCGTTAACCGAGGGGGAATCCTTAGGGGTTTTCACTCGGTTTTCCCTGTGTGGCCCACTTGGACCGGTCATCCGACCAGACCGGGACGAGGGGGTTACAGAGATAATTGTAGAAATAAATGAATATTAAATGGAAACTTTAATGTTCTAAGTTGATTAGTGTCTCATTTTAATGCGATGTTAACCAAGTGAATATTTTAGTTGAATATTTAATATTTCATCTAAAATTAGAACAATGAAATCACATAGTTAATCTAATTAAAATGAAATTAGGATAGGATTTAAATAGGTAGTGTCACTAAATGGTTAGGAATATTATTATTTTAGGGACTAGTATGGATAGTGCCCAATTGTTTGGGTGTTATCACATAAACCCTAAACTTGATAATATTCATAGCTTCCTTATTTAATTGAATCAATGGAAAACTTAATTAGGTTTGAACTTAAAATTGACAAGAAAATAAATGGACATGCGTTCAAACCTTTGGTGTTGAGATACATTTTGAATATAAATTGAAGTATCCTAAAGTAATTGGATGTTTCAAAACTTATATTCACTTAAAATGAACTTTCTTACAAAAGGATATCTCCATTCGAAATGAAATTCATTTAACAATTAAAGGGTTTAATTAAATTCAAATCATCACTTGAAATGTCAAAATGCCGCATGGAATTAATAAGGTACCGATAACGGACGTTCGTAGGAGTGCTAATCCTTCCCTACACGTAACCGACTTCTAAACCCAAATTTTAAAGAAAAGAATCTCTGGTTTGTTTTTAAGGTGTCCGGCCTACCAAAGTGATCGGTGACGACTCCAAATTGATTTTTAATAATAAATAAAGGGAAATTCGATTTAAAATGAGAAACCCTGATTTGTTAGAATTAAATAGATAAAATCCTAATTTCCGAAAAGAATCAATCGTCAAGCTATTTTTACACTCGGTTTTAAAAATGGTCGCGACAGCTTGGCGAATCTATTGGGGATGAACTTGAGAGTCAGGCTTAATTAATTAATTTCACGTGGTATTTTGAGCAATAATTTGAATTTGATTTTTTCTAAGAATTGTTGGATGAATTTTCAGGAAAAATGGAGGTAGCTTTTTTGTATGATATATTTGCCATTCATGCATAAACCTTCGACTCGGGTTTTACACCCTTAAGTGGGAGAAAGGCAATATCCGACGTGATGCTCTCCAGCTCCGAGTTCATTTTTTTGTCTTCTTCTGGTATAGTAATCTTATGCACCGTAGGGCCCATGACTCCGCTATAAGGGACATATACTATTGAAACGATGTCTTACTATCATGGTGGACAGTAACGACAGGTGCTGTCGGTTTAAATACACTTCTCTGGTTATTTTCTTTGCTAATTATTACATGTTTTCTTTGTTAATATTTTGTTTATTTGTTTTCCATATTAATTCATAATATTGACACTGTTTTTTTTTTTTGTTTTCTTGTTTTTTTTACTTGGTGTCATTTTTTCATTCATTAGAGGTATCAATTTGAGGATCATTCAAGTAGGGCAATGTTCTTAATGTCCAATGAGTTCGATAGACGAAGAGAAGGCAATATGTAACACCCCGAAAACTGGTCTAGTCTGAATTGGATTCCGATGATCGGAGTATTAGTGTTAAAATATTCGAATATTGTATCTTTGTTGCCTAAACTATAGATTATATTATTAAGAGATCTTAATTGGACTTGTCCTTAGTTAAGACTTTCTTTAAAATGCCTAAAATGATGTTTTTGAGCTAGGCGTTCCGATACAGTCAGAATCGTACCGAAACAGCCTAAGTAAGGCGTTTCGAAACGATTATAAGGCGTTCTGATACGGTTATAATTGTATTAACTAACTTTTGAATTTTTGCTTAACCATTTCGATACGGCTTCACGCGTTTCGAAATTAGAACATAATAAAATTACATAGTTAATCTAATTAAAATGAAATTAGGATAGGATTTAAATAGGTAGTGTCACTAAATGATTAGGAATATTATTAATTTAGGGACTAGTATGGATAGTGCCCAATTGTTTGGGTGTTATCACATAAACCCTAAACTTGATAATATTCATAGCTTCCTTATTTAATTGAATCAATGGAAAACTTAGTTAGGTTTGAACTTAAAATTGACATGAAAATAAATGGACATGCATTTAAACCTTTTGTATTGAGATACATTTTGAATATATATTGAAGTATCCTAAAGTAATTGGATCTTTCAAAACTTATATTCACTTAAAGTGTATTTTCTTAGAAAAGGATAACTCCATTCGAAATGAAATTTATTTAACAATTAAAGGATTTAATTAAATTCAAATCATCGCTCGAAATACCAAAATGCTTTGTGGAATTAATAAGTTACCGATAACGGGCGTTTGTAGGGGTGATAATCCTTCCCTACATGTAACCGAATCCCAAACCCAAATTTTAAAGAAAATAATCTTTGGTTTGTTTTTAAGGTGTCTGGTCAACCAAAGTGATCGGTGGCGACTCCAAATTGATTTTCAATAATAAATAAAGGGAAATTTGATTTAAAATGAGAAATCTTAATTTGTTATATTTAACACTCGATTGTAAAAATGGTCGCGACAAAGGGGCTCTAAACGCTCAAGAAACCAAAAACATCAATCAAACAACAAGCAACCACATTTATGATGCCCATGAAGGCATAGGATTTAGTAGTGTACTAACCTTCTTCCCCAGAAAAACAAGCTCATTAGCTCAAACCTTCAAACTTTCACCTTCTCACCCACCTTAGATGTCTCCTATATTCTCTCACTACAAATAGTAGTTGTAAAACGTATTATAACTCTGCAGAAGATTGAAAGCCAACAAAAACTTACTCTTAAAATGGAAAAACGAGATTAATTCCTCCTCTAACCCATTTCTCACAAACCCCCTACCAAAACCCATGTCTTTACTTTCACCACCAAACTCAAAGATTCTTACCTTAAAATGTAGATCCTTTGATGTAGATTCTAACTCCCTCAACTCAAAATCCGAAATCACCACTCTAGAAGACAAAGATTGGACCTTTTATTTGGGGTTGAGGTGATGGAAGAAGATAAAGATGTAGGAAATGGGGTGGGGACAAGGTGATCCCACCTTCATAAAAATTTTGTAGGCGCAAGAAAATGAGCATCCTTTTCTCTTCAAAAATAGGGTATTTTACCATAATACCTCACTTTATCCTCATCCCTTCTCATCCCCAAACCAAGCTCAAAGCTTAAGGATAAGAAGCAAGCCCAAAAAGATCTCAAGAACACTCTAAAGCCCAAACTCTTGGCCCAAAACTCTCAGCCCACACTTCGGGTTAAATTGACCAACGAATTCCGAAATCCAGGTCGTAACATTGAGCATTTAGAGTTTGATTCGAGCTTAACAATACTCAAGTGCGACTCGGCTCGTTTACACACCCTAAGTAGAGACTCAATTTTTTCATCAATATTTGTTATTAGAGGTGTCCTACTCTTAAAGTTCATGTTTTTCAACATTTCTTATAGAGATCCCTTTTTTTTAATATTTTGGGGCCCAATTTGTTTAATACTTTATAATTCAGGCTCATTTTTGTTGATATTTTTTTATTAGGGCATAATCTTAAAAATTAATTTTTTTGATATTTTTTATTTGAGGCATACTCTTAAATTCATTTTTTTAATATTTATTTTTAGGGGTACAATTTTTTTCAATACTTGTTATTATAGGTTCATTTTTCCAATATTTGTTATTAGGGATCTATTCATAAATTTAAAACTTTTTCAATCTATGTTATTAAGGGCATACTCTTAAATTTCATTTTTTTCAATATTTTTTATTAAGGGTTGGAATTTTTTCAATACTTGTTATTTTAGGCTCAATTTTTTCAATACTTGTTATTAGAAGCTCAATTTTTTCCAAATATTTGTTATTAGGGGCTTATTCTTAAAATTCAATTTTTTTAAAAAAAGTATTTGTTGTTAGGGGTCTACTCTTAAAATTTATTTTTTTCAATATTTTTTATTAGGACCCTACTATTAGAATTCAATTTCTTAAATATTTGTTATTAGAGGCATACTCTTAAAATTCATTTTTCGTACTTATTATTAGGTACATACCCTTAAAATTTATTTTTTTTCAATACTCATTATTAGGGGCCTAATTTTTCTTTTGCCTGGGCCTCCAAAATCTCAGGACTGACTTTGGTTACAGTCTTTGTCGTGGTTACGGTCAGGGACAAACGCGTAACTTTATGTTAGAGGGTGAAACCTATAAAATTTTAGGGGGGCGAAAATAAATTTTCAATAGAAAATACATTGAAATTTTCTAACAATTTCTAAATCATATACGAAATTCAAATTTTCAGGGAGATAACTGCCGCCTCTAGGCCCCCCTTCGATCTATCCTTGGTTGCGGTTAAGGACGGTTTAGATGTTACGCAATACGTAAAGGCTATTGCAGTCGTGATATTTTTTATATATAAATGATGCTTTATTCATCCAAATAACTTCCTCTTTACAATAAACATTACATCCAAAGAAAACCAACAAACTAAAAATAAATCGCAATAGCCACTAACAAACTATATCCCTATACAAAATTATACACAAGTTCAAACCCTAGCTGCTTTGTCTTTTCTCTCCAGTGCCGCTATCAGGTTTTTCATTCTTGTCTAATTTTATGTCGACGGCGACACCAGCCTTAGTGCCGGTTGTCGACCGCCGATCACCCTCTTTTTATTTATTTACTTCGTTCTTTTAATTTTAGTCCTTTTAATTCAATAAACCTATCTTTATGACAATTTCTTCTACCTCTTGGCATGCTTTTTTCCTCTTAGCACATTTTTTTATTATTTGTTTTTTTTTCAGGGTTGGATTTGACGTCGTCACGGCTGATCAAGATGACGCTCTTTTGATTATCCTGTTGATCCCCCTGTTTTGGGCCCTCGAACTGGATCTAGATACAAGTTTAGTCACCGCTCTTGTACGCGATTGAACTGTGGTAATAAACGTGTTGTCAACGTGCCCCAATTCTGTAATATGCATTTTTTTAATGTTTGTTGGTGGTTTTTACTTTTATCATCGAGCTTTGGTGATGTTTTGTATCTACTTTGTTTCGAGTCTTTGAATTAGGTTTCTACCTTTTGTTTCTTTGGTCTTGTTTATGATCTAGAGACACTAGTTTTCGTGCTTTTAGGAATATATTCGGATCAAGTTTACTGTAAACTTTCATCTTAAATTTTTCCTATATTAATAAAATTGACGTACTCATATTCAAAAACTATATCCCTATACCAATACTCATTCAGCAGCAAGTATAAAACAAAAACAAACAATTTTGTATAGTACACTAACTTCAACTTAACATCACGTTCATTGGCGGATCTCGGTAAAATAGTTTGAGGGTCCGATTAAAAGTTTTAAAAAAATTTGGTGGTCAAAATATTTTTAAAAAAAATGAAAGGTTTTTAATTTAAAGTATTTAAAATTTTTAAAGTATAACTGAAATTTTCAAATTTTGAGACTTAATAATAAATTTTAAAAGTTTTAGGAGGAAAAATTATTAAAAATATTCAAATAATTTAAAATTAAATTAAAATTTCTAAAAAATGAGAGGTCAAATTAAATTTTGTTTATAAAATTGAAGGGTTAAATATTAATTTCCAAAACTTTTGGGGGCATGGCCCCACCAGTCATTGTTGTGTTCCACCCATGATCATGTTTAATCTGTAAAATAACACCATAAAGCTGTTGAGGAACATTTCCATGCAATCTGTCATTTTGCTCCTACTAAACATAGTACAGAAAATAACACTAGGCTAGTGGAATGATGGTATAAAGAAGATGATGAAAAATGACAACAAGTATGTCTGAAAGTAAGATGGTTTGACCTAGGAACCTTCCAGCAAACTCCATCAAAGACTCTAATCTCCCGAATTCAAGGCCATAAGAAGATTGAAGATGAATCCCCAACAATCTATTAAAGAGATTAAGTAGAAACACTTGTAAATTACACAACAACAACTATCTTGCAAAAGAAAGAACTCAGAGTATTTCTCAAATAAGGACGAGGCCAGAGCCATCCTTTACCCAAAATCAGTCAATCGAGTATTTTAAACTTTCAAATGCTAACGCATAAGCTGGGATATTGTAATTTTGGAAGCTAACATCTGGATATCCCTGGTAATTAGCCTAATAGTTGAATTTTTCTTTGATATTACTCACTTGTTATCACTTTCTGCTACTAGGTGATGGAGACCCAAATCATGAGCAAACTAGAGGCCTTGAAACACCATTATTGCTTCTGCATGAAACACTCTATTAGTTGACCAGTGAACTTGGATGTGGAGAGGAGATCAACTTCTCTACAAAATCCTAAGACAAAGGTAACTACATCTTCGACTCTTTGAGATATTCCCTCATGAATCAATTTGTTTCTTGAGTACCACAACAATGATTAATTTGTGTGTACCTTTAGAGGATTTCTGGAAAAACGATACTAACTAAACACTCCAAGTTTGCTGGTCCACACTGCTGATCTAAGAGAAACCCAGATGGTTCCAAACAGTGCTGCAAAACAACAATCTCGACTGACATGTAACGAATCTTCAGACTTCAGAAAACAAATGACATCTAGGGCAAGTAGGTAGAAAGTGTTTGTTTTAACATGAAAGATTTATGTGTTTTATTTAATTTATAAAAATAAAATTCTAATTTATAGATAAAAAAGTTATTGAAACTATAGACTATTAAAATATGGATTATTATCACATGCACAGGCGGTGAAAACTTTTTGTTTCCACAAGTGTTTTAATTTTAGGGTTTAGGGGTTTTAGTGTAGTGGTTTAGAATTTAGGGTTTGAGCTTTAGAATAGTATGGTTAGAGATTTTGATTTTAACTTATAAACCCTAAATTTTAACCTTAAACCCAAAATTCTATCAACAAACACTAAATTCAAAAATACTACACTTAAACTCCTAAACCCTAAATAAAGTCTATAAACCCTAAAACTAAAGCTCTTGTGCTTGTGCATGGAATAATTACCCTTAAAATATTATAAGGCTAAGTAATAGATAATAGCATGCCTCGTTAAAAACCTTCCTAACCTAAAGTAGAGGAAAATAGTACAATGCGACGATACTATGAAACAACGAGAAACGCCTCAAACATGACAACACAAAACACGCAAGAAAATAAAACATCAAGTCGTCACCCGAAGCCACAACTCCCGATCGACACCTCATTTCGCTAATAAATCCACCATAGCATTTGCCTCTTGATACACATTGTGGAAACACACACACGGTAACACTCGGCACACTTCATCAATGCTCTGAAACGAAGTCCACAACACCCATGGCCGTCGAGCCCGGTGAAGTACCCATGCCACTGCAACCGTCGAATCGGATTCAATAATGAAGGAGGGACCATCACGCCACTGTGAATGCACCAAAGAGTCCAAGGCATACTCAATCGCGTGAGGCTCGGCCGCGTTGGAATCCATCTCACCCAACGAACCTGAAAATAAAGCCAAAATCCGACCACTCGAATCACGCAAACACCCCCACAACCCGCAGGCCCCGACTTACCCTTGGCTCTTCCATCCACGTTAAACTTGAGCGTGTCGATAGTCGGTGGACACCAGTCCACACTCATCCGCCCCACCGGAACCAGAGCATGCATGATACATTGCCTAGGTTCATCCCACCACTATGACTCCTAGACCAAGCATGTCTTCTTTGCCACCTTGATCCATTATAGCGTCTGTAGCTTAACCATAAAGAATAATTCACCAACCCCGACACGTTTGCATTAAACACCAAAATTTTTCTGGCCAGCCATGCAGACCACAACAACGTTGCACACCCTGCCAGCCAGCACTTCCGCAACAGCCCCCCAAAACATCCTTGTGTAGCCTGTGTAAGAAACTCAAGAAGGGACCTCAAACGCATAGTGTCGTAAGGAATCGACATGAATATAAAATATGGTCGGCCTCATCCTCGCCTTCGTCGTACCACACATAAATGCTCAACGCACCATTCAAAGGGACCCCTCGATCTTTCAAGAAAAACAAAGTTGGCAGCCATTGAATACTCACAAGCCACAAAAAGCATTAAACTTTCGGCGGTACCTCAATTTTCCATACGAAGAACACATCAAAAGGAGCATTTTCTAATCCAAACGACAACATCAAACTCATAAGTTCTCATATAGAAAATTTATCATGTTGATTCGGACACCACACTAAAGTATCATCAACCTCTAGCTGTGTGATATAGTTTCGCAATAGTGCATGCAATTCCCTCACCATATTGCTTTCAAAATTCCTCAATTGGCGACTAAAACCAGATGCTACTCTCCATGGACAAATCAACCCTTCTAGCATACGATGCAATCAAAGCCAATTTGTCCTTTGCCACTCGGAACAAACGCGGAAATATAACACTTAATGGCTCCGAGGAGCACCAAATGTCATGCCAAAAGGGGACACTCCAGCCCTTCCCAATTTGCCAACAAAAATAGGTCACGTTCATAAATCTCGACATACACTCATCATCTTGTACTTCAACAATTTTTTTCCAGAAGACCGACATAACCTCCACCAAAACCGTTGCTCCCCATATTTAGCCACTATCAACGATCGCCAAAGGCAATCCAGAGTCGTTACATAATGTTATGCCCTTTTCACAAGAAAGGCCATGTTTCTCAATCTCAAGTCAATCACGCCCAACACCCCAAACTTCTTTGGCCGACACACCGTGGACCAATTTACGCGACTCATTTTGTGCTTCAAATTCGTATCGCCCCATAAAAAAACTCTTCGGATGCGATCAATCTTAGCAATTACACCCTTTGGGTTCGTATACACTCTCATTTAGTACAAAGGTAGTGATGACAAGACAAAGTTGATTAAAGTCAATCGTGCGACAAATGATAACGAACCACGCTTCCAACCCGCGAGCCTAGTTCGCACCCGCTATATTAACGACTCCCACATGCTCAAACATCACGGATCAATTCCCACTTTCATCTCGAGATATCCAAATGTTAGTTCACCAACCTCACAGCCTAAGGTATCAGACATAGCTAATGCATCCCCACTGTCAACTTCCGACGCATACAAGCACAATTTATCAGAATTAATCTTGAGTCCCGAGAAATATTCAAAACAAAGCAAAATTCGCTTTAAGTTACTGGCCCCTTTAACATCACCACTTATAAGCAAAATTGTATCATCCGCAAACTGCATATGCGATAACGAGAAATTTAGTGTCACCTTTACACCTTTAATCGGATCATTTGTTTTGCCAAAACTAAAAATTGATGCAGCACTTCAGTGACCACCACAAACAAGAACGAAGACAACGAATCTCCCTATTGTAGTCCTTTCTGCATCCCGAATTCTTTCGTAGTTAAACCATTCAATAAAATGGCCAACTGAGCCGTTGTCAAACACTCATGAATCCAACTTCTCCATCGGTCGCCACAACCAATTTTTACCAAAACTAGCTCTAAAAAGTCTCAATTTATGCAATCATAAGCTTCTGGAAAATCAAGCTTCAAAATTATACCTTCTTCTCTACCTCGCTTATGATGCAACGAGTGAATAATCTCATTCGTTAACAGAATCCCATCAACAATTTGTCTATTCTGAACAAACACTAATTGTGTGTCGCTAATTAAAACTCCCAATATAGTTTGGAATCGCATTGCCAGCACCTTAGCGACAATTTTATATGCTGAATTTAATAGACAAATAGGTCTAAAATCTCTAATCTATATCGGATTTTCCTTCTTTGGGATGAGAACGACAAAAGATGAATTCAATCCCTGCGGTAAACAAGCATATGGATAAAACACGTCGAACAACCTCATCACATCACCCTTTATGAAGGCCCAACCTTTCTTATAAAACTCAAAAGTGAAGCCATCTGGGCCCAGAACTTTCGCACCCTCACAGCTCCAAATTGTTGCTCATGTCTCCTCCTCCAAAAACGTAGCCTCCAACGCTTATTGTTGCTACAAAGACATATGTCGCAAACTAATTTCAACCCCAAAAGTACCCGCTCCTCTACCTTGTGAAAAATAGCTATGAAATTCCTCAAAGACATAACGTTTTAACGCATCCAAATCTGAAACCCAACGCTCCTTAACACGCAGGCCTCTTATAGTATTCTGCATACTCCGAATTTTTGTCGCATGTTGAAGGAATCGCGTATTTTGATCCCCTCTTTTCAGCCATAATACATGCAATTTTTGCCTCCATATAGACTCGCGAAGGTTCGATAGTTTCCACAATTCTGCTTGTAATCTCCTCCTTTCAATCTCCCACGCACCTAAATTCTCCACTTGCTCAACTCTTCCATCTAATTCATCAATTAGTAGTGTCAATGTCGATATCCGATCATCCACACTGCCAAACGTTGTCTTATTCCAAACACAGAGAAACTTACACAATTCACGCAACTTAGCTATCAATGGAATCTCCCTACCACTATCTGAAGTGTCAATACGCTTCCATTTCGCAGCGATTGTATTGATGTTTTCTCGATTCTCCATCCACACATTGAGAAATCAAAATAGTCGAGGCCCCCAATTGCAATCGTCACTCACAAGCTTTAATGGCACATGATCCAAAAGTCCCTGCGATAAATTGAATTGAGTCAATCTATTATATTTTTCCAGCCAACAATACGAAATTAGAAATCGATCTAACCTGCTGCCTTTATTACCCAATCCAAACCATGTAAACTTCTTCCCAACAACAGGCAAATCAATCAAGCCACAAGACTCAAAAAATTCACAAACTCAACCATCATATACTTATTGCCAACATGCCCACTTCATTCATCTAACCCTTTTACTACATTAAAATCGTCACCGACACACCACAGAATGGTATGTGTGGCTATCACACTACTCAATTTATCCCATAACGCAATCTGTTCTGACATCCCACAAAGAGCATAAACACTAATCAGTCCGCAATTCCAACTATCTCCCACCCAAGTCCCCTTCACCATCACAAAATTCCTCTCTATCACGGACAACTCCAATTGAAATCTCAAATTTTCCCATACAGTTAGAATCTCACACGATCTCCCAATTGAAGGTGAGTGAACAAAAGCAAAATCATCTAAATTCCACATCTTCCATACTTGTTGAACTGTAATTAGTTTCATCTTCGTCTCTTGAATGAAAGCCATCTTGTATTTGTGTTGTCATAACAAATGTTGCACTGCCTTCTTCTTTGCCACCAAACCCAACCCACAGATGTTCCAAGACAACACATGTATGACTCTAGCTATTGGCCACTGTCTCGCACTGCAATTAATCTTGCAAGGTCTTTAACAATCTCTTCCTCTCTTCCTATCGTTGTAACGCCAATCAATTTCCCAACGTCTACCGTTGCCCTTGCCTCACACAGAATAATTTGGTCTCTACTCGATGCCAGAATTGTTCCAGCCTTTTTAGCATTTACGTTATTACCCGACTTTTTCTTTTTGGGGCGACTCCTACCTTTTTGTATTCTTCTTGCATTGTTTATCCCCATAAATTATAGAGTTGCAAACCAATTCGGATTCTCTCAAAGTGTTTTCCTTGGACACAACTTCCTCCAATGTATCATCCCGTTGTACAACAACACTCGACCCATCCCTCACATCTTCACTCTGAATCCCCAACGCGAATCCCACCAGATTGTCTACCAGATCTTGTTCTGCTTCACTCATGATGACATCTAACCCTTGATGCATCATCTCCTCTCATTGAACTACACCCATCATCTCCTCCATCGCCCACTCATTGGATGTCATAGGAACAATGTCTTATTCTAGACCCTCTATTTTGCATTGGATTGAGTCTAATCGAGTCGAAGCTTCCTCCGTATCTCTGTTCAAATCCACATCTTCAACCACTCCCCTATCCTCCAACACCTACTCTCCCGCGTGTGATTGTAATTATCAACTTGGATTAGAGACCGCTGGATTATCCCTTAAATTATCTATCGCGTGCTCTTCATTATCTATCGTTATACTCTTATTAACACATGCACAGCTTCCACATTGTTTCGTGCTCATTTCCATCTCACATAAGTGAATCTCGGAATTGTTCTCCCCCACATGACACTTAAAAAACTCATCAATTCTTGCCATATGGGGCATCTTAATCAACAATCGACCTCGCTCGAAACAAGTTGGCGTCATTGTCTCATAGCGTACCAAATTTCCCAATACAGTGGCAATATTCTGGAAGGATTCATGCGACCAAGCATGAATCGGTAATCCACTGACCGCCAGCCACACCCGTCTTTTATCCATCTGTAATTATGGCGACCACTCCACCACCCTTTCAAACCAATTCTCCAGCTCCTTTCGTTTAAGAATTTCTTGACGAGATCGTTCATTTGTAAACATTAGAATAACGCCAGACCCCGCAATTCGCATAATCAAAAATCCCGTCAGATTAGCCACATTCAATTCCCACGCCAAATCCGCAATCTCTATAGACCTCCTTTACCATCCCACCGCACAATTTTGTAAGATCTCCAATTTATCATCGTCCACCACCCCTATTACCTCTCTCCTCGGTGATGATGGCCCCAAATTTTCACCCTTCGTGCTCGCATCTAAACTCCTAATGTTATCATTTATCTTCCAAACCGAGATTGTTCCCCTGATCACAAACTCCACCCTGATTCTCGATCCATATATCCAGTGTCCATTCAGTCGATCCCTTACCCGGTGAGCCTCTACTTCCGTATTCATCCACACAAAACTAAATCTGGATCCATCCCGTGCTTTTTTTCCTTGGTATAAAGGCATCCACAACCTGCCCATGGCGATCAAAAACTTGTCAGAGTCCCTTCAAATGTAGCTTCTCGGATATATTTTCCACAAACAGGCTCCGACACCGCCGCTCGCCTACCACCGTCATTCCCAATCTCAAAAAAAAATACTTAAAATACTAATATTTGTTTAATGTCAGTCTAAAATTGAGGGCTGTCTTTAATCAAATATTTATATTTTTTGTTCATTCTAAGAAATAAGTAAAGAGTCTCTGATAAAAAAAAATAGAGAGTCAATCTAAAATTAATATAAAAGATGGAAATAGTTTACAGAATTGTCTAGATTTTGCATCTGCCAACGTTCTATGTTTTACATCTTGTCTTACGTATACGTATAGCTATTTTAAATCTGTCATAATTATATTTTAATGATTTTTTAATAATTTTTTTTAATGTAATTCATTCATATTAATACTCTTAATACAAAGTAAAATATAAAATTTTGTTGGAGGAAATATTTTTTTATTTTTTATTTAAAATTCTAGTTAAACGAGCCGAATAGAGATGAAATATCTTCTTATCATTTATGACTTCACCATTATTCATCCAGATTCGATCATAACTATCGATTGACAATGGTGGCTAAACAGTGTCCGTGTCTACGAGTCAAGTCCACAGAACTCACCCGACAGATTCCTTACGGAACTTTGTCTATTAGCCATAGAATCTGCAACTTAAGTGGCCTAATAGTCGTGCCGTTTCTGAAATTTTAGTTGCCTTAAAGCGAACTAAAAAATTAGACTCTTCATTAAAATTTTAAATTACGATTGCGGTCGTGATTTCGGCAATGCTGCATTTATCACGATTACGAACATAATGGTTATATTGTGGTCACTGCGAGTTTCGTAGTTGTAATTTTTTTAATAACATATGTTATTGTAGACATAACGGTTGCGGATATCGAGGTTTTGGACGATGTCGCTACTAGCCTACCGCTATATAACTATCATCGTTGCGGGTCGTTATTTAAATCTTTGTCCCTAATAACAAGTGTTGAAAAAAAAATTTAAGAGTTTTTCCGTAATAACAAACATTAAAAAAATTGGGCCTCTAATAACAAATATTGAAAAATAAAATGGGTCTCTAATGATAAGTATTGAAAAAATTGGACCCTTAATAATAAGTATTAGAAAAGAATATTAAATTTTAAGAGTATGCCCCCTAATAATAAATATTGAAAAATAATTTGGGCCTCTAATAACAAGTATTGAAAAAATTGGACTCTTAATAACAAGTATTAGAAAGAAAATGAATTTTAAGAATATACCTATAATAACAAATATTGAGAAAAAATTGGGCCCTTAATAACAAATAATAGAAAAAATTAAATTTTTAGAGTAGACTCATACTAATAAATATTGAAAAATAAATCTTAAATAATAAATATTAAATAAAATTGTACCTTATAATTAATATAAAAATATTTTTTTATAAGAGTAGACTATAAAAATTCTAGCGGTTGCCCTACTGCTCAGACCAGATACGACACTGCTAACAGTATACATGAGCAAACCACATTTCCCATACCCTGCCAACTAAAATTTTGATGACCTCTCTAGGCTTCTAACTAAATTGCATTGCAGCTGTAGTATTGGGCCTGAAATCAAGCCCAATTAATTGGAAAAGCCTCTAAAAAATTAGGAACATTTTCATGTTGTGGCCTTTATTCTTTAAATTTATTAATATGGGGAGGGGGGATCTCTATTATCGTAAATCCCTTCAAATAAGCATGCTACGAAAAGTTCTTGTACACCGTTAGTTACTACCACCCAAGGGATAACTCAATACAATACATAAATAGAATTATAAAACTAGGAGTAGGATGTATAAAGATGACCCGACCTGGAAATTCGACTGAAATCTGTTCGAGTCAGAATTCGGTTTGATCTGAGGATGCGATGTCCCGAAATCGGTCTGTAATTAACTGTTGTTGACTCGAACCTGAGTTGGACTTGTTACTATAGTAATCGAACCCGGGCTTCATCTGACCGAGAACAACCCGGACCCGAATTGAACATGTTACTGTGGACCCGAAACCCGACTTGTACCCGGCTAAAACGAACCCGAACCCGACTGACCTGGCAAATAAGCGATATTACCCGACTGAATCGGCGCGAGATTCGATTTTACCTAACCTGTTAAATGACCCGACTTGTTTTGAATTCGACCTGTTGTTGACCTGAACTGATATTGACATGGCTTGATACTTACATGACATGTAATTAAATAGAGGAAGTCTATGATTTGATGATCTGATTAATTTAAAGTGGTGTAAACTATTACTTTTTTTAAATCAATTTAAAGTGTTAAATAATCTTTGTGTTATATATACATATATAATCAATTAAATATATATAAGGAAAGATTGGATTTAGATATACATTTGACTCTACTAAGTTTAAAATTTTGTTAAATAATTCAATGCTTATTGCTTAGTAATAATTCAATATGCTTAGTGATAGTACTAACTCATTCAATATAAATAATTTATCAAGTTAATAAGAATTAACATATTTAAATTAAATTCATTTTTAATTACATGTTATGTTATGCTTCTATTTTTACACATAAAGATAGTTATTTTTAATTATCTTTTGGGTAAAGTACACCATAATTTGACCAAAATTTATTAGGAAAGATTAAAAATTCTTTGTTGATTATTTGATTTGATAAGAATAAAATGTAGATAAACTTAAGATTGGAAACTTTTTGTTGATTACTTAATTGATAAGAGCCAAATGTAAGTAAAATTATAAATGAATAAAATAGAAGTTTATTACAACTTAAAAATGTATAACAACTTAGTAAACTTACAAATGTACAAACAGAAGTTGATTATTTGGGGTTATGGGATTAATTTGGGAATTTAGGGGTTGAGATTAGGGGATTGGACTTACACCTTAATTATTAGTGAATAGTGCTCATAAGATTTAGGGGTTCTAGCTTAAGGGTTAGGGGTAAATGTGTCAAGGGGAGTGTTTTCGGGTAATGAGATTAGTTTATAGGGATTAGGCTTGCACTATAATTATTATTTATCAGTGGATAGTGCTTCTAAGATTTAGGGGTAAATGTTTTAAGTGGTATGTTTGGGTAATGGGATTAGTTTAGGGTATAAACAATACATGTTTCAAGTTGAGTGTTTGGAATTGGGGTTGTGACTTATGAGATTAGTTTAGGGATTAGGGGATTAGGCTTAGTACTCTAATTATTAGTGATTGTAAGATTTATGGGTTGAGGTTTGGGGTTTAAGGGAAAACGTGTCAAGTTGAGTGTTTAGGGTTATGGGATTAGTTTAGGGATTTGGGGTTTATTTTTGTTCATATTAGTCTCTAATTTTTTAACCGAATTGACCTCAATTTATTTCCATTTTTTAATCTAGTCCAATATTTTAAATATGATGATATTTTTGTTCATTATAGTCCCTAAAACTTTATTATTAGCCAAAATTGACTCAGATATATTTCTATTTTTGGTAATTTATATTTTTGCTTATTTATAGTTTTTTGCAATTTAGTCCAATTTATTCTAGTCCCTAAAATTTAATTTTTATTCCAAATTGACCCCTATTCATTTTTTTAATTTAGTTCAAAGTTTAAAAAAAACTCCATTTTAGGGATTCGGCCTGCCAAATCCTAATGAACCAAAGAGTCCAAATTCCAATCCCAATTCCCCTATTTCAATCTCTTTTGAAATTGAAACAATAACATTAATTAGGTTAACAAAATGGAGGGAAAATCCCGCCCATTTTTTTAGGGTTTATTTGCACTTTAGGTCATTACTAGTTTAAGAGCTTTACACTTAGGTCTTTTTTTATTCTTTAGTTTTAGCTTGATTCATTTTAGTCCCAATTTTAGTTTAATTTCCTTAGACCTTTACGTTTAGGTTCTTTTTTAATTAGATCATCCTTCATAAAATTATTTAATAATTAAACCTAACTTATTTCGCTTGTACCCAACCCAAAACGACCAATGGCGCTTCCAAACGTTTGACGGGCTTTCGAAGGCCTAATTTATTTTGGCCCGAAAAAAAGATTTAGGGGTTGATGTTTAGGGTTTAATGGTAAATGTGTCAAGTTTAGTGTTTGGGGTTATGGGATTAGTTTAGGGATTAGGGGATTATATGTGTACTCTAATTATTAGTGATTATAAGATTTAGGGTTGAGGTTTGGGGTTTATGGATATAATATATGTTTCAAGTTGAGTGTTTGAGGTTATAGAATTTGTTTAGGGATTTATGGTTGAGGTTTAGAGCTTAATTGTACATTTCTTGTATAGACAACACTTGTGAGCTATACATTGTCAAATTTGCTCAAGTGTTTAGGATTTGGGTGGAGGCTTAATTGTGCAAACAAATACCTATTAGATTGATTTCGTGTTTGCTTTGAATTCTCTTTGTACAAGAGTGTCTTGGTTAACCTTTGGATAGAAAGATTTACCGGTTTGTAAATGTTGTCTCCTTAACCTAGAAATGGAGAAGTATTCTTAGTGAATTGGTGAAATTCTTGGTGGGGAGCTAAGGTAGTGGATGTAGGCTTTGGTTAGAAAGCTGAATCACTCTAAATCTCTTGTTAGTTTTTCTTATCTTTTACCACCACCATAAACACCCAAATATCAACCTTCTCCACCACTTGGCCAACTATTCGATTGTGATCATCGAGCTAAACAGTTTTTAATATGATGATATTTTTGTTCATTTTAGATAGTCCATAAAACTTTATTTTTAGTTCAAATTGACCCCTATTCATTTTTTTGTAATTTAGTCAAATGTTTTTAATTTTGATTTAATATTTTTGTTCATTATAGTCCATAAAACTTTATTTTTATTCCAAATTGACCCCTATTTATTTTTTTAATTTAGTCAAGTGTTTTTACTATGATGATATTTTTATTCATGTTAGTCCCTAAAATTTTATTTTTCACCGAAATTGAACCTTATTAATTTATAATTTTTGTTATTTACTCCAATATTTTAGATATGGATCATTTGATGATATTTTTGTTCATTCTAGTGCTTTAATATTTATATTAATGTGATTCGTGTTCGTGAAAGGCGTTAAATAATTCACTCGAAATGACCTAACCCAATGTCTATTGACTATTTGTACCAAATTCAAACTTAATATGAATTCGAAACCCAAATAAACCCGACCTAAAATGAAACCAACTTGAAATTACCCTACCTGAAAAGAACCCGACTTGAAATGATCCCGACCTTAAATGAACTCTGCCTGAATTGAACCCGAGCCTGAATTAACCCGTTTCAAAGACTTAAAAAACATAAATAGATACTACGTTGTAATATGAAAATCAGCCTAATTAATAGATACTACGTTGTAATATGAAAATCAGCCTAATTAATAGATGCATGGGTTTTAAATTAATTTGACCAGCCTGACTTCTAATTCCTAAATAAAGATGAAATTTCGGCATGATTAGCCAGGTCTAAACACTTTTCTTTGACTACTTTGAATCGTACAATTATATTAAAATTTCATATAATAATCTGAAAATCTGCCCCTATAATAAAATCTAGTAATAAATTAGACTTGACAGCGGCTTTGCCGGGGCTTAAGGTGACATTTGATCCTGAAATTGGTAAAAGCAATGATAATTAAATCTGATAATATTCCAGTCGTCCGCACGAGTGGGAAAACCTGTGGGGTAGCGTTTAATCCTTAATTAATTCATAATTATCAATACATAAAGGAAAATTCTACAACGGGCGACGAACATTGATGAACACCACTAACGATGAACACCGATGAACACCATTAAATTAATTAATAAAGATTAAAAATTTCAAGACCCATCATACAATTAATAATTATTTTTAAAAATTCAATTAAATTATTTTTATATATTAAAATTTTATTTTTTTAATAAGGGTAAACTATATATTTAGTACCTCACCTATTTTCGTATTTCTATTAAACACTCATTATTTAAATATTATTTTAATTTGACCCTATTCTTTATAAAAAAATAACTTAACCCTTAACCCTTAACCTAAAACCCTAAACTATTAAACCTTAAACCCTTAAACTCTTAAACATATACCCTAATCCATATACCAATAAAAATAATTTCACCATCATCGATTCAATTTAATTCAATGAATTGTTAAATTCTCCTAAAAGATTCAATTAAATTATTTTATATATATATCAAAGTTAATTAAACTCGAATCTACTAGAATTAACACTATGTTATGAACTAATGGATACGAATCTGCACCCTCTTTCACGTCAGATGAAAATTCAACACTTTTCAGTTTTAATCCGAGAGGGCGGAAAGATCGATGAGTTTCTGGATTTGCTCTATGTTTAATTGGAACCAAAAACTGTAGTGGGTTCAATTCAAAGCCAATCAACCTGAATGTCAGATTTGCCTGTTTCTTATCTTAATATATGAAAATAATTTTTTATAAACGTTTTAGTTTTAAGATTTAAGAATTTAATTTAAGATATAAAGTTGACGTGTTTAAGTGCAGAGGTTTAGAATTTATGTTATAAGAGTTGGAATTTAGGATTATTAGTTTTAGGGTAGTGTAATTAGAGATTTACGTTTTAACCTATAAACCCTAAATTCAAAACTATAAACCCTAAAGATGATAGTGTTAATTCTAGGAGATTCAAGTTTAATTAATTTTGATATATATAAAAAATAATTTAATTGAATTTTTTAGGAGAATTCAACAATTCATTGAATTGAATTGAATCGATAATGGTGAAATTATTTTTAATGGTATATGGTTTAGGGTATAGGTTTAAGAGTTTAAGGGTTTAAGGTTTAATAGTTTAGAGTTTTAGGTTGAGGGTTAAGTTATTTTTTATAAAGAATAGGGTAAAATAAAATAATATTTAAATAATGAGGGTTCAATAGAAATACAGAAATAGGTGAGGTACTAAATATATAGTTTACCCTTATTAAAAAATAAAATTTTAATATATATAAAAATAATTTAATTGAATTTTTTAAAATAATTATTAATTGTATGATGAGTCCTTGAAATTTTAAATCTTTATTAATTAATTTAATAGTGTTCATCGGTGTTCATCGATGTTCGTCGCACGTGGTAGACTCATCCATACATAAATGCATTATTTAGCTTTGATGAGACGGTTTCTGTTTGTTAAAGTTTAGGCAAAACCCAATAACAAGTGCTCTGTGATTGTTAGAACTTTATAGAGACAAATTTTTTAAAGGAAAATTGAACGTTGAAATGTGTATGATTTCATGGACAGACAAAAGATCTTCCCAAAATTTGTGGGAACTTTGTTACTTGAAGTTGCTACATGTTAAATCATAATCTTAAAAGTAAATCAACTTGTTTATTATATAATATTGCATACGTTGGTATCATATAAGTAGTGTGCTTTCCTTAACCATTTTGATTAAAAATAGAAATCATCTTCAACTTTTCGGTGCTCATTTCTATGCCACACACTAAAAATTAGGTTTATGGTTTAAGGTTAAGGTTTAGGGAATTGTGGGTAAAGTGAATTTTTAAATATTTATAATTTATGATTTAGAATTAAGAGTTATGACCTAGAATTTAATTTTTTAGTATTGGGGCATAAAAATGGACACCGAAAATGGTTAGATGATTAGTTCTAATAGTGTTGAAATTCAAAATTGTTTTGTGAATGAATAAGTATTATTAAAAACAAATTGGATACAAATGAGATCTAAATGTTTGACCATGCAGTCTTAATTAAATATATATTCTTGAATTTACAAGTATAAGCCACGATTACAAGTTCAAACAACACATAGTAAAATAAATTATTATATGTGATCCACTAATTGTCCGAGTAGTCAAGAGTATTCATGTTTCCTTATCTTGTATGAGTTTGAATCTTAACATTTTTCTTAAGTATTTAATATCTCTCTATTTAATAAAAAACTTATTATCATGATTTATCTGTAACAAATTATAATCATATTAATGATTGAAATATATAAAATTAAAGTAAAATAAATCTAAAAAGAATTCCCATACGATTTACACATAATAAAGGTTATATATATGAGAATTTTAAAATGAACTAAACATAATGTGTCTCTATGTATATATTTGTGTGGGAATGATACACTTGCATTGTTTTAGGACAAAAATATTGATACATGCTTTTTTAATTTATAATTAATAATATAAAAAAATTCACTATAATATTTCATGTTTCATTTTGCAGATTATTTAAGACAAATTGTTTAACTTCGAAACTACCAGTGTTTTAAAAAGTAATTAAACTTAATTTTACTAATTTTAATTTTTAAAGGTTTTAAAAATTAATTAAACTATAAAATTTGAGGGTCAAGTCTTAATTTCATTCATTTTAAAACAGTCAGTACTAAAATATAATTAAAGAAGAAAAAATTGAGAGATCCACTAATTATTCTAGTGGCTAAGGATATCATATTGTCTCATCTTGTATGAATACAAATTCCAGCATGAGAATGTATTACATCTCTATTTAATTAAAAAAAAGAAAACAAATTAAAGAAAAAATAACTTAATTTCAATTATTTCAAAACTATAAAGTTTTAAAATATAATTATACCACCAAAGTTGGGGGCATTGCCTCTCCACCTACAACATGCTCCCATCTCTAATCACATCTCACCCATAAATTGAAATATAATACGTGCTTAAGCACACTCGAACCAATGTCCTCTAATATATTGTAATAACAACTGTACTAACCGAACTAATCCTTCGTCGACATGTCAAATTTTTATTAAATTATTAATGTTTAACCTTTTATTAAGTAAAAAATTTCAACCGCTAATATATTATTAAAGGGTAATTATACTATGCATTAACGATGAAAACAAAAAGTTTTTAAAAGTGTTTTAGTTTTAGGGATTTAGCTTAGGGTTTAAGTTTTATGGGTTTATGTTTAGGGTTTAGAATTTAAGGGGTGTGGTTAGAATTTATGGTTTAGACTTAAAATTTAGGGTTTATATGTTAAAATCTAAATCCCTAACCATATTATCCTAAATCAAAATCCTAAACTTTAAACCCTTAATTCTAACCACAAACCCTAATTTTTGAACCCTTGCACATAAATTCCTAAACTCTAAATCAGATCCCTAAACACTAAAATTAAGATGTTATAAATCAAAACGCTAAAAACATTAAAGGTCTGTTTGTTTCACTGTAATTGGTTTTCCTGAAAACGTTTTCATAACTTTTCCGTTGTTTGGTTCATGGAAAATGAAAAAGTCAAAGGAAAACCAATTACAGTCAATGGAAAACAAACCTTGTTTCAGTGTAAAATGACTTACCCATTAATTTTCGGTAAGTAGTCTTTCCTCCCATTCTCTCTACAAATACTAACCTAAACCGTGAACCTTAAAACATAAACCCTAAATACTAACATAAAAACTAAACCCTAAACCTTAAACCCTAAACATTAAATCCTAAACCCTAAACCACAAACCCTAAACATTAATCAATAAATGTTAAACCCTAAACATTAAATCCTAAACCCTAAACCACAAACCCTAAACATTAATCAATAAATGTTAAACCCTAAACATTAAAACCATAAACATAAACCCCTAAACCTTAAATGTTAACATAAATACTGAACACTAAACACTAACACAAACCCTAAATATTAACATAAACACTAAACACTAACAACAAACCCTAAACATTAAACACTAACATAAACCTTAAACCCTAAATGAGAGCTTAAACCCTAAACCTCAAACCTTAAACGCTAAGCAATAAATGTTAAACCTTAAATATTAAAAACCCTAACTATAAACACAAACCCCTAAACCTTAAATGTTAACATAAACACTAAACATTAAAACAAACCCTAAACCTGAAATATTAACATAAACACTAAACACTAACAACAAACCCTAAACAAAAAACACTAACATAAACCTTAAACCCTAAATGAGAAATTAAACCTTAAACCCTAAACTCTAACTTAAACCCTAAACCATAAATACTAAACCATAAACACTAAACCTTATATGCTAAACCTTAAACATTAACATAACCCTAAACCATAAACAATAATCCATAAATACAAAACCCTAAATACTATATCATAAACATAAACTCTAAAACAAAACCCTAAACCCTAAATGTTAAACCATAAACACTAACATAACCCTAAACCATAAACACTTATCAATAAACACAAAACCCTAAATGATATATCATAAACATAAACCCTAAACCCTAAAACAAAACCTTAAACCCTAAATGTTAAACCATAAACACTAAATGCTAACATAAACACTAACATAAACCTTAACCCTAAATGTTAAACCCTATATATTAAACCTCAAACACTAACATAAACCCTTACCTTAAACACTAACCCATAAAACTTAAATGCTAAATCATAAACCCTAACCACAAACATAAACCCTAAACCTTAAACACTAACATAAACTGTAGAACTAATGTTTTGATATAATAATTGAAAAATGTTTTGGACTGATTTAAAAAGTATTTAAAACAATTTCCAAAGTCCAAATACTCTGAAACTATGTTTAGGGATGTTTCTAAATGGGTTTTTCATGTTTTCAAAGGCCAAATTATACAAACTTGTCCAGGTGTTTCGAAACACCTCAGGGCGTTTCGAAACAGGGGATTCCAGTAGCATATTCGTTTCGAAACGTGTTTCGAAACGGGCTTTCCCTGGACTTGATTTTTGCCCAGCGTTTCGAAACGGGCTAGGCCGTTTCGATACGCCCACGTGGCAATGACCCCAACGGTCATAAACCCCAACGGCTATTTTCCCAACCAACTTTTAAATGCAGGCGTTTCGATACGGACCTATAGCGTTTCGATACGGGTTTCGAAACGGCCAGGAGGCGTTCCGAAACGGACATGAGGCGTTCTGAAACGGCCAGGAGGCGTTCCGAAACGGATGCCCTGACAGACTGCAACGGCTCTTTCTACATTGAGAGTGTTTCGAAACGGCATCGAGCGTTTCGAAACGGGGAGCTGCAGAATGCATTTATGGTGGGAATTAAAGTCCTCAACGGCTCTAATTTGATCCCAACGGCTAGTAACGGCTACAAACTCAATTGAGAGTATAAAAGGGACCTCCAAGCATCAAGAGAAGGCTAATGCTCATATTGTCAAACATCAAATGATCAAGAAATTGTCTTAGCACTTAAATTGTCAATTCTTGTATAGACAAACACTAGTGAGCCAAAATTGTCAAATTTGCTCAAGTGTTTTAGGTTTGGGTGAGTGCTTATTTGTGCAAACAAACTCCTATTAGAGGATTACAAGTTTGCTTTGTTTATCTCTTGTAAAGAGGGTTTCAATCAAGGCTTTGGGTAGAAAGCTTGATTGGTTGTAAGGGTTTCCTCCTAAGCCTAGAAAAGGGGACGAATCAATTAGTGGATTGATTGTGAAATCCTTAGTGGGGAGCTAAGGTAGTGGATGTAGGTGCTTGTTAGAAGACCGAACCACTCTAAAATCATTGTGTCTATTTCCTTTTTAGCTTCCTAAACCCTAACACCCAAATATCCATCTCTCCACCACTTGGTGAGCTAAATCGGTTGATCGAATCGAGCTCCACACAACTCAACATAAACCCTAAACCATAAACTATAAACACTAATCTAAACCCTAAATCCTAAACCTTAAATACTAATCCCTAAATGCTACCATAAACACTAAATACTGATCTAAACCGTAAACCATAAACCATAAATGTTATCCTAAACCCTAAACCCTAAACACTAACATAAACTTTAAACCATGTTTTGGTTGGAACTTGTTTTTACCATTATCGATGCTTGTTTGTGTATTGTTCATGAAATTTTCAGGAAACTTTACCAAACAGTGTAAAATGAATTGTACAACATCATCCAAACACCGGAAAATGGTTTTTGCAATTAGTTTTCCAACAATTGTAGTTCATTTTCCAGAATTCATTTTTCGGAAACAGTTTTCAGTGAAACAAACAGACCCTAAATGAATTTGAAATTTTACATGAAGAATAAATGTAATTATATTGATAAAATTAATAATTATATTATTATTAAAATAATAATTATAAAAATTTAAAAACTAGTTAACTTTTATAAAAACTAGTTAACTTACACATAGAGAGAGATGAGATAGATAACTGCAGCCACATTAATAGGATGATATAAATATAATGGAGAAGAAGAATTGCATGTTCATTTTTCTTTATTTCCCCCTACGTTGAATGCCGAAGTAGATTTGATAAAAAAAGGGTTAACTACAAAACAAGTGTATAAATTTTTTTTTCTTCTAATAAGTGCTTAAAGTATATTTTTTGTTGAAATAGGGCGCTTAAAATATTTTTTAGTTGAAATAGGTGCCTAAATTTCTTTTTTAAATCATTTTAAAGTCAATTGAAGCACTTATTTTAATAAAAAATAAACTTTAAGCACCGATTTAACAAAAAAATAATTTAAGCATCTATTGTAAAAAAAATGCATAATTTTAACACTTATTTTATAGTTAAGCAAAAAAAATGCCGAAGTAAAATAGAAGAGTGAGTGTGATTGTGGAACTGTTTAAACGTCATTCGTGGTCATCAAAGTCGTACATTCAGCACACGTGTCTCTAAATCACTGATTCCTGTCAATGTTTCCTCTTCACAACACACGGATTGGACAAGAGCCGGACGGCACGGTGACATGTTGTTACAAAATGTTTGCTCTTATTTACTGTATTTTTTTCTTAATATATTATTTTATTTTATTAATTATATTAGCCAGTCTAATCTGAGTTATTTTTTTCAAAACATCACATTTCGAGAAAAAAAACAGATACTAACAAATGTTGGGTGCATTAATAAGTTATATTGCACTCTTAAGCATTGCTTGGTAGAGGGAGGAAAGAAAATTGGAAGAATGAAAATTTGAAGTGGTGGAAAAATGAAAGGATGAAAAAAATATTTTTTCTTTCTATCAGTGTGCTTGATTGGGAGGATAACAAACTAGAAGTAAAATAAGTTTATTTTCTCTCTATTGCTTAGTATAATGGAAAGTGAGAAAAGAAAATTAAGCTTTGAAAATTATAATTTATTTTTAATTTGTATAATTTAGTACAATATTTTTAATTTGATTATTTTTATTCCATTTAGTCCTTAAATTTTTTTTATTTAAACTAAATTAAATCATATTTGTTTCTAATTTTAATATTTTAATCTAATATTTTTCATATAGTTTTAGTTTTGTTCAATTTAATCCCTATTTTTTCTTTAATTCAACTTTGACATATATGCATTTCTATTTTTTATAATTGAGTCTAATATTTTTTTTTGTAACACCTCGGTTTTGGGCCTAGAGGTATTTGAGATGGTTTTAGGGTCCGTTGGACCAAGACTAGAGATTTGGTTAGTTTCGGGGTGAGTTAAGGGAAAACCTATTTCGGAAGGTGATAAAAATATGGAAAATTATCTAAAATCCTTTTTAAATATATAAAAGGTTTTGGTGAAATCAATTTTGGTAAATGGTATTTGGAATTTAGACATTTTGGATTTAGTGACCAAAATGTAAACTTTGAAAACTGTTTTGTGAAAGGATCAGAATTTTGAATCCTTAGGTTTTGGCTGGGTTAAGTTTGGACGTTAATCAATGTTGTTTTCGGTTGTTTCAGATAGACGATTGATAGTTTTTGGCAAGACAATGTGGTGGAATTGCTTGCCGGAAGCTTTGAATGCATTGAGATGCATTAATCCTCTGTTATTATGTGGTTAAAACAAGGGAATGTTTCGGAAGCAACTGGTGAAGCTTTGGGAGTTTCGGACGCTTAGTTTCGTGTGTCGGTGAGTGAGAACTTGGATTTCATCTTTGAAATATTTTAAAGGTGGTTTTGGGAACTTAGATTTGAGCTTGAATCGCTTGTCTAAGTTCGGAAGTAAGTATAAGAGGTTTTCTCTCTTGGTTTTGCTATTATGAAATGGTTTTATGCACTTGGTTTTGATTTCATGTTACCTATTGTTGAAGCATGTTTAAAGTATGTGATATATTGTTTTTAATGATGAGATGATGAAGGATGCACATGGTAAGTGATCCTTGCAAGTATATATTTTACACTTGTGGTTTAAAGCATGGTTTGTTGCTTTGGTAATTGGTTTAATGATGTTGCATATGAAAACAATGAGGTACATGGTTATATTGAATTATATTGGCAAGTGATGTGATTTAAAAATGTTATCAGATATAGTTAGCCGGCTATAGGATTGAGTGCACTATAAATAAGTCACCTTGGATGTCGAGGAGGTTGTGGCCCCATCTCCATCCAAGTACCCTAACGATCGAAGAGGTTGTGGTCTCGTCTCTCGTTAGTGGGTTAAGCATTTAACCGATGATTGGGGTTGTTGTCCCTAATGGGTTGTTGTCCATGTGTATTATGATTGTGATGTTATTCCGATTGAGATAGCTTAAAGTGTTGAGAGGACATTTGTTTAATCTGTGTATCCGATGAACGTTTTTGGTAATGGAACTTGGTTATTGATCACTTGTAAGCCAATGTAATTGATGATGTATCATGAAATGGTTTATGTTGTATAATGTGATGTATACATGTTTACTCTTTAAGCTTTGCATATGATAGTTATGCATGGGAAGGCTTAAATTGAGTGTTAGCAATGGGACTTGCTGTTGGTTCATGATACATGTTGCATATGGTTTACTATGTTGGTTTTTGAAGGGGTTAAAGTGCATGGTTTTAAGGGCATGATGGTTTTCAAATGATGATTTGAAGTAATTGTAATGAGATTTCAATGTGGTTTGGAAGTGGTTTTAAAATGCATTGATGATGTTTTGTTTTTTAGAACTCCTCACTAAGCCTAGTGTGCATACGCTCTCCTTGTCCATCAATGCAGAGAATTAAAGCTTGGAAGGCAGCAAGAAGAAAGGGATCAAGAAAGATTTCACTACTTGAAAGTATATTTTCTGTTTAGACTATGAGTAATAAGGGCAATTGGGGATTCGTTGTGTTTTTGGGAGATATGTGTAAATTTTCTGTTTGAGCAAGTTTATATTGTTATTTTGGTCTTGTAAGTGGTCTTTGGTATTGGGTTTATGATTTGCTATGGTTTTTGGTATCATTATTGAAGTGGTTTTAGGAAGCTTGCCTATAATTTTCCATTTGAAGCATGTTTAGGTGGTTTGTATTGCATCAAAGATTGAAAAACCAGCAATTTGAGACATTTCAGGCTCAGGTGTATCGATACGTCTAAGACTCTATCGATACGGTGATCTGGAATGGGTACGATGTTTTGGTACAGTTCAAGGTGTATCGAAACAAGCTTGGGTTATTTGTTTACTAGAATTACGCGTATCAATACGCTTATAGACTATATCGGTACGAGTCCGTGTATCGAAACACTTGCAGTTATTTTAGTTATTTGGAATCTTATTGAAGTTCTATTTCTTATGTTTTAGTCTCTGAATGTTGTGGTTGCAATTAAAAGAGTTCGAGTGATCGAATTGAGTTGAGGTTTGATACAGTGGCATGAAATATGACTAATTAAAAAATGGTAACTTAAAATTGAATGATGTCCTTGTAATTTGTTAAAAATTACAAGTTGGTCCCTAATATATGTTTTTAATCAATTGAATGCCAAATCAATGTCTAATTGAATTGATGTTTCTTCCGCTGCGAGTCTTATCACTTAGGACGATAATGTGCATCTAGACAAGATAAAAAGAAATAAAAATAGGTTCGTTTATTGAGGTAAACCTTCCCGATTTACTTCAATATTCCCTATGTGACCCGTTCGATTCAGTCTCGTGTCTAGGCTGGGTTGATGGGGTTACATTTGGTGGTATCAAGCTAAGTTTGAGATAATTAGGAGGTAAGTTGTGATTGGTTGATATTGTTATTGATTGCTTAACCAAGTTTTTAATGAATTGGAAGGTTGATATTGGCTAAATGTTGATGATTGTGTAGAAAATAAAGAAGAGTATTTTGAGCAGTGATCAATTTGATTCACTATTTTTCCTTGAATTGATTTGAAGAGTACATACAAGCCAACTATATATAGATTTAGTACAAGGAGTTCTAATAAAACTCAAACTAGTCTAGATAGAATTTAATCCTATAAAATATAAGAGATAAAGGTTATCTAAACTACTTAATAGATAAAAGTTATAGGCTATCTAAACTACCATAAGAGATTAAAGTTATAGTATATCTAAATTACTTAGATATTTACAAAAGAATTAACTCTATTGACATGATAATTATCTACACTCCCTCTCAAGCTGGTGAATACATGTTGTAGATACCCAACTTGGATGTAAGATCGTCAAAAAATACTCTTGGAAGAGCCTTGGTGAGAATAACCGCTAACTGTTGCTTTGTAGGAACATAGCCGAGTTTGATAACTCCATTGCTAATTTTTTCAGAGATAAAGTGTTTATCTATCTCCACATGTTTGGTACGGTCGTGTTGGAAAAGATTTTTTGCAATACTAATAGCAGATGTTTGCAACTCAAACTGCTTGAAGTGATCTAATCTCATTTCAGTAAGCATTCTTTGTAACCACATGCCTTCACAAATCCCAAATGCTAGTGCTCAATACTCGGCTTCTACACTACTCCTAGACACCACGACTTGCTTTTTACTCCTCTAAGTGACCAAATTTCCCCACACGAAAGCACAATATCCACTAGTTGATATTATATCAGTTAAGTCACCAGCCCAACTTGAATCAGTAAAAATTCTTACCGACCTTTCTTTGCTTTTCTTAAATAACAAGCCATGTCCCGGAGTCATTTTAAGGGACCGTAAAATTCTGTATACGGCATCAAGATGCTCTTCTCTTGGATCATTCATGTACTGGCTAACAATACTAACAGAAAAAGCAATGTCAGGCCTCGTATGAGATAAATAAATTAGCTTACCAACCAATCGCTGGTACTGCTCTTTGCTTACTGGAACACCTCCATCATCTTTTCTGAACTTTAAGTTGGGCTCTATTGGGGTTTCGGCTGGTTTACAACCGAGCATGCCAATTTCTGTCAAAAGATCAAGGATGTACTTCCTCTGACAGATAACTATACCAGTTTTTGATCTTGCCACTTCCATTCCAAGAAAGTACCTAAGACTACCGAGGTCTTTGGTTTCAAACTCCTTGGCTAGTGAATCTTTTAGCCTCATTAATTCTTCAATATCATCCTCAGTGATTATTATATCATCCACATAAACAATTAAAATTGTTCTTTTACCATTTTGATTTACCTTAATAAACAAGGTATGGTCAGTTTGACATTGTTTATAACCACTACCAATAATTACCTTGGCAAATCTGTCGAACCAGGCCCTTGGGGACTGCTTTAGGCCCTACAAGGATTTTCGCAATTTGCATACTTTGTGAGCTGTTGGATCTCTCTTGATACCTTCCGGAATTTCCATGTACACTTCCTCTGTCAAATTGCCATTCAAGAAGGCATTTTTGATGTCTAATTGATGAAGTGGCCAATCTTGGTTCACCGCAAGAGACAATAAAACTCTTACCGTGTTTAATTTTGCAATTGGAGCAAAGGTTTCTTGATAATCTATACCATAAGACTGTGTGAACCCCTTAGCCACTAACTTGGCTTTGAATCTTTCAATGCTGCCATCTGAATTGTACTTCACTGTGAAAACCCATTTGCACCCCACTAGCTTCTTTCCTTGTGGTAGGTCTGTCAGAGTCAAAGTCTCATTTTTCTCGAGGGCATTTATTTCTTCCTCGACTGCCTTCTTCCACCTAGGATCATTCAAAGCTCCCTCTATTGTTCTCAGAATTTGAATGTCATCAATTTTCATCGTGAATGCCTTGAATGGTGGCATTAAACAACTATAAGCAACATACTTTTCTATTGGTTGAGCAGTACACTTCCTCACACCTTTCCTTTGAGCAATCAGCAAATCATCAGTATTAACAAAAGGAATAGGATTTTCATTAAGAGGAGATTCCATACCTTCCAAGTTTTCCATGGTAGTTGGACTCAGTTCCAATTCTTGGCAGCGTCTAGGTTGCAAGGTGGACTTCTCTCTCCTTTTGTAGACGCTAAGTTCTCCCCCTTCTGATTGGGTCTTTTGAGGGGTTTTGGAAGGTGATGGATAGGTTCTTTCTGGAGTTCTAACAGGGCTAGAATTTTATCTAGTAGGAGAAGAATGTAAAGATGGTTGTAAAGGAGATGAAAGCACAGGCCGTGGGATAAAAGTGGATTGTGAATTAGAAGTAGGTTGTGATGAGAAACTTGACAAATTCTGAAGGTTATCAAAAAATTGAAATTGAAATTCATCTTGAATCTCCCCCTGAATTTCAGTTTTAGAGAAATAAGGTTTATTTTCAAGGAAGGTAACATCCATAGTAACATAAGTCTTTTTTGTAATTAGGGAATAACATTTGTAACCCTTCTTAGTGGATGAGTAACCTAAGAAAATACACTTGAGTGACCTTGGATCCAATTTAGACCTATGTTGTTGATAAACATGAACAAAAGTTGAACAATCGAAAATCTTTAGTGGAAGATCACATGATATAGGTTTGAACCAAGGAAATTTTTTAAGGAGGACATTTTTAGGTGACTGAAACTTTAGAGTTCGACTAGGCATCCTATTAATAAGGTGAGAGGCAGTTAGGACAGCTTCCCCCCAAAAAAATATTTAGGAACATTGGAAGAGAATAAAAGAGACCTAGCTACTTCCAAAAGATGCCTATTTTTTTCTCTCGGCAACCCCATTTTGTTGAGGACTATCAACACAAGAAATAATATGAACAATGCCCTTTTCTTTAAAATGGGATCCTAGACTCTTTGAGAAATATTCACTCCCATTATCAGTTTTAAAAATGCAAACTTTTCTTTGAAACTGATTTTCGACCATATTGTGAAAGGTTTTAAAAATTTCACTAACTTTAGATTTCTCCCTCACAAGAAAGGTCTAAGTAGTCCTGCGATGGTCATCTATAAAGGTTACAAACCATCTAGCTCCACTAACATTTTTAACTTTGGAAGGACCCCAAATATCACTATGGACGATGGGAAAAGGGTGAGAACGTTTATAGGTGGATGGAGGGTATGTGGTTCTTTGATGTTTGACAAATTGACAGATGTCACAATGAAAGGATTTGATCTTTTTATTGGTGAACAAATCTGGGTACATCTTGGCCAAATAAAAGAAATTGGGGTCTCCTAGTCTAAAGTGTAGTAACATAATTTTACCAGAAACAGGATCTGATGTGGAAATAGATTCGGTGATGCAACTGGAATAGGCTTGTTTTGGTGAAGGGAAAGAACCTTGAAGAATGTAGAGTCCACAGTGCAACCTAGCATTGCCAATTATCTTCCCTAAATCCAGTACCTGAAATTTACAGCCATGTAAATCAAATTTAGTATAACAGCCCAAGTCCCGAGACAATTTACTAACAGACAACAAGTTGCAAGCTAATTTTGGAACATAAAGCACCGAGTTCAATTCAATATCTTGATTTACTTGAATTATTCCACTTCCTTCAATAGATATTAAGGAACCATCTGCTGTCTTTACATTCGATTGGGCCTCAAGCTTGATGAATTCGATAAATAAGCTCAGATCTCCTGTCATATGGTCAGAAGCTCCATTATCGACAATCCAAGTAGTGAAATTTGTGTTGCCAACAATATTTGCAAAAGAAAGATTACCTCCATGTTGCTTACAAAATTGGCCACTAGCATTTCTTACTGAAGTGACCAAATGTGGTTGATTGTCCCTCCGTGGTTGCGGGGATAGACTAGCCTTTGCGCTAATCTCGAATATTTTTCCGCCAACCATTAACTAAGGTTTTTTAGAAAGGATCTGAAAAACCTAGATTGATACCATGTAGAAAATAAAGAAGAGTATTTTAGTACAAGGAGTTCTAATAAAACTCAAACTAGTCTAGATAGAATTTAATCCTATAAAATATAAGAGATAAAGGTTATCTAAAATACCTTAAGAGATTAGAGTTATATTATATCTAAATTACTTAGATATTTACACAAGAATTAACTCTATTTACATGATAATTATCTACAAATTGTTATGCACGGTGATTGTTCCATACATGTTGATTGTGAATTAAAATCTATTGTTTGCTATGCACAGTGTTTGCAATATGTGCATTGGTTGCCTTATGCCATGTTGGGGGGAAATTGGGATGTCCATTGCCTTATTACTATAGTTTGAAAATTTTTCTAAAAGGTTTGTATTTAGAAAGGAAGTCTTGGATCCTTACTTGAAGCTGGCCTGAATGTTTTGTTTTGTTTAGTTTATTATCATGCCTTAAATATTTTCTTTTAGCACAATAGACAGATGAGAGAGTTTTGATTTGGTATGATTGTTGTTTCCGTTGGGAAAGGAGTAGAGGAGTGTGTTATATCTCTTGGGGTTTGTCACCCTGAAGTAAGTACAACATGCGCCAGTTGGGCTAGTGTTGGGTTACATATCGCCTGGTATATAGATGATGTCTGGAGCTTATGAAGCTGCCATTGCTGGAGTGCATGGGATTGCACTAGCTGTTGGACAACTGTGAGTTGTTATTAGGGCGCTCCCGTAGTTCGGAGGAAGTTGAGTTCCGAGGGTTGACACCTGAGGTATCCGTAGGGTGGATAGCCTGTACTGTTGGGATTATGGAACAAAAAGGGTGTGTAATGGTGCCCGAGGGATGAAGATGTGTCGTGTCTCAGTTGCAAGGAGATGTGTATAGTTGGTGGACAACTGTGGTCGTGGGCATAGTACCCAATGTTGTGACCTGAGAGTTCTTTCGAACTGTCTTTAAGAAGAAGTGTCTAAGAGTTAAATACTTGGATGACAAGAAATGTGAATTCAAGGCTTTGGTTCAAGGCAGAATCTTTGTGGTCAAGTTTGAGGTAAAGTTTGTGCAGTTGAGATGGAATGCTTCTGAACTGGTATTGGATGTGAGACATTGATATGATTGATTCCGTTATGTATTGGTACAGGGTGTTAGGTTATACATGTTGCTTGTGGCTACACCATTTTCGATGTGTCAGTGACACGAACGAAGGATTTTGAGCAGAACTTGTGTTTAACTTCTCATGTGAGAGGTTTTGGCTATGACAAGAGAGTTGCGAACTCTGGTTCGATGGTAGTCAATTTAAGAAGAATCATGATAAAAGGTATCGCCTGAGTTGAGGTGAGGTGGTGGTAGTGTTGGGTGAGGACCTTAGGGTCATTGTATCAAGGCTAGAGTAGCATTTAATATCTATTAGGTATGTGGATCGTGTGATCACATGAGGCGAGATTGTCCACGTTTGATCCGTGGGGTATAAAATTTTGCGCCTGTTGTGGCTAACGCTTGTGGGAGTTTTGGTTGGAACGATCGTCTCAGAAGTGTTAGATGTGGGAATGCAAGTAACTAGTTCCTTGGATGAAACGATTGGTACAAGAAGGTTGTTTAGGAGATGTTCTTTGACTGTTCAAGGTCATATGTTTGCGGTTGATTTAATGGAGTTATCGTTTCATGATTTTGATGTAATCTTTGGTATGGATTGGTTGCCCGAACATAAGGTCGTGGTTGATTTTGAAACCAAGTGAGTTACCTTGACACTTGATGATGATTACGAAGTGGTAATCATGGGTGAGTATGTTAAATTCTTGTCTAATGTTGTTTCGGCTATGGAAGCGAGTCGTTTGATAGAATCATGTTGTGAGACTTTCTTAGCTTATGTTATGAATCTGGGATCGAAGGAAGTGCATGTTTAGGACATACATACGGTATGTGAGTTTCAGGGCGTATTTCCAAAAGAATTGCCTGGTTTGCCGCCGAATAAAGAGGTTGAGTTTGATATTGAGTTGTATGAAAATACAACTATAGTGTTTATTGCTCCCTATCGTATGGCTCCAAAAGAGTTAAAGACGCAACTTCAGGAGTTGCTTGATCGAGGGTTTATTAGGTCTAGTGTTTCACCTTGGGGTGCACATATGTTGTTTGTGAAAAAGAAGGATGGAACGATGTGAATGTATATAGATTGTCGATAATTGAACAAGTTGAAGATTAAGAATAAGTACCCTTTGCCAAGGATTAATGATTTGTTTGTTTCAAGCTGCTTTGGTGTTTTCTAAGATTGATTTGAGGTTTGGGTATTATTAGTTGAGGGTGAAAGATGTAGATGTGCCTAAGACTGTTTTTTGTACGAGGTACGGGCATTATGAGTTCTTGGTGATACCGTTTGGGTTGAAAAATGCATCTGCCGCATTAATGGATATGATGAATTGAGTATTCTATGAATTCTTGGATCATTTTGTGGTTGTGTTTATTGATGATATCTTTGTGTACTATTGTACTGAGGAGGATCATGGCCGACACTTGCAAATTTTGTAACAAGCTTTGTTGGATAACCAGTTGTATGCCAACAAGAGTAAATGTGAGTTTTGGCTTAAAGTAGTTGTTTTTCTTAGACATGTAGTGTCAACCGAGGGTATTCGGGTTGATCTACACAAGATCGAGGCGGTGATGGGTTGGAAGTCACCTAAATCTGTGACAGAAGTTCGTAGTTTCCTTGGGTTGGCTGGTTATTATCGTAGGTTTGTGGATGGTTTTTCGAAGATGGCTGCTCCATTAACTAAGTTGTTACAAAAGAATGTTTGGTTTGAGTGGACATAAGATAGACAAGGAGCTTTTGAGAAGTTGAAGGGAGCTTTGACGCAAACTCCTATTTTGATTCAACCTGAGTTAGGTAAGGAGTTTGTTGTGTATAGTGACGCATCATACGTTGGTTTGGGTTATGTGTTGATGCAAGGTGGAAAAGTTATGGCATATGCATCTAGCAATTGAAGGTGCACGAGCGCAACTACCCTACCATGATCTTGAGCTTTCCATGATTGTGTTTGCTTTGAAAATTTGGATGCATTATCTTTATGGTGAGAAGTGTGTTGTATATGATCATAAGAGTTTGAAGTACTTGATGATTCAAAAATATTTGAACCTTAGGCAACATAGATGGGTGGAATTGCTTAAAGATTATGATTTGACAATTGAGTATCATCCAGGGAAAGCTAATGTGGTAGTCGATGCTTTGAGTAGGATGGTTGTGGTTGAGTTGAGGGTCATGTTTGCACGGTTGAGTGTGGCGTAAGATGGAGGTTTGTTGGCTGAGTTGCAAGTTAAGCCATCTTTATCACAGTTGATTAAGGAAAAACAACCTCAATATGAAGAGTTAGTACTGCATGTTAAGGATATTATGGATGTGAATATGACAGATTTTTGTTTTAATGATGATGGAGTGTTGTGTTTCAAGGATCGGATAGTGGTGCCTAATGATAATGAGTTGAGGCGAACCATTCTAACTGAAGCGCATAGTAGTCCTTTTGCAATGCATCATGGTAGTACTAAGATGTATCGAGGCTTGAAGGAAGAGTACTATTGGATTGGTCAAAAAAGATGTGGCTGATTTTGTTGCTAAGTGCATGGTGTGTCAGCGTGTTAAGGCTGAACATCAGTTTCCTTTCGGGTTGTTACAACCTTTGAGGATACCGAAATGGAAATGGGATAGAATCAACATGGATTTTGTGTCTGGGTTACCATTAACACCAACCAAGAAAGATTTCATTTGGGTGATTGTTGATCGGTTTACGAAGTGTGCACATTTTGTGCATGTGCATACGACGTATACTTTGGATAAGTTGGCGAATTTGTACATTAATGAGATTGTGCGTTTGCACGATGTACCCAAGTCTATAGTTTCGGATAGAGATTCGTGGTTTACAATGAGGTTTTGGGAGTGCTTACATCGAGCTTTGGGTACACGGTTGAATTTCAGCATTTCGTATCATCCTCAGTCGAATGGTCAATCTGAACGTGTGATTCAGATTTTAGAAGATCTGTTGAGATGTTGTGTCATTGAGTTCCAACGAACCTGGGAGAAACATTTGCCTTTGGTGGAGTTTGGGTATAATAATAGTTACCAAGCTAGTATAAAAATGGCACCGTATGAGGCTTGGTAGGTTAGAAGGTGTTGTACGCCTTTGTGTTGGGCTGAGGTTGGGGAAAAGTATGTTTCTTTGCCTGATGTGTTGAAAGGCACAAATGAGAAAGTGAAGCTTATTTGTGATCGTCTAAAAGCTGCTTCATATCGTCTAAAATCCTACGCGGATTTGAAACGTAGGGAGATTGAGTTTGCAGTTGGTGATCGCGTGTTTCTGAAAGTGTCACCTTGGGAGAAGGTGATGAGGTTTGGATGTAAGGGTAAGAATAGTCCAAGGTTTACTGGACCATACGATGTTGTTGAGTGAGTTGGTTCTGTTGCATATCGGTTGAGGTTACCTCTCGAGTTGGAGAAAGTTCATGATGTGTTTCATGTGTCTATGTTGCAGAGGTATAGATCAGTCGCATGTTATGCCAGTAGAGGATACTGAGTTGCGACCGGATTTGTTATATGATGAGGAACCGGTTGAGATTCTTGATTCTAGTAGCAAAGTTCTTCGTGGTAAGACGATTGAACTTTTAAAGGTGTTGTGGCGGCATCGAAGAGTTGAGGAAGCCATGTGGGAAAACAAGGCGAACATGTTGAAACAGTTTCTGCACCTTTTTTCTTCATGTAAAATTTCGAGGACAAAATTTCCTAAGTGGAGGAGAGTTGTAATGCCACGGTTTTTGGCCTAGAGGTTTTTGGGTCCGTTGGACTGAGACTAGAGATTCTTGTTAGTTTCGGGATGAGTTTAAGGAAAACCTATTTTGGAAGGTGATAAAAATATGGGAAAATTATCTAAAATCCTTTTTAAATATATAAAATGTTTTAGTGAAATAAATTTTGGAAAATGGTATTTGGAATTCGGACATTTTGGATTTAGTGAACAAAATGTAACTTTGAAAACTATTTTTAGTGACTGTTTTGTAAAATGATCATAATTTTGAATCTTTAAGGAGCTATTTGCCCAATGTCTAATATCACACTTTTATCCCATAATTGGCTTATTTTAAATGTGCTTTAATTAATAAAAGAGGTTGGGGGAATTAATTAGTGGTTATTTCATTAAAACAAATTTGACGTAACTTCTTTTCTCTCAAAAGCTTTCTCTCAAATTCTCTCCAGCCAAAAACTCATTTCTTCTTCAAAATCTTAAGGTAAACTCTTGATTTCTTTAATCTTTTGTTATCAAATGATTTCTTATTGTTTTCCTATCAAAACCTTATTTTTAATCTTGTTTTTACATGAAAATCTATCCAATTGAGGGGAAAAATATCCATTAGAGTTGAGCCGCGTTTTTGTCCTCTAATGTAAGGTTCTTTACTGAAATTTCCCAGTTCTTGATCCTTTATTAATGTTGTCTAATGGGTTTTGATGTTTTAATTGAGGAAATTTGGTTTAATTGATGAATTTGTGTAAGTTTCGTAATGGATCTGTTTTACTGGGTTTAAGGTTGATTTTAATCATGATTTGGAATTCTAATAATGTTAAGATAAAAATTTAAGCATGGTAATCCCGAAACTATGTGAATCTCTAGTTGTTTAGGTTGCTAGATTTGGGTTTTTGTGGAGTTGTGGTGGTTTTATGAATGCTGGAGGTATAAGGTTGATAATGTGATGATTTTGGATGTTAATCAATGATAATTGATGGTTGAAAGTGTTAGGTTTTGGCAGGGTTAAGTTTGGAGGTTAACCGATGTTGTTTTCGGTTGTTTCGAATAGGCGATTGGTAGTTTCTGGCAAGGCAATGTGGTGGAAATGCTTTTTGGAAGTTTTGAATGCATTGAGATGCATTAATCCTCTGTTATTATGTGGTTAAAATAAGGGGAACGTTTTGAAAGCAACCGATGAAGATTTGTGAGCTTCGGACGCTTAGTTTTGCGTCGGCAAATCGAGGTTTTGCGTGTCGGTGAGTGAGAATGTAGATTTCAGATTTGAAATGTTGTAAAGGTGGTTTTGGGAACTTAGATTTAAGCTTGAATCGCTTGTCTAAGTTTGGAAGTATGTATAAGAGGTTTTCTCTCTTGGTTGTGCTATTATGAAATGGTTTTGTGCACTTGGTTTTGATTTCATGTTACCTACTGTTAAAACATGTGATATACTGTTTTTAATGATGAGATGATGAAGGCTACACATGGTAACTGATCCTTGTAAGTATATGTTTTATACTTGTGGTTTAAAGCATGGTTTGTTGCTTTGGAAATTGGTTTAATGATGTTGCATATGAAAACAATGAGGTACATGGTTATAATGAATTATATTGGCAAGTGATGTGGTTTAAAAATGTTATCGAATATAGTTAGCTGGCTATAGAATTAAGTGCACTATAAATAAGTCGTCTTGGATGTCGAGTAGGTTGTGGTCTCGTCTCTATCCAAGTACCCTAACGACCGAGGAGGTTGTGGTCCCGTCTCTCGTTAGTGGGTTAAGCATCTAACCGATGATTGTGGTTGTTGTCCCCGAGGGGTTGTTGTCCCTGTGTAATATGATTGTGATGTTATTCCGATTAAGATAGCTTGAAGAGTTGTAGAGGACACTTGTTAAATTCGTGTATGCGATAAACAATTTTGGTAATGAAACTTGGTTATTGATCACTTGTAAACCAATATAATTGATGATGTATCATTAAATAGTTTATGTTGTATAATGTGATTTATACATGTTTACTCTTTACGCTTTGCATATGATAGTTATGCATGAGAAGGCTTAAATTGAGTGTTAGCAATGGGATTTGATGTTGGCTCATGATACATGTTGCATATGGTTTATTATGCTGGTTTTGAAGGTGCATGGTTTTAAGAGCATGATGGTTTTCAAATGATGATTTGAAGTAATTTAAATGAGATTTCAATGTGGTTGGAAAGTGGTTTTAAAATGCATTGATGGTATTTTGTTTTTTAGCACTCATCACTAAGCCTAGTGTGCTTACGCTCTCCTTGTCCATCAATGCAGAGAATTAAAGCTTGGAAGGCAGCAAGAAGCAATGGATCAAGAAAGACTTCACTACTTGAAGTATGTTTTATGTTTAGACTATGAGTAATAAGGGCAATTGGGGATCCGTTGTGTTTTGGGGAGATATGTGTAAACTCCCTGTTTGAGCAAGTTCATATTGCTATTTTGTACTTGTAAATGGCCTTTTGTATTGGGATTATGCTTTGCTATGGTTTTTGGTATCATGATTGAAGTGGTTTTAGGAAGCTTGCCTATAGATTTCCATTTGATACATGTTGCCATGAGTTGATGATGAATATGCCATGTTTGGTTGAGGATTGATCTTAAAGATGTTGTGTATATGTTAGAAGCGTGTTTAGGTGGTTTGTATTGCCTCAAATATTGAAAAACCAGCAATTTGGGACATTTCAGGCCCAAGCGTATCGATACGGTGAGGCTGAAATGGGCATGGTGTTTCAGCACACTCAAGGTGTATCGAAACGGGCTTGGGTTATTTGGTTACTGGAATTCTGCGTATCGATACACTTATAGACTGTATCGATACGAGTCCGTGTATCGAAACACTTGGAGTTGTTTCGGTACGGGGTGTATCGATGTAGGGTTGAGAGTAGCGATACACTCGGGAGTTATTTTAGTTATTTGGAATCTTATTGAAGTTTTGTTTCTTACGTTTTAGTCCCTGAATGTTGTGATTGCAATTAAAAGAGTTTGAGTGATCGAATTGAGTTGAGGTTTGATGCAGTGGCATGAAATATGACTAATTAAAGGATGGTAACTTAAAATTGAATGAAGTCCCTATAATTTGTTAAAAATTACAAGTTGGTCCCTAATACATGTTCTTAATCAATTGAATGCCAAATCGATGTCTGATTGAATTGATGTTTCTTCCATTGCGAGTCTTATCACTTAGAATGATAATGTGCATCTATACAAGATAAAAAGTAATAAAAAATAGGGTCGTTTATTGAGGTAATTCAATGTTCCTCGTGTGACCCGGTAGGTTCAGTCTCGCGTCTAGGCCGGGTCGAGGGGGTTGCATTTTTAATATGGTTTTATTTTTGTCCAATTTAGTCTATAAATTTTTTATTTAATACGAAAGTAACCTCTATTTATTTCTAACTTTTATAATTTAATCCCTGAGAGTTTGACTGTCAATGTAACACCTAATACACGGTACAAACGAATCCAACCCGAATATTGAATGCTACAAATGTCCCATTTGTGATCTGAAACAAATTAAAAAAAATAATCATATTTGATTACATGAAAGTAAACAATCAACATGAACATAAAGGGGAAACAATTAACTAAAGTCACCCGAGAAAATAAACCTTTAATTTTTTTAGAAATTAAACGATTTAACAAAAAGATATTTTGGTAATTTTACAAGATTTGAACCCAAAAAACATTCAGAACTTAAATAAAATTTTAATACAATTAGAAATATTGTATACCTCTGTTTTGCTAAAAAAGAAGTTCAAAACGAAGTAAATTTAGCTGAATCGGGATTTAGGGACTAAAATGTAAGTAATTCATAAGTTGAATTTTAAGTTAAAATCTCAATTGCAAGTTCGATTTAGACTCATTAATTCCAATTAGACTTAATGGTAAATTCGTGCTGAAATCGAATTTGAAATAGAGTGTTAATTGCAAACAATAAGTAGTTATGGGATATTTTGAAAACATTCATAAAATACAGGGGAAAATTTTTCAAAAAGTGAAATTAAACATTCCTTTATGAAATAAATATCATCATTTAAATATAGACCAAGTTTCAAGTTAATTCGAGATAAAACAAGTCGTTAATTGCAATTGTAAAATTAGTGAGTGAAATATAAAGTTTGCTATTATAAGATAATGGACTGAACTATAAAATAGAGGTCAATTCTAAGTTAAGTAAAAATTTAGGGATTAAATTGAACAAAAATAAAATTATAGTAAAAATATTAGATAAAATTAGAATCAAATAGTGTTCAATTTCATACTAAATAAATATTTTAGGGAATAAAGTGAACAAAAATATTATTATATTAATAATATTGAATTTAAAAATAAAATAAAAAACAAATAATGATAAATTTTAGATTAAATAAAATTTTTAGGGTTAAACTGAATAAAATAAAATCATAATATAAATATTGGATAGAATCATAAAAATTAATTATAAACATGGTTAAATAAACTTAAAATTTTTAAACTTAATTTCATTATTTTATTATTAAAGTGAGATAACTTTCACTTTTCTTTCTTATTTTCCACCTAATTTGGAGAAAAAACTATTTGTATAGGAGCAATGAAAACTACATCCCCTCTTATTTTCTTTCCTTCTAATTTTCCACACTACCAAGCAACCCTTAAATTTATTTTCTTTTCAATTCTCTTCCCTCCTTCCTCCCTTCCACTTTTCTTCTCTACCAAGCAACGCCTTAAGGAAAGAGCGCGAGTTCAAACCTTGGAGACAATATTGTTGGGAGAGGCAGCCTCGTACCTCGAACATAAATCGTAAGACTGACATGCATATTACCAAAAAAAAAATATGGATGAAACCTTTTTTTTCAAATTATTAACGAATATACACATTAAAAAAAGGCGTTATGGCTTCCTTACTCAAATATTGTTTTTGGAAAAATAGTTGAAATAGAGTGCAAATTAATTATTTGCTCATCTAAGGATATTTTTACGATACATTGAGAAGTAATTTTAAAAAAAAATGCCTTACCTTTCCAATCAATTTCATAATACTATAGATTCATCCGTAATTGTTGGAGCATTAAAAAAAATTCAACGAATAATTGTTGGAGCACCCTAAATGACCATTTAATTTTTCCCAAAAACATAATTGGAGCAAATTTTCCAGGCGTTACTCAACAATATTTTATAAAAAAAAAATCTGAAAGAGCTATACACCAAACAAGCCTTCTTAATCTGTGTCGTATTGATTTTTTTACCCACTTTTAATATTTGATAATATTCTATCATTAGTCCCTATACTTTATGTATTTAGTCCATTTTCTCTAACTTGATCAATTTCAGTTCATGTGCTCTTTCAAATTTTGAAATTTCAGTCCTGACCTGAACGGTGTATGGACTATATGACAAAATTTTGGTCATGACCCAAATAGTAGCCATTGAATCTATTAGGCCGAGATGCATTTTTCGTATTATGAGTAAGTTGTAATTTTAATTCATGTTCTTCAAACTGATTATTTCAAGTGTCTGTAATTTAGTTATGTTGTTATTCTACCATTTGTGTTGGACCGAAACTACAAAATTCAAAACGTATGTGACTAGAATTGATAAATTAAAGTTTAAGGATTAAATTCAAAACTTATGCATAGTTCAGGGATTGATGATAAAAAATTCACTAAATTTGTAACGGTTGAAAGGCTTTTTAAGCCAACCATGCCTTCCGTCCTTTATTTTTTGTCAAATCACGCCATTAGTCCATGTTCTTTGCATAAGTTGCAAATTTAGTCCTTATACTGCAATTTATCAAAATTAGTCTTGTACTTTTTTTCAATTTTGAAAGTTTAATCTGACCCAAATGATTTGAGACAACATGAATAAATTACATGGACTTGAAATAATCATTTTGGAGATAATGGACTAAATTTACAACTTAATGATAATACCAGAACATATAACTCGACCTAGCATATTTAACGACTATTGTTTAGATCATGACCAATATTTAGTCAAATAGTCCATGTACCATTTGAGACATTGAAATTTACCAAGTATAGGACTAAATGCATAAGAATTAAAATTGACAAAATCAGAGTAAATGGGCTAATGCATAAAGTATAGGGACTAATGACAAAATTTACCAAGTATTAAAAGTGGGGGATATCAATGTGACACAGTCTTAGTTATCGTAAAAATAAATAAATAAAGTTATCCCAATATTGCTACTTTTGTGATATTTTGGAGTTCTGTTACTATTCTTTTTGTGTCACTTAATTATAGGTTTAGGAACAAACATGTCATTATTCTTCTAAAAGTAACAATTCAGTCACTCAGTTATAGGTTTAGGAACAAACATGTCATTTAGTTATTGGTTTAGTAACAAACGTTTCATTATTCTTTTTTAGTCATTCAATTATAGGTTTAGGAACAAACATGTCATTTTTCTTCTAAAAGTAACAATTCAATCACTCAATTATAGGTTTATGAACAAACATGCCACTCAATTAAAACTTTGTGACAAACAAGACACTCTGTTATTAAAATTGAAACAAAGGCTTGGTAATGACAATTTTAATCTCTGAAACTTATGCATTATATTAATTTGGTCATAATTCAAAAATAATTCAATAAATTTAATCCTACATATTTAAATTTCCATTAGTAAAGCGATTGTGTCTACTAGCAGGCAACATTAAGGTCATAATGTGTCTATTCCATTAGTCTATCAACTGTACAGTAATAAAGTGACCATGTCTGTCTAGCTATCACATTTTTTTTTATTATCGAATTGATATATAGAAAATAGCAATGAGTGTAGTAAGTGGTCAAAGGGTGTTTCAGGATGGTGTGGTGTCAAAATTTTTAAATATGAAGTGTTAAGTTTATTGAATTATTTTGAACCAGGACCAAATTAATAGAATGTATAAGTTTTGGGGACTAAAATTGTTATTATACCAATCCCTTATTTCAATTTTAATGACAGAGTTACTTGTTTGTCACAAAATTTTAATTGAGTAACATGTTTGTTCCTAAACCTATAATTAAGTGAATGATTTATTACTTTTAAAAGAAGAGTGCCTTGTTTTAGAAGAAGAGTGTCATATTTGTTCCTAAACTTATAATTGAGTGACTCAATAGTAGGGATGTAAAAACAAGTCAGAACCTGAAAACTTGCCTGACACCTGCTCGAGTCAGAACCTGATTTGACCCGAAAATTCGATGACCCGAACTCGAACTGTAACTAACTGGTGCTGACCCGAACCCGAGTTGAACTTGTTACTGTAGCAACCGAACTCGATCTGCGTCCGACTGAAAACGACCCGAACACGAATCTGACCTGTTAAGTTTGACCTGAAACCCGACCTGCATCCGACTGAAACGAACCCGAACCCGAGACCGACCTGGAAAATTACCTGATATTACCGACCGAATCGACCCGAGATCCGATTTTATCCGACCTGTTTTGAACTCGACCTGTTAATTGACCGACCTGTTTTGAACCCGAACTGTTATTGACCAGAACTAATATTGACTTGAAATCCATGACTTAATGAATTAAAAACGTTCATAAATATACATATGATATATATATATATATATATATGCACACATGACACATAATACATAAATACATACATACACACATAAGTACATATATATAATATATTAGTATATATACACATACACATACATATTATATACATACACATACACATACATGATACATGAATCATGATACATACATATATATAATATATATAACATATATATAAACATAATATATATAACATATACATATACATAATGCATAATTATGTATTACATATTATATATAACATATATTACAGCTTATATACATAATATATATAACATATACATAATACATAATACATACAATATACATTTATTACAGATTATATACATAATATATATAACATATACAATATACATAAATGTGATATATATTCATTTTTAATTAACTTAAAATATTATACATATTATTACTTGATTTTTAACCAACTTAAAATTTAAATTAATTTTTATTTGACTTAAAATTTATTAATTAATAGGGTTTATGGTTTAAGGATTTGAATTAGGGTTTTGTTTTAAATGTTTATGGTTAAAGGTTTTTAGAGTTTATTATCTAATTTTAAGGTGTTATAGTTTTAGCATTTAGGGTTTATATTTATTGGATTAAGGTTTTATGGTTTTGAATTAGGGTTTAGTGTTTAATGAACTAAGGTTAGTTCGAGGGTTTAGGATTTAAGGTTTAGGGTTTAGGGTTTATTCTTAGGGTTTTAGGTATAGGGGTTAGGGTTTAATGTTTATTGTTAGGGTTTAAGGTTTATTATTAAGGTTTAGGGTTTTTATATTTTATAATATATCTTCTTGTATATTTATGTATCCAACCCTAAACCCTAAACCCTAAACCCTAAACACTAAACCATAAACAATAATGATAACTCATAAACCCTAATGCAACACCCTAAACCCAAAACCCTCAAATATAAATCATAAACCCTCGAATATAAACCTTATCTCTTAAATCATAAACCCTAAATGCTAAACCTTAAACACTAAACTCTAAACCGTAAACAATAATGATAACTCATAAACACTAATGCAACAACCTAAACCATAAACACTAAAATATGAACCATAAACCCTAAACCCTAAACCCTAAACTCTAAACTCTAAACCATAAACAATAATGATAACTTATAAACCCTAATACAACACCATAAACCCTAAATACTCTAATATAAACCCTAAACCCTAAACAATAATGATAACTCATAAACCCCAAACCATAGACCCTAAACACATAAATATGAACCATAAAACCTAAACCCTAAACTCTAAACCATAAGCAATAATGATAACTCATAAACCCTAATGCAATACCATAAACCATAAACATTATAATATGAACCCTAAACCCTAAACCATAAACAATAACTATAGTTCATAAACCCTAATGCAACACCCTAAACCCTAAACACTCAAATATGAACCATAAATCCTAAATTCTAAACCTTAAATCTTAAACCATAAACTCTAAACAATAAATAATAATGATAACTCATAAACCCAAATGCAACACCCTAAACCCTAACTCTTAAATCATGAACCATAAACCCTTAAACTCTAAACCATAAATAATAATAATGACTCATAAACCCTAATGCAACACCCTAAACACTAAATCCTCGAATATAAACCCTAACTCTCAAACCACAAACCCTAAATCCTAAACAATAATGATAACTCATAAACCTTAATGCAATACCCTAAACCCTAAACACTCTTGATGTGAGCACGTTTATGCCACCCAACGGTGCAACTTCAAACTTTCAGGGAAGATTGCTTTTTCATTTGTTACATACTGATGTGTAACATTTCTTATACTTATATTATTTATATTAGTATGTTTATGTGTGTTTGCTTTGTTTTCATGTAGGTACTTAGGAGGACATGAGTGTGTAGCTAGCTCAACTCTAGCTCAAGTGGTGTAGGCAACTCAATTCCAGCTCAAGTGAGTGTAGTCAGCTCAACTCCAGCTCACTAGAGTGTATGCAGCTCATCTTCAGTTCAGGAGAGTGTAACCAGCTCATCTCCAGCTCAAGGCAGCTCAGTTCAGCTCCTGACACTTTAAGTTAGCTCATTTCAGTTCAACTTTAGCTCCACTAGCTCAACTTCAACTGACAAGTCTAGAAGTAGCTGAAAAGCGTCTTGCATATCGGGGAGTGTGCTAGTGCACATGTGGCAGCCTAGGTGGCATCCAGTCATCTCCAGCACCCACGTGGCAGCTTGACACATGTGTGTGAATGTGCAGCCGAATCAGCCCGTTTTCTCCTTCAATATGCACCATTTGCAAGAAAGGATAAGCCCAGGTGGTTATGCTTGAATTTCAAACATAAAAATCACATGTTAAATGTGATTTTCATGTATTTTGGGCGCCTAAACTTGTGGCTGCCAATTGAGTCCGCCCAAAAGGAGTTATTTCCACTCAAATTCAATTTTTAAACTCCTTTTAATATCAGCCACACAACTTAAACGAATTTGACAACCCTTGTACCTATATATACGTGTTTAAACAATGTAATTTGGTTAGACATTTTGGAAATAAAATTTGTTTGAGAGAGTTTCTCTTGTTCGGTTCTTTTTAGAACTATCTTTTGACATTTCAGACTTTGTTTTGAATTGTCAAATTTACTTGATACTTCGAATTCCTAGATCGATATCTAGTGGGTCCAAGTCCTCCGACGTGAAGCATATTCGATTCGGGTTTGCTCAGTAGATTGTGCAGGTTCTTTCGAGCTTTCCGTCTTTGACGTTAGACATATTCGATTCGAGTTCGTTCAACAGATTGTTCGAGTTCTTTCGAGTTTAACGTTGCCAAACTTTCGCTGATTTTCCAGCAACGTTTCTGCCATTTTAGGACACCGAAACACCCATGAACGCTACTTGAAGCATTCGTCCTTTTCGTCGTCCAAATCTGTCCAGAAATTCCTACACCCTTTTTCTTCGTTTCTTTTTATTTTCTTTTATATTCTCTTGTTATTTTGATCCTAAAACCATGTCCATTTTTGTTTTTATTGCAGAGATATGCTTGCTACTATCCTAGATCCGTTACAGACAAGGAACGTTGTTTCTGAAGCAACGTACCCCTTTATCATATAATATGAACCACAAACCATCGAATACAAACCCTAACTCTTAAACCCTAAACCTTAAATCCTTAAACTCTAAACCATAACCAATAATGATAAATCATAAACCCTAACACAACACCATAAACACTAAACCCTTGAATATAAACCTTAAATCTCAAACCATAAACCCTAAACATTAAATCATAAACCCTAAACTCTAAACCATAAACAATGATGATAACTCATAAACCCTAATGCAACACCCTAAACCCTAAACACTCTAATATGAACAACAAACCCTAACTCTTACACCATAAACCATAACCCATAAACCTTAAACCCTTAAACTCTAAACTATAAACAATAATGATAACTCGTAAACCCTAATGCAACACCATAAACCCTAAACCCTCAAATATAAACCTCAACTCTCAAACACTAAACACTAAACCCTAAAGCCTAAAGCCTAAACCATAAACAATGATGATAACACATAAACCCTAATACCACACCCTAAACCATAAACACTCTAATATGAACCACAAACCCTCGAATACAAACCTTAACTCTTAAACTCTAAACCATAAACCATAAACCATAAACTATAAACCCTAAACCATAAATAAAAATGATAACTCATAAACCCTAATACAACACCCTAAACCCTAAACCCTCAAATATAAACCTTACTTCTCAAACATTAAACATTAAACCCTAAACCCTCAACTCTAAACCATAAACAATGATGATAACTAATAAACCCTAATACGACACCCTAAACCATAAACACTCTAATATAAACCATAAACCCTCAAATATAAACCATAACTCTTAAATCATAAACCTTAAACCCTTGAACTCTAAACCCTAAACCATAAACAATAATGATAACTCATAAACCCTAATGCAACACCTTAACCCCTAAACATTCGAATATAAACCATAACTCTCAAACCCTAAACCCTAAACCTTGAACCATTAAACACTAAACCATAAACAATAATGATAACTCATAAACCATAATGCAACACCCTAAACCCTAAACACTCTAATATGAACTTTAACCCTTAGACACTAAACCCTAAACCCTAAACTCTAAACCATAAACAATGGTGATAACTCATAAACCCTAATGCAACACCCTAAACCCTAAACACTCTAATATGAACCACTAACCCTCGAGTACAAACCCTAACTCTTAAACCATAAACAATAATGATAACTTGTAAATCCTAATGCAACACCCTAAACCCTAAACCCTTAAATATAACACTAAACCTTAAAAACTAAACCCTAAACTCTAAACCATTAACAATGATGATAACTCATAAACCTTAATGTGACACCCTACACCATAAACACTCTAATATGAACCATAAACCATCGAATATAAACCCTAACTCTCAAACCCTAAACACTAAACCATAAACCCTAAACAATAATGATAACTCATAAACCATAATGCAACACCCTAAACCCTACACTCTATTATGAACTTATAATATAATATAACATATAAATATATACATATATATTATATGTATACGTACATAATTAATATAACATATAATATATATATGTATTAAAACTTATAATATAACATATAAATATAATTAATATAACATATAATACACACACACACACACATATATATATATACATATATATATTATATGCATACGTATATTATAATTAATATAACATATAATACACACATATATAAATATATATATTAAAACTTATAAGTTATATAATGTATATATAATATAATAATTAATAATTATTAATAGTTTGGGGCTTTGGGCTCATATCCCACCACCCATTCATTTTAGATGGGCTAAATATTTTGTAGCCCTTTAAATTTTAGATGTTTTTCATTTAAGTCCTTTAAGTTTTAGTTCAATTCAATTAAGTCCTTAAAACTTTATTTTTAGTCCAAATTGACTCTTATTTATTATTTGTTGTTCATTATAGTCCCTAAAACTTTATTTTTATTCGAAATTGACCCCATTTCAAGTTTTTAATTTACTTTATTATTTTAGATATGAATCATTTATGATATATTTATTCATTTCTAGTGCCAAATTTTTATTTTTAATGTGATTCCATGAAAGACGTTAAATAATTAACTCGAAATAAATATCAAATACTTGTACAATTGTACCGAACTAAAAAATAATACGAATTCAAAACGCGAATTAACCCAACCTAAAATTACCCGACCTGAAATGAACCTGAATCGAAAAGAACCCGACCTGAAGTCTACCCGAGCCCAAATTAACCTGCCAATTACCTGGTTCGGATCCGATCTGTTTGAACCCAACCTGAAATAAACCCGACCTGAAATGGACCCGACCTGAAATGGACCCGAACTGAAATGGACACGAACTGCAATGGACCCGACCTGCTACTGACCCGCACCCGACCTGAGTTGAGTTAATTTTTTTTGACTTGAATTGAACTGTATTTGATTTGACCCGACATGACAAGACCTGACCTGAAACCTATCCGTTTATCTGTTTTTACAACCCTACTCAATAGTTACTATTAGAAGAAGAGTTACATGTTTATTACTAAAACCTATAACTAAGTGAACTCTAGTGTATTTTACCTTTAAATATATGATAATATTCTATTTAAGAATTTGACTCAAATGATTTAGACATTACATGGTTAGTGGCAGAGCCAAAATTTTCATATAACGGGGTCAGGAGTGAAGTATGAGGTATTGAAGATTTTCATACCACTACAATAAGTATTGTTGACCCTATACCCAACAAATTAAGTGGGGTCAAATATATTATTTCCAATGAAAATTTTTATATTGTCTCATTAAAAACCCCATACCTCAACAAATCAAGTGGAGTCAATTGCACCCCAATTTATATACTACATCCTCTCATGCACATGGGCACTATTTTCTAAATTGCCTCATTTAATGACACGTGGACATTGTTTTCTAAATTGCCTCATAATATATGAGAATTGAATAAATCGAAATTACATGTGTACAGTAACACAAAATCAAAGTTCATGTATGAAATTATTCATACGACCAAAGTTCATAAGCAATTATGATACTTATCCCTAATATTTTAACGAATCTTAAAGATCATCTTAAGGACAACTAGTATTTGAGACACACATATTTGTGTAAACAACAACAATTTCTGAAAGGAAAGATGTTTGCAAAAATAATATTATGATAAGTGCAATATGTACAAAATTAAACAAAATGCAATAGTTTAAAGGGTAAATTACTTGGGTGACCATCCAACTATTGAGTCTGACCTATTTTGACCATTGAACTACAAAAATTCGAAATTCGACCACTCAACTATTTAATTAGGCCTATTTTGACCACCAACTGTTAAAATTTAACGAAAAAGTGATTTTACAGTTAAAGTAATTTTTTTTATAAATTACACATTTAGTCCCTATCAGTTACCTATTATATCAATTTGGACATAATTTGAATTTAATTAAATAAAATTAATCAACCAATCGGATGACGACACATGTCATCACCCGATTGGATGAATTTACTCTAATTTTTTAATTTAATTTACAATAATTTTCATCCAATCATTTGGCGACATGTGTCATATGATTGGGTGAAAATTTTAGCAAATAAGGACATTGAGGATTAAACCTGCAACCCATAAGTTTAACTGCAATGATTCTACCAATAGACCAAACCCTTCGGTTGGCTTAGTTTTACTAACTTTCTTTATTTAATGGCTGTCTTATTGCCCTTAGATTCAACCATTTATACATCAGAATCATCTCAGAGCTACTGTCAATAGAAGCCGACTGGAAAAATACGGTGTGTCCGGTGGAAGATTCAGAAATATATTTGAGGGTGAACACATATAAAATCTCAAAATTTCAGGGTGGACACAAATCACAAATATTACAAAAATTTAAGGACTAATTAAAATAATTAAAAAAATAAAAGCAAATGTGTAAACTTTAAAATGTTCAGGGTGGGCACAGGCCCACCTATGTTATATGTACATCCGTCACTAGGTGTATCGATTCAACTATCTTCCTGATTAAACCCACCGCACCTCTTCTGTTTTCATTTTTCCCTTTCTTTTCCTCACACAATTTCACTCAAAATTCAACTATGCCTCATAATCGTGGTTCTTTTTTAGCTCAGAGGAACAAAAACGAAAATAACATATCAATCTCGAAAATTCAACAAAAACTGAATCCTAAAAACAAAAAATCACATCAATAAGCAGTGGTCTAAAAAGGACAACAACAAACAAAAGTAAAGCAGAGGAAGATTACCTTTCCGAGGGTAAATTTCCTACCAAACCGGCAAGCCCTAATTAGTCTTACTGCACTAAGACAACCATGTGAAACCTATGTTTGATTTTGATATAATTAAGTTGTTAAGGATCAAATTGAAAAACTTGAAATTGTTTTCTAAGTCCCCTTAATAAGTTTTAAATCACAAATACTTTAAAACTGATTTGAAAAACTCAAACTCCAAATATTTTCTAAGCGTTCCAAGGCCAAAGTGTTCAAAACCGTCCAGGTGTATCGATACGCTTCCAGCCGTATCGATACTTTTTTTACAAAGTTGGCTACTGGAAGTACGCGTTTCGATACGCTCTTAACCGTATCGAAACAGATCCCATATGTATCGATACGCCCCTCTGTAAAAATCGAAGGAGTTTGAATGGTGTACCGATACAGTTTCACCCGTATCGATACAGTTTTAATTGAATTTTCAATTCGAATTGTTTTAAATGAATCCGACCGTTGGTGTCAGTTGTTAGGTAACCAACATTTAAAATGACAGTTGACCCGTATCGATACGGTAAACCCCCGTATCGAAATGGAAACCTCCAGTGAGCTAAGTTGAGAAAAAGGTATCGAAACGGTCTTATCCGTTTCGATACGCTCCCTGTCCCGTATCGATACGCTTACGTGTGTTTCGATACCCCCTCTTTATTATGTACAACGACTCTTTCTTTTTTGAGAAAAGTATCGATACGGCTCCTCGTGTACCGATACAGATAGCTGCAGAAGTGCATTTATGGTGGAAAGAGAGGGTCCCAACGGCTCTATTCAATTCTCCAACCACCCAAACGGCCAGAATTGATAGAGGAGGTATAAATTGAAGCTCTTTGAAGACCAGCAACAACTATTGCATTAAAGACAAACATTCAAGCAAAAATCCAACCTCAAGTGTGCTTTATTTTCAATTTTTTGTAATTCCCAAATTGAGTTGTTTCCAATTCTTATTTTATCTTCAAATTTGGGTTGAGTGTTGTACTTCAAGGGAAAAATTTGTATTTGAGAGATATACTTCTTGTCCAATTTCTTCTTTGATTATTTGTGAGGGTTTGGTCAATTTTTGGGTAGAAAAATTTGACCGGTTGTGTAAAGGTTACCTCTTAAGCCTTGAAAAGGGGAAGAACAAATAGTGAATTGTTGAAATCCTTAGTGGTAGCTAAGGTAGTGGATGTAGAGTTCATTTGGAACTTGAACCACTCTAAAATCCTTTGTTCTTCATTTTTAAATTGCCCATTCACTCCACAAAGTTTTTAAATCCCAACGATGTCAAGGAAACTAAGATTGGAATTCTCAATCTTAGTTATGAGAATTTTAAGATGGAGCCCGATGAGACGGTGTCCAAGATGTTTGATCGCTTCTCTACCATAGTCAATGGGCTCAAAGGATTTGGAGAGACTATACCGGAAGACAAGCTTGCCCGGAAGCTACTTTACTCACTTCCTGAATCTTGGGATGGGAAGAGAACCGCCATCATAGAGGCCAAAAATTTAAAGACTCTAAAGCTTAATGAGCTAGTGGGTTCTCTCCTCACTCATGAGATTATAAAGCAAGGAAGGGAAGAAGAGAAGAAGAATGAAGAGAAGAAAGTAGAGAAGCTAGAAGTGGAAAAGAAGAAGAAAATGAGAATAGCTCTCAAAGCTTCACTACTTGAGGAAAGCTCTTCTAGTGAGGAGGATGACCTTGAAGAATTGGCTATGATAGCCAAGAAGTTCTCTCGATTCATGAGGTCCAACCGTGGAAGAAAATTCAAAGAAAGATGGACTTCAAAGGTAAAAACAAAGAAGAAGCAAGAGATCAAATCATTTGCTTCGAGTGCAATAAACCCGACCACATACGTTCGGAGTGCCCTCAACTCAAGAAGAAGGGCTTTGAGAAGAAGAAGAAGCTCAAAGACAAGCTTGCTACTTGGAGTGATGAGGAGTCATCGGAGGATGACGAACAAGAAGTGACCAACCTTTGCCTCATGTCACTTGAGGAAGATTCCTCCATGGTAACCTCTAACTCATCATCTTTTGATTTTACATATGATGAATTAAATGATGCATATGATGAGTTGCAAGAGGTCTATGATGAATTAGTTGAGAAATACAAAGAGTCGGTCATTAAGAATAAGAAAATCATTTCGGAATTAAAAGATAAAAATGACTCTCTTTCTCAAGCTAATTTAAAATTTGAGAAAAATATTTTAGGGTTGAAAGATGAACTAAAATTCTTTCAAGATGAAAATGTTGACATTAACAATCTTATTTCTCAATGCAATAGTGAACACCAAAAGGTGTTAGGTGAGCTTAACAAGCTCAAAGAGTCTTTTAAAAATGTTGGTAGTGTGAAGCATGAAATAGGTGAATCTTCTAAAACAAACCAACCTAAGAAAAAGACTAATAACTACAAACAAAGTAGCTTTCCTAGACATAGTAAAACTAAAAGGATTATAAGTGTATGAGTTCCTAATATTGCTATGTCACCTTGGATTCCTAAAGGAACCAAGTTATTGGGAGCTAACCCTCGTGGACCCAAAATGATTTGGGTACCAAAAACAAAAGTTTAATACCTTTGTTTGTAGGGGGAGCATTGCTACAAGGCCAAAGCTCAAAGTCAAAACTCGTGGTACCTTGATAGTGGATGCTCGAGGCATATGACCGGAGACAAGAGTAGATTCATGGACTTAAAGCCAAAAAGTGGAGGAGTGGTGACATTTGGTGACAACTCCAAAGGCCACATTAAAGGTATTGGCTCCATAGGTAATCACTCTACTATTCTTATTGAAAATGTCTTGTATGTCGATGGTCTTAAACATAACTTGTTGAGCATAAGTCAATTGTGTGATAAAGGATTTAATGTTTTATTTGATAAAAATGGGTGCAAAATTGTTGACATTAAATCTAATAACATTATGCTCATAGGTCATCACATATGTAACATATACATGGTGCATCTAGATGACATACATACATCTCATGCATGCTTGGTAGCACAAAATGAAATTGATGCATGGTTGTGGCATAGGAAACTAGGACATGCTAGCATTAGTGTTTTAGAAAAACTAGTTTCCCTTGATATAGTTAGAGGTTTACCCAAGATTAAGTTCTCAAACGATAAAATTTGTGATGCATGCTCTAAGGGTAAACAACATAAGTCTTCCTTTAAATCCATTAATGATGTTTCTACAAGTAGATGTTTACAACTTAACCATATGGATTTATTTGGGCCAATTAGGACTATGAGCTTGGGTGGTAAATCTTATGCATTTGTTCTTGTTGATGGTTTTTCTAGATTACTTGGGTTCTATTTTTAATTATTAAAGATGAGGCTTTAGAAAAATTCATCACATTTTCAAAACTAACCCAAAATGATCTTGAACTTAGAATTTCTCATATTAGAAGTGATCATGGAACCGAGTTTCAAAATTTAAGGTTTGAAGATTTTCTAAATGAAAATGGTATTAGCCACAATTTTTCGGCTCCTCGAACTCCTCAACAAAATGGGGTAGTTGAGAGGAAAAATAGAACTTTACAAGAAATGGCTAGAACTATGCTTTGTGAAAACAATTTACCTAAATATTTTTGGGCGGAAGCCACAAACACCGCTTGTTACATTGTAAACCAAGTAATGATTAGTCCAATTTTAAAGAAAACACCTTATGAGATTTTAAAATCTAAAAAGCCTAACATTAGCTATTTTCATCCTTTTCGTTGCAAGTGTTTTGTTTTGAATAATGGAAAAGACAACTTAGGTAAATTTGATGCAAAAAGTGATGAAGCTATTTTCATAGGATATTCTTTAACCTCTAAAGCATATCATGTATTTAACAAGAGAACTTTAGTAGTAGAAGAATCTATACATGTTGTATTCGATGATAACCTCCTTCCAAGGAAGGATTCTTGTGATGATGATGATGTAGGAATCATAAATGCCTTTGATAGAGGACAAACTTCAAAGGAGGATGAGATTCCAACAAAAGAAGATGACACACAAGATCCACCTCTTGAAGCCTTGAAGGACTTGGCTCTTGAGGAAAAGGAAGTGAGCTACCCAAGGGAGTTCAACTATGTCAAAGATGGTGAAATCTTGGGTGATCCATCCAAGGGGGTAACCACTCGATCTTCTCTTAGATTAATGAATCATGTTACATTTATCTCAGACATAGAGCCTAAGAATATAAAAGAAGCATTGAAAGATGATTTTTGGATTATGGCTATGCAAGAAGAGTTAAATCAATTTGAGAGAAGTAACGTTTGGACATTAGTTGATAGGCCTAGTAATCAATCTACCATAGGAACTAAATGGGTCTTTAGGAACAAACTAGATGAGAGTGGTAACATTGTGAGAAATAAAGCTAGACTAGTAGCACAAGGTTACACTCAAGAAGGGGGAATATATTTTGATGAAACCTATGCTCCCGTAGCTAGAATGGAAGCCATTAGGATGTTGCTTGCATATGCATATTATCTTGATTTCAAGCTTTTTCAAATGGATGTTAAAAGCGCGTTTTTAAATGGTTTTATAAATGAGGAAGTGTATGTGGAACAACCACCGGGTTTTGAAGATTCAAAATTTCTAAATCATGTTTTCAAACTCACTAAAGCTCTTTATGGTTTAAAACAAGCTCCCAGAGCTTGGTATGAAAGACTTTCAAACTTTTTAACTGAAAAAGGTTTTGAAAAAGGTAAGGTGGACACTACACTTTTTATAAAAAGGTATAAAAATGACATCTTAGTAGTACAAATTTATGTTTATGACATTATTTTTGGTTCTACTAACGAATGTCATTGCAAAGAGTTTGCTAAGCTAATGCAAGGTGAATTCGAAATGAGCATGATGGGGGAGCTCTCATTCTTTTTGGGACTCCAAATCAAGCAAAGGAAGGATGACACCTTCATCAATCAAGCAAAGTACATAAAGGATATGCTCAAGAAGTTTGGCTTGGAGAATGCAAAGCCTCAAGCCACACCTATGAGCTCATCTACAAAGCTTGACAAAGATGAAGGAGGTAAGTGTGTTGACTCTAAGCTTTACCATTCTATGATTGGATCATTGCTTTACCTTACCGCAAGTAGACCGGATATCTTGTTTAGTGTTTGCTTGTGTGCTAGGTTTCAAGCTAATCCTAGAGAGTCTCACCTTATAGTCGTTAAGAGAATCATTAGGTACCTTAGAGATACTCCTTGTTTAGGTCTTTGGTACCCTAGAGACTCCACCTTCAACCTTCATGCTTATTCGGATGCGGATTATGGGGGATGCAAAATCGATAGGAATAGTACTTTGGGAACTTGTCAATTCCTAGGTAGTATGCTCATATCTTGGTTCTCTAAGAAACAAAATAGTGTAGCCTTATCTACCACCGAAGCCTAGTACATATCCTTAGGGAGTTGTTGTGCTCAAGTCCTTTGGATGAAGCAACAACTCTTAGATTATGGTATTAAAGTTGAAACTATACCCCTTAAGTGTGATAACACTAGTGCCATATGTTTGACAAAAAATCCCATCCAACACTCTAGAACCAAACACATAGAAATAAGGCATCATTTCATTAGAGATCATGTTCTTAAAGAAGATGTGGTTATAGAGTATGTTGACACCTTAAATCAATTAGCGGACATCTTTACAAAACCTTTAGACAAAGAGCGTTTTGGTCCCTTAGGAGAGAGTTAGGTCTAACTAGCCTATCTTGACCTTTTAGGACCTCTTTTGTGCTTAAAATTGCTTGATCTTGTGAAATTGCATGTTCATGTGTTGTAACTCTTGAAAATATCCATGCCTGTAGCTAGAGGGAGTATGTTTCTATTAAAATATGCTTAGAACTACTCATTCATCATTTGCATTCCTTTAGGAGGTGTTAGAATCGAGCTTATAGTTGTTCTTTAGGCCTAAAATATAACTCTGGGCTTAGGGTATCGATACGGCCCTACGCGTATCAATACACGTACTTCATTAGTTTCCCAGAATACATTTTGCCTTAAACGGGTATCGATACAGTTAAAATCTTTTCGATACGAGCTTCAATCGTTTCGATACAGATTGCATCCGTTTCGATACGATCCTTCAACGGACATTTTTATGGGAATTACCTTTTTACCCCTATACCGATACACCCTCAGGCGTATCGATACGCGATTGTGCAGACTGCTTTAAATTTGGCATTTAAAGTCTTCAACTTTTACCAAAACTAAAATTCTCAAAACCCTAAAAAAACCTAGCCGATTTTAGCCTATAAATAGCCTCTTCCTCCCTCATATTTTCACACCACAACTCAAAAACATCAAGAGGGTTTCAAATCAAGCAAAGCTCTAAGGCTTTTTCATCAATTTGGTGCTAGGCTTTTCTCCCATTCTTCTCTAATCACTATCAAGGTAAAATCCTTTTCTTTTTCTTTTCTTTTTATTTTATTTTCGTTTTCAAAACTTTTTGTTTTGTTTTTATGTTTGTCTTCTTAACAAAACTTGTTTTTCAAAATTTATTTTATAATTTTTTACCTTGATTTTTTTGATTTTTCAATGAATTGAATGAAGGGATCTTAATGCACACATTTTTTTTCTAGTTCATGGCCCCTTCTAGGAAGAGATCTCGTGTCAATGAATCCGATGAATCATCCATTCCCAGAGAGGGTGCTCGTCCGAATCTCACCGAAATCTATCAACACTCTTTCCAAACCCAAAGAGCTCTCAACTATTTTCGTCAATTCCAAAACTACAAGATCCGTCCGGAAAGGGTAATCTCTATCCCTTTTCTTGACTCAGAACGATTCAAGTTTGAATATCTACCTTTGCTCCAACGTTGGAAGTTTATGGATTTTCTCTCCATTCCCGGAATTTATTTTCGTATTTTGGTTTTAATCTTTTATGCTAATACCAAATGTTGTGCTAATCGTGATGGGGTTGTTACCGCAGTTAATTCCTATCTCATGGGCAAGAAAATCACTATAGACGTCAAATCTATTTGTGAGATTTTTAAGTTGGAGGATGAAGGCCTTGATGATGAGAATGCTTTAGGCGATGTTCTTAATGGTTCCGTCACCGCCTTAAATGCTCAAGATCGGATCCTCCATTTGATGGTTTCTTGGTGGCTTAGGCCTTCCGGGGGAAAGTACTCTACTATCCGTCAAGTGGATGACTTTTGGATTCGATGCTTCCGTGAGAGAAAACGTCCAAACCTTGCTCGTATCATATTTGCGGAGATCATTTAACTTGTGCAACATTGCCACACCACTCTTGTCACTTCCTTCACCTATGGCACGTCCCTAAGCTACTTCTTTGTACAAAAGAATATTGATTGCTCGCATGACTTCCCAACTCCCCTCACCGATCCCATTGATGAACGCTCTCTTGCAAGGGGTAAGTTCCATTATTTTAATGGTAGTTGGTTATGTCTATCCGAGCTTCCATCCGAGGCCGCAGAACAATTTACTAATCCTCAAGGTGAACAAGTTCCTCAAGCTCCTCCTCCACCTTCCATGGATGCTCTAAGGACCTTTCTCAATGAGCAATTCACGAGATTGCGTACGGATATGGCTTCGGGTTTTACCACAATTGATACTCGTTTCACAAGCCTTGAAGCACGCATGACAAATGTGGAGACTCGTCTTACCTCTATTGAAGGCGGTCACAATTCTATGAACACCTCTCTCACCGCTTTCCATGATGAGTGGCGAAATAGCATGAGAAGTGACGATCCAATTGAGGATGAAGATGAAGATGATGAAGAAGGCGATGATGATGCTTAGTAGCCTCTCCTTGCATTCCTTGCATATCATCTAGGATATTTTTATTTATGCACCTTTGTTTCATGTTTTTAGGATTAAGTTTGCTTTATTTTTAAACCTATGCTTTGATTTTCTGTTATGTTGGATTTTTAAGTTGATGTTATGCTTTATTTTGAACTTAATGATATTTATGTTGCTTATTTATACCTTTGCCTATGTTATGCACTTTACTTTGTCTCAATTATTTTTGATCTAACAAAAAGGGGGAGAGGGAAGCTCACAACACTTAAAAATTTTGATTTTCAACTTAAAAGTTACCTAGCTCACATTAAGGGGGAGTTAATTTTGCAAAGTTTTTCAAAGTGTCAAAAATTCCAAGTTTTGGTTTTGTTATATCAAAAAGGGGGAGATTGTGAAACCTATGTTTGATTTTGATATAATTAAGTTGTTAAGGATCAAATTGAAAAACTTGAAATTGTTTTCTAAGTCCCCTTAATAAGTTTTAAATCACAAATACTTTAAAACTGATTTGAAAAACTCAAACTCCAAATATTTTCTAAGTGTTCCAAGGCCAAAGTGTTCAAAACCGTCCAGGTGTATCGATACGCTTCCAGCCGTATCGATACCTTTTTTACAAAGTTGGCTACTGGAAGTACGCGTTTCGATACGCTCTTATCCGTATCGAAACAACGTATTGAAACAGATCCCATCTGTATCGATACGCCCCTCTGTAAAAACCGAAGGAGTTTGAATGGTGTACCGATACGGTTTCACCCGTATAGATACAATTTTAATTGAATTTTCAATTCGAATTGTTTTAAATGAATCCGACCGTTGGTGTCAGTTGTTAGGTAACCAACATTTAAAATGGCAGTTGACCCGTATCGATACGGTAAACCCCTGTATCGAAACGGAAACCTCTACTGAGCTAAGTTGAGAAAAAGGTATCGAAACGGTCTTATCCGTTTCGATACGCTCCCTGTCCCGTATCGATACGCTTACGTGCGTTTCGATACCCCCTCTTTATTATGTACAACAGCTCTTTCTTTTTTGAGAAAAGTATCGATACGACTCCCCGTGTACCGATATGGATAGCTGCAGAAGTGCATTTATGTTGGAAAGAGAGGGTCCCAACGGCTCTATTCAATTCCCCAACCACCCAAACGGATAGAATTGATAGAGGAGGTATAAATTGAAGCTCTTTGAAGACGAGCAACAACTATTGCATTAAAGACAAACATTCAAGCAAAAATCCAACCTCAAGTGTGCTTTATTTCCAATCTTTTGTAATTCCCAAATTGAGTTGTTTCCAATTCTTATTTTATCTTCAAATTTGGGTTGAGTGTTGTACTTCAAGGGACAAATTTGTATTTGAGAGATATACTTCTTGTCCAATTTCTTCTTTGATTATTTGTGAGGGTTTGATCAATTTTTGGGTAGAAAAATTTGACCGGTTGTGTAAAGGTTACCTCCTAAGCCTTGAAAAGGGGAAGAACAAATAGTAAATTATTGAAATCCTTAGTGGTAGCTAAGGTAGTGGATGTAGAGTTCATTTGGAACTTGAACCACTCTAAAATCCTTTGTTCTTCATTTTTAAATTGCCCATTCACTCCACAAAGTTTTTAAATCCCAATTCACCCTCCTCTTGGTCTTGATCATTCAATCGATCCACTCAACAAACCATTAAATAAAGTTAGTAAATCTTATCGAATTGAAGGGCTTGGTTTATTGGTAGAATCAGCGCAGTTAAACCTATGGGTTCAGGTTCGATCCCCAATGTCCTTATTTGCTAAAATTTTCACCCTATCATGTGACATGTATCGTTTTAAAATTAAAAACTAGAGTGAATTTATCCAATCAGATGATGACATGTATTGTCATCTGATTTGTCGATTAATTTTATTTAATTAAATTAAAATTAGGACTAAATTAATATGATAGTTAACTAACAGGGACTAAATGTGTAATTATACAACTTTTACTTTAACTGCCACGTCATCTCTCCGTTAGATTTTAACGACCTGTTAGATTTTAACGGCTGATAGTCAAAATAGGTCCAATTAAATAATTGAGTGGTCGAATTCTGAATTTTTGTAGTTCGGTGGTCAAAATAGGTCAAACCCAATAGTTTGGTGGTCACCCAAGTAGTTTACCCTAGTTTTAATTTTTTTTTATAAAAGCCACCAAATTTTTATTAAATCCATAGAACAAACACAATTACAATGCATTCAAGAAGGAGAATATTTTGATTAAACAACCCAAAAAATCCTTACAACCCAAAAACAAAGAAAAATGAAAATTTCTATGAAGATAAGCATACCAACAAAATTTAGCAGCCTCCTGAATCTCCTTGTCTCAGTCCAAACGAGACGCATAAAGAAAGAAGAAGGAGTGGTGCGCGATCCAAATCGTCAAGCAAAAAGTACCGCTACCCAGGACTGATTTTATCGGCAAATAACCACAATCAACCGAGCGGAGATATAACTTTCTAAGTGACCACCGACAAAAACATAAACCAGAAACTAGTGCCGATTGAATCTTTGTGCGAACAACAATCTATCGCTAGGGTATGATGAAACATGCCACAAAGACAGATGAACCAAACCACAAAACAAAAACAAAGACATATAACAATGACAGAAGAAAAAAACGTGTCACAAGGACAGAGAAAGAGATTCTTATGAAAATAAAAAACAAGAAAACTAATAGATTTGGTGGTCGACAACCAATACTAAAATTAATTATCGACCACCGATCAAAGGGATTGATCAAAGTAGAGAGCGGCTAAGGTTGAAGGAATTTTAACAGTAGAAAAGGGCTAGGGTTGCCCTAGTTTAAATTATAATTCAAAAGACATTTAAATAAATACATACGCAATATGTGCAAAATGAAAATAAGAATAGAATATCATTGAGTTAAGTGACATCAAACTAAATTATACTTTAGGCTTTGCTTGATAGAGAGAAAAAAAATAAAAAAGTTAAAAAAAAATTAAAGTGATGGAAAAATAGAATGATGAGAAATATATTTTTGTTTCTAATGATGTGCATGGTTGAGAGGATGAAAAATTAGAAGGAAAATAAGTTTCGTTCTTCTCTATTGCTTGGTTCAATAGAAAAGTGAGAGAAAAAAATTATAATTTATTTTTAATTTTTATAAATTAGGCGAATGTTTTTAATATGAATATTTTTATTCAATTTAGTCCCTAAAAATTTATTTCATCTAAATTGACCCTATATGTTTATAATATTTATAATTTGATCTAATATTTTTAATATAGTTTTATTTTTGTTCAATTTAATCCCTAATTTTTTTCTTTAATTCAAAATTGATCTACATGTATTTTATTTTTTATTTTTAAATATAATTTGATAATTTTATTATTAAATTAAGATAGCATTCACCTTTTTTTTTCTTATCTTCCACCCAATTTTGGAGAGAAAACTATTTGTATAGGAGCAAGGAAAACGACATCCCCTCCTATTTTTTTTCCTTCCAATTTTTCACTCTACTAAGCAACTATTAAATTTATTTTCTTTCAATTTTCTCTTCCCTCCTTCATCCCTTCCACTTTTCCACCCAACCAAACAAATCCTTAAAGTTTTTATAAAAGTATGAGAAGATAAAAATACCTTATATTAATGTGTTACAAATTAAAGTAAGAGTATGCATATAGATTCCAATTGAGTTGGAGTTCGATTTGACTCATGGCACAAAATGTAGTTTGAGTTTAATAATCAGTATAAATACATTAAAAATATATAAAAAAAACTTATGCAAATAGTTATATTTGGAAAATTTATGTAAACAGATAATAATAGTTTGAGTGGTAAAAGGTTTGGGCATACTATTAAAAAATATCCCTATTGACTAGATTACTAACTTTGGTTCTTATTCTCTTCCTGAAGCACTTTAACCCTAAGTGTTTTATCTGGATCAAAATGATCATTCCGTGGATAAAAATTGTTAGTCAACTAATGATAAATAGATTGAAATGATTTAATAGAGTGACACGTCAACAAAAAAACAATTTTATATATTATATAATTTTATATAATATTTTTTAAGGTAAACTATATAAATGACCACCTTACTATTGGTAAGGTTGCGATTTGACCACCTTATTTTTTCCCAAAGCAATTATACCACCATACTATTAAAATGGACTCAATGTGACCACCTACCGTTAAAACCTAACGGAGGAGGTGACGCGACAGTTAGTAAAGATTGGTATAATTACACATTTGGTCCTCGTTCCTTATACACTTTATCAATTTGGTCCTAATTTTAATTTAATAAAATAAATTAATTATTTAATTAGATGATGACACGTGTCATCACCTTATTGAAGGAATTTAATTATTTATATTTGATTTAATAATTTAATTTTCTCCTCCAATCATCTGGTGAGACGTGTCACTAGATTGGAGGAAGAAAATAAAAGCAAAGCGCAACCTGCTCCTGGTGGGATTCAAACTTGGGTTGCCAAGGGTGGGGTGTTGTGTGTTTACCACTGGGCCAAGTGGATATTTGTAATATATGATACACAACCTAATATATATCTTAGTTTTTTGCTCATGTCAGGAATAAAGAAATAAATATGAATTAAAGGGAACTCGAACATGACACTTTTGGGATGCATAAAAACAGCTAAACCACTGAAATAAATCTAATAATTAAATTATTATATTAAAAAATAAAAAATAAAAAATTATATTAAAAATTTATTTAACGAATCTAAACTCACAAACATAATTTAAATGAATATATTTTTATGATTATATTAAAAATTTTAAAATTTATTTAACAAATTTAACCTCACGAACATAGTTTCAATTAGATTTATTTCAGTGGTTTAAATGTTTCTATGCATCCCAAAAGTGTCATGTTCGAGCCCCCTTAATTCATATTTTTTTTCCAGGCATGAGCAACAAACTAAGATATATATTAGGTTTTGTACCATATATTGCAAATATTCACTTGGCCTAGTGGTAAACACGCAACACCCACCCCTAGCAACCCAAGTTCAAATCCCACCAGGAGCTAGATGTTCCTTGCTTTTATTTTCTTCCTCCAATATAGTGACAAATATAAACAACTAAATTCCTCCAATAAGGTGATGACACGTGTCACCACCTAATTAAATAATTAATTTATTTTATTAAATTAAAATTAGGACCAATTGTGTAAAGTGTATAAGTAATGAGGACCAAATGTGTAATCATACCAATTTTTACTAACTGCCACATCACTCCCTCCGTTAGGTTTTAACGGCAGGTGGTCACATTGAGTCCGTTTTAATAGTATGGTGGTCTAATTGCTTCGAAAAAAGTAAGGTGGTCAAATCGCGACCTTACCAATAGTAAGGTGGTCATTTATGTAGTTTACCCTAAATATTTAGTGATATTTCATTCTGTCAAATCAACACCTTTGTCTATATGACAATGCTATGTCAGCATGCACTACCGTGTATGTTTGTCACATCATTTGAAGTCATTTATCGTTAGTTGACTAATAATTTCTATCTACACAGAAATCATTTTGATCTAAAATAAAATATTGAGGCTTAAAGTGCTTAAAAAGATAATAAGGGTCAAAGTAGTTATCCAATTAAACGTTAGGGCCAATTTTTGACATTATGTCAAATGTTTGTATACAAAGGTTTTTGGTCATGTGTTGGAATAGTAAGAAATGGTTTTAATTGTTTTAATTAAAGATATATATATTGAATAATATAAAGATGATTATAAGGTAGTATATGTTAAGACATATTTGAAAAGACAAAAACACATTTACAATAACAAATATATATATATATATATAAAAGAATGTATGTATTTCTAAATTCTAATTAAGTTGGTGTACAAATTAACCCGTCATCAAACTTAGTTAGAGTTATAATAATGTCTAATTCTTCAATGTGGTTGAAAAATGCTTTTAAAGTAAAAGACAATTTTGGCACCATAAACAATGAGGAAAAATAATTTTTTTTAAATGAAAACGGTTTTTCAAATCAACTTATCAATCGGGTGATTGGTCCCTTAAAATTAGACTAATCATAGGCTGCATTGATACTACCTTTAGATCTAGGTGAGATCGATGTGAGCCGTTGATGGGAAAAAAATGGTAAAAGTGCAACCGGAAAATCGATCTCACCTAGATTAAAACTCTGGTATTGGAATAGAATCGGTAAAGGTGAAAAAATTTCAAAATTTCTTACCCTTCAACTCTCCCTCTCTCGTGAAAACTTCATAATAGCTTAAACTCTCCCTCCATCGTCCAAACTTTTCTTTCATCTTACAAGCGGAAATTCAAGTTAGAAAGTGTTTTTTGCATCAGAATAATGTTTAAGATTTCATGTTAGTTGTCACCGAAATGAAAAATGTTTATGAAAAATTACTAGGGTTTTGGAAAAAGTGAGGGTTTAATAATGATTTTTGAGGGATTAAGATTATGAGTTTAATAATGTATGCTTATTATACCGAAACACATCAATTTCCATATAGTTTAAGGATTAGGTTTGGTGATATTTGTTACAAATGCGGGGGTTGAGAAACGATTCTGGGGTAGTAGCATCGGTACAATTCGTTAGATACCGATGCTGGGAGTAATTTGAATGACATCGAATGGGAAAATGGTATTGATATGTACAAGTTATATCAATACTAATATGTAGAAATATCAGTATTGTACTATTAGTACAAATATGAGAATAATTTGAATGAAATCGAATGGGAAAATGGTATTGGTATGTAGAAGTAATATCGGTACGAATCGATAGAAATATCGATATTGTAGTACTAGTACAAATATGAGAATAAATTGAATGACATCGAACAGGGAAATGGTATCGGTATGTATAAATAATATCGGTACTAATCGATAGAAATTTCACATATGTAGGAAAAACTATTTTTTAACACGGAGGAAACATGTTAATAAATAACATGGTATGATAACCATTAATAAAATGTTGTTTTTATGTGTGGTATAAAGTTATGTTATATAAATGAACTTATGTTTTGTTGGTAGGTGTGTGAGCATGGAGGAACAAAAAAAATTAGATGTAGAAGGTGCGAAAGATGAGAGGGTCACGGTCGCAGTGGCTAAGGCCCGTAAACCTGTGTCTAGCTTTATGAACTTTTAGTGAGTTAAAGTTGAATTTGTATTTGTGAAACCGATAAATTGATTTTGATATAACTAAAGAATTTAAGGACTAAATTGAAAAAGAGAAAATGATTTTTTTAAGTCCTCAAAACGTCTCTATATACTTAAAGAAACATGTTTAAGTTAAAACCTCAACTTATCATATGTTTTCTAAGTGCTTATCAACCCAAAACAGTGATTTTTGAGTCACCGTTTCGGAACGACCTTTGGGCGTTCCGGAACAATTTTGAAACTGTTAACCGCTGTTTCAGAACGAGTTTCAAAACGGATGAAGAACATCGAAACAGTTTGACCCGTTTTGATACGGTAGTATCGAAACAACCTCAAACGTTTCGAAACGGAATTCAAACTTGTTTTAAAAATATGACCGTTGAAGTTTTCAACTGAATTTATACTTGTCGTTAAGGCGTATCGAAACGTTTTCAAGCCATTTCGATACATGCTTTGATAGTGGCAAAGTGTTTCGAAACGAGTTTCGAAACGGGCTCTTAGCGTATCGAAACGATCGTGCCCATTTCGGTACGGTCTATTTATTACACCCCAACGGCTCTTTCTATTTTGGTCTGTTTCAAAACAGGATCGAGAGTTTCAGAACAGGTGGTTGCAGACTGCATTTATGGAGGGAAGATAACATCCCAACGGCTAGAATTCAATGAGAAGGTAAAAAAGGACCTCTAAACGATTCAACAACAACTATTGATCTCAAAGAGTCTTATCCAAACATCAAAGCCAATCATTTGTGCAAAAATTCCATTATTTCTTGTAAACCTCAATTGTGAAATTTGTAATTCCCATTCTTATCTATTCAATTGGGTTGGGTGTTTGTAAAAGGGCTTGTGTCAAATTTTGGGTTGGGTGTTTGTAAAATTCCTTTATCTTCTTTGTATTTTTCAACTGAGGATTGTGTCAAATTTTGGGTAGAAAATTTGACCGGTATTGTAACGGTTACCTTCTTAGCCTAGAAAAGGGGAAGAACAATTAGTGGATTGTTAGAAAATCCTTAGTGAAGCTAAGGTAGTGGATGTAGAGTTCGATTGGAACTTGAACCACTCTAAATCCTCTTGTCTATCATTTTTATTTTTCATTCCACCACCAAAGTTCTAAAAATCCAATTCACCCCCTCTTGGCTTATATTGTTTCATTGATCCACTCAACAATTGGTATCAGAGCCTACCTCTTTGAAGGATTAACAACCACAAGAGGAGTTCCTAGGCAGAGTGTGATCATCCAAAAATCAAGCCATGTCATCAACCTCCGGGTCAAGCATGTACGAGTCTCAATCAACCACCAAATCGCCTTTCTTCAACGGTGATAACTACCCATTTTGGAAGAACGAGATGTGCCTCTTCATCAAATCCAACGATTTTCTAGTTTGGGATGCCATTGAAGATGGTCCCTATATTCCGATGAAGAGAGACGACGAAGGAAGATTGGTGCTAAAGAAGAAAAATGAGATGAGTGAAGAAGAGAGAAAGAAGATTCAAATCAATGATAAAGCTCTTCACATGTTGTTTTGCTCTTTCGGTCCCGACATCTACTCCAAAGTTTCTTCCATTGAAAGTTCTAAGGAAGTGTGGGATACACTAGAGACCACATATGAAGGAACAAGTGATTTGAAGGAAACAAAGATTGGAATTCTCAATCTTAGCTATGAGAATTTCAAAATGGAGCCCGACGAAACTGTGTCAAAGATGTTTGATCGTTTCTCAACAATCGTCAACGTGCTAAAAGGTTTTGGAGAGATAATCCCGGAAGACAAACTAGTCCGGGAGCTACTCTACTCACTTTTCGAGTCTTGGGATAGGAAGATTACCGCCATCATTGAGGCTAAAAATTGAAGACACTCAAGCTTGATGAGCTAGTGGGTTCTCTTCTAACTCATGAGATAATGAAGCAAGGAAGGGAAGATGAAAAGAAAAAAAGAAGAGAGAAAAGTGGAGAAGCTAGAGGTAGAAAAGAAGAAGAAGATAGGAGTTTCTCTCAAAGCTTCACTACATGAGGAGAGCACTTCTAGTGAGGAGGATGACCTAGAAGAATTGGCTATGATAGCCAAAAGGTTCTCACGGTTTATGATGTCCAACCGAGGAAGGAAGATTCAACAAAAATTGGACTTCAAAACCAAAAACAAAGAAGAATAGAGGGATCAAATCATTTGCTTTGAGTGCAAAAAACCCGGTCACATTCGTTCGGAGTGCCCTCAACTCAAGAAGAAGGGATTTGAGAAGAAGAAGAAGCTCAAAGCCAAGCTTCCTACTTGGAGTGATGAGGAATCATCCAAGGATGAGGAACACGAAGTGGCCAACCTTTGCCTCATGACTTTTGAGGACGATTCCTCCATGGTAACCTCTAACTCATCATCTTTTGATTTTACATTTGATGAATTGCATGATGCTTATGATGAGTTGCAAAAGGTTTATGATGAGTTAGTTGAGAATTATAAAGAGTGGTTTTAAGAAATACAAAGATTATTTCGGAATTGAATGCTAAAAATGACTCACTTTCTCAAGCTAACTTAAAATTTGAGAAAAAGATTTTAGGTTTACAAGATGAACTTAAATTTTTTCAAGCTGAAAATGTAGACTTAAACAATCTTATTTCTAAATGCAATATTGAACACTAAAAGGTGTTAGATGAGCTTAACAAGCTCAGGGAGTCTTTCAAAAATGTTGGTAATGTGAAACATGAAAAAGGTGAATCATCTAAAACTAACCAACCTAAAAGAAAGACATATAACTACAAACAAAGTGGCTTCCATAAGCATAATAGAACTAAGAAGATTAGAAGTGTATGGGTTCCTAAGGAACTCGTCAAGTCTAATAATGTTGTTGCTATGTCACCTTGGATTCCTAAGGGAACCAAGCTTTTGGGAGCTAACACTCGTGGACCCAAAATGATTTGGGTACCAAAAAACAAAGTTTAATATCATTGTTTGTAGGGGGAGCATTGCTACAAGACCAAAGCACAAAGTCAAAACTCATGGTACCTTGATAGTGGATGCTCAAGGCACATGATCGGAGACAAGAGTCGATTCATGGACTTAAAGGCAAAAAGTGGAGGAGTAGTGACATTTGGTGACAACTCCAAAGGCCACATTAAAGGTATTGGATCCATAGGTAATCACTCTACTATTCTTATTGAAAATGTTTTATATGTCGATGGTCTAAAACATAATTTATTGAGCATTAGTCAATTATGTGACAAAGGGTTTAATGTCTTATTTGATAAAAATGGGTACAAAATTGTTGACATTAAATCAAATAATATAATGCTCATTGGTCATCGCATAGGTAATATATACATGGTGCATTTAGATGATATTCATACATCACATGCATGGTTTGTTGCACAAAATGAAAAATGATGCATGGCTATGGCATAGGAAACTAGGACATGCTAGCATTAGTGTTTTAGAAAAATTAGTTTCCCTAGATCTAGTTAGAGGTTTACCCAAAATTAAGTTCTCAAATGACAAAATTTGTGATGCATGCTCTAAGGGTAAACAACATAAATCATCCTTTAACTCCATTAATGATGTTTCTACAAGTATGTGTTTACAACTTATTCACATGGATTTATTTGGGCCTATTAGAACTATGAGCTTGGGTGGTAAATCGTATGCAATTGTACTTGTTGATGATTATTCTAGATTTACTTGGGTTCTATTCTTAAGTACTAAAGATGATGCTTTAGAAAAATCATCACATTTTCAAAATTAACTCAAAATGATCTTGAACTTAAAATTTCTCATATTAGAAATGATCATGGAACCAAATTTCAAAATCTAGGTCTTGAAGAGTTTTTAAATGAAAATGGTATTAGCCACAATTTTTCGGCTCCTCGAACTCCTCAACAAAATGGGGTAGTTGAGAGGAAAAATAGGACTTTGCAAGAAATGGCTAGAACCATGCTTTGTGAAAACAAGTTACCTAAATATTTTTGGGCGGAAGCCACAAACACCGCTTGCTACATTGTAAACCGAGTAATGATGAGGCCACTTTTAAAGAAAACACCATATGAGATTTTAAAATCTAAAAAGCCTAACATTAGCTATTTTCATCTATTTGGTTGCAAGTGTTTTGTTTTAAACAATGGAAAAGATAACTTAGGTAAATTTGATGCTAAAAGTGATGAAGCTGTTTTCTTAGGTTATTCCTTAAACTCTAAAGCCTATCGTGTATTTTGTAACCCCCTCACCGCGGTCTGGTCGGCTGACCGGTTCGAGTAGGCTACACGGGGAAAACCGATATGAAACCCATGGAGGTTCCACCTCGGTTAGCGACCCTAATTTTTTTTTGTTTATTTTACATCTTGTCTTGAGGCATTTAATTTCCTAAGTGATCACGATAGCGGAAAACGAGGCCCACCAAAAAGCCTTACCACAAACCGGGCCTAAGCCCAACCCTTGAGACCCATTAGAGAAGTCCAAAAAACCCATTTCCAGCTACCCGTTTCGAAACAGTCACCACCTGTTTCGAAACACGGGCTTAGTTAAAAAGGCCAGGTACCCGTACCGAAACGCATCCACCCCGTTTCGGAACAGGGCCCTAATTTTGCCTAGACGTTTCGATACTTGTTTCGAAACAGGCACCTCCAGTGGCCCAAACGTTTCGAAACTTGTTTCGAAACAGGGGTTTAGAGTGGCCAAAGTGTTTCAAAACTTGTTTCGAAATAGGGGTTCACAGTGGCCAAACCGTATCAGAACGAGTTCCGATACGGGGTCCCTGGAGCCAAACCCGTTCTGAAACAGCCCAGCCCGTTTCGAAACACTGGCTATCTGCAACTTCCCAAAACCATCTTTAAGTGTCTCTAATCGATCCCAAAGGCCTTAAACGACCCCAAGAAACACACAACACTTACAAGCATGAACTAAAGGCATGGACCCTATGACAAAACATGCTCAAACACACAAGGCATAAGATGAGGCATCTAAACATGGCATTCACACAATAGGCCACATTTCATAAAAGGGCATACTTAAGAGTTTAAAGACCATAAGGCACAAGTTACCACCTATGAGGTTTGCATAAACAACCAAGCAACCTAAACATCCAAAAAGGCATGCCATCACACACAAGCATGCAACAAGATATAACATGTTTTACAAACCAAGTCAAAACATAAACATCAACCACAATTATGAGTCATACATCTCTCATATAAAACATAAAATAGCCCCATTGCTAACTACCACTTTAACACAAAATCATACTTGAGCAACTACACTTGGAAAGCCCCTCAGCCTTGCTCCTTGCTAACACCACGTTAATGATCTGCATTGTTGAAAATGAGAGCGTAAGCTAGAAGCTTAGTGAGGATGCTCTAAAATCAAAAACAACAACAATGCAGGGTCCAAGCATGCAAATCCGCAACCTCACATACGACATACATAGCTATCAACGAGTCAACCTAACTAGTCTTTCAAGAGTCATAATATGGCATCTCACATCATACTAAGCTCAACAATGTATATCAACATTACCACATCATAATCATAATATCAAGTTCATTGGACACTATTAGTTTACCCGGATGTGCAGATTAAATCTCAACAACAACATTACCTCGGTGGGATTACACTCATCACCAGACTTTGCATGGGCGGGATTCCACTCATCACCACATGCCCTACGGATGGGATTCCACTCATCATCGCGTAGAATATAAATACATTTCCGGTGGAATATTACATCACCGTACTCCTCCTTGATGACTCAACGCCATCAAGGCCACGTACGTTTTGACTCAGTCGTGTGCACACTAATCTTAATGATCGATCATTTACACCCGGTAAGTTAATTAGTGCCAATTTCTTAACTACATCACACATCCACCATTTATATCACATACTCATCACATATACATGTCAAGGTACACACATACAAATCAATCCACAATTCACAAGAACAAGTAGGCAATGGCACATCATTTATCAATAGGAAATTAAGGAGTTAAACTACCAATTTAGCTTCCACCTAGGAATGACCTACCAAGCACATTCCCACACATCCACTACACACACTTGAACCAACTTTAAAACAATTTAAAGTTTTACTCACCACCCTTCCTTAGCAACCAAAGCAAGCAAGCAAGCAAGCCTCCTAATTGCCCGGATTCGATCCCGATGCTTCTCCAATGTCTCCTCTTGTTTCTAGCCAATCAAAACACATCCATTACTCACAAATCAATGCTAAATTTCAGTCACCACCCCAACCCATAAACACAAACCATACTTCAACAATTTCAAACCCAACAATCACCCAAAATCTCCATTTTCGAGCTCCCTTAAAACCCAGCTGAAAACCAAGATTTCAAACACCCAAATGACACCTAAATGGTCCCAAAAAACTTTCCTAACATCCCTAAACCATCAGCCCTTCAATCTAACCCTAAAACACACCAAAAATCCAATTTTTAACACTTCAAAAATGGCCACAAGGACCCACTTCGGGTTTTCACCCAAAACCACCCATTTTAACATATTATGTGTATTTTTATGAGACTAAACCAAAACCCAAACTAAAATTTCAAAATCAATTGAAAAACCCCTTAAAAATCCAAACTTGAAATCCCAAAAAGATGGTAGTTTTAAATTTCAAGACTAGGTAAATGTAGAGGATGAAGAGGAGAGTGAGAATACGCAATTACCTTTAAAAATACCCTTGAAACAATGCAGAAATTTGATGGAATAGTGAATTTGGTGTTTGGGAGGGTTTTGTTTGGGTTTAATGTTAGAGAGAAAAGGGGAGGAAAGATGATGGCTTTTTCTCCTTTTTTTGTTCTTTTGAAACTCAAAAAGGTTGTCTACCTTTTTAAATGGTTTTGGCTAAATTACCAAAATGATCCCTCCTCTTTATTTAAAACTCAATTACATCAAACCAAGGTCAATTTGATTAAAATTAATTTTACTGACTCGGACCAACTAACCCGACTAACTCCTAACCCCAAAACACGGGTGTTACAACTCTCTCCCACTTAAGGAATTTCGTCCCCGAAATTACCTGACTGAAAGAGATACGGAAACTGCCTTTCCATATCCTCCTTCCTCTCCCAAGTGGCCTCGTCCACACCTCGACGTTGCCACCGCACTTTTACTAACTCAATCGATCTACCCCGCAACACCTTACTGTCAGAAGCTAGGATCTCAACTGGTTCTTCCTCATAAGTCAAATCCGGATTCAATTCAATATCCTCTACATGCATAACATGTGATGGATCAGACCTATACTTACGGGGCATCGAAACATGAAATACATCGTGTATCTTCTCTAGCTCGGATGGCAAATGCAACTGATAAGAAACTAGACCAACCCTCTTCACAATATCATACGATCATATGTACCTCGGACTCAACTTTCCCTTTCGGCAAATCTCATTACTTTCTTCCATGGAGACACTTTCAAGAACACATTCTCACCCACTGAGAACTCAACTTCCTTTCTTTTCAAGTCGGCATAGGACTTCTGCCTATCCGAAGCAGCCCTCAATCGATCGCAAATCAATTTTACCTTGTCAGTGGTACCCTTGAGCAAATCTGGCATAGGTAACAACTTCTGTCCCGCTTCGGCCCAACAAACTGGAGTTCTACACTTCCGGCCATACAAGGCCTCATACGGAGCCATCTGAATACTCGACTGGTAGCTATTATTGTACGCAAACTCAACTAGAGGCAAATGCTTCTCCCAAGTACCCTGAAAATTAATGATGTAACAACGCAACATATCCTCTAAGATCTGTATAACTCTCTTTGACTGACCATCTGACTGAGGATGATAAAATGTGCTGAAATTCAAACGGGTACCCAAAGATGTATGCAGACACTCCCAAAATCGAGCTGTAAACCTCGGATCTCTATCGGACACAATAGACTTCGGCACACCATGCAGTCTAACAATCTCACCAATGTACAAGTCGGCCAATCTGTCTAAAGTATAAGTCGTATTGACTGCTAAGAAGTGAGCACACTTCGTAAAACGATCTACTATAACCCAAACTGAGTTCTTCTTCGTAGGAGTCAAGGGCAAACCCGAAACAAAATCCATGGTAATATTCTCCCATTTCCATTCCGGAATTCTCAACGGTTGCAACAAACCTGAGGGAACCTGATGTTCCGCCTTCACTCTCTGACACACCAAGCACTTACTCACAAAGTCGGCCACATCTCTCTTCAAACCAACCCAAAAGTACTCGTTCTTCAAGTCACGGTACATCTTCGTACTCCCCGAATGCATAGCAAACGGACTACTGTGTGCTTCAGTCAAAATCGTACGTCTCAAGTCACCGTCCTCTGGTACCACTATCCTATCTTTGAAGCACAAAACCCTATCGGTACTGAAACTATAGTCTGAAGATCTACCTTCGGCTATATCTTGCACGTGAGGTGCCAAAGATCTATCTAAGAGCTGCTTCTCTCTAATCAACTGACCTAGAGTAGGTCTAACTTGAAGCTCGGCTACCAAGCCACCATCTCCGAACAAGCTCAACCTAGCAAACATGGCTCTCAAGTCTACGACTATCTTTCTACTCAATGCATCGGCCACTACATTGGCCTTACCCGGATGGTACTCAATGGTAAGATCATAGTCTTTTAGCAACTCTAGCCACCTACGCTATCTGACATTCAAATCTCGCTGAGTCATGATGTACTTCAAACTCTTGTGATCTGTGTACACTGTGCATTTCTCACCGTACAAATAATGCCTCCAAATCTTCAGAGAAAACACAACTGCAGCTAATTCTATGTCATGGGTCGGATAGTTGCGCTCGTGACTCTTCAACTGTCTTGAGGCATAAGCCACCACTCTCTTGTCTTGCATGAGGACACAACCTAGGCCTACATAAGAAGCATCACTGTAAACTACATAGTCTTTCCCAGACTCTGGCTGAATCAAGATTTGTGCTTGGGTCAAAGCTTCTTTCAATTTCTTAAAGGCTCTCTGTCTTGCATCTGTCCACTCAAACTGAACACTCTTCTGAAGTAACTGTGTCAATGGAGCGGCTAACTTAGAGAAACCTTCTACGAATCTTCTATAGTATCCAACTAAGCCTAGGAAGCTACGTACCTCTGTTACAGACTTGGGTTGCTTCCATTCAACAATGGCCTCTATCTTCTTCGGATCAACTCTAATTCCATCGGCTGACACTACATGTCCTAAGAAGACTACCTCTCGGATCCAGAATTCACACTTGCTCAACTTCGCATACAACTGATGATCTAGCAAGGTCTTCAAAACTAGTCTCAAGTGTCGGTCATGGTCTTCTTCAGTTCGCGAGTACACCAAGATGTCATCTATAAAAACAACTACAAACTGATCTAGGTATTGATGAAAAATCCTATTCATCATATCCATGAAAGCAGCCGGTGCATTAGTCAACCCAAAAGGCATGACCAAAAACTCATAGTGACCATACCTAGTTCTAAAGGCCGTCTTCGGTACATTAACCTCTCTTACCTTTAGCTGGTAGTAGCCTGATCTCAAGTCAATCTTCGAAAAGACTGATGCCCCTCTCAACTGGTCAAACAAATCATCAATTCTAGGCAAGGGATACTTATTCTTCACTGTCAGCTGATTTAACTGTTTGTAATCTATACACATTCTCATGCTTCCATCTTTCTTCTTTACAAACAAAACTGGTGCACCCCAAGGTGAAGAACTAGGTCGGATAAAGCCTATATCTGTCAACTCTTGCAACTGAGTCTTCAACTCTTTTAGTTCTTTCGGTGCCATGCGATACGGAGCAATCGAAACAGGAGCTGAATCAGAATAAGTCTCAATAGTGAACTCTACCTCTCTATCCGGTGGTAACCCTGGCAACTCTTCCGGAAACACACTAAGAAAGTCACACACTGTCCGAATGTCTTGAGGTCTAACCTCACTCATGTTAGGGTTCATCACATAGGCCAAGTACGCTTCGCAACCCATCTCAACTAACCTCTTAGCCTCTAGGACTGAAACTACATTGGATAAGAACTTCACGTTCTCACCCACCACTACTATATCATAATCATCTATGAGTCTCAAAGAAATCCTCTTAGTTTCAAAGTCTATCCTACCCCTATGCTCAGTGAGCTACTCCATACCCAAAATTACGTCAAAACCATAGAAAGGTAGCTCCATCATATCCACTGGAAATACATGTCCTTGAACCATCAACGGACACCTTCTGTACATCTTTCTAACTACTACCGTGTCCCCGAAGGAACTAGTAACACTAACTCTTACCTCTAACATTTCACAAGGCAAATTCAACGATTGTGCATGCTCACTCAGAATATAAGAATGTGTAGACCCGGAGTCAATCAAAGAAAGCAAACACAAAGACTGTATCGAGAAGTTACCTGCGATCACATCGGTGTAATGCTGATCCCCATGCTGAGCGTAAACTCTGGCCTGACCTCCGCCCTCCGGCTGGACTGCAACTACATGTGATATGTTCCTCTGGCCATCATTCCTAGGCTGGAAGTTACATCTACCGCGCCCGCGGCCTCTCTGAAAATCATTGGCCCTAGCAGGAGCCTGAACTGGTGCCTGTCCCACCTGATGTGGACAGTCACGCCTAATATGGTCTCTAGCCCCACAATTCCAACACGAGTGGAAATTCCCCCAACACTCACCGGTGTGGTTCCTCCCGCAAGTAGCACATGTGGGCAACTTCCCACCAGCCCTCTGGCCCTGTTGGCCCCTACCGTGGTTACCTCCACCACGCCTATGGTCATAGTGATGCCGGTTGTCCCGATGCCTCTTGGCATCACCTCTATCAAAATCACTAGACCTCTTACCGGAACTAGAACCACCAGACCGTTTGGTCAAGCCCAAACTGTGCTCCAAGTCCTTGGCCCTCGCGACCAAGACATCGAAATCAGTGTAGTCTGAAGCTAGAGTATACCTCTTGATTTCTTCATTCAGCCCATAACGAAAACGGTTACAACGTTCCACCTCAGAAGGAACAAGCTCAGATGCAAACTGACTCAGTCTAACAAATCGAATCTCATAGTCGGTCACAGACATACTCCCCTGAAGCAAAGCCATGAATTCCCTCTTCTTCTCATCGAGGTATCGAGGACCCAAATACTTCTTACGGAATGCTGACTCAAAGAACTCCCAAGTAATCTCGGCCTCCTCCATACCCGTAGTGATGGTGACCCACCAAGTGTAGGCATCACACTATAGCAAGGACTCAACACACCCTAACTTGCGTCCTCCAGTACATCCCATCTGTGACAAGATACGGACGGTCTTCTCTAACCACTTCTCAGACCTCTCGGGTGTCGACCCTCTGAACTCTTCACCTCCCAAACTGCAGAGTCTCTCTAGAGGCAACCCAGTACCCTCTCCTTGAGGCTGTGCCACTGCCTGACCCCCAGCCACTGCAGCCTGGAAAGCCCCAGCTATCGCCTGAACTAAGGGAGCTAAATCAGTTCCGGCCGGTCCTTGGCCCACTTGAGGTCCAACACCCTCGGCTCCCGCCTCACCTCCCTCTTGATGAGGAGGAGGTGGAGGAGGTTGAGGAGCCTGTGCCCCACCAATCTGCTCAATCCCCAGAGCTTGTGCCCGTGGTTCCGGCTGAACCATCCTAGGCCTCCCACGTGGTCTCATGATACAACTAGCAAGGTAATAACTACAACAAACAACAACAACAAACATATAAGGATTATGTTAGCAAAAGCAAGGGTCCAACAGTGCTCAAGTATTTCCTTACACAAAAAACCTTTTTAAATTAAGCAATAGTAGCAATGGGCACTCGACTCAACACCAAACGCAAAAATTCATGCTTCAAACTATCATGCGAATAATCGAACAACGAGATTTCATGGCAAAGCCTACATCAAGCAATACAATTACTTAACACATCAAGCTTACCTCACTTACCTGCCCGAGGTCTCGGTAACCTCAGGCTCTGATACCAACAAATGTAACCCCCTCGCCCCGGTCTGGTCGGCTGACCGGTTCGAGTAGGCTACACGGGGAAAACCGACATGAAACCCATGGAGGTTCCACCTCGGTTAGCGACCCTAAGTTTTTTTTTGTTTATTTTACATCTTGTCTAGAGGCATTTAATTTCCTAAGTGATCACGATAGCGGAAAACGAGGCCCACCAAAAAGCCTTACCAAAAACTGGGCCTAAGCCCAACCCTTGAGACCCATTAGAGAAGTCCAAAAACCCATTTCCAGCTACCCGTTTCGAAACAGTCACCACCCGTTTCGAAACACGAGCTTAGTTAAAAAGGCCAGGTACCCGTACCGAAACGCATCCACCCCGTTTCGAAACAGAGCCCTAATTTTGCCTAGAAGTTTCGATACTTGTTTCGAAACAGGCACCTCCAGTGGCCCAAACGTTTCGAAACTTGTTTCAAAACAGGGGTTTACAGTGGCCAAAGTGTTTCAAAACTTGTTTCGAAACAGGGGTTCATAGTGGCCAAACCGTATCGAAACGAGTTACGATACGGGGTCCCTGGAGCCAAACCCATTCTGAAACAGCCCAACCCGTTTCGAAACACTGGCTGTCGGCAAATTCCCAAAACCATCTTTAAGTGTCTCTAATCGATCCCAAAGGCCTTAAACGACCCCAAGAAACACACAACACTTACAAGAATGAACTAAAGGCATGGACCCTATGACAAAACATGCTCAAACACACAAGGCATAAGATGAGGCATCCAAACATGGCATTCACACAATAGGCCACATTTCATAAAAGGGCATACTTAAGAGTTTAAAGACCATAAGGCACAAGTTACCACCTATGAGGTTTGCATAAACAACCAAGCAACCTAAACATCCAAAAAGGCATGCCATCACACACAAGCATGCAACAAGATATAACATGTTTTACAAACCAAGTCAAAACATAAACATCAACCACAATTATGAGTCATACATCGCTCATATAAAACATAAAGTAGCCCCATTGCTAACTACCACTTTAACACAAAATCATACTTGAGCAACTAAACTTGGAAAGCCCCTCCGCCTTGCTCCTTGCTAACACCACGCTAATGATCTGCATTGTTGAAAATGAGAGCGTAAGCTAGAAGCTTAGTGAGGATGCTCTAAAATCAAAAACAACAATGCAGGATCCAAGCATGCAAATCCGCAACCTCACATACGACATACATAGCTATCAACAAGTCAACCTAGCTAGTCTTTCAAGAGTCATAATATGGCATCTCACATCATACTAAGCTCAACAATGTATATCAACATCACCACATCATAATCATAATATCAAGTTCATTGGCCACTATTAGTTTACCCGGATGTGCGGATTAAATCTCAACAACAACATTACCTCGGTGGGATTAAACTCATCACCGGACCTTGCATGGGCGGGATTCCACTCATCACCACATGCCCTACAGATGGGATTCCACTCATCATCGCGTAGAATATAAATAAATTTCCGGTGGAATATTACATCACCGTACTCCTCCTTGATGACTCAACGCCACGTACGTTTTGACTCAATCGTGTGCACACTAATCCTAATGATCGATCATTTACACCCGGTAAGTTAATTAGTGCCAATTTCTTAACCACATCACACATCCACCATTTATATCACATACTCATCACATATACATGTCAAGGTACACACACACAAATCAATCCACAATTCACAAGAACAAGTAGGCAATGACACATCATTTATCAATAAGAAATCAAGGAGTTAAACTACCAATTTAACTCCCACCTTGGAATGGCCTACCAAGCTCATTCCCACACATCCACTACACACACTTGAACCAACTTTAAAACAATTTAAAGTTTTACTCACCACACTTCCTTAGCAACCAAAGCAAGCAAGCCTCCTAATTGCCCGGATTCGATCCCGATGCTTCTCCAATGTCTCCTCTTGTTTCTAGCCAATCAAAACACATCCATTACTCACAAATCAATGCTAAATTTCAGTCACCACCCCAACCCATAAGCACGAACCATACTTCAACAATTTCAAACCCAACAATCACCCAAAATCTCAATTTTCGAGCTCCCTTAAAACCCAGCTGAAAACCAAGATTTCAAACACTCAAATGACACCTAAATGGTCCCAAAACACTTTCCTAACATCCCTTAACCATCAGCCCTTCAACCTAACCCTAAAACACACCAAAAATCCAATTTTTGACACATAAAAAATGGCCACAAGGACCCACTTCGGGTTTTCACCCAAAACCACCCATTTTAACATATTATGTGTATTTTTATGAGACTAAACCAACACCCAACCTAACATTTCAAAATCAATTGAAAAACCCCTTAAAAATCCAAACTTGAAATTCCAAAAAGACGGTAGTTTTCAATTTCAAGACTAGGTAAATGTAGAGGATGAAGAGGAGAGTGAGAATATGCAATTACCTTTAAAAATACCCTTGAAACAATGGAGAAATTTGATGGAATAGTGAATTTGGTGTTTGGGAGGGTTTTGTTTGGGTTTAACGTTGGGGAGAAAAGGGGAGGAAAGATGATGGCTTTTTCTCCTTTTTTTTTGTTCTTTTGAAACTCAAAAAGGTTGTCTACCTTTTTAAATAGTTTTGGCTAAATTACCAAAATGATCCCCCCTCTTTATTTAAAACTCAATTACATCAAACCAAGGCCAATTTGATTAAAATTAATTTTACTGACTCGGACCAACTAACCCGACTAACTCCTAACCCCAAAACACGGGTGTTACATATTTAATAAGAGAACTTTATTAGTAAACGAGTCTATTCATGTTGTATTCGATGATAACCTCCTTCCGAGGAAAGATTCATGTGATGATGGTGATGTAGGAATCCTTGATGCCTTTGATAGAGGACAGACTTCAAAGGAGGATGAGATTCCAACAAAAGAAGAGGATACACGAAATCCACCTCTTGAAGCCTTGAAGGACTTGGCTCTTGAGGAAAAGGAAGTGAGCTACCCAAGGGAGTACAACTATGTCAAAGGTGGTGAAATCTTGGGTGATCCATCCAAGGGGGTAACTACTAGATCTTCTCTTAAACTCATGAATCATGTTGCTTTTATCTCAAGCATAGAGCCTAAGAACATTAAAGAAGCATTAAAAGATGACTTTTGGATTATGGCTACGCAAGAAGAGTTAAATCAATTTGAGAGAAGTAATATTTGGACATTAGTTGAAAGGCCTAGTAATCAATCTACTATAGGAACTAAATGGGTATTTAGGAACAAACTAGATGAGAGTGGTAACATTGTAAGAAATAAAGCTAGATTAGTTGCTCAAGGTTACACTCAAGAAGAGGGAATAGACTTTGATGAAACCTATGCACCCGTAGCTAGAATGGATGCCATTATTGTAACCCCCTTAACCCGGCCTAGACGGTTGACCCAAATTAAGAAAGTCACACGGGGAAAACCAAAGTCAACCCGGAAGTCAACCTTGATTAACGACCCTTTTTTTTTCTTATTAAACTTGTCTAGATGCATATTAATCCTTAGATATGACCATACAACAGCATACTCAAAGATCATAAACATCAGAGATCAAACAAGGACCCAATTGAACAAATTACAACTTTAGGGACCAAATTGTAATTTCTGATATATATGAGGACTTAACCCAAATTAAAGTTACCAACTTGAAATTAATCAGGTTTCATGCTTCTCTGTGAAATTTCAACTCAAAAGGACTTCCCAAACTCATACAATTGCACAAACAAGATTCAGGACCAAAATGCAAACATTTCAAAACATTTAACTGCCAATGTCAGCCCCTAACGGTCACCCGTTCCGAAACGGGAGACAGCCCGTTTCGAAACGCGGGGCCGTTCCGCAACGCGTACCAAAACGAGGGCAGACAGTAGCCTATCCATTTCGGAACGGTCCCTCCTATTTCGGACGCCTGGGCTTGTTTAAGGCACCCGTTCCGAAACGGTAGGTGCTATTCCGAAACACCCTGCACAGATTGCCCCAAAATGCATACTTAAACATGCAATTAAACATCCAATCATGCTCCAAATGCCACCAAACTTTACCAGCATGCTATTCAACATATATGAGACATACTTGCATCAACAATTCATCAAAACATCAACATATATGGAAAGCCCCAAATCTATAGGCATGCTTCCTACACAAGCAACCCATTCAAGCATAAACTTCCAATTCAAGCATATAAAGGCCAATTACAAAAACCAGCATTCTCAACAACCTAAAACATACTTGGGGAGTTCAAAACATCTCCCAAAACATACACATAGGTCCCCCATTGCCAAATTACCAAAAGCTAAATGTACTTAAGAAAACCTTCCATACTTTGAGCTTTACTTCCACTTGAATGCTTGCCTTCCTTGCTGCCCTCAAAGTACTTTAATGTTCTACATTATTGATTTGAGAAAACAAAGAGAGAGCGTAAGCAAAAGCTTAGTGAGAAATGCTCAATAAAACCATTCAATATTGCATTTATAAAACACTTTATAAATCATGCTTCAAATCATCATTTACACATGCTCAAAAGCATACTTAAACAAGCATCTCATGCTTCATATCATTACATGTCATATTGGCCACAAGTGATACATTTCATTTCTTTAAAAACAAGTTCATCAACTTTCACCCCAAGGACTTTTAAACACCTTGGCCCCAAGGACTTTTAAACACCTTGGCCTATGGACTTTTAAACACCATAGAAAGGACCACACAAGGACTTTTAACCACCTTTGTGTCCGTATCAAGTTTCACATCAAGGACTTTTAAACACCTTGACCCCAAGGACTTTTAAACACCATGAATTAAATCACCTCAAGGACTTTTAAACACCTTGACCCCAAGGACTTTTAAACACCTTGGAAAGGATCACACAAGGACTTTTAAACACCTTTGTGTCCGTAACAAGAACCATCCAAGGACTTTTAACCACCTTGATGTTCTTAAGTAAACAAGGCTCACTCAAGGACTTTTAACCACCTTAGTGACCTTAACCTTTTCAATACATCACTTGCCAATATACATCATTATTATCAATTTATCCACTGTTTTAAAGCATTAAACCAAGCCATATTCATCATGCATTTAAAAGCATCAAACCACATTTAATCAACGTTCAAAAACAAGGAACTCTTACCTTGAGCTTCCTTCAACATATGGCTTACAAAAACAGCATTAACCATGCTAAATCATGCTTTCAAAATAGAATTTAAAACATGCAATAAACCACATTGCACAACAATCAAATCATGGCCACCACTAGAGAGTATTTCCGAAAACTTACACTTGAGCTTAGCAAAGTTGTTTAGACTTAAACTAAGCTCCCAAGACATTGGTTTCAAAGCCGAAAACCCAATTTCACTCACCGATTCCACTTCGCCTCTTGCCGAAGCACCAAAACAAGCCTCCGGATCACCACCACTTGGATCCAAAGATGACTCCCCTGTTTTAACACATTGAAACAGTAGATTAATGCATCATCATGCATTAATTGCTTCAATGAAAGCACCTAAACTCGCTGCTCTCATCCACACTCCATTTTCGGCCACCAAACACAACCAAAAATGCATCCAAACCACTTCTCAACAAAGCCCAGCCATAAACTAACAAAACCTAACATCCTTTAACACCATTTAACACCTAAAAAGAGCTTAACAACATCCTTATACCTCCAGCAACAACAGATCCACAAGATCACTCCAAAAACAACCAAGAATCATAAGCTAAACTTAGGAAATTCAACCTATCCGGGATTGCATTAATCAAAACCCAATTCCTTATCAAATTAACATTCATTAATCATCATTTTAACACCTTAAAACACTGCTTAAACAGATCCAACGAAATTTCATCAAAAACACACCAAATCTTGCATTTTAAGCCAAGATCCATTAAACAATCTTAAAAGCCATTTATAAAACATCAATTAAGGATTGAGAACTTGGGAATTTCAGTAAAGAACTGAGAGTTTAGAGGAGAAGGACGTTCTTACCTCCAAACTTGAGTTTCTCCTCTTTTGGAACCAAAAAGCTTGATGAATCAAGTAGCAAATTGAGAGGTTTTGTTGATGTGATGATTAGAAATCAAAAGAAGATTGAAAAGAGAGAAACGAGTGACAAAATCAGAAGGAAATCTCTGGAGAGAAAGTGTTTGGGTTGAGAGAAAATGAGAGAAAAGAAAAATTGGAAAATATGAGAAATTAGTTACAAAATAGCCAAAATGATTTTCCCTCCACTTTTCTTTAGCTTGAAAATCAGAATTAATCATTAAAATATCTTAGAAAAATCTGGAGAAACTCCCTTTGGGTAAATAGCTCCTTAAAGATTCAAAGTTTCAATCCTTTATAAAACAGTCATGCAACTTTCAAAAATTACATTTTGGTCACTAGCCAAAATGTCACCCTTCCAAACCTCATTTTTCAAAATTGATTTCACAGTTCACTTATATATATTAAAAGATGATTTTAGAACATTTTTCCATATTTTTAATGCAACCCGAACTAGGCTTTCCTAAATTCACCCTTTTAGATTCGAACAGCACTTTGACCAGACCGGTCAACGCCCAAAACTTCTAAGCCCAAAACCGGGGCGTTACAACTCTCCCCCCCTTAAGAAATTTCGTCCCTGAAATTTACCTGAAGGAAAGAGATAAGGAAACTGCTTCAGCATGTCTTCCTTCCGCTCCCACGTGGCTTCCTCAACACCTCGATGCTTCCACAGCACCTTCACCAACTCAATGGTCTTGCCACGAAGAACCTTGCTATCCGAATCCAGAACCTTCACCGGTTCCTCATCGTAGGTCAAATCCGGATTCAAAACCACTTCCTCCACAGGCATCACATGCGAAGGATCAGATCTATACCTCCGGAGCATAGAAACATGGAACACATCATGAATCTTCTCCAACTCCTGAGGTAACCTCAACCGATACGCAACAGGACCCACACGCTCAACCACCTCATATGGTCCAATGTACCTAGGGCTCAACTTGCCCTTCCGGCCAAACCGCATCACCTTCTTCCAAGGCGAAACCTTCAAGAACACACGGTCACCCACCGCATACTCTATCTCCTTACGCTTCAAATCCGCGTAAGGCTTTTGCCGATCAGAGGCAGCCTTCAACCGCTCACAAATGAGCTTTACCTTCTTTGTGGTCCCTTTCAACAAAGCCGGCATCGAAACCAACTTTTGACCAGTTTCAGCCCAACAAAGAGGAGTCCTACACTTCCTCCCGTACAAAGCCTCATAAGGTGCCATCTGTATACTTGCCTGATAGCTGTTGTTATAAGCAAACTCAACCAAAGGCAGATGCTTCTCCCAAGAACCTTGGAACTCAATCACGCAGCACCTCAACATATCCTCCAAAATCTGGATAACTCGCTCAGACTGACCATCCGACTGAGGATGATAGGATGTACTGAAATGCAACCTTGTACCCAAGGCTTGATGCAAACACTTCCAGAAACGCGATGTGAACCTCGGATCCCTATCCGACACAATCGACTTAGGCACACCATGCAGCCGCACAATCTCAGCAATGTACAGCTCTGCCAACTTATCCAAAGAAAACGTGGTATGCACAGGCAAGAAATGCGCACACTTCGTTAGGCGATCCACAATCACCCAAACCGAATTCTTCTTCGAGGGAGACAAAGGTAAACCAGATACAAAATCCATGGTAACCCTTTCCCACTTCCATTCAGGGATTTTCAACGGTTGCAACAACCCCGAAGGAAACTGATGCTCAGCCTTAACTCGCTGACACACCATACACTTGCTAACAAACTCCGCAACATCTTTCTTCAAACCCACCCAGTAGTACTCATCACGAAGATCACGATACATCTTAGTACTACCAGGGTGCATAGCAAAAGGACTACTATGACCTTCAGTCAGAATAGCACGCCTCAACTCAGCATCAGCAGGCACTACTATCCGACTCCCAAAACACAACACTCCATCATCATTAAAGCAGAAATCCGAAGGTCTACCCTCCGCGATATCCTGAACATGAGACACCAAGGAATCATCCAGCAACTGCTTATCCTTGATCAACTGAACCAAAGATGGTTTCACTTGCAACTCAGCAACAAGACCACCATCTTGCGAAATGCTCAAGCTAGCAAACATAGCCCTCAGCTCAACAGCTACTTTCCTACTCAAGGCATCCGCAACAACATTAGCTTTTCCAGGATGATACTCAATCGTCAGATCATAATCCTTGAGCAACTCCAACCAACGCCGCTGCCTAAGATTCAACTCCTTCTGAGACATCAGATACCTCAAACTCTTGTGATCCGTGTACACAGTACACTTCTCACCATACAGATAATGTCTCCAGATCTTCAGAGCAAAAACCACTGCAGCCAGCTCAATATCATGCGTAGGGTAATTGCGCTCATGCACTTTCAACTGCCGCGATGCATAAGCCACCACCTTACCCTCCTGCATCAGCACACACCCCAAACCAACATAGGATGCATCACTGTAAACCACAAACTCTTTCCCTGATTCAGGCTGAACCAAGATAGGAGCTTGCGTCAAAGCCGCCTTAAGCTTCTCAAAAGCCTGCTGTCTCGCTTCTGTCCACTCATACTTAACATCCTTTTGCAACAGCTTCGTCAAAGGAGCAGCAATCTTGGAAAAACCATCCACAAACCTACGGTAGTATCCCGCCAAACCAAGGAAACTACGGACCTCATGAACAGACTTAGGAACCTTCCAGTTCATCACCGCCTCAATCTTCTGAGGATCGACACGAATCCCCTCAGCTGAGACCACATGCCCAAGAAACACCACCTCCTTAAGCCAGAACTCACACTTGCTCAGCTTAGCATAGAGCTGATTCTCCAACAGAGCCTGCAAAACAATCCTCAAATGCTCTTCATGCTCCTCCTCAGTACGCGAGTACACGAGGATATCATTAATGAACACAACAACAAACTTGTCCAGGTATTCATGAAACACACGATTCATCATGTCCATGAAAGGAGCAGGAGCATTTGTCAACCCAAACGGCATCACAAGGAACTCATAATGCCCATACCTTGTCCTGAAAGCTGTCTTAGGCACATCCACATCCCTCACCTTCAACTGATAATACCCTGACCTCAAGTCAATCTTAGAGAACACAGCAGCTCCCCGAAATTGATCAAAGAGATCATCAATTCTCGGCAAAGGATACCGATTCTTGATAGTCAACTTGTTCAGCTGACGGTAATCAATGCATATTCTCATAGTGCCAACCTTCTTCTTCACCAACAAGACAGGTGCTCCCCAAGGTGATACACTCGGCCGGATGAAACCACGATCAAGCAACTCTTGCAACTGCGTCTTCAACTCTTTCAGCTCCTTAGGTGCCATCCGATAAGGGGTAATGGACACAGGAGTTGTATTCTCATACAGCTCAATTCCAAACTCCACCTCGCGGTTAGGAGGTAACCCAGGCAACTCCTTAGGAAAAACACCAGGAAACTCCTTCACAACTCTGATATCTTGCACCCTCAACTCTTTAGAGCTAGGATTCATCACAAAAGCTAGATAGGCTTCGCAACCTTGCCTCAGCATCCTGCTCGCCTCCAAGGTAGACACCACATTGGCAAGAAACTTCACATTCTCACCAACCACAACAACTTCATAATCATCCGCAAGCTTAAGCGAAACTCGCTTGTTTTCACAATCCACAACAGCATGATGCTCAGCAAGCCAATTCATACCAAGGATTACATCAAAGCCATAAAAGGGCAACTCCATAAGATCAACATGAAAAACATGTTCTTGAACAACCAAGGGACACCTTCTATAAAGCTTTCGAGTCACAACAGTCTCACCAAAAGAACTAGTGACACGAACACGAACATCCAAAGACTCAACAGGCAAACCAAGCAATTCAGCATGCTCACGCAAAATGTATGAATGCGTAGATCCAGAATCTATCAAAGAAAGCAATGACAAGGACTGCAAAGTAAAGGTACCTGCAATCACATCTGCATCATTCCTCCCTTCCCTCTGAGCATACACCCTTGCTTGTCCTCCACCTTCCGGCTGAATAGCCACAACATGAGCTACTCCTCGGCCGCCTTCCTCCCTTCTCTGGAAATTACCACGGCCGCGCCCACGACCTCTCTGCGGTGCAGCAACAACAGGAGCACGCACCTGATCACCAGCCAACCTAGGACAATCTCGCCTCAAATGGTCTGCGGATCCACAATTCCAGCACCCATTACCAGCTGCCGCAACAGGAGCTTGCACCTCTCTCACAGCACGAGGACAGTCACGCTTCATGTGACCACGTGAACCACAGATCCAACAAGCACTCGGATCAGCTCTAGCATTGCCTCCTCTAGCAGGTGCACCACCACCTCTCTTAGCTGAAGACTGATACTTCTAATCACGTCCCCTCTTGTTCCGTCCACCTCCGGAACTATACTCAGCAACTCGCTTGCCAGCACCCTTCGCAGATAAACCCAAGTTCATCTCAATGTCCTTGGCTCGGCCCACCAACACATCAAAATCATCATACTCGGTGGCCAGCACATACATTTTCACATCCGTCACTAAGCCATAACGGAACCTCTCGCACCTTGCCCGCTCATCAGGTACCAGCTCAGGTGCATACTGACTGAGTCGCACAAACTGCACTTCATACTCAGCCACACTCATGCTCCCTTGGGTAAGAGACATGAATTCACGCTTCTTCTCATCAAGATATCTCACACCAAGATATCTCCGCTTGAACACACTCTGGAAGAATGTCCAAGTCACATCAGCTTCAGCCATCCCAGCTATGGTGGTCGTCCACCACGTATACGCATCATCCTGCAGCAAGGACACAACACAACCCAGCTTCTGCACATCCGTGCAGCTCATCTGTCCCAAGATTCGCTTGGTACTCTCTAGCCAAGCTTCAGAACTCTCAGCAGACATACCCCTGAACTCAGTCCCACCAAGACTGCGCAGACGCTCCAAAGGTAGTCTAACTCCGGCATCTCCCTGATGCCCAGCTTCTTGAGCTCCAACTATTGCTGCTCGGAAAGCACCCGCAATAGCTTGTACCAACATAGACATATCAGGCATAGCTTGCCCCTGACCAACCTCTGGTCCAGCAGCTCCAGCACCAGCTGCAGCTTCAGTTCTTCCACCCTCAGCACCACCACCAGGTGGAGGAGGAGGTAACACCGCACTACCCGTGTTTTCCTCATTCTCGTTCTCATTAGGAGCCGTAGCTCGCACATTACCTCGTAACTCTCTACGTGGTGCCATACTTTTACCATGCAATCACAATACAAATAAAACGAAGTCAGGCCCAGCAAGGTAAGCAATCCAAGTATTCAAGCTCAATTTCATTCAAAATCAACACCATTTCATTAGCTTTTATTTGGCAATGGGTACCCACGACATGCTACATCACAGCATACATCTCAATTGCATCCAAATCACAAGCCAATAAACATGCTTTCGATCAACAAGCATACAAGGCATACATACTTCAATCATGCACACATTCATCCCCAATTACTCGAGAACCTAGCTCTGATACCACCAAATGTAACCCCCTTAACCCGGCCTAGACGGTTGACCCGAATTAAGAAAGTCACACAGGGAAAACCAAAGTCAACCCGGAAGTCAACCTTGATTAACGACCCTTTTTTTTCCTTATTAAACTTGTCTAGATGCATATTAATCCTTAGATATGACCATACAACAGCATACTCAAAGATCATAAACATCAGAGATCAAACAAGGACCCAATTGAACAAATTACAACTTTAGGGACCAAATTGTAATTTCTGATATATATGAGAACTTAACCCAAATTAAAGTTACCAACTTGAAATTAATCAGGTTTCATGCTTCTCTGTGAAATTTCAACTCAAAAGGACTTCCCAAACTCATACAATTGCACAAACAAGATTCAGGACCAAAATGCAAACATTTCAAAACATTTAACTGCCAATGTCAGCCCCTAACGGTCACCCGTTCCGAAACGGGAGACAGCCCGTTTCGAAACGCGGGGCCGTTCCGCAACGCGTACCGAAACGAGGGCAGACAGTAGCCTATCCGTTTCGGAACGGTCCCTCCTGTTTCGGATGCCTGGGCTTGTTTAAGGCACCCGTTCCGAAACGGTAGGTGCTGTTCCGAAACACCCTGCACAGATTGCCCCAAAATGCATACTTAAACATGCAATTAAACATCCAATCATGCTCCAAATGCCACCAAACTTTACCAGCATGCTATTCAACATATATGAGACATACTTGCATCAACAATTCATCAAAACATCAACATATATGGAAAGCCCCAAATCTATAGGCATGCTTCCTACACAAGCAACCCATTCAAGCATAAACTTCCAATTCAAGCATATAAAGGCCAATTACAAAAACCAGCATTCTCAACAACCTAAAACATACTTGGGGAGTTCAAAACATCTCCCAAAACATACACATAGGTCCCCCATTGCCAAATTACCAAAAGCTAAATGTACTTAAGAAAACCTTCCATACTTTGAGCTTTACTTCCACTTGAATGCTTGCCTTCCTTGCTGCCCTCAAAGTACTTTAATGTTCTACATTATTGATTTGAGAAAACAAAGAGAGAGCGTAAGCAAAAGCTTAGTGAGAAATGCTCAATAAAACCATTCAATATTGCATTTATAAAACACTTTATAAATCATGCTTCAAATCATCATTTTCACATGCTCAAAAGCATACTTAAACAAGCATCTCATGCTTCATATCATTACATGTCATATTGGCCACAAGTGATACATTTCATTTCTTTAAAAACAAGTTCATCAACTTTCACCCCAAGGACTTTTAAACACCTTGGCCCCAAGGACTTTTAAACACCTTGGCCTATGGACTTTTAAACATCATAGAAAGGACCACACAAGGACTTTTAACCACCTTTGTGTCCGTATCAAGTTTAACATCAAGGACTTTTAAACACCTTGACCCCAAGGACTTTTAAACACCTTGGCCATGGACTTTTAAACACCATGAATTAAATCACCTCAAGGACTTTTAAACACCTTGACCCCAAGGACTTTTAAACACCTTGGAAAGGATCACACAAGGACTTTTAAACACCTTTGTGTCCGTAACAAGAACCATCCAAGGACTTTTAACCACCTTGATGTTCTTAAGTAAACAAGGCTCACTCAAGGACTTTTAACCACCTTAGTGACCTTAACCTTTTCAATACATCACTTGCCAATATACATCATTATCATCAATTTATCCACTGTTTTAAAGCATTAAACCAAGCCATATTCATCATGCATTTAAAAGCATCAAACCACATTTAATCAACATTCAAAAACAAGGAACTCTTACCTTGAGCTTCCTTCAACATATGGCTTACAAAAACAGCATTAACCATGCTAAATCATGCTTTCAAAACAGAATTTAAAACATGCAATAAACCACATTGCACAACAATCAAATCATGGCCACCACTAGAGAGTATTTCCGAAAACTTACACTTGAGCTTAGCAAAGTTGTTTAGACTTAAACTAAGCTCCCAAGACATTGGTTTCAAAGCCGAAAACCCAATTTCACTCACCGATTCCACTTCGCCTCTTGCCGAAGCACCAAAACAAGCCTCCAGATCACCACCACTTGGATCCAAAGATGACTCCCCTGTTTTAACACATTGAAACAGTAGATTAATGCATCATCATGCATTAATTGCTTCAATGAAAGCACCTAAACTCGCTGCTCTCATCCACACTCCATTTTCGGCCACCAAACACAACCAAAAATGCATCCAAACCACTTCTCAACAAAGCCCAGCCATAAACTAACAAAACCTAACATCCTTTAACACCATTTAACACCTAAAAAGAGCTTAACAACATCCTTATACCTCCAGCAACAACAGATCCACAAGATCACTCCAAAAACAACCAAGAATCATAAGCTAAACTTAGGAAATTCAACCTATCCGGGATTGCATTAATCAAAACCCAATTCCTTATCAAATTAACATTCATTAATCATCATTTTAACACCTTAAAACACTGCTTAAACAGATCCAACGAAATTTCATCAAAAACACACCAAATCTTGCATTTTAAGCCAAGATCCATTAAACAATCTTAAAAGCCATTTATAAAACATCAATTAAGGATTGAGAACTTGGGAATTTCAGTAAAGAACTGAGAGTTTAGAGGAGAAGGACGTTCTTACCTCCAAACTTGAGTTTCTCCTCTTTTGGAACCAAAAAGCTTGATGAATCAAGTAGCAAATTGAGAGGTTTTGTTGATGTGATGATTAGAAATCAAAAGAAGATTGAAAAGAGAGAAATGAGTGACAAAATCAGAAGGAAATCTCTGGAGAGAAAGTGTTTGGGTTGAGAGAAAATGAGAGAAAAGAAAAATTGGAAAATATGAGAAATTAGTTACAAAATAGCCAAAATGATTTTCCCTCCACTTTTCTTTAGCTTGAAAATCAGAATTAATCATTAAAATATCTTAGAAAAATCTGGAGAAACTCCCTTTGGGTAAATAGCTCCTTAAAGATTCAAAGTTTCAATCCTTTATAAAACAGTCACGCAACTTTCAAAAATTACATTTTGGTCACTAGCCAAAATGTCACCCTTCCAAACCTCATTTTTCAAAATTGATTTCACAGTCCACTTATATATATTAAAAGATGATTTTAGAACATTTTTCCATATTTTTAATGCAACCCGAACTAGGCTTTCCTAAATTCACCCTTTTAGATTCGAACATCACTTTGACCAGACCGGTCAACGCCCAAAACTTCTAAGCCCAAAACCGGGGCGTTACAATTATGATGTTGCTTGTATATGCATGTTATCATGATTTCAAGCTCTATCAAATGGATGTTAAAAGCGCATTTTTAAATGGCTTTATAAATGAGGAAGTGTATGTGGAACAACCACAGGGTTTTGAAGATTCAAAATTTCCAAATCATGTTTTCAAACTAACTAAAGCACTTTATGGTTTAAAACAAGCTCCTAGAGCTTGGTATGAAAGACTTTCAAACTTTTTGATTGAAAAAGGTTTTGAAAAAGGTACGGTGGACACTACACTTTTCATAAAAAAAGGTATAAAAATGACATCTTAGTAGTACAAATCTATGTGATGATATTATTTTTGGATCTACTAATGAGTGTCATTGCAAAGAGTTTGCTAAGTTAATGCAAGGTGAATTCGAGATGAGCATGATGGGGGAGCTCATATCTTGGTTCTCTAAGAAACAAAATAGTGTAGCTCTATCTACCACCGAAGCCGAGTACATATCCTTAGGGATTTGTTGTGCTCAAGTCCTTTGGATGAAGCAATAACTCTTATATTTTGGTATTAAAGCTGAAACCATACCCCTTAAGTGTGATAACACTAGTGTCATATGCTTAACTAAAAATCCCATCCAACACTCTAGAACCAAACATATAGAGATAAGACATCATTTCATTAGAGATCATGTCTTTAAGGAAAATGTTGTTATAGAGTACGTTGACACCTTAAACCAACTAGCGGACATTTTTACAAAGCCTTTGGATAAGGAGCGTTTTTAGCCCCTTAGGAGAGAGTTAGGTCTAACTAGCCTTTCTTGACCTTTTAGGACCCTTTTTGTGCTTAAATTTGCTTGATTTCTTGAAAATGCCATGCTTATGAGTTTTTACTCCTAATTTCATCCATACTAATAGTTAGGGGGAGTATGTTTTTGTTTATACATGTCTTTCCTGCTCATTCAGGTCATTTATGCATATAGGACTTCATGAAATCCATTTTTCTGCAATATTAGAGCCTCATCTGCACTTCCAGGCCTAGGTGTATCGAAACGGGTCCAACTATTTCGATACGGGTGCCTTAAAAGAGTGATCTATGAGTAGGATGTTTCGAAACGCCTTAAAAGGGGTTCGAAATGATTTTGCCTCTGCCAAGAAGAGTATCAAAACAAGTTTCGATACAAGTCAACACATGGGATTCGATACGGTCAAAGCCGTATTGGAACAGTCAACTAGACTCGAAACGTTAGTCAATGTTTCGGTACCCACGTTTCGGAACGATCGTGCCTGTTCCGAAACGGGTATGCGGACAGCTTTATAAGTGTTATTTAATGACAAAATCACTTTTAAATTAAAACTCTTCAAAAACCCTAAAAACCCTAAACCGATTTTCCCTATAAAAACCATCTAAACTTCATTGTTTTTCATCAAATCTTGAGGGCTTTTACACACAAACTCAAGTATAAGACAGCCTTATCAATCTTGTGCAAGATTTTCCACTCATTCATCCAAAATCCCCATCAAATGTATATTTTCTTTTTTCTTTTCCTTCAATTTTAGTCGATTTTTAGGTTAAAAAATCTTAATTTTGTATAGATTATTTGTTTTGCCTCTTGGGTTTTTCAAAACTTGTAAAAAAAATTCAAAATCTTAAAATTTTGGTTCAAATATATTATTTTTTACTCGTATATTTTTCAGTTTTTCAAAAGTTGTTTTCTCTTAAATATTTTTTTTAAATTTTTTTTAACCTAAATGGGATTTGTCATTGGATTGAATTGAGGATATTCATGCATACACTTCAATTTTAAAATTGCTTGCTTTATGTTTTTAGGATTTTTCAATGGAAAACGCTAACAAGAAACGTAAGACGGGTCAATCGAGTGAAGCTGCTGGTTAAGCCAATATCTGTCCTAATCTCACCGAATTTTTTCTCAAAAAGTCTTCAGACTCCAGAGATGAAGGATCGTTTCTCTTATGTCAAGGATATTTCCGTTCGTCGCGAGCGTGTTGTTGATGTCCCTTTCCTTGATTCTGAGCGTTTTGCTTTCCGCTATCTAGAGCGTTTGCAAGAATGTAACTTCATGGCTTTCTTGAACATACCGGATATTGTCTACAAGCACATGGTTCTCATCTTCTACTCAAATGCCCAGCTCCTTGATAATGAAGATCACTCCGAATTCATCGGCACTGAGTCATATCTCTTGGGGAAGAAGTTTGTTATCAACATCTCTTTTTTAGAGAATTGTCTTGGGCTTAAGAACGAAGGCATTGAGGATGAAACCCACTTTGGTGCTCACACCGGTTCCGTGCTTTCTTTGGATGCTTATGATTGTTTCCTACACTTGATGATTTCATGGTTTATTCGCCCCTCCGGAGGTAAATTCTCTAATATTCGTCAAGTTGATTATTTCTGGTTAGAGTGCTTTCGCCGAGAACGGCCAAATCTTGTCAAGATTATGTTCGCCAAAATGGTCAATAATGTAAAGCTTCGTGAAACCGATGCTCTTAAATCCTTCACTTATGGGATTGTTTTGAGCAATATCTTTGGCATGCTCAATTTTGATTGCTCATATGACTCTCTGGAACCCCGTAAGCAAAAGATTGGTGAGTTTTCTCTCCACAAGCCCGGGTTCCATTACACTCTTGGCCAATGAGAACGAGTTGATAGGCATGCCCCTCAACCTCAAGTTGAGCCACAACCTCAAGCTCCGGGTCCTAACAATGAAGCTCTTATGACTTTCCTTACCGAGCGGTTTAACACGATGGAGTCGGGTCTTGGTGCCATAAATACTCGTTTGCAATCCATGGAGAATCGTCCCACCTCCCTTGAGAATCAACATCAATCAATGGACTTGTCATTCTCTGCCTTTTATGGTTAATGGATGACCTTTCGTCGCTCTCAAGCTAAGAACGATGATGATTCCTCGGATGTTGATGGTGACGATGACGAGGCTTAGGGTCTTTATTGCATCGCATATTAGCTTATCATATTAGGACTAAGTTTGCGCCTCTATTTTATTTATGTTTTATGCACCTATGCTTTGATTATTTTGTTTGGGATTGAGTTTGAAATTTATTGCTTTAAGTTTTATGTTTGGATATTTGAATTATATGAATCTATATGATGTTGCTTATTGCTTTTAACCTTGTTTCTTCTCTTGATGAGCATTGTTTCTTATTCTTTTTTATCTAACAAAAAGGGGGAGAAGTAATATAAGAGCCAAAATTTGATTTAAGTCAGTTTTGAGTTTTAAAACTTGAATTTTAAATCTTTTCAAAAACTTAAAAACCCATCTTAAATTGAGGGGAGTTAGAACGTCTTCAAAAACTCAAAACTCTTAAAAATTCTAACTCGGTTTTGTTATATCAAAAAGGGGGAGATTGTGAAACCGATATATTGATTTTGATATAACTAAAGAATTTAAAGAACTAAATTGAAAAAAGAGAAAAAGAATTTTTAAGTCCTCAAAACCTCTCTATATATTCAAAGAAAAATGTTTAAGTCAAAACCTCAACTTGTCGTATGTTTTCTAAGTGTTTATCAAGCCAAAACAATAATTTTCGAGTCACCATTTCGAAACGGCCTTTGGGCATTCCGGAACAGTTTTGAAACTGTTAACCTCAGTTTCAGAGCGGGTTTCAAAACGGATGAAGAACATCAAAACGGTTTGACCCGTTTCAATACGGTAGTATCAAAACAACCTCAATCGTTTCAAAACAGAATTCAAACTTGTTTTAAAAATATGACCGTTGAAGTTTTCAATTGCATTTATACTTGTCGTTAAGGCGTATCGAAACGCTTTCAAGCCGTTTCGATACAAGCTTTGACAGTGGCAAAGTGTTTCGAAACGAGTTTCGAAACAGGCTCTTAGCGTATCGAAATGATCGTGCCCGTTTCGGTATGGTCTATTTATTACACCCCAACGGCTCTTTCTATTTTGGTCTGTTTCGAAACAGGATCGGGCATTTCAGAACGGGTGGTTGCATATTGCATTTATGGAGGGAAGATAACATCCCAACGGCTAGAATTCAATGAGAAGGTAAAAAAAGGGACCTCTAAAAGCTTCAAAAACAACTATTGATCTCAAAAAGTCTTATCCAAACATCAAAGCCAAGCATTTGTGCAAAAATCCCAATATTTCTTGTAAACCCCAATTGTGAAATTTGTAATTCACATTCTTATCTATTCAATTGGGTTGGGTGTTTGTAAAAGGGCTATATTTTGTATTGAGAGATACTAGTTTTAGCCTTTATCTTCTTTGTATTTTTCAAGTGAGGATTGGGTCAAATTTTGGGTAGAAAATTTGACCGGTATTGTAACGGTTACCTCCTTAGCCTAGAAAAGGGGAGAACAATTAGTGGATTGTTGGAAAATCCTTAGTGAAGCTAAGGTATTGGATGTATGGTTTGATTGGAACTTGAACCACTCTAAATCCTCTTGTCTATCATTTTTATTTTTCCATTCCACCACCAAAGTTCTAAAAATCCAATTCACCCCCCTCTTGGCTTATATTGTTTCATTGATCCACTCAACAATATTAAACATTTGAAGTTGGTTAATTTGTTAGATTTTGTTTAAATATGATAAATTTGAATGAATTTATGTATAGTATAAATGAATGCAAAGGGAGAAAGAGTGGGAAGAAGAAAATGACTAATGAGGTAAGTGTGAAATTTCGAATAGTTGAATGTGTTTGTTTATTTTTCTAGTAATGTGTATATGAGGTAAAATTGTAATATATTCAGAATGATAAAGGTGAGAAAAACATTGGGAAGGAAGTGAGGGAAAATGATTGCTGATGAAAAAATGTCATATATTGGAATGCACTTGCAGTAAAAGGAAACATATATAGAAGCAAAATCAAAAGGCGAAGATATGACTATTGTTAAGAAGGTTATGAAGGTAAGAGTTGCATTACTTTTAGTAATAATTGTTAGTATTTTATAGATGTCTAATGTTGATGTAAATAATTGTATGTTTGTAGGAAACACCCGTAAGGTGTAGCATAAAGAAGTTGTCAGATTTTGTTTTCAAGAAATGAAGAGTAAAAATATGGATGGTGTAGTCGTAGGACTTGAGTTTGGAAGTTTACTTAGATTAAAATCGCGTGAAATTCGTTGCGATCTGTGTCGTAAGTTAGTGGAAAGCTTTGATGTCGAAAGCTCAATGATGAAGTTTAATGGCCACGATATTTGTGTAATGGTGGAGGATGTTGAAGCTGTTTTGGGGTTAAGAAATGAAGGTCTTGATGTTGGACGCGTGACTGAGGAATGTAATGGGAAAGAACAAGGTTTAAAGCATAAAGTCACGTCGAAGGTTTCATATGTTGATTTGGAGGCAAAAATATTAAATGATGAATGTGAGGGAGATGAATTGAAAGCCATGGTGATTCTTTACATTGTTGGTGTCTTTCTTGCTCCAACTTCGGACACGGTGACCTCAACAGAAAGTTTGAAGTTATTGTGCTCTGATGGGTTGAAGGGTAAACTGAATTGGTGTAATTTTTCGTATGAGAGATTAATTTATTGTATATCGAAACATAATTTTGGTGATGGTCAATCATACATGACCGAGTGCATAACAATCTTAGAGGTAATGGTAGTAAATTGATGTATTGTGGTAGTAGTGAAAAATTTAGAATGGAATTAATTTATTAATGTTTTGTGTAATTTGGAATGTAGGTGAGACTATATGATTATTGGAGAGGAGTTCCTAGCAGAGGAACTTGGGCTGCAGACCGTGTTGCTCGCATTCATGCATAGGGGGAGTAGGAGGTGAAAAGACTTGTTTCTCGCATTAGGGCAGTGTGTTCTGCGAAAAAATTAAAGGTAAGTAACCTGTGAAATTTGTGTAGTGTGTGTCGCAACCGCCCTTTTTTAGGGAAATGAGGCTTCGACTTTTTGGCAGTAAAACTTTTAAAAATCAACGGAGTCCCCACCAATCGTTTTTGAAAAAAATGTGTGATTGAATCACTTTTAAAAAATAGGGTTATTTTAATAAAACGTTTTGTTTGAATAAAACAACGGTTTTGGTCTGCAAAAAATCAGAAAACAGGTTCAGGGTCGGATACGCATGAGGAAGGGTTTGCATCCCCACGACGCCCAAAATTGGTACCTAATTGGTTTTAAAATCGTTTTCAAAATTGGAATTTGCAAGTTCACAAAGGTTCGACTTTACTTGTCTGTTTAATGAATATTAGTCTATTTTAACGACCTTATCGCCCGGGAGATGAACTTTAATCACCGCCAACATTTCTGGCGCTAACCCGTCATTCCCGTTTGATAAGACACCACATTAAATTATTTTCAATTTTTCAAACAACATGGAAATTGAGTGCGTTGAGCATTTTATTCATTCTCTAAGTTCGATTATTTAAGAACCCTAAAAACGTCTAAGTCTTTTATTCCTAATTTAAAGAACATTTTATTATTTTTTTGTGAAGAACATTTTTCAGCAAAACATGTCTTTATCTAAGCTTTAGAACCTAGCCTTAAGTTTTAAACATATTTCTAAAACAAGCAAGCAAATTTTATTCTTTTTTGAGTTTTTTCCCTTTTATTATTCCTTTTAAAACAACTTTTATTTTTTTACAGTTTATTTTTAAAAGCCAAGACCCTTTTTACATTTTTTTACCTTTTTCTCATTTTTATATTTTTTTACTTTTTATTTTAAAAAGAATTCTTTTTAAAAAACTTCCTTTTTTTATTTTTAAAGCCTTTCTTTTTAAAAAACCTTTTTAAAATAAATTTTTATTTTAAATAATTTTCTTTTAAGTTTTTTCAAAACTTTATTTTCTCCTAAAACCCTAAACTTTTCCCTTAAAACTTTTTTTTCTTTTTTCTTTTAAAAACAAAACTTTATGACTTATTTACTTTTTTAAAGAAAAAACATCTTATTTATTTTTATTTTTAAAATCACTCAACCCATTTATTATAAAATCTAAATATCAAAAAAAGCTTTTTTATATTTTTAAATCAAAATCAAGCCCCGTTATTATTTCCACCCATGCATTATTGTTTTTTCCAAATTAAATCCATAACTCTAAGTTGTTTTCAATTAAACCACATTTATTCATTTTATTCTTGCATTTTAATTTAAACACCTAAAAAATTTATTTCTACATTTCTAAAGATCAAAACAACTTTAACAATATTTTTTAAGCATGCAAATATTTTTAAAGATCAAACCAAATTTAAAACAGAGAATTAAAACGAAAACGTTACCAGAATTGTGAAACGATTTTTTGACTTCAAGAACAACCTAAAATCCACAAAAAAAAACACAAACACAAACAAAAATTCAACCAAGAACAAGCAATAAAAAATCTAAATAAAAAGTAAAAGAAAAGTTAGAAATTTTACCGAAAACGATGAACGAAGAACTCGAATTTGGTCTTCTTGAAATCCTCTTAATTGCCTCTGAAAAATTGCTCCCAAACTCGAACTTCCACTCAAAATTTCCAGCAACCCTTGAAGATTTTTTAGAGAATTTTTTCAGATTTTTCCAAGCCTAATTGCTTTTTTTTTCAAGTGTGTTTTTTCTTGGAATTGTGTATTGAACAAATGGGTGAAGGGGGTTTTTATAGTTGATTTTGAGCTTCAAATTCAAGCCAAATCGGGATTTAATCCCCAAATTGGTGCCTAAATCCGACACATGGCTTGATCCTCGGAAAAACCCCTCAAGAATATCCCGATTTGGTTCAAATTCGGAATCGAATTTCCCCTTGATTCGAGCCTAGGGTTTGACTTCTTTTACTCTGTTTTTTTTTTGCAGATTTTGGCGAGTACAGGTGGCGGCAGAGAGCGGGGTTGGTGGCATTGGGTCGGCGGCGGCGAGACGGACCAACCGGTACCAACAACGTCGGCAGCCGTGGCCGGTAGATGCCAGTCGACCACCATGGAGCCTCTTCGTGAGGGTTTGCCGGGGAACAAGCCCGCGCGCGTACGACTCACGCGATGGTTCCCGTTTTTCCTTTATTTACTATTTTCTTTTTTTTCTTTCTGTTTTTGGCTTTTTTTTTTCACCACATTTATTATTATTTTTTCACTTCATTTTATTTCCTTTTTCTTCTCCAATATTTATTTTACACCATAATTTTTAAAATTAATTTTCTCTTTTTCCCTTTTTCCCTTTTAAAAATATGCTTCAAAAATGGGCTTTTAAAGATGGGTCTTTGTTATTTTTATTTTTTAAAAAGCGGGCCTTTTATTATCTAAAGGAAAAAGGGATTTTTTTATTTTTTTATTTTTTTATTTTTTTGGATTATTTAAAATTAAGGTGAAAATTTAGTGACAACAGCTGCCCCTCTTTGCTTATCTCTATGCAGCAGAGATAAAGCAAAGACAAAAAACACTAATTTTCACCGATTTACTAGTTGGCTCCATTCTCCAAATGCCCGAACGGATAGGCGTACTCTATTCTCCTAATGCTCGAATAGCTGAGCTGAGTTCCATTCTCCAAATTCCCGAACGGATAGGCTGGTTCTATTCTCCTTATGCTCGAATAGTTGAGCTGGGTTATATTCTCCCAAAATGCCTAATTAGGCAAAGTCTTCTGAAAACTTTCATCCTCCTTATGCTTGGATGAATAAGCAAGCTCCATTCTCCTTATGCCTGAACGGATAAACGAATCTCCTTAAACACTTCATCCTTCTTATGCTTCGATGAATAAGCAAACTCCATTCTCCTTTTGCCTGAATGGATAGGCAACTCTTCTGAAAAATTTCATCCACCTTATGCTTGGATGAATAAGATGTAACCCCCTCGTCCCGGTCCGGACGACTGACCGGTCCAAACGAGTCACACCGGGGAGAGGTTAGGCGAAACCCGTTAAGGCTCCACTTCGGTTACCGACCCAAGAAAAACTTTTCATTTATATTATCTTTTCTAGATGCGATATTATACCCTATGCGAGAAAAAGCAACAACGGAAGAAACATTGAGGTAAACGACCAACAACACAATTAAAACAACCCATTTTATTCCTATACAGCAGGCCGTATCGGAACGCCCATAGGGTGTTTCGATACGCCTTGACTAGGTCAACAGGCCAAAGTCAAGCCGAAGAGACCGTTTCAAAATAGGGGTGGCCCGTATCAAAACGCCCTCAACGGTCAACTTCTCGTGGTCAACGATACGAAGGCCGTGCCGAAACACCAGGACCCGTTTCGATACCTCAATTTATCGTCAAATTCTCAGATTTCCAGTAGCAAAATCGTATCGAAACGGCCCCCTAGCGTACCGAAATGCCTGGCCAAAAACAAAGGGAGAGTATCGAAACGGGACCAACCGTTTCAAAACACCCTCTGTCTGCAGATTGGTTTTAGCTGGTTTATGGCACAAAGTTGTCCCAAAACACAACTAAAACCTCACACAACACACAAGCACTAACTCTAGATACAAGACATCCTATATGAGCATGCTTAACACACATCGAACATAAAGAAGCCATACATTAAAGGAATCAACAACATTCAACACATGCTTCATACATGACATTTAAGATTCATGCTTCACAAGAACATACACTTAGGCATCAAAAAAGGCACAAAGCCAACATACAAGATAAGCAACTTAAACATGGTTTACAATCCAAACATGGCATCAACAAGCCACACCAACAACATCATAAAGGAGTCTAAACATGCTCCTAAACAAACCAACACCAACATACTTCAAAAGCTCAAAGCAACAATACATATCCCATTGCTTGACCATTACATCTTATAACTAAAATGTCCATACTTGAAAGCTAAGATAGCACCCCAAAGCACACTTGGAAGCTCTCTCCTTGCACAAGCAACCCACGAACTACAAATCTGCATTGTCGAACAAAAGAGAGCGTAAGCATAAAGCTTAGTGAGGGTAAGCTCATTAAAACAACCTCGACAATGCAGGGTCCAAGCACAAGCACAACCAAGGTAGAATGCATGATCTTACCTTCAAACCACAAGAGCCAAAATACACATGATGCATGAACATATATTCAATATTATGCCATGCTCCAAAAAGTCATAACCTCAATACATGAGAATACATATATCAATGCATTAACCAACACAATTATCAATCCATATTGGCACCTAACTATGACTCGAATACGCGGATAATCGTTGGAACTCACATCCAACACAACCATTACCTTACGGTGGGATTACACTCATCACCGTTCATGCGGAGGGGATTCCACTCATCCTCACGCTCCGTCGATGGGATTACACTCATCACCGACTAACATATACAAGAAGATTTTCCGGGCGAACCCGTACTCCATCTTGATGACTACCATCACCAAGACCACGTGCGCATTTGACTCACGTGTGCGCACTAACATCCTAATGATCGATCATTGTACCCAAGCATACTATTGCCAATACTAAACACAATTCACAACATCGTTTCATATCAACTTTCGTGCTTAGCACGTACTCTCCATGATCACCGTCATGCACAATCCACATGCATATCACAATGCATCAATACCATGCCTCAACATACATGTATAACATAATATACGTATCCATATTAACCAAAAACAACATGAGGCATAACCAACAATTAGAGTGCAACCAAAGTCTCTAACTAAAGCTTGGGATTAGACTACCAATCTAATCCCAAATCTAGGTGGGTCTACCAAGCCTAACCTAGTCCACATGCTTGAACCAATACTCGAAAACTATTTAAAAACATTTAACCACTCACCGACTATTCCAAGCTCAACCCACAAGCCGATCAAGCTTCCAACGATTCCATATTTGTTCCCGAGGCTTCACCAACACAAATTCTTGCTTCTAATCAACTCAACACAATCAAAACAACCTCAAATCAGTTCACACAACAATGTAGCAAACCTGGAACACTAATCAAGCATAAAACACAAGATTTTCAAGCTAAGAACAACCACAAAACCTCAATCCCGAGCATCCATCATACACAATCCAAAACTCTTGATTTCAACCTTTTTAACACACTTAAATGCTCCCAAAACAACCCCTAACTATCACCTTAACATCAGCTCTCAATTTCCAGCATCAAACACACCCAAAACCAACCTTTAACCCCCTCAAAAACCCCACTTAAAACCAAATCCGAGAATCGTCATAAAACTCTTTAAAATTCATATATGTTGGACCTTATGGGTTATAAACAACTTATCTAACAATAATAAATCAAAAGCTTTGTTAGAAATTCATAAAGCTTCAACCTTTGACAAAATCTTTGAAAAACCCAAAATACATGGTTTAAATGCAAACTAATGGTATCAAAATGAAGAGGAAGATAAGGCCAAGTCAAAAATGTAATTACGTTTTGAAAATCACCAACAAAGAGCAAAGGATGTAATGGAATAGTGATTTTGAAGAGAAGAGCTCTCTAATGTCGTGGGAAATGAAAATGGGAGTGAGGAAGAAGATGACAAAGGCTTATTTTAATAAAAAGGGTTTTAATTTGAAAGTCTACTTAATTACCCTTTTTCCATTAATGAGATGGCAATCTCATTAACTCTGAAATCCATCGGAAAATGAATTTCAAATCAATTTAAGTCCAACATAAAATGTTTGCTTTGAAAATACAAAGCCCAAATAATATTTTATTATTTTAATTATAAAATTGAAACCCGAAACATTATTTTAATATTATTTTCACCCGACCCCCAAACCCGGGTGTTACAACTCTCCCCCACTTAAGGAATTTCGTCCTCGAAATTACCTGACGGAAACAGATACGGAAACTGCTCAAGCATATCAGCTTTCCTCTCCCACGTGGCCTCTTCCACACCTCTATGTCTCTACAACACCTTGACCAACTCTATGGTCTTGCCACGCAACACCTTGCTATCAGAAGCAAGTATCTCAACAGGTTCTTCATTGTAAGACAAATCCGGATTCAACTCTATCTCATCAACGGGCATAACATGAGATGGATCTGATCTATATCTCCTAAGCATCAACACATGAAACACATCACGGATCTTCTCTAACTTAGAAGGCAATCTCAAACGGTAAGCTACAGGCCAAATCTGCTCAACTATCTCATACGGAGCAATAAACCTCAGACTCAACTTGCCTTTCCGGCCAAATCTCATTACCTTCTTCCACGGAGATACTTTCAGAAACACTTTCTCACCCACTAAGAACTCAATCTCTTTTCTCTTCAAATCTGCATAAGACTTCTGATGATCGGAAGCTGCTTTCAAACGGTCGCAAATCAACTTCACTTTATCAGTAGTCCCCTAAAGCAAATCCGACATAGGTAACAATTTCTGACCCGTTTCAGCCCAACAGATCGGAGTCCTACATCGTCTACCATACAATGCCTCATAAGGAGCCATCTGTATACTAGCCTGGTAACTGTTGTTGTAAGCAAACTCGACTAAGTGTAAATGCTTCTCCCAAGAACCCTGAAAGTCAATCACACAACAACGGAGCATATCCTCTAAAATCTGTATCACTCGCTCTGACTGTCCATCTGACTGCGGATGATAAGAAGTACTGAAATGCAAACGGCTACCTAGGGCACTATGCAAACAACTCCAGAACCTCGAAGTGAATCTCGGATCTCTATCTGATACAATAGACTTCGGAACTCCATGAAGTCTCACAATCTCGCGAATGTACAAATTCGCCAACTTGTCTAAAGAATCTGTAGTGTTCACTGCTAGGAAATGAGCACACTTAGTGAATATATCAACTATTACCCAAACAGAATCCTTCTTCGAAGGAGACAACAGTAACCCCGAAACAAAGTCCATAGTGATTCTCTCCCATTTCCATTCCGGAATCTTCAAAGGCTGTAACAAACCTGAAGGAACCTGATGTTCTGCCTTCACCCTCTAACAAACCATGCAACGGCTCACATACTCGGCTATATCCTTCTTCAAACCAACCCAGAAATAATCATTCTTCAAGTCACGGTACATCTTAGTACTACCCGGATGCATAGAAAAAGGACTCGAATGTGCTTCGCTCAAAATCGTACGTCTCAACTCGACATCTTCAGGTACTACAACTCTGTCTCTAAAGCATAACACATTCTCACCACTGAAACTATACTCGGTCGGTTTACCTTCGGCTATGTCCTGAACATGCGGAACTAAAGACACATCTTGCAACTCTTTCTCTCTAATTAACTGAATCAAAGAAGGTTTCACTTGCAACTCGGTAATCAAACCACCATCACCGGATACACTCAATCTAGCAAACATAGCTCTCAACTCAATTGCAACTTTTCTGCTCAAAGCATCGGCTACTACATTTGCCTTACCCGGATGGTACTCTATGGTCAAATCATAGTCTTTCAATAGCTCAAGCCATCTTCTCTGTCTCAAGTTCAACTCTCTCTGAGTCATCAAATACTTCAAGCTCTTATGACCGGTGTAAACTATGCACTCCTCACCATACAAGTAATGACGCCAAAATCTTCAATGCAAACACAACCGCGGCTAACTCAATATCGTGAGTAGGATAGTTCTTCTCACGCGCCTTCAATTGTCTCGAAGCATAGGCAACAACTCTTCTTTCTTGCATTAGGACACACCCTAAACCTATGTAGGAAGCATCACTATAGATCACAAATTCTTTACCTGAAACTGGTTGTACCAACACTGGAGCATTCGTCAAAGATTCTTTCAATTTCTCAAAAGCCTTCTGTCTCGCATCTGACCACTCGAACTTAACTCCTTTTTGCAACAATTTAGTCAAAGGAGCAGCTACTCTAGAGAAACCATCAACGAATCTCCTATAGTAACCGGCTAATCATAGGAAACTCCTAATCTCAGTCACTGACTTAGGTTGTTTCCACTCAGCAATAGCCTCAATCTTCGTCGGATCAACACGGATACCTTAAGCTGACACAACATAGCCAAGAAACACAACTTCTCGAATCCAGAACTCACATTTGCTCAACTTCGCATACAACTGGTTACTAATCAATCTCTGTAAAACAAGTCTCAAGTGCTCATCATGCTCTTCTTCTGATCTCGAGTATACAAGGATATCATCTATGAAAACAACTACAAAATGGTCTAGATAGTCTCTGAAAACTCCGTTCATCATATCCATGAAATGCTGCAGGTGCATTCATGAGCCCAAACGGCATCACAAGGAACTCATAGTGACCATATATAGTCCTAAAAGCTGGTTTCGGAACATCACACTCTTTTACCTTCAACTGATAGTACCCTGATCTCAAATCTATCTTCGAGAACACTGAAGCACCCCTCAACTGATCAAACAGATCATCTATACGAGGCAACGAATACTTGTTCTTTACTGACAACTGATTCAACTGCCTGTAGTCAATACATATTCGCATGCTGCCATCTTTCTTCTTTGCAAACAACATAGGAGCACCCTAAGGCGAACTACTATGCCTAATGAAACCACGGTCTAATAACTCCTGAAGCTGAATTTTCAATTCTTTCAACTCTTTCGGAGCCATACGATACGGAGCTATAAAAACTGGAGTAGACCCTGAAACAGTCTCAATCACAAACTCTACATCTCTGTCAGGAGGCAAACCTGGTAACTCTTCTGGAAACACATCTGGAAAATCACAAACTGTTCTGATGTCTTTCGGTCTGACCTCACTCATATTCGGATTCATCACATATGCTAAGTAATCCCCACAACCGGAATCCATCAACCTATGAGCCTCTAAAGCTGACACAACATTCGACAAGAACTTAATGTTCTCGCCTACTACTACTACCTCGTAGTCATAAGAAAGTTTCAAAGCAATTCTCTTCGTCTCAAAATCTACACTAGCTCTATGCTCAACCAATCAGTCCATTCCAAAGATAATTTCAAACCCATAGAACGAAAGCTCCATCATATCAACAAAAAACACATGACCTTGAATCTTCAGTGGACATCTCCTATACATCCGTCTAACTACAACTGTCTCACCAAAGGAACTAGTCACGTGCATACCTACATCTAAGATCTCAACAGGTATGTCTAACTTCTTTGCATGCTCACTCAAAATGTAAGAATGCGTAGAACCCGAATCAACTAAGGAAAGCAAAGACATAGACTGTAACTCAAAATTACCTGCTATCACACCTGTGTCGTTCCCGGCCTCTCTCTGAGCGTAGACTCTAGCTGGTCCACCGGCCTCTGGCTGTACGGTTACAACATGAGCAAGGTTCCTCTGAGCCTCTATCCAAGGTGCATCAGCCCTAGGCTGGAAGTAGCCACGACCGCGCCCACGGCCTCTCTAGTAATCAATGGCCCTCGCAAGAGCCTGAGCAAGATTCAGTGCTTGTGCCGCCTGATGCGGGCACTCCCTCTTAAAGTGATCCCTCGAACCACAGTTCCAACAAGCATGGAAGTTACCCCAACACTCTCCAGAATGCTGTCTCCCAAAATGTGTGCACTCGGGAAAACGCCCTCCAGCTCTATGGCCCTGGTGGCCTCTACCATGATGGCCACCGCCACGCCTATGGTCAAACTGTTGTCCGCCACCCCGAGGCCTCTTTGCATCACCACAGACAAAGTTGTTATGTCTCTTTCCAGAACTAGACCCTCCTGAACGCTTGGTCAGCCCCAAGCTATGTTCGATGTCCTTGGCCCTAGCAACCAAGACATCAAAATCTGAAGCTAAGGTATACCTCTTAACTTCCTCATGAAGCCCATATCTGAATCGGTTACAACGGTCCCTCTCAGTAGGAACCAACTCTAGAGCATACTAACTCAAACGAACAAAACGGATCTCGTAGTCAGTCACTGAAGCATCTCCCTAAACAAGAGCCATAAACTCTCGTTTCTTCTCATCAAGATATCTCGGCCCCAAGTACCTCTTCCGGAAAGCGGACTCAAAGAAATCCCATCCATTCTCAGCCTCAGGAACCCCAGTAGTAATGGTGACCCACCGGGTGTAGGCATCACCCTGAAGCAACGAAATCACACAGCCCAACTTGCGAGCTCCCACACAACCCATCTGAGCTAAGATGCGGACTGTCTTCTCCAACCACAACTCGGATCTCTCAGGTGTAGACCCTCTGAACTCTTCTGCTCCTAGGCTACGGAGCCTCTCTAACGGTAAACTAGTATCATCACCTCTTGGCTGAGCTGCAGCATGAGCTCTAGCAACTGTGGCCTGAAATGCTCCTGCTATAGCTTGTACAAGCGGAGCCATATCTATTCCCGCAGGACCTTGGCCACCCTGACCAACATGAGGTCCTGCTCCCTCAACTCTATCCTCACCTCCCGCTTCAGGCTGAGGAGGTGGTGGTGGAGGAGCTCCAACTCCAACAGCAGGCTCTTCCACATGAGCCCCCACTCCAACCACCAACTCACCAGCAGGAGCCGCAACATGTGCTTCCTGACGAACCACCCTCAGTCTACCTCTAGGCCTCGACATCGCTCTCACAAACAACAACTACAACAACAACAAAGCAAAAAAAGATAGGGTTAGTAGGGAAAGGGTTCCAAGTGGCTAAAGTATGTTCCCTCACTTAAAAATCCTTTTTCCGATGTAATAGTAGCAATGAGACTCTACTCAACATGCTTTAAACAACATACATGATCAAACAAGCATAAAAGAAGGCATACTTGGTAAACAAGCAAACATACTTACATGGCAAGCAAACACCATGCAATTGCAATACAAGAACTTAACTCACCTCACTTACCTGCCCAAGGTCTCGGAAACCTTAGGCTCTGATACCAACAAGTGTAACCCCCTCGTCCCGGTCCGGATGACTGACCGGTCCGAACGTGTCACACTGAGGATAACCGACGCGAAACCTGTTAAAGTTCCACTTCGGTTACCGACCCAAGAAAAACTTTTCATTTATATTATCTTTTCTAGATGTGATATTATACCCTATGTGAGAAAAAAACAACAGCGGAAGAAACATTGAGGTAAACGACCAATAGCACAATTAAAACAACCCATTTTAATCCTATACAACAGGCCGTATCGGAACGCCCATAGGGTGTTTCGATACGCCTTGACTAGGTCAACAGGCCAAAGTCAAGCCGAAGAGACCGTTTCAAAACAGGGGTGGCCCGTATCGAAACGCCCTCAACGGTCAACTTCTCGTGGTCAACGATACGAAGGCCGTTCCGAAACACCAGGACCCGTTTCGGTACCTCAATTTATCGTCAAATTCTTAGATTTCCAGTAGCAAAATCGTATCGAAAAGGCCCCCTAGCGTACCGAAATGCCTGGCCAAAAACAAAGGGACAGTATCGAAACGGGACCAACCGTTTCAAAACATCCTCTGTCTGCATATTGGTTTTAGCTGGTTTATGGCACAAAGTTGTCCCAACACACAACTAAAACCTCACACAACACACAAGCACTAACTCTAGATACAAGACATCCTATACGAGCATGCTTAACACACATCGAACATAAAGAAGCCATACATTAAAGGAATCAACAACATTCAACACATGCTTCATACATGACATTTAAGATTCATGCTTCACAAGAACATACACTTAAGCATCAAAAAAGGCACAAAGCCAACATACAAGATAAGCAACTTAAACATGGTTTACAATCCAAACATGGCATCAACAAGCCACACCAACAACATCATAAAGGAGTCTAAACATGCTCCTAAACAAACCAACACCAACATACTTCAAAAGCTCAAAGCAACAATACATATCCCATTGCTTGACCATTACATCTTATAACTAAAATGTCCATACTTGAAAGCTAAGATAGCACCACAAAGCAGACTTGGAGGCCCTCTCCTTGCACAAGCAACCCATGAACTACGGATATGCATTGTCGAACAAAAGAGAGCGTAAGCATAAAGCTTAGTGAGGGTAAGCTCATTAAAACAACCTCGATAATGCAGGGTCCAAGCACAAGCACAACCAAGGTAAAATGAATGATCTTACCTTCAAACCACAAGATCCAAAATACACATGATGCATGAACATATATTCAATATTATGCCATGCTCCAAAAAGTCATAAGCTCAATACATGAGAATACATATATCAATGTATTAACCAACACAATTATCAACCCATATTGGCACCTAGCTATGACTCGAATACGTAGATAACCGTTGGAACTCACATCCAACACAATCATTACCTTACGGTGGGATTACACTCATCACCATTCACACGAAAGGGATTCCACTCATCCTCACGCCCTGTCGATGGGATTACACTCATCACCGACTAACATATACAAGAAGATTTTTCGGGTGAACCCGTACTCCATCTTGATGACTACCATCACCAAGACCACGCGCGCCTCTGACTCACGTGTGCACACTAACTTCCTAATGATCGATCATTGTACCCAAGCATACTAGTGCCAATACTAAACACAATTCACAACATCGTTTCATATCAACTTCCGTTCTTAGCACGTACTCACCATGATCACCATCATGCGCAATCCACATGCATATCACAATGCATCAATACCATGCCTCAACATACATGTATAACACAATATACATATCCACATTAACCACAAACAACATGAGGCATAACCAACAATTAGAGTGCAACCAAAGTCTCTAACTAAAGCTTGGGATTAGACTACCAATCTAATCCCAACTCTAGGTGGGTCTACCAAGCCCAACCTAGTCCACATGCTTGAACCAATACTCGAAAACCAATTAAAAACATTTAACCACTCACCGACTATTCCAAGCTCAACCCACAAGCCGATCAAGCTTCCAACGATTCTGGAGTTGTTCCTGAGGCTTCACCAACACAAATTCTTGCTTCTAATCAACTTAACACAATCAAAACAACCTCAAATCAGTTCACACAACAATGCAGCAAACTCGGAACACTAATCAAGAATAAAACACAAGATTTTCAAGCTAAGAACAACCCCAAAACCTCAATCCCGAGCAGCCATCATACACAGTCCAAAACTCTCGATTTCAACCTTTTTAAAACACTTAAATGCTCCCAAAACAACCCTTAACTATCACCCTAACATCAGCCCTCAATTTCCAACATCAAACACACCCAAAACCAACCTTTAAACCCTCTCAAAAACCCCACTTAAACCCAAATCCGAGAATCATCATAAAACTCTTTAAAATTCATATATGTTGGACCTTATGGGTTATAAACAACTTATCTGACAATAATAAATCAAAAGCTTTGTTAGAAATTCATAAAGCTTCAACCTTTAACAAAATCTTTGAAAAACCCAAAATACAAAATACATAGTTTAAATTCAAACTAATGGTATCAAAATGAAGAGGAAGATAAGGACAAGTCAAAAATGTAATTACCTTTTGAAAATCACCAACAAGGAGCAAATGATGTAATGGAATAGTGATTTTGAAGAGAAGAGCTCTCTAATGTCGTGGGAAATGGAAATGGGAGTGAGGAAGAAGATGACAAAGGCTTATTTTAATAAAAAGGGTTTTAATTTGAAAGTCTACTTAATTACCCTTTTGCCATTAATGAGATGGCAATCTCATTAACTCTAAAATCCCTGGGAAAATGAGTTTCAAATCAATTTAAGTCCAACATAAAATGTTTGCTTTGAAAATACGAAGCCCAAATAATATTTTATTATTTTAATTATAAAACCGAAACCCGAAACATTATTTTAATATTATTTTCACCCGGTCCCCAAACCCGGGTGTTACATAAGAAAACTCTCATTCGAACAAGTCTTCCATGTACCTAAAAAAAACAAAATGCAACATGTAATACAATTATGATGTGCATGCCCCTAGGGATGTCTAGAATATGAATGCATGAAAAGTTTTTCCTTTTAAAACTCCTTTTGCTTAGACTGTTTTCTTAATTTTAATGAAATTCTAGTTATCGAGGCCAACCCGATTAACATGAACTCTCTCCCAAACTTGCATAGGTAAGACGGTTTGCTTCACTTTTCTTTTGACTCTTCTTGACTTTTCGACTTCGAATTCATCATTCACTGGGATAAGGCCCTCTCCTTTGTCTTGGAATTCACCCGTGAGTTATGAACAACTCTAGCTTTTGCCTCATCTTTTGATCTTTTGCTGACTGGTTCTATCTTTACACCCTACTCTCACTTTATGGGAAGCATTTAATCCTCATCTATCTTCCTAGTCAACATTTTCGTATTCAAGGATGAACCTCCTAAGTCACGTTTCGACATTGTAAGGCTGCTCTTATCATCATGTAATGAAGGCTGGTGTTTAGGAAACGCTATTTAAGCGCCCAAACATTCATATGACTTTTCTTCCTTTTAATGAATTTTACAACAAGGCTTTACCTCTACTTCAAACATTTTAACACCACATGCCCCAAATAATAATTATGGAACACTTCGTAGTCCCTGAACTTTTCAAAACATTCTAAAAGTAATGCTCAAAAATCTTTTGCATATATAAATGATTGTCAAATCCATTGATCCTTATTACAAAGCAAGATACTTGTAACGCCCTGATTTTGGGCCTAGAAGTTTTAGAGTTTGAATCGGACCGGTCGAGAACAGTTCGAATCTTTAAGGGAGATTTAGGGAAACACCTAGTTCGGGATGCTTTAAAATTATGGAAAATATCTAAAAATCCTCATTTATTGTATGAATGATTATGGTGAAAACAATTTTACAAAATAATGTTCAGAAATACTACATTTTGGTGTAGTGACCAAATTGCAGTTTGTTGCAAAAGTTGACTAGTGATTGTTTTGTAAAGGATTGAAACTTTGAATCTTTAAGGAGCTAATTTTACCAAAATGTTTTTAATCAGATTTCTCTTTATTTTGTGTGTTTTAATAATGATTTAATAAAGGGAATTAATAGATAAAAATCTAATTTGACTTTCATAACTTCTTTACGATATTTTTCTCTCAACTTCCACTCAGCCAAACACATTTCCTCCATCAATTAGCCTCTAATTTTCATTCCTTTTGATGAGATTTCAATCTTCTTTTGATTCCTAATATTTTCCTCATCAAATCCTCTTGTTTTCACTTTGGATTTTCAAGGAAACTTGCCCAAATTAAGGAGAAATCATCCATTAGAGGTAAGCTTCGTCCTTCTCCTCTAATGATCAGTTCTTTACTGAAATTCCCAAGTTATCAATCCTTTGTTAATGATTTTTGAGTTGCTTTAATGTTAGAAACATGAAATTGTTTCAAAACTCAAGGTTCTTGGTGAGATCTTGATGATTTTCGTAACTATTGGTTAGGCTCTGTTTTGAGGTTGATTTCTAATGTATTTTGGATGGTAATTGATGTTATAAATGAGGTTTTATCAAACAAATCCCGAATAGGTTTGGATTCCTAAGTTTTGCATGCTAGATTGGTGGTTTTTGGGGTGGTTTTGGTGTTATGTTGTGGCTGGAGGTATAAGGACGAGTTTAGGGTGATTTGTAGTGTTGATTGAGGTTTAGAAATGGTTAGAAGTGATAGATCTTGGCTGGGCTTTGTTTTGGAAGAGTTTGGAGATGATTTCGGTTGTTTTTGGTGGCTGAAATGATGTTTTTGGGTAGAGCAGCGAGGTTGTTTAGTTGGCTGGTGATTTCAATGCATGATGATGCATTAATCCTCTACTCTTATGTGTATTAAGCAGGGGAGACATCTTCGGACGCCTTCGGTGTTGATCCGGAAGTACCGAGAGCTTAGATAGCGTTTCGACGAGCAAACGAAACGTAATCGGTGAGTGCGAATGGTTTTAGAAGTCCTTGTGGGACAAAGAAACAAGGTTTGGGGATTTAGGATTAGTTTGAAACACCATTCTAAGTCCGGAAGTAAGTATGGCTAGCTTTGCTCTCAAATATGTGGTTGATGCCCCTAAATGCTTTTACATGCTCTTGTTTTGAGATAGACAAATTCCTACTGTTTTATGCATGATATGTGGCACGAGATGATGCTTTGTAAAGATTTCATGAGATAACATGTTGTATTAAAGAGTCTTGAGGATTTGATTTAATGCAAAATATGAGTTGTGGTTTTGAAATGTGATGTTGAAGATTTGAGAAATGTTGCATTAAATCAGTAGGTGGGATGATGTTTTGACATAATATATTGGCATAGAAGATGAGTTTATTACCGGATATAATTGATCGATCAATAGGATGAGAGTGCACTATAAACTAAAATTCGTGCGTGCTCTTTGGAGTCGGGCAATTGGGGTAGTGCCATCCCGATCCAAAGTGAGAATCCGATGATGAGAGATATCATCGGGGTAGGACTTGGTGAAATACCCAAGCTTTGTGGCGATGAGAGATACCGCCATGAGAGTCCGGTGATGAGAGATTCCACCGGGGTAGGACTTGACTTTGGTCAAGCTAATCCGCCTATCCGAGTAAAGATGAAATGTGAAATGCCAATATAATATATGAAAATGTATTTGATTCACATGTACCAAATGTTGAGATGATTTATGCTATGAGAAATGCATATGAGATTTGAATACGAAATGCTTTAGTTTTCACAAGCATGGCTTTGCCATGAGATTTGCATTGGTTTAAATGCATGAGATAGAATAAGGGTACATGTGTTTTCAAATGGAGATTTGCTTTGAAAAGGTTTTCAAGCATGAGATAGAATGAGCATGTTGTAGAAAACGACTTTTGAGATTGTGTTTTGAATAATGCATTGTTGTGTTGGTTTTCTTTAGAGCATGCCTCACTAAGCAAACATGCTTACACTCTCTTTTACCAACAATGCAGATAATTGAAGTGATTTTGGGCAGCAAGAAGGTTAAGAACATCCAAGGAAGTATAAATCTCATGTAGTGATTTTGGGAGATGTATTTTGAACTCCCTATGTTTGTGGCAAGTTTGTGTTAGCTTTTGAAGTTTGTAAATGATCTTATATGGTTTGTTTGAGGTTGAAGTCTATATTTGGTTTTGTGACTAGGAAGCATGCCTTTAGATTCAATGGTCATTTGTTTGATGCCATGCCTTAGCTAAAGCTTCTTAAATATGTTCTTTGATGTGAAATCATGTTGCTGACATGTTATGGTATGTTTTGGGATATGTTTAAGTGTGGTAAGAGGTGAAAAACCAGAAAATTATGCTGTTGCAGGGCAAGGTGTATCGAAACACCCTTATTTGTTTCGAAATAGGGGCCCGAGATGGCCATAGTGTTTCGGAACGGATGAAGGTGTTTCAGAACACTTTGGCTACTTGAGAGGCCTGTTTCGATACTGGTCTCGGAACGCACCCAAGTACCGAAATGGTCAACACTGTTTCGATACGGGTGTTTCGATACGAAGATCAGTGTATCAAAATGGCTGATCGTTAGACTGCAAATTTGAATTGTTCAAGTTCTCATGTTTTACATTTTAGTCCTGGATGTTGTGCATACAATTGTTTGAGCTTGGAAAGTCCTTTTAAGCTGAAATTTAACAGAGAGGCATGTAATATGACTAATTACATAATGGTAATCTTAAAATATGCAAAGTTCTTATATTTTCCGAAATTTACATTTTGGTCCCTAAAAGTGTAAATCATACAATTAAGTCGTTAAATGATTTTTGATCGCTGTGCTTTTCTCTCCTATGATTCTTGAGTAATCACATAGTCTTAATATGCATCTAGAAAAGATAAAAAGAAAAAAAGGGTTGTTAATCAAGGTTGACTTTGGTTTTCCCCGTGTAATCTTCGTAGTTCGAGTCAAGCTTCTAGGTCGGGCTAAGGGGGTTACATTTGTTGGTATCAGAGCCAGGTTAGCGAATGTTGGGGCTTGGTAAGTGGTTAATGTATGTGATTATGAATGATTGGCACTTGTTGATGAAAGTATGATGTATGAATGATGATGTTTGGTTCTAATGAGATGAGTTTGTGATGCTATACTATGTGTGGGGTATAGTTGGGGATCCCATTGCCATATCATTACTATTGAGAAGAATTGTTTTCAAAAAAAAGAGCTTGAGTACTTGGATTACTTACCTTATTATGCCTAATTGGATTTATTATATTTTGTCAGTTGTATTGTTTTATTATGGGGTCACGTAGAGAGCTTAGAATTAATACTCGTTCTACGGCTGAGAACGAGAATGTGGAGAATGCTGAGGATCTACCTCCTCCTCCCATGGTGGACCACCTGGTGGTGGTGGAGCTAGGGTTGGTGCCACTGGAGTTGGTGCTGGGGTTGCTGGACCCGAGGGAGTTCAGGGCAAGCTACTCCTGACATGTCTGTGTTGATACAAGCTATTGCTGGAGCTTTCCAGGCAGCAGTAGCTGGGCTCATGGAGCTGCACCACATGATGGTGCCAAGTTAAGGTTGCCGTTAGAGCGACTTCGCAGTCTGGGAGGGACTAAGTTTAGAGGGTTGACCCCGGAAGGTTCCGAGTCTTGGTTGGAGAGTACCAAGAGGATACTTGGACAGTTGAACTACAACAATGTTCAGAAGTTGGGATGCATTGTGTCCTTGTTGCATGGTGATGCATATATGTGGTGGACAACCACAATATCGGGGATGGATGATGATGATGTGACTTGGACATTCTTTTTGAGCGAGTTCAAGCGAAAGTATTTGGGAGTTCGCTACCTCGATGAGAAAAAGAGGGAATTCATGTCCCTTGTGCAAGGGAGTATGACGGTGGCAGAATATGAGGTGCGGTTTGTACGCCTTAGCCAATATGCACCTAAGCTGATTCCTAGCAAGCGAGAACGATGTGAACGATTCCGTTACGGCCTAGTGGCGGATGTGAAGACCTATATGCTCGCATCCGATTTATACTGATTTTGATGTCTTGGTCACCTGAGCCAAGGACATTGAGCTGAATCTTGGTTTGGCGAGTCGAGCAGGAGGATCTAGCTCGGGGAAGTGAGCTACAGAGTGTGATCTTGGTAGGGATCGCTATAAGAGGCATAGGGATAGAAGGCCACATGGTGATATTAGACGTGGGGGTGGTAACCCTGGGAGAGGTCAGCAAGGACCAAATGCTTTCTTGAGGACTCCTGAGTGTAACCGGTGTGGTAGGAGGCATACTGGTGAGTGTTGGGGCAATCTTGGTACATGCTGGAACTGTGGTAATCGAGGGCACATGAAGAAATATTGTCCTCAGCCACTGAGAGAAGGTTATGCTCCGATGAGAGCAGTTGAGCCACAGAGAGGTCGTGGGCGCGGCCGCGGTAACTTTTAGCGCAAAGACGAAGGTGGAAGGAATGTGGCACATGTGGTGGCTGTTCAACCTGAGGCTGGTGGCCAGGCTCGAGTGTATGCCCATCGAGAGGGAAGGAATGACACAGACGTGATCGCAGGTACCTTTAATTTGCAATCCTTGTCATTACTTTCTTTGATTGATTCTGGATCTACACACTCGTACATATTGCGTGAACATGCTCAAATGCTTGGTTTGCCTGTTGAGTCTTTGGATGTGGGTATGCATGTGACTAGTTCCTTTGGTGAGACGGTTGTAACAAGAAGATTGTATAGGAGGTGCCCCTTAATGGTGCAAGATCATGTGTTTCTTGTCGATCTTATGGAATTGCCATTCTATGGATTTGACATAATTCTTGGCATGGATTGGCTTGTTGAGCATAGAGTCGTTGTGGATTTTGAAAGCAAGCAGGTTTCTCTGAAACTTGCGGATGATTATGAGGTTGTTGTGGTGGGAGAAAATGTGAAGTTTCTATCTAATGTGGTGTCGACGCTTGAAGCAAGCCAGATGTTGCGTCAAGGATGTGAGGCTTATCTAGCCTTTGTTATGAATCTTAGTACAAATGAGGTTCGTGTTTAGGATATAAGGACCGTGTGTGAGTTTCCTGGAGTGTTTCCGGAGGAATTACCTGGTTTGCCGCCTAGTCGGGAGGTTGAATTTGGAATCAAGTTGTATGAGAACACAACTCCGGTGTCCATTGCTCCCTATCGCATGGCACCCAAGAAGTTGAAAGATTTGAAGACGCAACTTCAAGAGTTGCTTTACCGAGGCTTTATTCGGCCTAGTGTGTCACCTTGGGGTGCACCAGTCTTGTTTGTTAAAAAGAAAGATGGCACGATGAGGATGTGCATTGATTATCGTCAGCTGAATAAGTTGACCATCAAGAACAAGTATCCTTTGCCGAGGATTGATGATCTTTTTGATCAGTTTCGAGGGGCAACTATGTTTTCAAAGATCGATTTGAGGTCATGGTATTATTATTTAAAGGTGAAGGATGCAGATGTGCCAAAAACAGCCTTTCGAGCGAGATATGGGCATTATGAATTTCTGTTGATGCCATTTGGATTGACGAATGCTCCTGCTGCTTTCATGGACATGATGAACATGGTGTTTCATGAATTCTTAGATAAGTTCGTTGCGGTGTTCATCGATGATATCCTTGTGTACTCTCGTACTAAGAATGAGCATGAGGGTCATTTGAGGATCATTTTGCAAGCGTTGTTAGAGAATCAGCTTTATGCTAAGCTGAGCAAATGTGAGTTCTGGCTAAAGGAAGTTGTTTTTCTTGGCCATGTGGTTTCGGCTGAAGGGATTCGAGTTGATCCTCAGAAGATTGAGGCGGTAATGAATTGGAAGCCTCTTAGGTCTGTTCATGATGTTCGTAGTTTCCTTGGGTTGGCAGGTTACTACCGGAGGTTCGTGGATGGATTTTCTAAGATTGCTGCCCCTTTGACGAAGTTGTTGCAAAAGGATGTTAAGTATGAATGGACGGAAGTGAGACAACAAGCTCTTGAGAAGCTGAAGGCAGCTTTGACGCAAGCTCCTATCTTGGTTTAACCTGAATCAGGGAAAGAGTTTGTGGTGTATGGTGACGCATCCTATGTTGGTTTGGGGTGTGTGTTAATGCAAGAGGGTAGGGTAGTGGCTTATGCATCGCGACAGTTGAAAGTGCATGAGCGCAATTTTCCTACGCATGACATTGTGTTGGCTGCAGTGGTTTTTGCCCTAAAGATCTGGAGACATTATCTCTATGGTGAGAAGTGTACTGTGTACACGGATCATAAGATTTTGAAGTATCTGATGTCTCAGAAAGAGTTGAATCTTAGGCAACGGCGTTGGGTGGAGCTGCTTAAGGATTACGATCTAACGATCGAGTATCATCCGGGGAAGGCCAATGTGGTGGTCGATGCTTTGAGCAGGAAAGTGGTAGTGGAATTGAGAGCGATGTTTGCTAGCTTGAGCATATCACGAGATGGTGGTCTTGCTACTTAATTGCAAGTGAAACCATCTCTAGTTCAGTTGATAAAGGACAAACAACTGTTGGATGATTCTTTGGTGCCATATGTTCAGGATATTGTAGAAGATAGGCCATCGAATTTCTGTTTCAATGATGATGGTGTTTTATGTTTTAGGAGTCGGATAGTGGTGCCGAATGATGTTGAATTGAGGCGCACTATTATGACTGAAGCTCATAGTAGTCCTTTTGCTATGCACCCTGGTAGTACAAAGATGTACTGTGATCTGAAGGATGAGTACTATTGGGCGGGATTGAAGAAAGATGTCGCTGAGTATGTTAGTAAATGCATGGTTTGTCAGTGGGTTAAGGCTGAACATCAATTTCCTTCAGGGTTGTTGCAGCCATTAAGGATTCTTGAATGGAAGTGGGAGAGGATCACCATTGACTTTGTGTCTGGTTTGCCTTTATCGCCATCAAAGAAGAATTTTGTCTGGGTGATTGTGGATCACCTCACGAAGTGTGCACATTTCCTACCTGTGCATACTACGTACACCTTGGATAAGCTTGCGGAGTTGTACATTGCTGAGATTGTACGGTTGCATGGAGTGCCAAAATTAATAGTTTCAGATAGAGATCTGAGGTTTACCGCAAGGTTTTGGGAATGTTTGCATCAAGCATTGGGTACGCGGCTGAATTTCAGTACTTCTTATCATCTGCAGACGAATGGACAGTCGAAGCGTGTTATCTAGGTGCTCAAGGATATGTTGAGGTACTGTGTTATTGAATTTCAAGGCTCTTGGGAGAAGCACTTGCCTTTGGTGGAGTTTGCTTATAATAACAGTTACCAGACAAGTATTCAAATGGCACCTTATGAAGCTTTGTACGTGAGGAAGTGCAGAACTCCTCTTTGTTGGGATGAAACGGGACAAAATTTGGTCTCGATGCCGGCTTTGTTAAAAGGAACCACCGAGAAGGTGAAGATCATTTGTGAGCGGTTGAAGGTAGCATCAGATCGACAAAAGTCTTACACGGATTTGAATCGTAAGGAGATAGAATTTGTTGTGTACGAGCGTGTGTTTTTGAATGTTTCACCTTGGAAGAAGGTGATGAGATTTGGCTGGAAGGGCAAGTTGAGCCCAAGGTTCATTGGACCATACGAGGTGATAGAATGTGTGGGTCTTGTTGCCTACAAGCTGAGACTACCTCAAGAGTTAGAAAAGATACATAATGTGTTTCATGTATCCATGCTTCGGAGATATAGATCGGATCTGTCGCATGTTATGCCTGTGGAAGAGGTTGAGTTGAATCCGGACTTGACATATGATGAGGAACCTATTGAGATTTTGGGTTCGGATAGTAAGGTTCTCCGAGGTAAGACCATCGAGCTGGTTAAAGTCTTGTGGAGACATCGTGGTGTTGAGGAAGCCACGTGGGAAAGGAAGGAAGACATGAAGAAGCAATTTCCTTACCTTTTTCCTCCAGGTAAATTTCGAGGACGAAATTTCTTAAGAGGGGAGAGTTGTAACGCCCTGATTTTGGGCATAGAAGTTTTAGAGTTTGAATCGGACCGGTCGAGAACGGTTCAAATCTTTAAGGGAGATTTAGGGAAACACCTAGTTTGGGATGCTATAAAATTATGGAAAAATATCTAAAATCCTCATTTATTATATGAATGATTATGGTGAAAATGTTTTACAAAATAAGGTTCGGAAATACTACATTTCGGTGTAGTGACCAAATCGCAGTTTTTGCAAAAGTTGACCAGTGACTGTTTTGTAAAGGATTGAAACTTTGAATCTTTAAGGAGCTAATTTTACCAAATTTTTTTTAATCAGATTTCTCTTTATTTTGGGTGTTTTAATAATGATTTAATAAAGGGAATTAAAAGATAAAAATCTAATTTGACTTTCATAACTACTTTACGATCTTTTTCTCTCAACTTCCACTCAGCCAAACACATTTCCTCCATCAATTAGCCTCTGATTTTAATTCCTTTTGATGAGATTTCAATCTCCTTTTGATTTCTAATCTTTTCCTCATCAAATCCTCTTGTTTTCACTTTGGATTTTCAAGGAAACTTGCCCAAATTAAGGAGAAATCAGCCATTAGAGGTAAGCTTCGTCCTTCTCCTCTAATGATCAGTTCTTTACTGAAATTCCCAAGTTATCGATCCTTTGTTAATGATTTTTGTGTTGCTATAATGTTAGAAACATGAAATTATGTCAAAACTCAAGGTTCTTGGTGAGATCTTGATGATTTTTGTAACTATTGGTTAGGCTCTATTTTGAGGTTGATTTCTAATGTATTTTGGATGGTAATTGATGTTATAAATGAGGTTTTATCAAACAAATCCCGAATAGGTTTGGATTCCTAAGTTTTGCATGCTAGATTAGTGGTTTTTGGGGTGGTTTTGGTGTTCTGTTGTGGTTGGAGGTATAAGGACGAGTTTAGGGTGATTTTTGGTGTTGATTGAGGTTTAGAAATGATTAGAAGTGATAGATCTTGGCTGGGCTTTGTTTTGGAAGAGTTTGGAGATGATTTTAGTTGTTTTTGGTGGCCGAAATGATGTTTTTGGGTAGAGCAACGAGTTTGTTTAGTTGGCTGGTGATTTCAATGCATGATGATGCATTAATCCTCTACTCTTATGTGTATTAAGCAGGGGAGACATCTTCGGACACCTTTGGTGTTGATCCAGAAGTGCCGGGAGCTTAGATAGCGTTTCGGCGAGCAAGCAAAACGTAATCGGTGAGTGTTAATGGTTTTAGAAGTCCTTGAGGGATAAGGAAACAAGGTTTGGGGATTTAGGATTGGTTTGAAACACCATCCTAAGTCTGGAAGTAAGTATGGCTAGATTTAATCTCAAATATGTGGTTGATGCCCCTAAATGCTTTTACATGCTCTTGTTTTGAGATAGAGAAATTCCTACTATTTTATGCATGATATGTGGCGCAAGATGATGCTTTGTAAAGATTTCATGAGATTGCATGTTGTATTAAAGAGTCTTGAGGATATGATTTAATGCACAGCATGAGTTGTGGTTTTGAAATGTGATGTTAAAGATTTGAGAAATGTTTCATTAAAACAGTAGGTGAGATGATGTTTTGACATAATATATTGGCATAGAAGATGAGATTATTACCGGATATAATTGATCGATCAATAGGATGAGAGTGCACTATAAATTAAAATTTGTGCGTGCTCTTTGGAGTCGGGCAATGGGGGTAGTGCCACCCCGATCCAAAGTGAGAATCCGATGATGAGAGATACCATCGGGGTAGGACTTGGTGAAATACCCAAGCTTTGTGGCGATGAGAGATACCGCCATGAGAGTCCAGTGATGAGAGATTCCACCGGGGTAGGACTTGACTTTGAGTCAAGCTAATCCGCCTATCCGAGTAAAGATGAAATGTGCAATGCCAATATAATATATGAAAATGTATTTGATTCACATGTACCAAATGTTGAGATGATTTATGCTATGAGAAATGCATATGAGATTTGAATATGAAATGCTTTAGTTTTCACAAGCATGTGTATGGCTTTGCCATGAGATTTGCATTGGTTTAAATGAATGAGATATAATAAGGGTACATGTGTTTTTAAATGAAGATTTGCTTTGAAAAGGTTTTCAAGCATGAGATAGAATGAGCATGTTGTAGAAAATGGCTTTTGAGAAAGTGTTTTGAATAATGCATTGTTGTGTTGGTTTTCTTTAGAGCATGCCTCAATAAGCAAACATGTTTACGCTCTCTTTTACCAACAATGCAGATAATTGAAGTGATTTTGGGCAGCAAGAAGGTTAAGAACATCCAAGGAAGTGTAAAGCTCATGTATGGTGATGTTTTTACATACTTTAGTTTTGATATTTGACAATGGGGCTCCAAGGCTGTATTGGGAGATGTGTTTTGAACTCCCTATGTTTGTGGGAAGTTTGTGTTAGCTTTTGAAGTTTGTAAATGATCTTATATGGTTTTTTTAGGTTGAAGTCTATATTTGGTTTTGTGACTAGGAAGCATGCCTTTAGACTCAATGGTCATTTTTTTGATGCCATGCCTTAGCTAAAGCTTCTTAAATATGTTCTTTGATGTCAAATCATGTTGCTGGCATGTTATGGTATGTTTTGGGATATGTTTGAGTGTGGTAAGAGGTGAAAAACCAGAAAATTATGCTGTTGCAAGGCATGGTGTATCGAAACACCCTTATCTGTTTCGAAACAGGGGCCCGAGATGGCCATGGTGTTTCAGAACATATGAAGGTGTTTCGGAACACTTTGGCTACTAGAGAGGCCTGTTTCGATACTGGTCTCGAAACGCACCCGAGTACCGAAACAGTCAACACCGTTTCGATACGGGCGTTTCGATATGAAGATCAGTGTATCGAAACGGCTGACCGTTAGACTGCAAATTTGAATTGTTCAAGTTCTCATGTTTTACATTTTAGTCCTGGATGTTGTGCACGCAATTGTTTGAGCTTGGAAAGTCCTTTTAAGCTGAAATTTAACAGAGAGGCATGTAATATGACTAATTACATAATGGTAATCTTAAAATATGCAAAGTCCTTATATTTTCCAAAATTTACATTTTGGTCCCTAAAAGTGTAAATCTTACAATTGAGTCTTTAAATGATTTTCGATCGATGTGCTTTTCTCTCCTATGATTCTTGAGTAATCACATAGGCTTAATATGCATCTAGAAAAGAAAAAAAGAAAAAAAGGGTTGTTAGTCAAGGTTGACTTTCGGGTTGACTTTGGTTTTCCCCGTGTAACCTTCATAGTTCGAGTCAAGCTTCTAGGCCGGGCTAAGGGGGTTACAATACTAACAAAGATAGAGGAAGAAAGCAAGAAAGAAAGAAAAATTCATGGAACAAATTTTATTAGTGTGGTGGTAAACACAAAAATGGTTTATAAAAAGAATGGAAATAAGTATTCAAATATCAATAGTCCAAACTTCTCTTTTCGAACGCCAGAAGTAATCTTGAACGCCGCCAGTGTCGAGGAAACCTTGAGTACAATGCATGATCTGTGAAGCCCCGTAATTTATTAAATTATCTGAGCCGCCCATTTATGTGTTTTCAACTTAGACCCTCATCTAGTTTTAAAACGCCCTTTGCGGGTTTTCATTTTGAACCCTCATTTTCTTTTCATTTTCTTTTTTTTTATATTTCTTTTATTTTTCTTTTTTTTTCAAGCATAATACTTCTTGACAATATCAGAGTTTACCGGGTTTTGAAACTTATTTTCATCCATCTCAGCTAAAATCAATGCTCCACCAGAAAGAACCTTTTTCACGATGTACGATCCTTCCCAATTAGGCGCCCATTTTCCTCGGGGATCACTTTGAATTAGCAACTTCTTCTTTAAGACCAGATCACCTTCTTGTAATTCTCTATGGCGAACCTTCATTTCGTAAGCCCTAATCATTCTTCTTTGGTACATTTGACCATGACACACGACTTTCAGCCTCTTTTCCTCAATTAAGTTCAACTGGTCATATCTTTCTTGAACCCATTCTGCTTCATCTAACTTAGCTTCCATCAAGACACACAACGATGGTATCTCCACCTCGATTGGTAGCACAACTTCAACTCCATATACTAATTAGAACGGAATTGCCCAGTAGATGTTCGCATCGCTGTTCGATATGCATACAAAGCAAATGGTAACTTTTCATGCCAATCTTTATAAGTATCAGTCATCTTTGCAACTATCTTCTTAATATTCTTATTAGCCGCTTCTACTGCTCCATTCATCTTTGGGAAGTATACTACCGAGTTGTGATGCTTAATGTTAAACTGCTCACAGACCCCAACAATCATTTGGTTGTTCAGGTTAGAGGCATTATCAGTGATTATGCTTTCATTTAGCCCATATCGACAAATGATCTCCTTCTTTAAGAAATTGCAAACAACGGACCTAGTTACATTTGCATATGAGGTCGCTTCTACCCACTTTATGAAGTAATCAATAGCTACCAAAATAAAGTGATGACCATTTGACGCTTTCGGATGAATCTGTCTAATAACATCTATGCCCCACATAGAGAACGACCAAGGAGAAGACATGACATGAAGAGACAGAGGATGCGCATGAACCTTGTTAGCATAAACCTGGCATTTGTGGCATTTACAGGAATAATTAATGCAATCCCCTTCCATTATTGACCAATAAAATCCAAAACGCAAAATTCTTCTTGCCATGGTGAAACCACTAGGGTGGGTTCCACAAATTCCCTTATGGACTTCTTCCAAAATCAACCGCGCTTCTTTCGCATCCACACATCTTAGTAACACCTAATCTTGACTTCGTTTGTAAAGGATCTCCCCATCAAGGATGTATATTGATGCCATTTTTCTAATCATTTTCTTTTCATTTTCTGAAGCCTGTGCTGGGTATTGTTGAAGCTTTATGTACTGTAAGATGTCATGGTACCACGGTAAACCATCTTCTTCTTCTACATTATAACAATATGCTGGGGAATCCATCATTTGTAACTTAATGGGCATCATCTCCGAACCCTCGCTTGCTCTAAACATGGCAGCCAAAGTAGCTAACACATCAGGCATCTGGTTATCTTCTCTTGGGAGATGCTTAAAAGTGATCACCTCGAATTCTTTAGCTAACTCAAGGACCAACTTGTGATACTCTATCAATTTTGCATCATTTATTTCCCATACGCCATGTGTTTGGTAGATGATTAATGTTGAATCCCCGTAGACTCTCAAATTTTAGATTTTTCTGTCGATGGCCTCCCTTAGGCCCAATATGCATGCCTCGTATTCTGCCATGTTATTGGTGAAGAAGAATTCCAAACGAAAAGTAAAAGGATAATGATCTCCTTCTAGCGAAACCAAAACTGCCCCAATACCTCGCCCTAAAGCATTTACAGAACCATCGAAATGCATGGCCCAGAATTCTGTTGATGACTCTTCATCTTCCATAATACACATCAAATCTTCATCGGGGAAACTGGAATCTAATACCTCATAATCGTCTTATGCACGACTTGCAAGAAAATCCGCTATGGAGCTTCCTTTCACCGCTTTCTGATTCATATACTAAATGCCGTCTTCTGAGAGCAACATCTGACACCGCGCTATTCTTCCTGATAGGGCTGGAGCTTTCATCATAAACTTTAAAGGATCTAACCATGAGATTAACCATGTGGTATGATACAACATATACTGCCTAAGCCTCTTAGTGGCCCATATTAAAGCACAACATACCTTTTCAATTGGAGTATATCTTGTTTCACAGTTAGTAAACTTCTTGCTCACATAATATATTACCATTTCCTTCCTTCCAGTTTCATCATGCTGCCCTAGTACACAGGCCATTGGATTTTTAAACATCGTTAGATAAAGTATTATAGGTTTCCCCGAAACTGGTGGCATTAACACTGGAGGATTAGTCAGCTGCTCCTTAATCTTTTCTAAAGCTGCTTGGCATTCTTCATTTCAGGTCCCTAGGTTGTTCTTTCTAAGCAACCTGAATATTGGATGACATTTATTCGTAAGTTGGGAGATGAAACGAGCTATGTAGTTCAACCTTCCCAAGAACCCTCGAACTTGCTTCTGTGTTTGAGGAGGTGGAAGCTCTTGTATGGCCTTTATCTTGTCTGGGTCGATTTCAATTCCTCTTCTGCTTACTACAAAGCCTAACAATTTCCCAGATGTAACCCCAAATGTGCACTTGACATGATTAAGCTTTAACTGAAACTTTCTCAATCTTTGAAAAAGCTTACCCAAGTTTGCTAGATGCTCTTCTTCACTTCTGGACTTGGCAATCATATCGTCCACATGATCTTCTATTTCCTTATGCATCATATCATGGAAAAGAGTGACAATAGCTCTCTGATACGTTGCCCTTGCGTTCTTCAATCCAAAAGGAATTACCTTATAACAGAAGGTTCCCCAAAGCGTTACAAAAGTAGTCTTTTCCATATCTTATGGGCACATCTTTATTTGATTGTAACAGGAAAATCCATCCATGAACGAGAAAAAGGAATGGCTAGCTGTATTGTCGACCAAGGTGTCGATATGTGGGAGAGGAAAATTGTCTTTTGGGCTTGCTTTATTAAGATCCCAGTAGTCGACGTACATTCTTACTTTTCCATCCTTCTTAAGCACTGGGACGATGTTTGCCACCCATTCTGGATATTTAGCTACTTCGAGGAATCCTGCATTGTACTGCTTCTTGACCTTGTCTCTGATTTTTGGCACCCTTTTTCCTTTTTTATTATTTTCTTTATTTTTTCTTTCTTTTGTTGTTTTTTGGCTTTTTTTCATCACATTTATTATTATTTTTCACTTCATTTTATTTCCTATTTCTTCTCTAATATTTATTTTACACCATAATTATTATAATTATTTTTCTCTTGTTTTTCCTTTTTTTCCTTTTAAAAAATGGGCTTTTAAAGATGGGTCTTTGTTATTTTTATTTTTTAAAAGAAAGTGGGCCTTTATTATTTAAAGGAAAAAAGGATTTTTCTATTTTTGCTTTTTTTGGATTATTTAAAATTAAGGTGAAAATTTAGTGACAACAGTGTGTACTGAATAGAAATGACATAAAATACATATAATAAATGAATGTAATTTGCAAGTTATTGGGTCGAATGGTGGTCACAATGAAGTAAAAGAGGGTGGATATATGAGTTCCTCTACTGAAATGATAATGGAGGCATCTGGCAAGGTCGTTGCAGATGTGAATAAAATAAGAGAGAGTATGAAAGCTAGACTAGAAAAGCAAAGTAAGATTAAAGAGATGTTGGAGGCTTTGAAGGATGAATCGAAAATGGTGGTTGATTATGTGGTTGGTATGAGTGTGAACCTGATGTACTTGAAGAAGGCTTTACGTGTTGTTGATGCCAAATTTGGCATAGGGCTTGATGAAGAGGAAGCACAGGAAGAAGAAACTGATGTTCCTATGTGTAAGGGCATTGAAGAAGTTACTATCCAGGCGAATGTGTCTTTTGATGATCACAATGTGTTGAAGGAGGACAATGTGGTTGTGGTAACGAAAAAGAGAAAGGTAAAACTTCATTTTAGTGTATAGATTAGATCTCAATGTTTTTGTTGAAGTAGTATTAACATATATGATATTTATAGGGTAAGGCGAATGATGAAGCAGCGAGTAAGGTTAGTGGAGAAGGAAAAGGAGGAAGAATGAAAATTCAAAACATGCAATAAGTAATTACGATGATTATTGATCATCATTATTTAGTGTAATATCCTTATCTTCCGAAGATTGTGTGTGTAATGAGACATGAATTGGAAGATGATAATGGGGTTTTCCATTTTATTAGGACTTGTTTGGACGTTTGAGTTTAGTAGAACTTTGGTAATGAATTTAAATGTAATGTAATTTTTTCCGAATTATATAGTTTATTTATTTTTGTTTGATAATTTAAATGTAATGAATTTATGTATAGTAGAAAAAATACATTGTTGTATTTCGAAGCTTAATAAATAATTTTGTGGAACGTAGACGCAACTTATAGATGGTGCAATGGATGGTGGACAACTTGCTCATTATTGGGATAGGATATTCAAGAATTATGGGACGATGACCGACTGTGAAACGGTAAGAATAAACTTTGGTCCATAGTACCATCCGGATATGAAATTTTATGCTTTTTTTATATTTTAAACGCATACTAATTACACATGTATTTGTAAATATTTATCCCCATTAATCACAAAAATCTACATTGGGTTCTTTGTGTTTTGGATATGCGTCTTTGGGAAGCAAAGTTACTTGATAGCTTGCCAAGTACCCGAGGCAATGCTAACAGAGTGCTTCTTGTGAAGAAATTGGTAAGATAATGACTTCTAGCATGTAAGAAATTATCACAAATGCTTTTGTACGAAGTTACGTATTATGTGAATTATGATGTGTTTGTTCATGTAGATTAAATCATTAATTAGGAGAATGTTTTGAGAATGAAAAGTTCGTTCAAGTGTTTGGCTCACCAAATGTGCCAATGAAAGAGCTGCGCGTGGTGGTGCAAAAAGTAAAAGTTCAAGATAATGGGTATATTGTGGCATTGATTATATATGTTTAATCCTTCCAATTTTGTAGCCATGTTATTAATAATGAAGTTAGTTAATATTGTTATGTATTATGACAGAGATGACTATGGGATGTTTGTAATTAACTGGATACAACATTGGAAAATGAAGCGTATGGAGGATGTGGTACGTCGATGGGAACTGAGTTGTTTTATTTTTTAGACTATTTACGATTGAGTATTGTAATTTAAGGAATCGTTTAATTCTTGTACAAAATGTTGGTGAATGGGACAGATTATTGATGTTATATAATTTGTTCAACAATGAAAGAAATTCAAAAAGACGCAAAATTTCAACTAGTGTTAAGTCGCATGTGTTAGACTTACAAAGACGGTCATTCATGAACCGTGCAAGCAAATTGCGACCGACTTCGTAGTGAGTACTTAAGTTTGTTTTGTTATTTATAATGTCGAATTATTTAGTATCTTCGTATTAATGTCACTTCATGTTAATAACCATATTTTTATGAACGTTCTTAACTGACCGAATTGATTAGGTGTTGCGGTATGACCTTTTTGTAAGGTTGATTGGAAGGTGTTAGGGACCCTCCATTTTGGACCGATATACAATAATCAATATGTAGATTACTAAGAGGTCCGATTAGGAGTGGCTTGAAAATTGGATACATTTGTAATACTATCAATATAATTAATCGACCCATTTAAAGATCGATACGTGAAGGCCAAATATGTTTATTTCTATACATGTTGTATAATCAAATATCGGTATGTTAAGGGCAAATATGTTCATTTATATACTTATTTCGTGCAAACAATATCGGTACTCGTATAACAGAATCAGTACTGCTAGATATTTCATGCTTACCAGAATGGTGATAGGGTACCAGTATTCCTTGGTAGTACTGGTACTACTGAAACATTGTCAATTTTGTTTTTTTTTTGCATTACTTCGATAGCCTATTGCATTAATTCGATAACCTATTGTATTAAATCATTATTTCCCATCCCCAAACACTAGGTGACAATCAAGCAATTGGTTTAAACAAGAGGATAGTGTACTTAAAATTAATTAGGATCAAGAATTCCCAATTATGGGGATAACATGTACTACACTGGTTGAAATTGTCTTCCACGTGTGAACCTTACCAGGTTGGAATTGAGGTTTGGAATTTTTTATAGTTAGTCAACTACAAAAGTGACAACGTAGCAAAATACATGAATGATAGAAATTTATATAATAAGTTAATCCTTGCCAAGTAAGAAAATGTTTTGTATCTTTGGGGCCGTAAAAGCTTGCTTTACTAGGAACGCATCAAGAATATCTAATGCATAAACTACAAGAAGTTAATAATTAGTGGAGGAGATGGGAGGGCAAAATATGTATCAAGTCCCAACAAAATGAAAGGCAACAATAAGCATATTACCGTAGAAGGTGCATTTGTGGATATATTGAAAACATGTTCGCCTTCATTTTATCGTTGTGATTGCTCCTAATTGATGCATTCAAGGTAAGAGAAATTAGGAAAAATTATTGCATATTAGGATGGTAAAAGAAGAGTGACTCACAAATTTCTCATCTTCGTAACTTGGGGCAAAATATGGCAAGAAATCCATGTCGCCCTCAAAATAAGTTGACGTTGTGACCACTGAAGGTGATGGAAGTTGTAACTTCAAACCATGACATGTGTTTTTATTATGTTCCTCGATTCCACAAAATGAACAATTTTGGGGTTTTGCGTTTCACACTTGTCTTTCTTGCCTTTGTTTTCGTTTTCCTTTTTATCGAAAAGGGTCACGGATGTTGTGTTTACATAGCGCATGCGAAGCGAAGTCTGTAATCGTACATGATTCCTCCAATTCTACTGTTAATCTTAATATGTCATCTTTGTTTTTTTGAAAACTCTCATCAGTTTCAGAAGCTTTATAGTATAATGTTGAAGCACATGATCAGAGCGATGCGAATCGAGCCATTTGCTTCATCTCAAGAGGGACATTGAAGTCTACAAAAGAAGGGGCAGGAAGTTTTGCTTCTTTTGTCCACCGATGTTGTATCAAAGATTTTGGGAGTGATGCAAAATCCTGTAGCTTAAGAACATGCAGTTGATGTCAACATGGTATATCAAGTGTCTCAAATTTGCGACAAGAACATGTCACGGTGTCTGTAACAACTTGAAGAACAACTTCGTATAATTTCTTTGGGTCCTTGTACTTCGTCAAACGAAAAGTCCGATAATCCCCTGACTCGACTATTGGATGTACCAGACGATACAAAGTCTCATGTTTAAGTTCGTTCTGAAATATTGCAAAGGACTCTCGTGTATAGAGTTCTGTTGCACTCCCTTCTAAATCATTCAATTTTGTAACCTGATAAGGTGTACTGTTCGTTGTGTTGAAATCTTGCCTTAACTCCGTAACACGCATTGTCATAATGGTGTTCTCAATTGCACGAAAAAATTCTATATACGTCTTCTTAGACTTGAGAACAGTTGACAGCGAAGCATTCATAGACTCGTACCTTTTTGTTGACCGTATATTTGCAAAGAAGTGCCCCGTAAGAAATGCTTATGCCCACAAATGTGTTGTGTGATCATTCTCTATTATCTATGGATGGTGTTCGAGGTTAAATTGTTGAATAACTGACTTCCACTCTCTTTCAAATTCTTCAACTGTCCACCGAGAGGACACACATCTTGTAAATTCAATACTGAATTTTTTGTCACCTATGTCTGCTTATGCGTTTCGAGCAAGATGCCAGGAACATATGCGATGTCGAGCCAACAGGAAAATAATTTTATAGCCCTTTGCATTACCCTGTCACCATCAGTGACCACTGATACTGGAGACTTATTAAACATTGTTTCTAAATATTTCCTTAACACCCATTCAAATGTATTTGCAGTCTCATTAGTAAGAACTGTAACAACAAAGACAATTGTTTGATGGTGGTGATTCACACCAAGTATAGGCATAAGAGGTCGACCATACACATTATCTTTATATGTGGTGTCAAATGCAATGATATCACCGATGCATGAATAGTCGGCCCTGGATGTTGAATCACGCCAAAATAGATTAAGCAATCCTATCGACTCATCGAAAGAGTAGTTCATGTAGAAGCCGCAATCTATCACTTTCTTACAATCAAATTAAGTAAGTAGGGCATTTATATCACCATCAATTATTTCAGACCTTGCGGCTGCATCAAAGGATTTGTATAGATCTTTTGATAAAAAACCAACATTATGGAAACCACCTGATTGTTGCGTGAAATAATTCATTATCTTGGATGTTCCCAACCCAATAGATTTCAATGCTTTGGCCTCAAGAAGATCTGCATCATGAACTTTTCTATTTGACCGAAGAAACAGGTGCATCAATTCCTCACAGAGCGGATGATTGTGTTCGGTATGGTAAAATGAAATCTCCCACTTACCAGAATCCTGCGTCCTTACATGTACTCTAGCTAAGCACCCGGTTCGTGTTAGAGCTCGCGGAGCACGTTTTCTAACAATACCATTTTTATGCACATTAGTCGAAGCCCGTCGTACACTAAAGCCATTATTTCTTGCATATTCCTTATAAAACTCCCATACGTCATTACGAGTTTCAAAAACCATACATAATATATTCCATGACGCAACACATTGATCAACATAGCAGGGACAATGTAAAGATGGCTGGCCTTGCATTGCAACCGTGTTCTCCATAAGCTTTAGGTAGGAAAAAATTATAACACAACATTTACAATGCATTTATGAAAAAAAACAACAGCTCATATGTTGATGGTGTCAAAAATCATGGTTTAAACATACAACAAATTATGTTAACACTTAAGTTTTAGTCAAGTGCCAAGAAAGCTTACCTTTCACAATCAAAGGTTTTCAAAGCATTTTCCGTTGTCGTTCTGAAGTCTACATAAACAAACCCAGAGGTAAAATTATCTTGCTTCTTATTCACTTATTTCTTTCGAAAGTTAAACCTAAACGACACAAGGCTTTCATTTTCTTTTCAAAACGGAGTCGGCCTTTTGGAAGATGATTAATTTCATGATGTGTAATATCACCTTCAGAACCACACGATTAGAACTTTGAACCGTTATTTTTTTGCGAGAGAATTCCTAACACTAATCATCTGCTCCATTTTTCAGGCTTCCATTCTCAGTTACAATGTCTAGGTGTAACAAAGGCGCTTCATCATCAACACAAAGCGGGATAACCATTAAGTCGTGTTGCTTTAACGAACCGGGAATGCAAAATTTGCTCAGTCGGTTTGTTACTCACTTTGAATCTTTTCCCTTGAGAGAGGAACGAATTCCTTCTATTGCAACCTTGACTGATAGGACTTTAAATTTCAAATATTTTCCCCTGCTTAAGCCATGAAAGTTCACCAACACTTTCAAACTTACTCCTCGTGTATTTCATGTTCTAGTTAGGGTGTTCTATTTGAATGTTATGTGTGTCTTAGACGAGGAAGTAGAACATGCGGTTGCTATTACGTCATACATCATGGGAAAAACAATCTTGCTTAATGCTGATGTTATCGCTAAGCATCATGGCTTTGACAATGTAGATGAAGACAATGAAAAAGCAACGGTTAAGACTCACTTATCTACAAACACTAGTGTAAAGCAATTACATATCCATGATAGGTTGTTGCACCTTATGGTTTCATGGTGGCTTCGACCATCGGCCGAAAAGTACTCTTCTTTTAGAGTCTTAGACATATGGTGGCTACTGCTTCCAAAATGCTAAACGAATCAATCTTGTCCAGATTATATTTAGTGAACTTGTTGATGTTGTTAACTATGCAACCACCAGGCATATTGAAACTCTTGTTTACGGTTGTATTCTTAGTAACATTTTCATAAAAGAGGGTGTTGATTGCTCATTAGATGTCGGCATTCCTTTGGCAACCCCTAAAAATCATAAAACTTTAAAGAAATGTCATTTTGAGCTTGTGGGGACCGAGTGGAAGAGAAAGCGGAAAAGACCTGCAAATGAGACCTTAGAGGATGTTTTGCGTGATGTTGACGATCCTGTTAATGATCCTCATAATGATGTTGATTGTAGTTCCGCTTAGGCTGTCCTTCCTCCACACTTTCGTGTCATGACGGAGGCCTTTGATATGAGATTTGCAGCAATGCAATCTCATTTTGATGGAAGACTGGCGGACATTCACAGTCAAAAATATGCCATGCAAATTCAATTCGAGAAACTTTGTTCTGTTGTTGTTGGTCGGTTGGACACATTGTCAGTTCAGGTAGCTGCTCCCTCTCCAGACTTGAGTACCCCACCACCGTAGTATGATGCTTAATTATGTTTGTTATGTTGGTTTTAATGTTTTGCAGTGAAGACTTCGTTAGTTGTTATGACTTGTGTTGATAATACTTTGGTTATTTTGGTACTTTACACTTTTGTTTATTTCCATATGTTTCAGCACCTAATCTCATGTAATTATGGATGTTTTTAATTTTAAATGGTACTGTATTTTGCAAGATATTGTAAGGTCTTGTTTATTTCCATATGTTTCACCACTTTCAATGTCTTGTTGTAAAATGGTTTAAAAATTTCCCAAAACCAGAATAACTATTCGATATAGATGCTGCTTGAACAGTACCGATGTACCATAAACAATACTGATTCACCATGAACAATATCGATATAAGGTAATAAATTTGGCAGTTACCTTCATTACTAGACGTTCTGTAACGAATTACGTAGGTTCGGTGATATATGTTGTAGGTGTCGTATTTCTCATGCGTTACAAAATTCCTTACCATAAGTTGGGTTAGTTTAAGATTTGGAGATATGGGGTAATAAATTCGGTAGTTAACTTCTTTACTATATATTTTGTAACGAATTGCGTAGGTTCGGTGAGATATGTTGTCGGTATAGTATTTCCTACGTGTTTTGTAACATATAGGGTAATCCTTTAAGAGATAAGGTAGCTACAAAATTCCTTACCATATGTTGGGTTGGTTTAAGATTTGGTGATATGGGGTAATAAATTCGGTAGTTACCTTATTTACTATATATTTTGTAATGAATTGCATAGGTTCGGTGAGATATGTTGTAGGTGTCGTATTTCCTACGCGTTTTGTAAGATATAGGGTCATCCATTAAGAGATAAGGTAGCTACAAAATTCTTTATCATAAGTTGGGTTGGTTTATGATTTGGAGATATGGGGTAATAAATTCGGTAGTTACCTTTTTTACTATATATTTTTTAACGAATTACGTAGGTTCGGTGTAATATGTTGTAGGTATCGTATTTCCTATGTGTATTGTAACATATAGGGTAATCATTTAAGAGATAAGGTAGCTACAAAATTCCTTACCATAAGTTGGGTATGTTTAAGATTTGGAGATATGTGTAATAAATTCGGTAGTTACCTTCTTTACTATATATTTTGTAACGAATTCTGTAGGTTCCATGAGATATGTTGTAGGTATCGTATTTCCTACGTGTTTTGTAACATATAGGATAATCCTTTAAGAGATAAGCTAGCTACAAAATTCCTTACCATTAGTTGGGTTTGTTTAAGATTTGGAGATATAGAGTAATAAATTCGGTAGTTACCTTCTTTACTATATATTTTGTAACGAATTACGTAGGTTCGGTGCAATATGTTGTAGGTATCTTATTTCCTACGCGTTTTGCAATATATAGGCTAATCTTTTAAGAGATAAGGTAGCTACAAAATTCCTTACCATAAGTTGGGTTTGTTTAGGATTTGGAGATATGAGGATAATAAATTCGATAGTTACCTTCTTTACTATATATTTTATAACGAATTACGTAGGTTCGGTGCAATATGTTGTAGGTATCGTATTTCTTACGCTTTTGTAACATATAAGCTAATCATTTAAGAGATAAGGTAGCTACAAAATTCCTTACCAGAAGTTGGGTTGGTTGAAGATTTGGAGATATGGGGTATTAAATTCGGTAGTTACCTTCTTTACTATATATTTTTTAACGAATTACGTAGGTTCGGTGAGATATTTTGTAGGTATTGTATTTCCTACGCGTTTTGTAACATATAGGGTAATCCTTTAAGATATAAGGTAGCTACAAAATTCCTTACCATAAGTTGGGTTGGTTTAAGATTTGGAGACACGGTGTAATAAATTTGGTAATTACCTTGTTTACTATATATTTTGTAACGCATTACATAGGTTCGATGCGATATGTTGTACGTATCGTATTTCTTATGCGTTTTGTAACATATAGGGTAATCCTTTAAGAGATAAGGTAGCTACAAAATTTACTACCATGATAAACTTTTCAGTAACTACCCATTTTTTACACATATTGTAACAAATTCGGTAACCGTATCGTAACACATTATGTCGGTACAGGCTATCGATATTACCGGTTGGCCTAAAATTAGCCTAATTTTAAGAGACCTGATGCTAGAATCACCCTTATCAATCTAAACATAAAAAAATAAAAGTGTCTTTGCTTTTGAAAAGGGTTGTTTGGTTTGAAATTATCAAAACACCTTCATTTATTATTCATATTTTTTAATTAATTGTACTTTCCATCTTATTTTTAAAATATACATTTTTAATAGTGTAAAGGTGATTACAAAATAATATATGTTCATAGATATTTTTAACTCTTTGAGAATGCGCATACACCATGTAGACAAAGCGATTTGAACTCGTGTCTCTTAGGATGAACATCACCCACTTTTCCACTGAGACACTTGTTAGGTTCATTTAAATATACATTTTAACTTCACACTATACTTTTGACAGTGTTATATGATAACGAAAAATGTAATGATCACACAGCAAAAAAGACACTAAAATTTTATGTAAAAAAACCACGGTAGAAGAGGAGAAATTTCACTAATGCCGAAACAAAGAGTATTGCAAGAGATTTAAATAATCAACTTGATTTATAACTCTAATCCATAATATCTATTTGCAGAGATAATTACTTTATTATAAATTAAACTTACGTCGCAATAAATTAACTCAAACTAGGTTCCATACTTTTTAATCAATGTAAAATAAAAGAAATCTACTAAAAGTATATTTCTCACTTTTTTTATAGTATGCATGTTTGTCTTACGGTACATGTTCGGAGTGTGTAGCTGCCCTTCCCAACAATGTCATCTCCAAAATTTGAACTCACGTCCTCTCCTTGGGAGTGCAAGGTGTCTTATCAATGCATCCAACCCTATCAATCTCCCCTTGACATGAAAGTCTAAAAGTCCAAGAAAAAATTCTAAACTTTGACAAAAAAAAAAAATCAAACGTAATGAGAAACAAATTCTCCAACTCTTCCATAAGACTCCTTAGGACATTCTTAAACAATGGAAGCCAACCAAGTCCAAGCAGTGTTGGAGTTTGGATGTAGAAAGTGACTCAATCTTCATATCATCATAAGTCTCAACATTGCTCTCAATTATATCACCACAAGCAATATCAGCAACAACACAATATACCGATCATTAATGTCAACTTTATCTTTAGCAACCCATAACATGTTAGCCTTATTAAAATACTTTTGGAGATCTACTTTATTTTCTGTCTATTCCATAGAAATAGAACACTATGAAAGGACAATTCTATTTTTGATACTGTTAATTCTTGTGATGAATTGAACTTTCTTCTCAAATTCGATATACTCAAGAAACTAACCCTCTTCTACTGCCCAAAAACCGTTATGCCCACGATTATTTTTTTCAACACAATTTTTTTTTTGCTTAATTTAACCAAGATGTCGTCATCTGGTCTGAAAGAGAAAATAACAATTGCATCGCCTAAAACTGTTGAACCTTGTAAAACATAAAATTTCTTTCTTCTTTCCTTTTCATCAAAATGTGAGAGCTTTTCCATATTTTTATAGCCCCATCTTTAATGGAGTATGTGCACCCTTTTGAATCTAAAATACCTAATGAAATTAGATTTTTTCTCAAATATGAAACATGTCTCACATTATTAAGTGTTTGAACAATTTCATCGAACATCTTAATCCTAGTTGTCTCAATACTCATGACCGTACAAGATGAATTATCCCAAAAAAAAAAAACACCTGCGACCACAGTTAAGAATCTACTTTTCATGTCTTATGGAGTCGGCAATGAAAATAACTAAAATTCACCATTATCGTAGTTTACACTTTATCAGCTTTCTGGAATTTCTTTTCTTTGTTTTCCTTTATAACCTGAATTATCACATTGATTTCTATTCTACAGCATGCATCACTCAGATTTAATATCCTCAATTTTCTTGTAATAGTAACATTTTTTCCTACGTTCCTAGATTTGGACCTAGTCATGGAACTTTTTTCTTGAGTCCTCCCACGAATAACGAGACTCTCTCCTAAGAGATGGATCCAACAACAATATGTTCTATCTTGTCATACGCGTACATGAAATCATATACCTTATTATGAGTGCGAGTATCATGGTTATACAAGATAGTATCTCTAAAAGTCGAATAAGAAGAGGGTAACGAACAAAACAAAATTAATCATAAGTCCTCTTGATCATACTTAACCTCTATGATCTCTAAATTTGAGACAATTTGTATTAAAAATTGTTATGTGTTCCTTTAACAACGTACCTTCCTGCAAAGGATGAGAATAAAATCAAAGCTTCAAATGCAACTTACTAGTTAGGGTTTTCTTCCTGTAAAGTCCTCTACCTTCAATCATAATGTAGCAGTTGACATCATTTTCAATGTGTCTTGTAAAGTTTGATACGATTGATAAAGATTAATCTTAGATATAGCCTTTTGACCCCTATGTTATTTCTCCTTGAGAGTCCAAGATGATGTCATATAATCAAACCCTAATATGGCATCGCCCAAATCCCTTTGAGCGAGAATTGCTTGCATCTTGACCTATCACAAAGAGAACATGATGTTGCGATCTAACAACAAAATTTCATACCTTACGAATGCCATTATCGTAATTGAAACGGACTTGAAATACTCTGATATCAATTTGATATATGATAACTGCAAGTATAATAATCGCACGACAAAAGAGACACTAAGATTTTACATAGAAATTTTTTTCGGGAAAACCATGGGTAGAAGAGGAAAAGTTTCACTAATTTCAAAATAAAGAAAACTAAATGATATTCGCATAACAGTAAATCTACTCAAACTAGGTTTACTAATTTTAACCAATGAAAAATAAAAGAAATGTATTAAAAGCATGTTTCTCGCATTAAACCAAATTCTAATTGAATTTTAGACACAAACTCCATCAGACAAGAATGTAAAATAATTAAACTAACAAACCTCACTTTTACATAAGGGTGGCAATGAGGTAGGGTGAGGACGATTTTGTATTTCTCATTCCATCCCTAACACTTGATGGTACGGTTTTGAGGAATCCTCATTAAACGTTTCAGGGAAATTTTTATCCTCATACCTTCTTCGTGCAGATCCCCGTGGGTTTCGAAGAATTTTCATGAAAAGAAAAACAAAAACAAAGAGAAGCATAGCTTACTACTTTACCAGCCAAAATAAAACTTAAAGATGTCATGTTAAATTCTAAATATTATTAAATCTTTATCATCTTTTATCTATTAAGATCCAGCTTATATTTTACTCTAGATTTAATCACTATATAAATTTGTATTTCAAGTTCACTCAGATTTATCCAAAATTTTATCATTCCTATATAAATGATTAGCTAAATAGGTGGACCTAAATTAATTGGAGATGAAAGTAAAATTTCAAGTTTTGAGCAAAAGAAAATAATGATAGAAAATATAACTCTAATAAATGCATTTTATTATTTTAAGAATTCTGATTATTTTTTTTATCTGAATTAATTTGAGACTCAAATCTACAGTGCTTTATATTTTTAATTAAAAAATGTACGGGAGATCGCAAGGGCAAAGACGACGGGTGTGGACTTTGTTCATCGCCAGCCTACCGGTCCAATTGCATTGGAAGGATGTATGGCAGGTGTTTGATCGCCATGGAATTGTGGTCGATGTGTTTGTGCCAAAGAAACGAGCGAGAGATGGTACGAGATTTGGATTCGTCTGTATGGATTCAAAGGCGGACGCGGATAGGATTATTGAACGCTTTGACGGATTCTGGCTATACGGATCAAAGATTAGGGTTTTGATGGCAAGGAGGGAAGGTATGATCATGGAACGGAAAGGGGAGAATCCGTCGTATGCTAGCGGAAATGTAGAAGCAAAATTCAAGGGATCCACGAAACAAAAATCTACGAACGACAGGAGACCCATTAGAGTGATAAACGATCGAGGGGACGGAGCGATTGGAACATGCACATTGATGAAACAATTGAATTGACAGTAGGGGATAATATGTTCCACATACGCGTGACGAAAGTCGAAGAAGCGATCGGGCCGAAGTGCGATTGTTGTTGTGAATTGGAGGTGAGCTCCACGGGTAAGGCAAGCACACCGGAAAATGAGGTGGAGTGGAAAATTAACTCTGTTTACAATGAGGGTGAATCCTCCCCGGGAGGGTCTTTTGTTCCTAATTCAATAATTAATGAAGACAAGGCAGATGTAGGGAATCAAGGACAAGCGAATAGTAGCTATGTTGATCACATTTGGGAGGACAATAAGATGGTGGACTGGAGGGTAAAGAGTACAGCGAGCTGAACGGAGGAGGAAAACGTAGTGTTGGTTAATCGGGAGAGGGAGGAACGATCAAGTTGCGATGTACTGGGCAATATTGATGAATTCAATAGGGAGAGTGTTTCTTGTGATCACAAGAACCGGGAGTCGGACAAGGGCAATAGCCCGCTGGTGGATGGGCCGAGATTAGAAATAACTAGGGCCAATAAAGCTTCTGTGATAGAAGTAAATGGGGAAAGCCGTCGCGTGAGGCAGTTAACGGAAATTAACTCTAGTCTGGATCCCACGACGGTGCAGATTGACAACAAGCAAGGTCCTAAGAGGGGAAGGGGAAGGCCGAGGAAAAACAAATCAGAGATACCATTTGGGGTAGTGGCTATCGCGAACGGTTCTCTATCGGATTCGGACTTCGTATGTCGAAAGCAAGCAATTTTAAGGGAGGCGCAAGAAACGGTTGATCTGGGTAAATTAATTGGGGCAATGACTAACGGTAGAGAGGAGCTGATTGTGAAGGACATCGCGCGCATAATTGAAGCGCGCGAAAAGAAGAATTAGCAACGAAGGATGAAAGTGTTGTCGTGGAACGTTAGGGGGATTGGAGCGGCAGCGAAGAGGCGAAGTATTCAGCGAGTTCTACGACAACAATGGTGCATTTTGGCTCTACTTCAAGAGACCAAAATGGAGCTGGTGACAGACAGTGTGGTATGGCAATTATGGTACACGAACAGCTTCGAATTTGCCTTTGCGCCATCGGTTGGGAAATCGAGTGGGGTGATGGCTATTTGGGAGCCGACGGGATTTGAGATGGAGGTGGCTGAATCGAGGCATAATATGGTGATCATCGAAGGGAGAGGGGTGCACGAGAACTGGAAGTGTGGTGTGGTAGGCGTTTATGCACCATGCACAATGGCTGAGCAATGTAGTTATTGGGAGGAGTTGTTGGCAGTAGTAAATGCTAGGGATTTAAATTGGTGCGTCGCGGGGGATTTCAACGTGGTTATGAAACCAGAGGAGAGGCGCGGTTGTGTGGAATCAAATCGAGGTATGGATATTTTTTGTGAATTTGTAGATAGAATGGCATTGCTAGATGTGCCGATGAAAGGAAAGAGATTTACGTGGTTTAGACCGGGGCGAAAGTGTAGTAGATTAGATAGGTTCTTGGTATCGCATGGCTGGGTTCAAAGATTCGATTCGATTGTGGTGCGAAATCTCCCATTGGAACTCTCGGATCACTCGCCTATTGTGTTGGAGAGTGATGTCGTGGATAGTGGTCCGAAACCTTTTAGGTTTTTCAACGCATGGTTGAAGGAACTTCCTTTGTTAGAGACAGAATGGAAACGTTTGACGGAAGGCGATAGTACGGCATCAATTGTTCAGAAATTAAAGAAGTTAAAGGTTATGTTGAAGCATTGGAATCGACACTGTTTTGGTGACTTAGAGCAGCAGTATCGTGAGTTGGTTGATAACATTGAGAGGGTTGATGCGCGGGCTGGGTGTGGGGAGGTCAGTTCGAATGAGTTGGCTGATCGGAGCGAGATGCATTCGCGTTTATGGAAGGTGGCGAACCTCAGAGAATCGCTTTGGCGGCAAAAATCTAGAGCATCATGGTTAGCGGAGGGTGACTGCAACACTCGTTTTTTCCATAGGGCAGCGAAGGTGGGAGCTATGCAAAATGCAATTCCAGGAATGTATGTCGATGGACGATGGATCAATGATCCGCAGAGATTGAAATTTGTGATCCGTAGGGAATTTAAGAAGCATTTTTCTAAGCCTAAGGCCACGGGTTCTTTGCTTCCGGAGGTGAATTTTGCTACATTATCAAGTGAACAAAGCGAATCAATGGAATTAGTATTTGGGGAGGAGGAAATAAGAGCAGCCGTATGGAAATGTGAGGGCGCTAAGGCACCGAGACCGGATGGGTTTACATTCGAATTTTTTAAGAAGGGATGGGGATTTCTCAAGGGGGATGTTTTAAATTTTATGACGGAGTTTTTCCATTCGGGACATTTACCGCAAGGCGTAAATTCAACATTTGTGGTTTTAATTGCAAAGAGGGACAATCCGAAGGGAATTGGGGATTATCGCTCAATATGTTTGTTAAATTCAATTTACAAAATGCTTGCGAAGTGTTTAGCGCAGAGGTTACAAAAGGTGTTGTCTATGTTTGTTAGCGATGTACAAGCAGCATTTGTGAGTGGTCGTCAGATTTTGGATGGGATCCTTCTAGCTAACGAAGTTATACATTCGATTAAACAAGATCGATTGGGCAAGGGAGGAATAATTCTGAAATTGGATTTCGCCAAGGCGTATGACTGCATCAACTGGGATTGTTTGGGTTGTGTTATGCATCGGATGGGGTTCGGGAAGCGATGGGGCGATTGGATTCGTGCATGTGTTGAGACTGCAAGGCTGTCAATTTTAGTCAATGGTAGTCCGTCAAAGGAATTTGCAATGCGGAAAGGTTTGCGACAAGGGGACCCTCTTTCCCCCTTGCTGTTTGTATTGGTGGCCGAAGTGCTACACCAATTTCTAATTAATACGGAGCAGCGGGGGTTAATTCGAGGGATTCAAGTGGCGCGGGGAGTATCAATCTCGTACTTACAATTTGCGGACGACACGGTGCTTTTTATTCAAGGTGAGCGAGACAATGCACGGCACCTCAAGCGTGTTCTAACTTGTTTTGAGTATGTGACTGGTCTCCAAATAAATTATGAAAAATCATGTGTGTATGGTATTGGATTGGAGGATGAATTTCTGATGTCTATCGTGGATATTTTGGGATGTCAACGAGGGTTCCTACCGATGAAGTATTTGGGGATCCCGCTAGGGGTGAATCCGAGGGGTGTGGAGATTTGGAACCCTCTTGTTCAGCGTTTCCGACATAAATTACCAGGCTGGAAGCGAGATTCACTGTCATTTGCGGGAAGATACTATTAGTCAATTCTGTGTTGTCAGCTTTGTCGGTGTATTATATGGGGGTGTTCCTAATACCGAAGAGGATAATTTTGAAGATTGACCGGATCCGTAGGAATTTTTTGTGGGGGGGGGGGGAAGGAAGAGCGTGCGAAACTTAGAAGAGTGAGCTGGGTGGTGGCTTGCCAACCGAAACGGTTTGGAGGTTTGGGAGTGGTGAATCTCCATACCCGAAATTTGGCTATGTTAGCCAAGTGGGTGTGTCGATATGCTCAATCGGACGGATCACTTTGGAAAGCAATTATTGTGGCGAAGTATGGTAAAGATGTCCTTTCATGGCGAATGAATTCTAGGGGACTATTACGCATGTCGTCGATGTGAAAACAAATTGTAGCGGTTCAAAGCGATGAATACGTGTCTAGATTTTTGAGTGCCACTCAATTCTCCTAGACATTGGGCGATGGTACGAGTATCTTATTTTGGAGAGATTGTTGGTGCCTTGCGGAACCATATAAATTTGTATTCCCCCATTTGTTTAGCTTGGCTAGCAATAATATGGCAAGGGTTTGTGATTACTTGGGTCTGCCGAGGGAGGAGTGGACTGGTTGTTTTCGACGACCCTTGCGCACATTTGAGGCTGCCCAGGTACGTGAGTTGCAAGCTTGTGTTGCTGGATACACGCTACGCGATCGGGCTATGGATAAATTGGTATGGGTTCATGATGTGGCGGGGCAATTCTCGGTGAGTGATTTACACAAATTGATGACAACATTTGGGTTAAATGATGCATCCGATGTTAGTATGATATGGAAGCTGCCGTTGTTACCAAAAATTTAGTGTTTTATTTGGTTTTTATTGATGAACCGGCTTCCAACCTTGAAGATGTTGCTAGAGCAAGGAATTCCGTTGGGGATGGATGGAATTGGTTGCTGATGGTGTGCGGATGGAGAAGACAACGTGGATCATATTTTTGGGAAATGTGAGATTGCATGGGGGTGTGGGACTTGTTCTTTGGATGGTGTTCAGTTTTGACCGTTCGACCATGGAGTATTGGTGAGTTTATATATCAATGTTGCGTGAGTTATTTCGATGGTGATCTGCGCACATGGTGGATTATAGGGTGCACGAGTGTTCTGTGGTCTCTGTGGCTTGCCCGAAATGAGCTGATGTTTAGGGACAAGAGGGAGTCGTGCCGATCGATCTTTTTCATGGTGCAGCTACGGTCATTTCATTGGACCTGTGCACGGTTTGAGACGTTACACTCGTGCGAAGCAGCTTGGTGGGAGTGCCCCATTCTGTGCAGGCCATCGCGGGTGCTGCGCCGTGAGTGTAGAATGGGTGTGGTATGGGTGCCGCCACCACAGGGGGTGTGGAAATTCAACGTGGACGGGGCCTCCAGGGGTAAGCCAGGTGCGGCCGGTTGTGGGGGCGTCCTTCGCGATTGGAGCAGCCGGATAGTGGCATTATTTTCGGGGCCTATCGGGGTGGTGGATTCCAATGTTGCTGAACTTCAGACGATAGCGTATGCTTTGCGGATGGTGCAGGAAATTAATTGGGATGGGGTGCAATCAGTGGTTATTGAGTCGGACTCGGTCGTTGCAATTTCTTGGATATTAGGCGCGGAACGGCGGCCGTGGCGTTTAGGAAATTGGTTTCATCAAATTGACGATGCGTGGGAGGCGATGCCTTTTGTATGTTTTACTAATATCTTTAGAGAAGCCAATTGTATCGCGGATGCATTAGCAAAGAGTGGTGTCATACGCTCTAAGTGGGTATGGATGTATTGAGCTGAGTTCGGGGTTCCGTTTGTTTGGGTATGACGATTGTACCATATGCACGTGCACTCTTTTCCCCCACTTAAGATTAGGGGGTTTTTAATGAGGCCGGTGCAATGGATTTTGCATGATTTATTCAATAAAATCAAATCATGTTGCTGATCAAAAAAAAAATCTACAGTGCTTTATAGCTCAGTCCTTTATAGTAATTTATTGAAATAATTTATAAACAATAAGCTTTCAAACAATTCATTCTTAATTCTTAAACAATAAATTTTGAAACGATCATTTGGTTATGATCCTAACTTGAGTTCAATGTAAACTGCTATAAACAAATTGAATGTGTTGATTTGTTTTCCTGTTTGAGCTTTGAAAGAAGTTAAACATGTTGTTGGTTAACCAAACAATTAATAGAATAAAAACGTCAGTCTTTCATTGCTAAGTAAAACAATTAATAGAATTTCTTTGTTTCAAGGATCCCTGTGGATATTTTTCGGGGATCCCTATGGTAACTTATATAAGTATGATTCACTACAAAAAAATGACATATACCGACGAACACAAATCCGTCAGTAAAACATCAAAAATCCGTCGGTATATGGTCTAAACACTTTTACCGACGGACAAAAAGGAAATTCTGACAGACAAAGTACCGTCGGTAATACGCTTGTTGGTATAAAGTTATACCGACGGACAAAACCGTTGGTATAGATATACCGACCTTATACCGACGGAAAAAACCGTAGGCATAGGTATAGACTACCCCGACAAATTAGGGTATATATTCCGACAGATTTTGTCCGTCGGTATATATTACGGCTTTTACTAACGGCTCGTCCGTCGGTATAGGGTTGATCTGTACTGATGGTCTGTCCTCGGTATATGTATTATGTAAGATCTGTATAAAATATTTATACCGACAGTTTTGTCCGTCGGTATAAGTTTAATTGGTATGTATTTGTTTATTAAAATATTAATAATTATTAATACATTCCATTATTTTTATTTAATATTTTTTTATTTTAAATATTAAAAAATGTCATGAACTCCACACACCCCATTGCAATTCATCATCTATAGCCGCATTAACTCGTACCATCGAATAGATAATTTGAGATATTAATTAGGCAAAATGCATTTATACCCAATAACTCATAAGTATATAGGAGAATCATAATAAAACTGATTAAAGAAACCATTCCAATACATTTTCACTTGTCAAAATGCAGCAACTTCAAATCATAACTCATAAGTATTTCTTCTCTATTATGCTAGATGCAGGTGGGAGAAGGATGAGGAGATTATTGAAAACTAATAACTAAGTAAAAAAAAACAGTAGGTGCCTAATACTATAAACATCGAATTATGACATCAAACCAACATTTATTTGAACATCATTCACATCCACCACACAGTACCATGATGTAGTATTTACAACATGATTTAGGATTGGTTATACATGCCCCAAAACATTATAACTATGCATAAGCAAAATATCATGTGCCACCTTTCCTAGGAGTCTATTCATAAGTAAACAAAACGTACTCTTGGAAATTCTTGTGATCCACTTCAACCTCCCGGAGCTTAAAGTTTTAGAGGTGAACTTGAAAGGTAGGGAAGAACATGTAAACTTTATGCTTAGTGAGGTAGTTAATACTACAAGGTAATATTTAGTTTCTAATTCAAGTAATCAACATTCTATTCAACTGAAAAATTTTCTAGCAGATAGAACGCTAAAGCAAGTCAACCAAGTTTCTCATAGCATTCAAAGGTTTACTTAGATCACCAAACAAATCAATTTAGTTATACTTAGTCGATCAAGGAACCTATGATATAAACTATATGATTTCTTCATATATAACAAGTTAAGGAAGCATTCGAGATATATATATATATATATATATATATATATATATATATATATTCAGGATCCGCATGTCCATCAAATTTTACTTGCTTTAACATATCAAATCTCTTAAACCACATAAATATCAATCGTAACATACTATTCAAATCATAAGTCATATTTTAGGTTTCATGATCACATCGCATTTATTCATCTTACTTAGCTTATCAATTTCTCCATTGTTTCATACCATTATTTAGGCTTCAGTTTCAAATCCTAATCTAGGTACATGAATCCCCAACCAACCGTTACCCTTATAACATATGGTACGTACAATATCGGTCAATCCCTCCTACTATCGCCAAGTGACCACACAACTTCCCTCCTACTGTTGCCAATTAGGGACCTCTGTCCCGGACCGTAGTCCACCCTAAACACTGAGCTCTAGACTCTATGGCATGCCAACTGTACCTAAGACCAATTTGAGACCAAGGCTTTAACGAATTATAATTTATTAATCATAGTACTTATTCATATCAAGAATTTACACCCTTCTATTCGAAACACGGTCACATGCTCATCATAGTATAATTCAATATCGCATATACTTATTTGAATTGCTCGACAGCCCAAATTCCACTTAATTCACCGGTCATACTTTCATTTGCTTAATTCACAATTCACATTCAACATACATCCTAAAAATTATTATAGAATTCATTTACATGCTACATCCATGAAATTTCATGACAGAGCTTGTTTCATCAAAATAGTCAATCAGTCAATCTCATAGCTATTTGAATTTTTTTATAGTATAAACTCTAGTCATGAATAAGTTTCCTAGCTACAATAAAGTTCATTCATAATGTCTATTATAGACTTACCTGGCGTCCCAGCTAGCATATAGCACAATTCAATATTAATCAAGCATTATGCATAGAATTACATAAAAGTGGCCCGGGAAGGTTGTTAACCCTTCCCGAAGCCTTAAATACAATCACAATTCAATATTTTAAATATCGAAGCATACTAAAAAAAGTGTCAATAATCTCTGCTGAAACAAACAAATTCACATTAAACAACCAAACAAGAAGAAGTAGAAAACATAGTCAATAATCGGTGCTGAAAGATACACATATTAGATAAACAAAAGAGTCAAAGAAGCCCAGAAAAATAAAAGCCAAGAAAAAAAAGAAAAAAATAGTACACAATATACCTATAGATGCAGCTTCATATGCACTGGACTTCTCATATGTTTCAATTGTAATTCTATTCTCTTTCAATTTGGCAGATGGTTCTAAGCAAACACAGATACAACAACAAAATGAATGAGAATAATGTATGCTTCCAGCAAGCATGAAGAAAACGGACCATAAGAAACATATAATGAGCAACTAGAACAAGTTAAGTGAGAAGAAATCATATATCATATACGACACTTAAGCGGTTAAAACTGAAGTAGAGAAGCAATTGACACCTATCATATTCTACTGTTGATGTTGACAAATTAGCTAATGCCAGCAGAGCATCTAGGGAAGTGCTCTCATATGCATACAAAAAAAATGAAGTAAATTTTGGTAGCACGAGACACAAATACAACTAGGACCATCAAGAGCAGTTCCCATGTTTTCTTAAGTTCTTTTGGTAGCAAATTTTGTAAGAGAAACACCCCAAGTCCAATCTTGAAACAACAATAATCCCAGAAACCATCCCTCCAAATTCCTGATTAATCCAAATCAAACACCAAACTCTCTGATCTATGTAGAGATAACTGTTTATTAGTCAGAATCAGGTTTCAAATTGGGTCATTAAAACAAACTTGCTAGCTGAAGAAGTCTGAAACTTTGGCTTCTAACTGAAGCTCACTTCTCCAAAAGCCAAAACAGAAAAGCAAGCAACAGAATACTAATCCAAAAACACTAAAAATTTATCTGGAAAAGGATAACGACCCATGAGCTAAAACTAGTTGAACACACACAAAAACTAACTGAATGCGTCAAAATCAAGAAATTAAGAAATACTCAGATGATGTGTACCTTTGATCTGGCTCTTCTTTATCAGAATTCTGCATTTTTGGAAAGCTGGAGACTTTGATCAGAAACACTCCAAATATAACCCAAAAAAATCTACTTCTTTGATTTAAAAAAACGAGGAAAGAATTAGAGTATGAGGAGGAGTGAGGAAAACTAGGTTTAAGTTAAAACGACCTATGCAGTAGAATATTGCCGGCGAGCGATTGAGACAATCTAGAGGCGACGGAGACGATTGAGAGGCGACGGAGCGACGGAGACCGTTGGGAGGCGATGGAGAGGACTGAGAGGCAGTGTTTGTAAAGGTTTAAGTTTGGTAAAGTTAAAACGATAGTTTTATTAAAGTAATAAAAAAATAAAACTCAAAAAAAAAAATTAACCTACCTATGTCGACGGCGGAAAATACTGTTGGTATATACCTATACCGATAAATTGGTTAACTTATACCGACACACTGGTTCACCTATACCGACAGTTAAAATAATTGTCGGTATAAACTACACCTATACCAACAAACACAAAAAATCGTCAGTCTATGGTTTACCTATACCGACGGTCCCAATACATCGTCGGTATATATTACATCTATACCGACGCATTTTTATTTACCGTCGGTATATATTACATCTATACCGACAAATTATGCATCCGTCGGTATACATCATGACTTTTACTGATAGTGTTATTTTTCGTTGGTATATAGTATCTATAGTGACGTTATTTGTCCGTCGGTATAAGCAGGCGTCGGTATATGTACTGTCACATCCCAAAAACCGGTCTAGTCGAAATTAGGTTCCGATGACCGAATATTTTATATCGGTTCTATAAATTATTTGGTCTTATTAATTATTTGGGTTTATTATTATTAGATTATTCGGGTCTAGTAGAAATTAGGTTCGAAACATAATTATTTGGTTTATTATTATTATTATTATTATTATTATTAAAATAATATATATGGGTGGGACCCACGTCAAATCCTTCAAATTGAAGAAATGCCGTGAGTCACCGGGAAGTGGAGTAGGTAAAATGTTTAAAGTCAATCCACTAACTCAATTGCCAATTTAAGGCCACACAAATAGGCTACTTAGCCATTTAAAAAAATATATATATATAATTGCCACTATATGTGGCAAATGAGCAAGAAACGGTGGCAGCCACTATGAGAGAATTGAAAATAATTTTGGGAAAGCTTTGGGGATGGAAATTTTTAGTATAAATAGGTGGGATGATACACGGGAATGCACACACAAAATTAAAGGAGAGAAAGCAAGAAATGGTTCAGTATTAGATTGGTGATTCGATAAATTCGATATAGTAATATCGAATTTCTGCCGACGTCAGGGTAAGCTCAAATCCTTGGTTAGTCTAAGTTTCGGTATCGAATTTGATTAATATTTTTATATATATTCGATACTGTCTTATTGATTGGTTTTTATTAATTATCATAGTACACAAGGTAGATTCGGAACAACCGTCAAGCCCAAGAAATAAAAATAAAGTACCGGTCTATCAAGGTGAGTGAAATAAATTAGAGTTGAGATTAGAGTCTCAACTACCTTTAATTTGATGTTAGTATTTATATTAAGCATAAAATTGGATTAATTAAAGGTTGGTAAAAGATAAGGGTAGAAAGAATAAAGAAATTCGGATTTATAAACTGTCCTGTAGAAAACTGCATTTTCGAGCATGTTAGAGTCATTTCTGGAAAAAGTGTTCTTCTACAAAGTTGTAGAGGACAAAATTTTACATGAAATAGAGGTATTATTTGCTCAAAAATGTTAAGTATAGGTCTCTGAATTGTTCTTAGAAGTTTCGGGACTGAAACTGAATAATTGAAATCTGCTGGGATAAATTATAAAATTCGAAATGTTTAAGGAGTCAAATGGTGTTAATAAATTCTGAAAATTTATTATTAGAACAGGGGATTCATGAAATGAATTAAATTAAATGGACAAGCTTGAATTAAGTCTTAATTGGTAGGTTAAAACCATTTAGATCACATATAGGATTATTAAAGAATAAAAAGGGGACTGTTTTGTGGAAATTGATAAATTGAGGACTTACATGTCCTATTTTTGAGGTTGCTGTATTATAGAAATAATGTTATAAGATTAATTTAAATGTGGTTAAAAGCTCAAGATTAATAGTGTAGTGAAACATAGATTATAAATACACTAAAGTCACAAATTAAGCATAGACAGATTAAGTTTCTGAAAATGCCTTATGTTCAAGTAATAAACTGTATTAATAGAAAAATGATAAAATTATATGCCATACATAGTTATAAAGGTGTGTTTATAAGATTTCCAGAAGGGTAAAGAACTCCTTATTTGGAGTTGTGAGTAAAAAGATATGAATTTTTGAGTAAGTAAATGTCATAAAAACATGGTAACAGTTTGCCCCTAAATCTGCTTCAACAACGACTTTAGAAATTCATTATAAATTGTATAAGAGGAATTAAAAGCTATAATTTATATGGTTTAAAAGGTTATTCAGTCTAGTTTCGTTTAAAACAAACGAAATCAAATTTTGAGTTATAGAACATTTTATATAAATATTTCTTTGAGGACAATGCAAGCTGCCTAATGTACTAAATGATATATTTCTTTAATGTTTTGGTTAGAAAAAAATGTAGAAATGAAGGAAACCACAAAATTGAAGAATAAGGAAAATGTCTCTAAGCTTGGATCAAGGTGAGTGTAGATGCATTTGTCTCGGGTGACGCGGTGTCATTCCGATCATTGTTTTTATATTCTGTTATGTGAGTGTAGATGCATTTGTCTCGGGTGACGCGGTGTCATTCCGATCATTGTTTTTATATTCTGTTATGTGAGTGTGGATGCATTTGTCTCGGGTGACGCGGTGTCATTCCGATCATTGTTTTTATATGTGAGTGTAGATGCATTTGTCTCGGGTGACGCGGTGTCATTCCGATCATTGTTTTTATATTCTGTTATGTGAGTGTAGATGCATTTGTCTCGGGTGACGCGGTGTCATTCCGATCATTGTTTTTATATTCTGTTATGTGAGTGTGGATGCATTTGTCTCGGGTGACGCGGTGTCATTCCGATATTTTTTATGTTCTGATGTGTGATTGTAGTTGTGTCAAGGGATAGGCTCGGTGCCTTCCCGTTGCATTATCTATGATTATGTTTGCATTTGTTAAGGGATCACGTATAGCAACTATGCTCGAATGGCAAATTTGGTAAGTGCCTTGCATTACTTTGATATGTTTGAATATGACTATGAAATGCTACATGATATGGAGCTACGGCTCATCTTGTTATTTCATATGATATGATATGAAAAATCATGGACTATGTGAATTTGTGTGTATTTATGGACGTTGGATACAATTGGCATGCCATAGGGTTATTCGAGCTCAACATGTAAGGGAGGACTACGGTCCAGGGCTACGGCCTATATGTGGGAGATAAAAGGATGGAAGTGTAAGGGATACATGGAGCTACGGCTCAGGGCTACGGCTCATTTATGATTCATGATATGGTGTACAGGGAATCCGCGTATCCAATGGTACCAATATATTATGTGTTTTATACGTTATGCTATGTTATTCTCATGATATGATATTATGTTTTGTTATGAATATACATGGAGCTACGGCTCAGGGCTACGGCTCATTTATGATTCATGATATGGTGTACAGGGAATCCGCGTATCCAATGGTACCAATATATTATGTGTTTGATACGTTATGCTATGTTATGATCATGATATGACATTATGTTTTGTTATGAATATATATGGAGCTACGGCTCAGGGCTACGGCTCATTTATGATTCATGATATGGTGTACAGGGAATCCGCGTATCCAATGGTACCAATATATTATGTGTTTGATACGTTATGCTATGTTATGATCATGATATGATATTATGCTTTGTTATGAATATGAAGTATGCCATGTTTTTGCATAATTAGCATGATGTTCATTTTTGGAAGCATGCTACGTGACATAACATGTTCATTCATTGTCATTGACTACCTCACTTAGACTATGTAAGTCTAATGCATTCATTGCATAACATTTCAGGTTAAGGAAAGTAACAAATCGAGATCGGGATTAGTTGGAAGATTGGCAAGTCACTACAATTAAAGAGTAATGTGTTTTGTCCTTATGAACTCCTAGTATGGTGGCAAAGTAGTTAAAGTAATTATACTAGTCTTGTGGGCCTACTATTGTGAAATTTTGCATATGTTTTATATAAGGTTTTAAAGCTATATTGACTATTGAGTTAGTAATAAAAATTGACATAATTGATACTTTACAAAATAGTCACTAAACATTACATCGTCTAATCAGGTAAGTAAATGACCTCCGATAGTAATGAGGTTTTACAGGTTAATAACTAGTAAGTTTAATTTCAGTATATTTTCACGAATTTCAGATAAAGATCTTTAATTTGTGAAAATTACAATTTAGTCCCTAAGTTTGAAAAAGTTTAAAATTGACCCCAATTTGAGTAAGTTGTTAATAAGTTAAGTGTTAAGTCTTAAAAGAGATTAATAAAATACGCTAAAATGATTTTTTTTGAACTTTGGATTTATGTCTCCGATCTCCGCATCTTTTCCGGTAGCGCTCTCCGACCCGGTTCTCTACCAGGCCGGGAAGGGGGTGTTACATGTACATTTTTTTGTAGTGGTTTGAGGATTCCCACAGTATGGATATATCAATCCTCATTTCCATCCCCATTTAAGCTCAGATGATAATATTTTCCTCATCCCCGACCATGCGGCTGAAGATTTCAATTATTCCTTACCCTATTGATTTGAATCCCCGCATTTTCGATTATTTCCCACCTTACTACCACCCCACTTTTACACCTTACTTTTAAGACATTTTATATAACTTTTAAAAGTATTTTTTCAACTTAATATTAATAAAGAGCTAAACCTATATAGTGAGATGATAAAAAGGAGAAATTACTAATTTTTCTCTTCATACACACTTATTATCAAAATTTTAATGCAATTATATTAATAATGAATTCTTTCTGTTAAACATATATTTGATTTTGATACAACAAAGAATATTTTGTAAAAAGGAATAAATTTTTAAATAATTAATTTACTCACTAAATTGACAAGCATTTGAACTTAAAACAATTTCTAAGTCAAAACGCCAAACCCTAAATATTTTCTAAGTGTTTTGGTACTCAAAATAGCCAATTTGGTACATGAGTACCGATACGGCCTAAGGCTTATCAGTACGAATTTTAGTTATTGGAAATTTGTTTATGCTTAATGGCTATAGGGTACCGATACGGCTGGTAACGTATCGGTACGCCCTTTTAAAACTCGAAACCAAATTTTCTATAGAGTATCGGTACTCATTATAGCATACTAGTACGAGGTTAAAGATTTTCAAAATCTTTGCATTTAATCTTTGACTATTGCCTTATCAGTTTTATTGGAATCATAAGCTTTGAAAAATGGTTATGCGTATCGATACCCTCTTAGGCGTATCGATACGACATTTTGAGCAAAACTTTCAAGGATTCCAGTCAGCAAAATTGGTATCGATACGGTACAACACGTACTAATACCCTCTGTAAAATTCACTTTTCGTACTGATACGCCCTTTCGCGTACCAGTACCTCTTTGTTGCAACGACTATTTCATCTTATGGCAGGTACCAATACGAGTGTTCGAGTATCGATACCCAAAGTTGGCAGACAACATTTATTGCGAGAAAAATGCAACCCAACGGATATAATCAATATCCCAACTACTCAAATGGCTAGAAATCCATGAAGGCTATAAAATCAAGTCTCCAAAGCTTCTTCAACAACTATTGAACCATTCAACAAGTCTGAAGAACTAATGTTTTGATATAATAATTTAAAAAATGTTTTTGGACTTATTTGAATATTTTGAAAACTTATTTAAAGACCAAACAACTTGAAAATATGATTGAAATGGTTTCATGGGTTTTTAACATGTCTAAAATGCTTTTTAAATAGCCAAAATATTGTTTTTAAAAGGCTCATATCGATACACCTTGATCCGTATCGATACCACCATTTCTAGTAAACAAAACCCAGATGCAGGGCAAGTGGTATCGAAACCACCTTGCTGGTATCGAAACCATCCTGACTTTTTCAGCCTCCAACAGCTAGTTCTGAAGAAGGGTGTTCCGAAACGGGGTCGAGTGTTTCGAAATGGACGTCTGCAGAACTGCATTTAATGAGGGAAATAAAGTCTCCAACGGCTCCAAAACATCCCTAATGGCTAGTAATGGCCACAAGTGTAACCCCCTTAGCCCGACCTAGACACCTGACCCGAACTAAGAAGATTACACAGGGAAACCGAAGTCAACTCGTGAAAGTCAACCTCGATTAGCGGCCCTTTTTTTCTTTTATCTTTTCTAGATGCACATTATTATCCTATGTGGTTAGTAAGCGATTAGGAAAAAACGGCACAACGGCCGGAGTTCGATTAGGGGTTCAATTGCATTCATTTGAATTTTAGGGACTAATTTGTAAATTTCAGGAATTACAAGGACTATCCAGGTTTTAAAGTTACCAATCCAAAATTAGTCATATAACATTCCAGCATGTCAAATCTCATCTCAAACGGACCATCCAAACTCAACCAATTGAACAAACAATACTCAGTGACCAAAACGTAAGAAACAAGAACTCGGAACGATTCAAATTCAGCATCCAACGGTCAAGTGTTTCGGAACAGAGAGCCCTGTATCAGAACAGCCGTTTCGAAACAAGAGTGATCGTTTCAATACACGGGGGCGTTCCGAAACCTCATTAAACCTATTTCGATACGTTGGTTCACAGTGGCGAAATGTTCCGGAACGTGCCCTCCTATTCCGAGACACCATGGTCATTACAGGCTTCTGTTCCGAAACAAACAAGGGCGTTCCGAAACGCCTGGGCCTACAATTTTTCAAATTGCTGGTTTCAAACAAGTTTTCATCTCCGAAACCATTCCGACACTTGTCCTAATACACATACAACATGGTTAAACATCAAGGACCATCCATACAAAGCACAAGCTATATCATAGCACCAATCTTGCAAGTTATAGGACTATAGGCATGCTTCCTAGATGTCAAAACAACAAAAAGGCTAAAAACCATATCCATGCTCAAACCAACACTCGAAGGCCATTTACAAATCCGAATAAGCAACCAAACGTGCTCAAGGTGTTTAACATCACCAATTATAACCAAGAGTAGAAATTCCTCCCATTGCCTATTATTACACTAGGGTGAAATCACATACATTGCTTAGTCAAAGATACTTGGGATCCACTTTCTTTCTTGCTGTCTTAAATGCATAATTCTCTACATTGATGAAACAAATGAGCGTAAGCATAAAGCTTAGTGATGATCGCTAAAAGCAAACATTCATCAATGCGTTTTACAAAACCAAAATATCATTATTTGCAATCTCATGCCTTACTTTAAAACATGCTATCTAAAGCAACAAGGCACCTTTAAAACCACATGCTCATAGCATCATTAAAACAACAATAAAATACTTTGCTCATGCTTAAACCAAGCATCATATGCATTCTAGCATAATTTCCAAGCATCGCATGCTTAATCATCAATCATCAACATTATATTGGCTCGCAAGTGATCAATCTCAAACCATATCATAACAAACGCAAAAGACACAATCGGATACGCGGATTACAAGCGTTGTCCCACACGCTTCATACACACTACTAGACTACACAAGGCTCACACACGGGATTAGACCATCAACCATTGTGACACCCGTGGTAGAGTTTAACGGTCCAATCACAACACCTCAACACTCGTGGTGGAGTTTAACGGTACAATCACAACCCCTCGACACCACTCATCGGTAGTTGTATAACCCACTAGCGAGAGCTGGGACACGAAACAAGGCTTACACATAGGAGCTACCTCAACCATTGTAATCACCTTAACCAAGCTCACACACGGGAGCAATCCTCCACAGTTGTGACGCTTAACCAAGTCCACCACGAGAGCCATCCTCCATCGTGGTGACGTCAATTCCTCAATCGCTAGGGTACTTGGATGGAGTTTATGGTACAATCACAACCCCTCGACATTCAAGGCGACTTTATTCACGGTGCACCCATTCCTATAGCCGGCTAACTATATCCGATTAAAGTGACCAAAAACCATTTCCATCACTTGCCAATATAATCATTAAACATCATTATTCCACTACTTTACAAGCATAAATCACAATTCCATTTTCACAAACATAAACATGCTTAAACACAAATGCATACATCTCATAAATCCAAGGATCACATACCAAGTGCATCCTTAACAAAATGGCATTAAACACCAGCATTAGCAATGCACAAAACATGCTTTAAAACAGTAATTAGAACCACATTTAATTCAAGTGCATTTTCTAACAAAAACATAGCACATTCCGAGAGTGACTTTCGATTTACTTACTCTTCAGCTTAGCTAAGTGTTTCAAACTTACATTATGCTCCCAAAACCACGCTCAAAGCGTTACAAAGCTGGAAAATCCATTTCCACTCACCGATACGCGAAACCTTGCTCGCCGACGCGAAAATCACCCTTCCGAAGCCTTTAAAAATGCTTCGTTTGTTTCTGGATCAAGATCCCCTATTTTTAGATCTTCAAAACAGAGATCCAAATGCATTAAAATTCATTTCAACACCAACAACTAAACACAATCTCGTTGCTCACCAAAACTACACCAATTTACCCATCCGAAACAACCAAAAAACTCAATCGATTGCTTCCTAAACCAAGCCCAGCCAACATACATCACTTTCAACCATTTATAAACATCAAAACACATCTAAAAGCAACCTAAACCCATCCTTATACCTCCAGCAAACATAACTTCATCATTTCAACTAAAAAAACCCAACTACAACCATCAAGAAACTCAAGGATCTCAAGGATTTCAGGATCTATATTATCAAAACTCTTTTTCAACATAATAATCAACTCAAAACTCAATTAAAACCAGTACAAAATAGAGCTCATCAATACCTATCCGAAAATCAAGATTTACAACATAATTTTGCAAGATTTTGATCCCAAATCAAAACTATAATAAAAACTCAGCCAAAAACAACATTTAGAAGCCAAAGATCATGGGAATTTCAATAAAGAACCAAGATTGAAGGTTGAGAACGAGATTTACCTCCAATCCTTGCCTTCCTTAGTGATTGACAAGTTTTCCTTCACAAAGCTTGAAGAATTTGAAGAGAATTCTTGAAATTGATTTAGAAATTAAAGAGAGAGTGTTTGGGAGAAAAGAAATATGGAGAAAAGAGTTGGGAAAATGATTTTTCTAAAATGAAAGTTAGTTACGTGAAATGAAATCTCAATTTCCCAATTAACTCATTTTAATTAAATAAAATCATTTCTATTTTAATTATCTAAAAACCATTTTAAAACAATGTCAATTTAAGGAAGTTATAATTGCACCATAGCTCCCTATAGATTCTAAGATTTTGACTCCTTTTTGAAATTTTGCAATTTCCACAGTTTTGAAACTTTACATTTTGGTCACTACCCAAAATGTACCAATTTCGAAGCTCTTTTTGTAAAATTGATTTGACCAATCTCTTAAACATGATTTTAGAGGAATTTAGCAATTTTTAACATATTTTTATCCTTTCCCAATCCTTGATTCCCCTAAACCTTCTAATACGATTCGAACTGTTTTCGACCGGTCCAATCAGATGTCTAAAACATCTAGGCCCAAAACCAGGGTGTTACAACAAGCTCAATTGTGACCATAAATTGAAGGTTAGAACACATGAAGATAGAGAGAGACAACATCCAAGCAATATGGTCAAGAGAATTAGAGTCTAAATCTTTATTTTACTATTATCTTGTATATAATCTTTGGAGAGAGCTTAATTGTAAATCCTTTGTTCTTGTGTGAGCTTAAATTTGTGTAAAGTCCAACCTAGTGAGGTATTAAGTTTACCAAAAAAATCTCTTATAAAAGGAGAGGTTCTAGTTTAGTCTTGAGAGAAAAACTAGAGTTGGTTTTATCTTAGCCAAGTCCAAAAGATAGGGTTGTAATGGTTTCCTCTTAATCCGGTAAAAGGGGACGAATTCATTGTTGAGTGAATTGGGAAATCCTTAGTGGTGTGCTAAGGTAGTGGATGTAGGTGCTTAGTTAATAGCTCGAACCACTCTAAAATCATTGTGTCACTTGTCTACCTTTATTTCGATTTTAGCCAATTCAACCACCAAACATTTACAACCCTTCTTGACGATTTTGGTGATCGATTCGAGCATGCTATAAGCCTAACAATTGGTATCAGTGCCTCGTCTCTATCGAAGGACTAACATCAGGGAGTAAAGATCCAACGCTCGTAGTCCACTGTTCAAGAAAATGGCAAGATTTGAAGAAGGCTGCTCTATCTCGTGTCCTCCGCTCTTCGAAGGAGAAGCATACTTCCAATGGGAAATTATCATGAAATTCTTCATCAAGTCTCAAGACTATGAGGTTTGGGACATCATTGAATATGGGTACTTGGAACCTCTGAAAAGAAGAAAAAGCAAAGGAGTGTCAACGAGACGAAAACAAAGCTAAACACCAAGGCGATTCACATTCTCTATTGTGGCCTTAACGAAGAAGTCTCCAAAAGGATCTCAACATGCAAAAGTGTCAAAGAATTATGGGAGAAACTTGAGAAGCTTTATGGCAACAAGAAGGTAGAAAAGAAAGATGATGACCAATCATGTGAAAACCTTCTCTCCAACCCAAAGGTGGATGGTGTTTTGGCTCTCGATGAGCCTAAGGTATCTTCTAACTCAAATGATCTTAATTCTTACTCTTTCGATGAGTTACAAGATGCTTTCGATGAATTATTTTTGGAATTTGAGACCATGAATTCCAAATTTAAAAAATTGATTTCAAAACTTGAATTTGAAAATGATTTTCTTTTGAAAACAAAAGTGGATTTTGAAAACCAAAATGAATTTTTGAAAAATGATTTAGAGTTCTCAAAAACAAGTAAAGATGTTTTAGAAAAAGAAAATCTTTATTTGAAAGTTAAGCTTGAAAGCTTAACAAAAGAAAAAGAAATTGTTTTCAATAATTCATCTTGTCACATAATGGCAAAATGCTCACATTGCCATTATCATGGTCACTCCTTACATACTTGTCCTATTAGGAAGATAAAATCTTATAGGATTAGACAAGTATGGGTTCCCAAGGGAACTACAGACATTGTGACTAACGTAAATGGATCCAAAGCAATTTGGATACCAAAAATCAAGTGAATGTCTTTTGTCGGTGTGTTGGAGCAAATGGCAAGCAAATCAAATCAAAGAATGCTCAAATCACACATGAGAAGAAGATTGGGTAATCTCTAAGCTTAATGCTTTCATTTTATATATAGTTGGTTATCTAACTTTTGTTTAAAGTCTTGGATTATTTGTTAAGCCTAATCTGATGCAATAAGTAAGGGGAGCCAATTTTTAAGACCAAAATTTTAATTGTGTCAAAAAATTTACCTCCTAAGTTACTTTGAACTTAAAGTTATTTGAAATCTTTTTGATATAACAAAAAGGGTAGAGAAATGGTTTGAAAAATTGAATTTTCAAATGAATAAGGGGGAGCTTTAATTGATTTTAAATTTTAATTCTCCTATTAAAAATTTATTTCACAAAGGGGGAGAATCCCAAACAATTTTTCAAGTTGGTTTTGTTATATCAAAAAGTGGAAGATTGAAGAACTAATGTTTTGATATAATAATTTGAAAAATGTTTTTGGACTTGTTTGAATATTTTGAAAACTTATTTAAAGTCCAAACAACTTGAAAATATGTTTGAAATGGTTTCATAGGTTTTTAACATGTCTAAAACGCTTTTTAAATGGCCAAAATATCATTTTTATAAGGCATGTATCGATACACCTTGATCAGTATCGATACCATCATTTCCAGTAAGCAAAACCCAGATGCAGGGCTAGTGGTATTGAAACCACCTTGTTGGTATCGAAACCAACTTGACTTTTTCAGCCTCCAATGGCTAGTTCTAGAGAAGGGCGTTCCGACATGGTGTCGAGTGTTTCAAAACGGACGTCTGCAGAATTGCATTTAATGAGGGAAATAAAGTCTCCTACGGCTCCAAAACATCCTTAACGGCTAGTAACGGCCACAAGCTCAATTCGGACCATAAATTGAAGTCTAGAACACGTGAAGATAGAGAGAGACAACATCCAAGCAATATGGTCAAGAGAATTAGAGTTTAAATCTTTATTTTACTATTCTCTTGTACATAGTCTTTAGAGAGGGCTTAATTGTAAATCCTTTGTTCTCGTGTGAGCTTAGACTTGTGTAAACACCCACCTTGTGAGGTATTAAGTTTACCAAACAAATCCCTTGTAAAAGGAGAGGTTCTAGTTTAGCCTTGATAGAAAAACTAGAGTTGGTTCTATCTTAGCCAAGTCCAAAAGATAGGGTTGTAACGGTTTCCTCCTTAACCGGTAAAAGGGGACGAATTCATTTTTGAGTGAATTGGATAAATCCTTAGTGGTTTGCTAAGGTAGTGGATGTAGGTGCTTGTTAGAAGGCTGAACCATTCTAAAATCACTGTGTCTCTTGTCTACCTTTATTTCGATTTTAGCCAATTCAACCACCAAATATTTACAACCTTCCTTGACGGTTTCGGTGATCGATTCAAGCGTGCTACAAGCCCAACAAAGTCAAAATCATTTCAAGCACCATCCAACATCTTTGAGCTCTTATTGTCAAATCTTGTAAACCCACTTAACTGATCTTAAATGTATTCATTTTATTCAAGTGTTGGGGTTTTAGTAAGCCTTGAAATGTGTAAACATTTTACCTTGTGAGTGATTTTTAGTTTGCTATCATTTTTATTTCTCTTTTTAGGAGTTCTTAATGTTTTGGGGTATAAAACTTGAGGGAGTTGTAAGGTTATCTCCTTGAGCCTCAAAAGGAAAGCAAATCTAGTGGATTTGAGAAATCCTTAGTGTGGATAGCTAAGTTAGTGGATGTAAACCTTATTGAGAAGGTTGAATCACTCTAAATTCTTGTGTCATTATCTTTTTGCTTCCACCAATTTTTTAAATTGTCAATTCACCCCCTCTTGGCCAACTTGCATTGATTGTTCATCCTAACTATTGGTATCAGAGCTACACTAATTGAAAGGCTTCACATACTCTTGAGTAGATCCTACCAGTGTTAAGTTAATCAATGATTCAAGCCATGACCTCTACTTCTGACAACTACCTCGTCAAGTCACAATCTATCTCCAAACCGCCTTATTTCAATGAGTAAACTACCCATATTGGAAGAATAGAATAAGGCTCTTCATCAAGTCAAATGACTACCTTCTTTGGGATGTAGTGGAAGATGGAGCGACTATTCTGATGAAGTTAGAAGGAGACCGACTCGTCCCTAAGACAAGGCAAGATTATATCGATGAAGATCGAAGGAAGATGCAAATAAGCGAAAAAGCCATGCACATTCTTTTTTGTGCTCTTGGACCAGACGAATACGCCAAGATGTCTTCTTACACAAGTGCAAAGGAGATATGAGACAAGCTTGCAGTTACTTATTAGGGCACAAATGAAGTCAATGAGACCATGATTGGACTCCTAAATCTCAGCTATGAAAACATCAAGATGGAATCGGATGAAGACATCACCAAGATGTTCGATAGATTCTTCGTCGTCTTCAACATGCTTAAAGGATATGAAGAAGTCATTCCAGAAGATAAGCTTGTTCGGAAGCTTATCTACTCTATTCTCGAGTCTTGGGAATCAAAGAAGACCGCCATCATTGAAGCCAAGGATCTCAAGACCTTGAAGCTTGATGCTCTTTTGGGGTCTCTTCTTACTCATGAGATCGTGAAGAAAGGAAGAAAAGAAGAGAAGAAAAAGAGAAGAATATGGAGAAGAAGGAAGTGGAGAAGAAGAAGATGAGGATTGCTCTCAAAGCTTCACAAGACGAGAGTGATTTAAGTGAGGAATAAGATGAAGAAATGACTATGTTAGCCAAGAGATTGACAAGGTTCATGAAATCCAACCGCGGAAAAAAGTTCCAACGGAGAAATGGTTTCAAGAACAATTCTAAGAAGGAAGGGAAGGACCAAGTCTTGGACACATCAAGTTCGATTGTCCCCAAATAAAGAAGAAGATCTTCGGGAAAAAGAAGAAGCTCAAGGCACATGTTGCTACTTGTAGTGACGAGGACTCATCCGATGAGAAGGAGCAAGAAGTACCAAACCTTTGTCTCATAGCATTTGAGGATGATCCCAAGGTAACCTCAAACTCATCTATTTTTTATTTTACTTTTGATGAGCTTCAAGAAGCTTATGATGAGTTACAAGAGGTTTATGATGAGTTGGTTGTGAAGCATAATGAATCACTTTTGAAAAACAAGAAAACTATTTCTGATTTGAAAAACCAAAATGATTCATTAACCAAAACCAACTTGGAACTTAAAAGGAATTTTATGGATTTTCAAGCAAAACAAAAAGATTTCGAAAAGAAAAATCAAGACTCGCATAACCTAATTTCAAAAGTTCATGATTATCACCAAAAGTAAGTGGGTGGTCTTAAAGTTTCTTTAAACAATGTTGAAGATTCTCGTTTTGAAAAAGTAAGCAATTCAAAACCCAACCATGTGAGAAGAAACTTTAATGGCTACAAACATAGAGGCTTCCAAAGGCCCTCTAATGGTAAGAGAGTTAGGGGTGTTTGGGTTCCTAAGGAACTTGTCACTTCTAATAATATTGATGTATTGCTTCTTGGATTCCCAAGGGAACCAAGATTTTTGGAGCTAATACTAATGTACCCAAAAGAATTTGGGTACCAAAAATAAAAAACTTGATGTTATGTTTGTAGGGGAGCATTGCTACAAGACCAAAACTTCAATTGCAAACTCATGGTACCTTGATAGTGGATGCTCGAGACACATAACCGAAGACAAGAGTCGATTCTTGGAGCTAAAACCAAAAAGTGGAGGAGTAGTGACTTTTGGTGACAACTTCAAAGGCCACATTAAAGAGATTGGTTTTACTAGTAATCACTATTCTATTCTCATTGAGAACGTTTTGTATGTCAACGGTCTTAGGCATAATCTTTTGAGCATAAACCAATTATGTGATAAAGGTTTCAATGTCCTTTTTTGATTTAAATGGTTGCAAAGTTATTGTCATTGATTCCAACAAAATTGTGCTTATTGGTCATCGTATAGAAAAAATTTACATGATGCATTTAGATTACATTCATATTTCAAATGCATATTTTTTTTTGCAAAAGATGAGAATGATTCTTGGTTGTGGCATAGAAAACTAGGACATGCAAGCTTGAGTGTTTTGGAAAATTGATTTCAAATGATTTAGTAAGAGGTTTGCAAAAAATCAAGTTTTCTCTTGACAAAATTTGTGATGCATGTGCAAAAGGAAAGCACAAAAGAGTTTCTTTTAAATCTATTAATGATGTTTCTACTAGTAGAGTTTTACGATTGATCCATATAGATCTTTTTGGCCCTATTAGAATTATGAGCTTGGGTTGAAAACAATATGCGTTTTTTTCAATTGGTGATTTCTCTAGATTTACTTGGGTTCTATTTTTAAGTACCAAGGATGAGGCTTTAGAAAAACTCATTACATTTTCAAAAGCAAATCAAAATGACGTTGGTTACTCTATTTCATATGTTAGCAGTGACAATGGAACTGAATTTCAAAATCTAGGTTTTTAAGAGTTTTGCAACTCAAATTGAATTAGCCATAATTTTTCGGCTCCTCGCACCCCTCAACAAAATGGGGTTGTTGAAAGGTAAAATAGAACTTTTGAAGAAATGTCTAGAATCATGCTTTGTGAAAACAATTTGCCTAAGTATTTTTGGGTGAAAGCCACTAATATGACTTGATAGATTGCTAATTGAGTAATGATTAGGCCTATTTTAAAGAAAACACATTATGAGCTTTTCAAAAAAAAAAGCTTAACATTAGCTATTTTCATCGTTTTGGATGCAAATGTTTTGTTTTAAACAATGGAAAAACAATTTATGCAAGTTTGATGCAAAAAGTGATGAAGCTATTTTCTAGGTTGCTCTTTAAACTTTAAAGCCTATCATGTATTTAACAAAAGAACTTTAGTGGTTGAAGAGTCAATCCATGTTGTTTTCGATGATAAGCTCCTTCCGAGGAAGGATACTTGTGATGATGATGATGTAGGAATTTTGGAAGCCAATGATGGTTGAAGGACAATCATAAAAGGTAGAAGAAGTTCCCCCAAAAGAAGAACCACAAAATTCACCTCTAAAAGCCTTGAAGGACTTGTCTCTAGAGGAAAGAGAGGTCACCCACCCAAGGGAGTTCAACTATGTCAAAGGTGGTGAGATTTTGGGTGATCCATTCAAATGGGTAACCACAGATCCTCTCTTAGAAATACTTGTAACTTTGTTGCATTTATCTCATGCATAGAGCCTAAAAATATCAACTAAGCATTAAAAGATGATTATTTGATATTGGCCATGCAAGAAGAGTTAAATCAATTTGAGAGGAGTAAAGTTTGGACATTAGTTGATAGGCCTAGTTTTAAATATACTATAGTTACTAAATAGGTTTTTAGAAACAAACTAGACAAGAGTGGTAACATAGTGAGAAACAAGGCTAGACTTGTTGCTCAAGGTTACACTTAAGAAGAAGGAATTGATTTTGATAAAACCTATGCCTCGTAGCTAGAACGAAAGGTATTAGGATGTTGCTTTGCATTTGCATGTTATCATGAATTCAAGCTTTTTCAAATGGATGTTAAAAGTGCTTTTCTAAATGGTTTTATAAATGAAGAAGTGTATGTAGAACAACCACTCGGTTTTGATGATCCAAAATATCTAAACCATATTTTTAAACTTTCAAAAGCTTTATATGATTTGAAACAAGCTCATAGAGCTTGGTACGAAAGGTTTTTCAAATTTCTAATTGAAAAAGGTTTGGACAAAGGGAAGGTTGATACTGCACTTTTCATTAAAAGAAAAGGCAAGGATATTTTAGTAATTCAAATTTATGTTGATGATATTATATTTGGTTCTACTAATGAATCTCTTTGCCAAGATTTTGCTAAGCTAATGCAAGGTGAATTTGAATTGAGCATGATGGTGGAGCTCTCATTCTTTTTTGGAATCCAAATCAAACAAAGGAAGGATGTCATCTTCATCAATCAAGCAAAGTACAACAAAGACATGCTGAAGAAATTTTTCTTAGAGAATGTGAAACTTCAAGCCACACTGATGAGCTCTTCTACAAAGCATGACAAAGATGAAGAAGTTAAAGGTGTTGATCTTAAGCTTTATAGATCTATAATAGGATTATGGAGGTTGGAAGATAGATAGAAAGGGTACCTTCGATACTTGTCAATTCCTAGGTAATATGCTTATCTCGTGGTTTTCTAAGAAGTAAAATAGCATAACGCTATCTACCACTGAGGCGAAATATATTTCGATTGATAGTTGTTGTGCTCAAGGTGAATTTGAAATGAGCATGATGGTGGAGCTCCCATTCTTTTTTAGAATCTAAATCAAGCAAAGGAAGGATGTCATCTTCATCAATCAAGCAAAGTAAAACAAAGACATGCTCAAGAAGTTTGGCTTAGAGAATGTGAAACCTCAAGCCACACCGATGAGCTCTTTTACAAAGCTTGACAAAGATGAAGGAGGTAAATGTGTTGATCTTAAGCTTTATAGATCTATAATAGGAAATTTTCTTTATCTTACCGCAAGTAGACTGAATATCATGTTTAGTGTTTTCTTGTGTGCTAGATTTCAAGCTAGTCCTAGAGAATCACATCTATAAGTCGTTAAGAGAATCTTTAGATACCTTAGAGACACCCCTTGCTTAGGTCTTTGGTATCTTATAGACTCATACTTTAGTTTGCATGCTTATTCGGATGCAGATTATGGAGGTTGTAAGATAGATAGAAAGAGTACCTCCAGTACTTTTCAATTCCTATGTAATATGCTTATCTCATGGTTTTCTAAGAAGCAAAATAGCGTAGCGCTATCTACCACCGAGGCGGAATATATTTCGGTCGGTAGTTGTTGTGCTCAAGTCCTTTGGATGAAGCAATAAATCTTAGATTATGGAATTGATGTAGGTATCATCCCCTTAAAGTGTCACAATACTAGTGTTATTTGTCTCACTATGAATCTCATCCAACATTTTAGAACCAAGCATATAGAGATAAGAAATCATTTCATTAGAGATCATCTCTTGAAAAATGATGTTGTTCTAGAGTATGTAGACATCTTGGAGCAATTAGCGGATATCTTTACCAAAGCTTTAGACAAAGAGCACTTTTGGGCTCTTAGGGGAGAGTTAGGGCTTACTAGCCTTTCTTGAACCTTAAAGCCTTGTTTTGTACTTAAATCTTGCTTGAATTTGATTGATATTCATGTGTGTTATTTTGCTCATATATACATATTTTCATGTTGTTAGGGGGAGTATGTATTTGTTTTTGCCTATTCATGATGATATAATATCATAATCATGCATATCGATTCGAGTAAAATAGAATTTTTGGATCCCTTGCAGCCAAATCTGTCAAATTTGGTCAGGGGATATCGATATGAGGTTATCGTATTGATATGAGTATCAGGGGTAGCATTTTGGTACAGCTTGGCCTATACTAGTACGAGTCGAGGATCGGTACAGGGTAAAATCGTACCGGTACACGGTTTCAATACGAACTTTTGCGTATCGTTACGTGTGAGCTGGAGCCTTTAAATGAACTTTCCTATTTCAAATAAAAGTGCATCTCTTTATTTTTTAAAACTCTAACCGAATTTCATCTATAAAAACCCTATAGATCTCTAGGTTTTTCATCAAATTTCTTCAAATATTTTGGGGGCTTTACTCTAAACATCAAACCCAAGCTTTGTGCACAACATCTCTTCATTCATCCAGATTCAAGGTGAAAAACCTTATCTTCTTTATATTTTGAATACTTTCATTCATATATATCTTTTATGTTCAAAATTTATATATTTAGGATATATATATCCTTGCTTTTAAAAAAATTACATTTTTTTTTCAAAACTGAAATTTTTTTTATTCGAATATAAATTATACTCATATATTTTATTTGACAGTTTTCAAAATTTAAATTTATCAAAACTTTTCTTTATACTTGTATATGATTTTAAACTATACAATATATACTTTTATACTACCTTGATCATTGGATTGAATTTGATGTATATGCATACATGTGTTTTGTGGTTTAAATTTTGCAGGTTTTTAACCATGTAGAAAAGAGATGGGGTCTAGTTCTACCAATCCCAATTCAAATCCCAATCCCGAAAACAATGGTACAAAACCCAATCTTAACCAAATTTTCATTCATTGTTTTAATGAGCCGGAATATCCCAATGCTATGGAATATTTTAAACAGTTCCAAACTTTTAGAATTCGTCGTGAGCGAGTTATTGATAATACTTTTGTAAAACGAATGTTTGATTTTGATATAACAAATTCTGTTAAGGACTTATTTGCAAAGTAAATAAATTTTTAAGTACTTTAAAGTCTCACAATTGACTCAAAATTAACAAGTAATTTTAAGCCCAAATTATTTTCCAAAGTTAAAACTTAAACCCTATAAAATTTTCTAAGTGTTTTTAAGCCAAACAATAGAAAACGTACAGGCGTTTCGATACACCCAAGGGTGTTTCAATACGGTCAAACCTTATTTGGCTACTTTAAGAAATCGTTTCGATACAACTTATATTGTTTCAATACATCCTTCTTTTGGGTTTAAGAAATTTAAGAATCTTGTATCGATACGGCCTTGCCGTTTAAATACGGTCTGAGAGATTTTTAAAATCTTAGCATTTATAATTTTTGACTGTTACTTGTCAGTTATTGGGAACGAGCAATTTTTAAAAAAGTAGTTAACCCATATCGGTACGCCTTAGGGTCGTTTTGATACGAATTTTGGCAGTAGCTCAAGTGAGAAAAATTGCATCGGTATGGCCAAAGCCGTTTCGATACGACCCCTTATACCGTTTCGATACGCCCTCATTTATTACCTACAATGGCTCTTTTTGTTTTGAGACAGGGATCGGTACGAGCTTTCATGTTTCGATACGTGCATGTGCATAAGTGCATTTATGGTAGGAAATAAAGGCTCCAATGTCTTTATTGATGACCTAAACCACCCTAACAGCTAGAAATCAGTGCAAGGGTATAAATATAAGCCTCAAAAGCTTCAGCAACAACTATTGAACCTCAAAGCAACATCCAAGCAATTAAATCCAAACCTTAGTACTTATTGCAAAATTCTTGTACCCAACTCCTTGAGTTCTTATTGTAAATCAAATTTGAGTGTTTGGGGAGTGTTTAAATCAATTGGGATATATTTATCTTGCGAGAGATCAATTGTAATAACCAATATTATTCTTTGTAAAGTGAGAGTCTTGTGGTACAATCTTTGGGTAGAAAGATTGAAAAATTGTAAAGGTTGTCTCCTTAGCCTAGAAAAGGGGAAGAACAAATTAGTGGAGAGTTTGTTGAAAATCCTTAGTGGGAGATAAGGTAGTGGATGTATAGCTTGTTTAGAAGCTTGAACCACTATAATTTCCTTGTCTATCATTTTTACTTGTTCTTTTTGCCCCCTCTGATTTTTTAAGCGCCAATTCACCCATCTTGGCCATATTGGTTAATCTGATCCATTCAACAATTTGTATCAGAGCCTACCTCTTAGAAGGCTTCACAACCACAAGAGGAGATCATAGAAGAGTGTTGATCAACTTCCAAGTCAATCCATGGCATCTACCTCTGGGCCAAGCATGTATGAGTTTCAATCTATCACCAAACCACCCTTCTTCAATGGGGATATCTATCCCTATTGGAAGAACCGAATACGCCTCTTCATCAATTCAAATGATTACACCATATATGATGTGGTAGAAGATTGACCAATCATTCCTATGAAAAGAGATGAAGAAGGAAGGCTTGTTCCAAAGAAGAAGGTGGAGATGAGTGAAGAGGATAGGAAGAAATTTCAAGTGAATGAAAAAGCCTTGCACATGCTATTTGCTCACTCGGACCGGACATCTACTCCAAAGTGTCCTTGATCACAAGTTTCAAAGAAGTGTGGGACACTCTTGAGACCACATACAAAGGAACAAACGATGTGAAGGAGACAAAATCGGGATCCTCAACCTTAGTTACGAGAACTTCAAGATGGAGGTCGATGAGATCGTAACGAAGATGTTTGATTGCTTCTATATCATCGTAAATGGTTTAAAGGGCTTCGGAGAGATCAACCCCGAAGACAAGTTAGTCCGAAAGCTTTTCTACTCACTTCCTGAATCATGGGATGGGAAGAGAACGACAATCATCGAGGCAAAAAATTTGATGACCTTGAAGCTCGATGGAAAGAAAGTAGTCGAGCAAGAGGTAGAGAAGAAAAAGCAAGGAGTAGCTCTCAAAGCCTCTCTACCACAAGAGGAGAGCACTTCTAGTGGGAAGGAGAGTTTGGAGAATTGGCTATGATAGCCAAAAGATTCTCAAGGTTCATGAAGTCCAATCGTGGTAGAAAGTTTTCAAGAATAATAGACTTCAAGAACAAGAACAAAGAAGATGAAAAAGACCAACTCATTTGCTATGTGTAGAACTAGTGTTTTGATATAATAATTGAAAAATGTTTTGGACTAATTTGAATAGAATTTAAAACTTGGTTTTAAGTCCAAACAACTTGAAATTATGTTTGAGGTATTTTTAAAAGGTTTTTGGCAATGTTTTTACTAATTTTAAAGAGCCAAACTTGACTTTTCAAGCTACCCGTATCGATACGGTTGTACCCGTACCGATACCTGTTTTGCCCCAGTTTGGTCACTGCCAAAACCCGTATCGAAACATGCTTGGCCGTTTCGATACGAATCGGGATCGTTTTGATACGCATGGCAAGCATACCGATCCCTTTTCAACCACCCCAACGGCTATTTTCCCAACGGTCATTTAAAAGTGAAACCGTACCGATACGCCCTCAAGCGTATCGATACGCCTAGGCTGGCAAGAGCCCAACGACTAGTTTCTAATGAAGGTCGTACCGATACGGGTCCAAGCGTATCGATATGGAAGGCTGCAGAACAGCATTAATGAAGGGAAATAAAGTCCTCAACGGCTCCAAATCATCCCCAACGGCTAATAACAGCTATAAACTCATCAAGGAGTATAAAAGGGACCTCCAAGCATCAAGTAAAGGCTAATGCTCATATTGTCAAACATCAAATGATCAAGAATTGTCTTAGAGCTTAAATTGTCATTTATTGTATAGACAAACACTGGTGAGCCAAAAATGTCAAATTTGCTCAAGTGTTTTAGGTTTTGGGTGAGTGCTTAATTGTGCAAACAAACACCTTTTAGAGGGATTTGTGTTTGCTTTGTTTATCTCTTTGTAAGAGAGGGTTTCAATCAAGGCTTTGGGTAGAAAAGCTTGATTGTGTGTAAGGGTTACCTCCTAAGCCTAGAAAAGGGGAAGAACAATTAGTGGAATTGTTTGGAAATCCTTAGTGGGGAGCTAAGGTAGTGGATGTAGACCTTGGTTAGAAGGTTGAACCACTATAAATCATTGTGTCAATTTTTGTTTTATCTTCCTAAACCCTAACACCCAAAAATCCACCTCTCCACCACTTGGTGAGCAACATCGGTTGAACGAATCGAGCCCCACACAACTCAACAATTGGTATCAGAGCTTGGCTCAATCGAAGAGGATTCACATCCTATTGAGAAGATCCGACAAGCTCGATCACTATTTCATCAACCGGCTCAAATGGCGCAATCAATCGACAAACCGCCTTTCTTTGACGGAACCCACTATGCCCATTGGAAGACAAAGATGAAGTTCTTCATCAAATCTAGAGATTACAAGCTATGGGATATAGTTGAAGATGTTTCGTTCGTGCCTCAAAAAAGCAAAGCGGAATGGAGTGCCAACGATCTTAAGAAGATGGAGCTTAATTGGAAAGCCTTGCACATCTTGTTTTGTGCTTTTGGCCCAACCATCTATGAGAAGATGTCTTCTTGTGAGAGTGCCAAGGAGGTATGGGACAAGCTTGAAGTCACATACGAGGGGACCTATGAAGTCAAGGAGACCAAGATTGGGCTCCTAACCTTAGAGTATGAGAACTTCAAAATGGATCCAGAAGAGAACATCGAGAAGATGTTTGATAGGTTCTCCACTTTCACCAATGGTCTCAAAGGCTATGGAGAAGCCATCTCGGAGGAAAAGCTTGTTCGAAAGCTCATCTACTCACTTCCCGAGTCATGAGACTCAAAGAGGACCGCCATCATCGAAGCCAAAAATTTAAAGACTTTGAAGCTTGATGAACTCATGGGGTCACTCCTTACTCATCAAATCATGAAGAAGAACAAAGAGGATGAGAAGAAGAGGGAAGAAATTAGAGCTATGGGAGAGAAGAAAATCAAAGGGCTAGGCATCAATGCTAGTGTCATGGCTCTCAAGTCCTCCACTTGCCATCATGTCTATTCTAGTGAAGAGGAGGATGAAGATGAAGAGATAGTTCATCTCTTCAAGAAGTGTGCCCCGTTCATGAAGAAAGCCTTGAGAGAGCTTGAACGAGAACCCAAGAGAAAGGAGAGGGTAAACACTTCAAGCCATAAGAAGAAGGCACATGTGGCTACTTGGAGTCATGAGGACTCCACTGACGATGAACAAGCCAACCTTTGCCTTATGGGCATCGAAGAAGATTCAAGGGTAACTTCTAATTCATCTACTTCATGTTCTTATTCTTTTGATGAATTACAAGATGCCTATGATGATTTGGTTTTAGAATTTAAAAATCACATTTTGAAAAACAATAAATTGATTTCAAAGTTGAAAATTCAAAATGATTTGATTTCTAAAACCAAACTTGAACTTGAAGCAAAACTCGAAGAGTTTGAATTAAAATGTTTTAACTTACAAAATTTGCTTCAAAAAGTTCAAGAAGAAAAAGATTTGATTTCCAAAGAGCTTGAAAAGAAAAACAATTTTGGAAAATCAAATTTTTATGTAAGACAATCTAGTGCCCCTAGATTTTCAAAAGGAAAATGTTTTAGAAGTGTTTGGGTCCCAAAAGGACTAACCACTTCAATTAAAAAGGATGACATTGAAAAATGGATTCCAAAGGGGACTAAAATTTGTCCTACTAGCGTTCATGGATCCAAAGCAATTTGGATACCAAAAGTCACTTGATTGTCTTTTGCTAGGTGTGATGGAGATGTTCAACAAGTCAAACATTAAGGGGGAGCTCCATGCACATAAGGAAGAACACTTGAAGAAGGAAGGCTTCACATCCTACCTTGAGTTCAAGTGTTAGTAAAAATTCTAGTTGTTTTTTATTTCATTTGCTTATTTTAGTTTAAATTCAACTAGATGATCATATATGTTGGACTAACATTTTTATTGATGCTTTGAGCAAGGGGGAGCCATTTTAAAACCGAATTCCTATTTTTGTCAATTTTTACCTCTATTGTTATTTTGAACTTAATGTTTTAAGTTCTTTTTGATATAACAAAAAGGGGGAGAAATGGTTTGAAAAATTGAATTTTCAAATGAATAAGGGGGAGCTTTATTTGATTTCATATCTTAAATCTCTTATTCACATTTTTAAAGTTAAAGAGGGAGAATCCCAAACAATTTTTCAAGTGAGTTTTATTATATCAAAAAGGGGGAGATTGTAGAACTAGTGTTTTGATATAATAATTGAAAAAATGTTTTGGACTAATTTGAATAGAATTTAAAACTAGGTTTTAAGTCCAAACAACTTGAAATTATGTTTGAGGTATTTTTAAAAGGTTTTTGGCAATATTTTTACTAATTTTAAAGAGCCAAACTTGACTTTTCAAGCTACCCGTATCGATACGGTTGTACCCGTACCGATACCTGTTTTGCCCCAGTTTGGTCACTGCCAAAACCCGTATCGAAACGGCCAAGCCTGTTTCGATACGGATCGGGATCGTTTCGATACGCCTGGTAAGCGTACCGATCCCTTTTCAACCACCCCAACGGCTATTTTCCCAACAGTCATTTAAAAGTGAAACCGTACCGATACGCCCTCAAGCGTATCGATACGCCTAGGCTGGCAAGAGCCCAATGGCTAGTTTCTAATGAAGGTCGTACCGATACGGGTCCAAGCGTATCGATACGGAAGGCTGCAGAACAGCATTAATGAAGGGAAATAAAGTCCTCAACGGCTCCAAATCATTCCCAACGGCTAATAACGGCTATAAACTCATCAAGGAGTATAAAAGGGACCTCCAAGCATCAAGTAAAGGCTAATGCTCATATTGTTAAACATCAAATGATCAAGAATTGTCTTAGAGCTTAAATTGTCATTTATTGTTTAGACAAACACTAGTGAGCCAAAATTTTCAAATTTGCTCAAGTGTTTTAGGTTTTGGGTAAGTGCTTAATTGTGCAAACAAGCACCTTTTAGAGGGATTTGTGTTTGCTTTGTTTATCTCTTTGTAAGAGAGGGTTTCAATCAAGGCTTTGGGTAGAAAGTTTGATTGTGTGTAAGGGTTACCTCCTAAGCCTAGAAAAGGGGAAGAACAATTAGTGGAATTGTTTGGAAATCCTTAGTGGGGAGCTAAGGTAGTGGATGTAGACCTTGGTTAGAAGGTTGAACCACTATAAACCATTGTGTCAATTTTTTGTTTTGGCTTCCTAAACCCTAACACCCAAAAATCCACCTCTCCACTGCTTGGTGAGCAACATCGGTTGAACGAATCGAGCCCCACACAACTCAACACTATGAGTGCAAGAAGTCAGGTCACATTCGCATCCATTGTCCTCAACTAAAGAAGAAGAAGAAGAAGAAGAAGCTTAAGGCTCAAGTAGCAACGTGGAGTGATGAGGAGTCATCACCCGAGGATGAGGAGCATGAAGTGGCTAACCTTTTCCACATGGTTGTTATGTGTAAAAGGTGCTCCGCAATTAGTGCAAGTGTACACGTCTCAAGTAATATAATGATAAGTATTAGAGTATCGTCTCCACATGGATTAGGATGGCTTCCTTCAATCATCTTCTCGCACTGGAAAAGAAAAAGTAAAAACACAAGTAAAGGAGTTTAGGATTTTAACTAAACTAAAAATCATAAAATAAAGCAAGTAAATAAAGATTGAGAAATCAAGATGATAGAATGGGCCGGATTAGATTGCATTGTATATGTACTGCCTCGGCAATATCTTGTTGGTCGACAGACAATGTCAAGGTTCGGCAAAGCGTCCTTCGATGGCTCCTCCTTATCTCTAAGTCAAAATCGTGCTGATGTGCAGGCCTTGATAATACCTCTCAACGTGAACCAAGGATGAACACCAACCAATCTCACGCTTCTCTTAGCCGCTAAAACTCTAACTTATCTCTAAGCCGAGTTAGCTTCCACCGTTGGGATGAAAACCATGCTTATTCGTTTCTTGAGCTTAACTCTCTCGATATTAAACAAATGGATAACATCACAATACTCTCTCTCGATGAGATTGCAAGAATAAAATCAATGCCAAAAATAAGCAAACCTTGAACTAAATTGCATTAAAAACTTAAACAAAGTACAATTGTTTTTTCAAAAATACTAAGTAAAATAATCCTAACCCTAAGAAAGCTTAGAACATGATAGACATGGAGATCACACGACTAAACCCTAATCTCAAGCATTCGACTCTTCGTCTCTCGTCTTCGCCCTCGCCTCCTTGCGTCAAGCCTTGCTTAAATAGGAAAAGAAGTAGGGCAAAGTCCTTCTTCGTTAGGAAGTTAAGTTGGACTTGGACTTGTCTTCATTAAAGAGGTGAATCTCTTTAATTTTAATGCCTTTATCCACTTTGGCCAATTCCATCTTTAACCTTCCTTCCATGCTTTCGTCATCTTTTCGTGCTCCGATTGCCACGCAAAGTGTGTAAAAAAATCCAGCGTTTTATGCCCTTCAAATCGACTACCACATTGCATACTTTGCCCTCCGGCAGGTTGGTCTGTGCACTGCCTCGATAGAGAATATATGCTGCCTCGACAGGGGTTTGTCACTAGATCTACTCCATAAGGCTTCCTCTTCATAATTCAACTTCCTTCAGTAGAAATTGTCATCTTTGACTTAGCTTGATCTGGATCTGTTACGAGCTCGTTCTGCACCATCTTTCCTTTTCTTGATTGCCCGCTCGGTATGACCTGCCCCGGTAGTGAGTAAATCTGCGCAAATGCAAAACATACATCAAAACAATACCCTTTTCATTAAATATATCAATTATCAGGATCAAAGGTATAAACAGTGTAATTAATGCATATAAGGCCATAATGTCACTCGAATGGGTGTAGGTTAAGCAAGAATTGCCATGTAAAAAGGGTGAAAATATAGGACTTTTGGGCACTTATCACACCCCAAACTCGAACTATTGCTTGTCCTCAAGCAATGCAAACCATCAACTGTCAAAACCTTAATCTTCATGAAAATTCTCATTGGTCTTAAATTTCCTTCTTCTCTCCAAACCATGACAATGAATGCTCGGCCCTTAAGTCTTCGGATGCCTTAGGAATTTCCCTGGAATCAAACTATAAGATTTATGAGTGTGTGCATGATTTGTCAATGTAAAGTGCTCATAAGTCCTATATTTTATATGCATTCCATCTCATATTATTGCTATTCTCAAGTGCATTTTAGGCATATTTAGGTGCATGCATGCATTATTCAGAGTATTCTTTACTTTACCTTGTTTATATTGAATATCTTTAATTTGGAGAGAAAAGGTATTGTTTTAGTTTAGTTTTAGTTTCAGGTGCTAGAAGCTGCCAGATGGAGAGAGGAGCTGAGGAGCTGATGTTGAGGCAGCAAGCCAATGAGCTGTACTGAAGCAGCTCAACACACAGAAAAGTTTTGCCGAGTAGCTGCCGCCGCCATACCTGCCGCCCAGGGCAGCAACCGGAAGATTTGGTGAATTGGAGTGCAACTAGAAGAGCATATTTTCCTGAGTCTAATGAGCCCATCCACGCAATTTATCGATGCCTGAAATAGCGGACTAAGCCACCCAAGGGGAGATTATCCAAGGCGGCTTAAGGTTACTTGTTGTAAAGTGTCCACAAGTCCTATATTTCATGCACAATCCATCTCATATTATTGATGTTTTTAAGCTCATCTTAGGCATAATTAGGATCATGCATTGCATTTTACAGTATTTCTTCGCTTTACCTTGTTTTTATATATTATCTTTTATTTGGTGAAAAAGAGATAATGTTTTAGTGTATTTTTGGTTTTAGGTACTAACGACTGACAGAGGGAAAGAGGAGCTGAGGCAACAGACCATGGAGCTGTACTGAAGCAGTTCCAGCTAAAGATAGTAGCTGCCAAGTGTTTTCGCTGCCAACCTTGTTGCCCACGGCAGCAAACTATGGAGTTGGACAATCAAAGTGCGATCTGTAGAGCCAAAAACCCTGATTCTATCGATGTGGCCACTTGATTTTCTAACGTCTGTAGTAGCAGGCAGAGCCGCCAAAGTAAAATCTCAAGATTGCTTGTGGGATAAGGCAAACGTGATAAAGTCCACATTCAACTCAAATAGGTCAGAGTTTAAAGTCACATTAAATGTGGAAAGCTACTTTTGAGGACTTCTACTTTAAGAAGGACTTGCCCTATCTATTTGTCTATAAATAATCATTACACCCCTCGTTCAAATCATCTTGAGTTCTCTTTAGGCTTAGCTAGGGTTTTCTACCGCCATCATGTTCTAAACTTCCCTTGGGTTTGGGGTTATGTTGTAATTTAGTTGCGAAAACGGTAATTTAGGTTTCAAGTTTGTTTTCAATAAAATATTCCAAGTTTACTTAATTCATGTTCTTCACTTCTTCAATTAGTTCCAAAAGTCCAGTTGAAGAAATCCATTTGTCGGGCACGAGAGTGTCAAACTCACGAAAGAATTAAGTACGGTCTCATCATGTCGAGGTGTTGACTAATTTGGCTTAGACATAAGTTTGAGTTTCAGCGGCTAAAAGGAGCAACCAAACGTCGACTGCATGTGTTAGGTTTACGCTGAGATTGCTAGGTATTGCCTACATCACGTGGTGACAGAATCATTTCCTAGACATAGGAAAAATCACTTCAGAATTGCTCTGCCGAACTTGGAGTATTTGCCAGACTTTTCGTTAGGACTTATCTCCATTCCGCCTGTCGAGACAGCGAAAGTTTCAAGAGCAGAGTTCCATTGTGGCAACGAAAGTTACCGCAGCCTCAATCCGCCATTACCCGCCGAGGCAGCATATGGTGGCAGCACAAAACAACTTGACCTTTTCAACGCAGTTTCACACTAAGGAGCAGCATAAACCTGCCCGCTCTATCAACCTAATCACTTCCTTTATTACTTGTGTTTTAATTTACTTTTCTTCTCAGCAATCACTTTACTTGTGCAATTTACTTTTCCTTGTGCAGGAACGACAATTCGAAACAAGCTATCAAATCCTTGTAGGATTCGACATCTTTTATACTATAACTTGGCCGGAGTGTGCACTTGCACTCTGTAATCACTCATTTTTGTCCATATATTAATATGGGTGTTTATTATTATTATTATTATTATTATTATTATTATTATTATTATTATTATTATTATTATTATTATTATTATTATTATTATTATTATTATTATTATTATTATTATTATGGGCTATGATGTAAAAATGAAAATAAAAATAAAAATACATTACATTTAAAAAATAAATCCCACTTAAATATTAATGTTCAGTCTATTACAAAAAAGAGCTCATTTGGGCCCAATCTAATTTAAAAAAACAGAAACCCTAATTTTATCCCATTCTTTTTGCACAGCCGCCCCTCCATCGTTGGATCCAGACCTGATCCAACGGTCGAGATCCAAAACTGAAGAGGCACAGATCGCGCGTGCGTTACACGCGCCGGCCATTCGCATTTCACGCGCGGCATGCTGAGGCTGTTGGAGTCCTCCACGCCATGTGTTCGCATCTGAAGGGTGTCGCGTCGCCGTCGAAAACCATCGTGACCGTCCTTTTTTGAGCCAAATCCAAACGTTCACCGTCGCGATATCAACAGTCAAGATGCGGCCGACATGCAAGTGGCCGAAAAATGAAGATTAGATTGTCAGAAACATTAAAAAGTAATGATTGTAAAAATCTCTATAATAAACGGAGATTGTAAATGTAAAGGAGGAAGTTTTTACTGCGAAACAAAAAACAAAAAAAAGTCTTAAGATCGAGGTAATCAATTTTTTCTTCTATTCGTTTTATAATTTTTCTATTTCAAACGCAAAAAAGAGAGACAAAAAAGCTTAGCTTTTTCGATCTAAGTCGTTTCATGCTCCGATGACCAAGCCTAGCCGCATCACCGCCTTGAATGATTAGAAAACGAATGGGCAAAAAAGGGGGGAACACAGAGTTGAAAATAAAAAGGAGAGGTATTTGTTTTTTTTTACCGAAATCTAGCCCCAAAATGATTTAGGGTGCGGTTTTAGGTGAAACAAAGAAGAAGACAAAAGGGTTCGGGGGACTCGCCAATGTCGACCCACGACGGTTGGCGAGGCATGCAGCGCCGGAAAAGGAGGGGAAAAGGAGAGAGATAGGGTTTTGGTTTGAAGAATATGAAACAAATGAGTCTAATGTTTTAAAAGGGCTTTTATATTATCAGTTTAATTAAAAATGTTTTAATTACAACATAAACCCCTCCGTGTCAGGTTATTCACACGAGAGGCCATTCCACACAGGGGAAATCTCATCCCAAGTCCTTCAAAGTTTCATCCGCCTTTTAATTTGGTCCCTAATTAATAACTAAATTACTTTTCTCATGGCTTAATTACACCTAAACCATTCAATCAATTTGCATGTTATGGTTTTGCCGCTTGTTCTTCTTCTTTTTTAATTTAGTCCCTTATTTATGCTTTAAGTTGTCTTTAATTTTCATTTAATTTAATTTTGCCCTTCTAGTTTCCATCTTATCTAATTTTAGTATTATTATTTTTTATTTTCATTAAATTTTAGTCCCTTGTATATGTATATGTTAATCTATTATTATCTATATATCATAGTATTGATAAATATATATGTATAAGTTTAATAATATACATGTCATGTTATTTTACGTATTTATTTATTTATTTATGCCTTTTATTTATTTGTTTATATTTATGTTCATATTAATTGCTTTGATTTTTATATGGTATATGTTTATATTTATTTGTATAACTTTCTCAGTATAATTTCATTCTTATATATTTATTATACCATTTATATTTGTTTTACCATATTGATCATTTTTTTCATTAATACAATTTTATATCATTTAACTAATCGCTTTATTCTATTTTTAGTACTCGAAATTCTAATATTATAGTGAAAGTGTCATCCCAAATATTCGGGTGTCATCTCTTTCGGTATCGTGGGTTGAGAGCTAGGATGTTCGAATCATATGACCATGCATTCATGCATTCAGAAATTATTAATTAAATCAGGCCGAGTTTTTTAAAATTTCTAATAAATATATTACGAACCGTTAGGTACCAATTTGGGCAGCGTGGGGTGCTAAACCTTCCCCATCCTTAACTGACTCCCGAGCCCAAGTTCCTTTTTGAATCTCTGGTTTTATTTTACGGTGTCCGGTCTACCTTTTTTGAATGATCAGTGGCGAGTCCCAATGTTTTATTCAAAACGAGTTTTTTAGACCCCCCCTTAAAATTAATTTTAAGAAAAATTTTCCCATTAAGATTAATTTTCTATAAAGGTGGGGAAAGCATCTATTCCGATTTTTTTAGTCGATACACACTCTTACAAAAAGGGAACACCTACACGCCCTACAAGTTTTTGGCGTCGTTGCCGGGGATTGGTAACAGCGAATTTCGTTTTTAATTTCTGCACTTTTTCTTTACGTTTTATTTTAATTTTAATCAAAAAAAATTTACAGTTTCCTTTGCTAGTGCATGACCATGGCAAACCCAAAAGGAGAACTCCTCTTTTACGACGATAACGAGCGTCAAGCGAGAGAACTTAAGAAGGAGATCAGGGTAGTCCTAGCGAAAAACAAAGAAGAAAAAGGTAAAGCGAAGGTAAACATGGTAAACGATGACCCACCCAACGGTGCCGCAAACGGCAGGGACGGGTAGCTAGACTTGTCGCCCAGAGGTCCGCAAGATCCACCGAGGCAGGACCCTCCTTTTCTGCCCAAGCAGCCCCAGCCAGTTCGAACCACTAAAGAATATCTCGAACATGACTTCAGAAGGTTTGATCCAACAATGACGGAACCTGATATTAAGGCGGACCACTTCGAGCTGAAGCCGGTCATGTTTAACATGATCAATACATTTGGGCACTTTGGAGGGACTGCAACTGAAGGTGCTCGGTAGCACTTGAGAGGATTCCTAGACATCTGCAGAGCATTTAAAATACATGTGGTCCATCAAGACGTGCTGAGGCTGAGGTTGTTTCCCTATTCACTGAGGGATAGGGCTAAATAGTGGTTGAATAACTAGCCAGCGGGGTCGTTCAACACATGGACGGAGCTTTTGTAAAGACTTCTTGGACCGATTCAGCCCGTCCAACGTCACAAACAGGCTACGGAGCGGAATAATAGCCTTCAGGCAAGGGGATGATGAGTCGATGTACGAAGCATGGGAGCGGTACCAACAGATGCTGAATAATTACCCATTGCATGGTCTTCCGGCTTGGACTCAGGCATCAATATTCTACAACGGGGTGAACTACCCAACGAGGATGATGATTGATGCCTCAGCCAATGGGATCATCCTTGACAGAAAACCAGAGGAAGCATTGAGGCTTCTGAATCATGCCGCCAAGAACGACTACAAGTATCCAACAATCCGTTGAGGCAACATTAGGGGGCCAACCAAGGTGAACGAGGTAGAAGCCTTAGACTCTGTTAATGCCCACCTTGATACGCTGACGGAGCTAGTCATGAGCATCGTGAAACCCGCTGGGAAGGTCCATGAGGTAAAGGTTGTGGAACCGTTATGTGGAGAGTGTGGGGGCAACCAAGATTCCTCTGACTGCACTGCATCTGCAAACTATATGGGAGGATATGAGAGGAACAACAGACCTGCCCAAAACACCTACAACCCTGGATGGAAGAACCATCCTAACTTCTCCTGGAGCAACCCAAAGACTGCTGCAAACCCACAACAACTACAGGGAGACTACTAACAGAACCTGTCCAGACAGCAGACTCAACAGCCACAAAACAATAATTCACTAGAAGCAACCCTTCACACTTTCATGTCTAGAACTAGTGACTTGGTTGTTCGTACCAATAAATTTATTGATAAAATTGAGTCTTTAATGGACATGACGAAGATGAGGATGAACAACTAGGAGGCTGCTATAAAAACCTGGAGACCCAATTTGGTTAGTTCACAGAGATATACAGCAGCCGAACAATAGGAGCAGCATCCAGCAGCTCGGAGGCAGCAGCCATACCCACTTACGAACAATGCAAGGCCATATCTACAAGAAGTGGGAAGCAGTTGTTTGAACTCAGCCAGACCAGCAAGAAAAGCCTGACGCAGTAGCACCAACACCAACCGCCCCAACAGCTGAACGAGATAGCGGCCCTGAAGCAGATGATCCTCCCCAAATTAAATTCCAATGCAAGGAATACATAGAGGACATCCTCCTGCCAGCACCTTTCCCCCAAAGACTTTAGCAGCAAAAGAAAGAGCACCAGTTCAGAAGACTCCTGGATATTCTGAAGCAGGTGCACATAAACATACATCTAATAGAAGCCATCCAGAATATGCCAAACTATGACAAACATCTCAGAGACATGGTTTCTAAAAAGAAAGGGATTGGGGAGTTTGAGACAGTGGCTGTCATAGAAGAATGCATGGCCATGCTGCACAACAAGCTGCCACCCAAGTAGACAGACCCAGGCAGCTTTGTTATCCTATGCAGGATAGGCATCAAACATTAAACAAAAGCATTGTGCGACTTGGAAGCCAGCATTAACCTTATGCCCAAGGCAGTATTCGATAAAGTAGGAATTGGGCCTGCCAAACCTACCTCCGTCATGCTAAAACTTACTACCATTCGTTTATACAACCGGAGGGAAAAATCGAAGACATCCTGGTAAATGTGGGCAACCTAATTCTTCCAGCCGATTTCCTCATCTTGGATTGCGAGGCTGATGAAAAAACCCCTATAATCCTTGTGCGACCATTCTTGGCCACGGCCAGAACGCTAATAGATGTGAAACTTGGAGAGCTGACCATGAGGGTAGACGACCAAAGCATCAAGATGAATGTGCTACAACCCTCAGAAAAATAAAAGGAAGGATGCCCAGATGCAAGAGCTACCAGCATCAACATAGAAATAGGACAGGGCAGCAACTTTCGTGACGGACCAAGGGGCAGGCTGAAGGAACCAACAGTACAGAACCTAAAGGAACAAGAGAACCCACCTTAGGAGAGGAAGGACATACCTGGACGAAAAGCCAAACACAAAACCCTTAGGAAGTGGTTATGCTTGGGAGATGCACCTCCCAACATAACCTAATTTTCATTTTATTTTTATTTTTATGTATTAGCATTATAGTTTAATTTTTTAGGATTAGATTTGTTTTCAGATTTTTATTTGTCAGAAGTTATTTAAATACTTTTGTCTTTATTTTCATTTCAGGTTTAAGAATAAAAGAGTCGGACCAAGAAGAAGGCCCAACAAGGAGCCCGCCCACCATGCCGACGAGACAGCCCAACGCAGCAACACGTAACAGATAGTTGGCCTCCAACGGCTCTGAAAATAACGGGAAGAAGTCCCGTAATACGCGTAAGACAACTGGACCATTGGGCATTTATTGCCGCCACGACACCTCTCAGAAATCTCTATTTAAACCCCTCTCACTCAATTCATTTACTTTACTCTCACCTACTTGCTATCTTCTTCTTGCTTCCACAACTCCCTAATAATTTTTCTTTTAAAGTTTCAGTTGCATACAACCGTTTCACAAGGCATCCGCATCACAGCCCAAACCCACCTACAAAAGATTTTTCTACAAGGCAGACAAGGAGAGATACAGAGATCAGTTCTCTAAGAAGAATGTATGAGAGGAGCAAGGCTTTCACTATACAAGGGAGACAAGCGATCTCGGCTTAGAAACTGCCTTGTTCAAGACCATCCACAACAAAGGATGAGAGATGTTCGCTCGGTAGCCAGAGATAGCCAACATCACCATGGTCAGGGAATTCTACTCCCACCACCCCTGCCCAGAGCAGCCATTTGTCTATGTCTGCGGGGAGCCAGTCAAGCTGAACGCCGCTGTCATCAACATATACTATGGCCTAGATATGCACGACAACCCTCACGAGGAATGGAGACGGTCACTAATGGCTTCCGACTATGAGAAAATCAAGGCCAAACTCTGCAAGCCCAACACGTCGTGGTTGGCAGGCAAACATGTGGGATCTGTCCAGCCCCGCGACATGCTGCCCGAGGCCATGCTGTGGAACACTTTTGTAAAGAGGTGCCTGTTGCCCACCTCTCACAACTCTACCGTTGATCGGTCGCGCCTCGCCCTTATTCATAATATTCTAATGAACCGGCCAATAAACATTGGGGAAATCATATGCACGGAGATCCACAATTGCTTCAAAAAGACGAAGGGCAAGATGTACTTCCCATCCCTCATCACAGGCCTTTGCGCAAATTTTGGTGTTCCAACCGAACCGAAAGATCAGATGACAGCAGCCAAATAGGGGTGGACTAGAAAAGTCTGCATACAGATGATGCAGGCCTCAGAGACAACGCCCAGCCAGCCATCTGCTGCCCAGCCTTACACTCCAGCCGCCCCAGCAGTACTGAAGCTGCCCCAGAAAAGGAAGTCCTCACACTGCTGCACACACTTATAGACAGCACAAAGCGCATAGAGTACCAACAACTGACCTTCATAAATTCGTGGGGGAAGTCCAAGAAGCCTTTATGGCTTATCTCCTACAGAAATTATCTAATGAAGAACCCATCCTGCCTCTATTCCCTGCAGAGCTTGCAGTAGAAGCCCCAGCACAAGGAACATCAACTATCGCCGCTACCCGCCCTACCGCCCCCCAGGTGCCCTCTCTGACGCACTACGAAACTTACTCAACCACCACCTCATCTAACACAGTGGTAGACTCCCCCGAGAGGCACCAACATCACCATTCACCTTCTTGTATAGCAGCGACAGTGGCATACACCTCTTCATCAAAAGAGATTGAGCAGCAGCCGCCAGAGCCAGAAACAGTAGTGGTAGCAGCAGCAGCAGCCATCCCCATGGCGACTGTCCCTCCGACAGCACCCACAGAGGAAGGCACTAGGAAGAGGAAGCGGCACATCATAGCCGTCGAGCCTGTGGACTTCGAGACAAAGTCAAAATAGAGCGAAGCACCTTCTGTGGCTCCCTCTGCCGAACTTCAAGAAGAGCCTTGGCATACACCAAAAAGAGTCCAGCCGCCGCGGAAAGCAAAAACTTCACCAGCTAAGGATGCCTCCAAGACATATGTCGGCCGTTGTTTCGTCATCCACGCCTCTTTCTCCTCCTCAGCAGAAAAGACTCAAGCCCCATCTCAACCCTCAACCAACTTTTAGTTCTTTCTTTTCTTTTCCTTTTCTTTATTTTCTTTTTATTCTTTTTTTGTTTTCTTTTATTTATCTCTTGTATTTATTTTCTTTTTATATTTTGTGCATTGAGGGCAATGCCTATCTCGAGTTTGGGGGAGGGGACAGCTCTCGCATCTTTTTTCTTGGCATACTTAGTTGCATATAGGTTTCATTGTACTTGCCTTAATAATAATCGGAAAAGAAAATTTTTGTATAACTTGTGCCTATGATAGGAGAGCCGATTAATTTATTTTCGCACCAAATTAAAAATTGAACTTAATTTGGGAAAACCATGAAAAATGACTTAGATTTTTTTTCTTTTTGCCAAAATTATCAAACACCTCTTTTACTTGCTGAATGTGTTAAAATATCTAATGAACACTGCATGTTTTTTTAGAATTCTTTGCAAAGTTCTAACGATGATTACAGGTAGCCTCCGAGGCAGACAGAAGAAACGGAAAAATTTAGCACTACCACGGCAGCAGAAGCAAAAACAAAAAATTGTTTTACCCTAAAGGTGCCCGCAACAGGCTCTAGGAAGAATCATGTGCGAGGACACTCCGCTGCTATCAAAGTCCATGAATCTGAAAGTTTTGAAGTGACAGACAAATTAGCATGAGTGAATGAAAGTCTTCATGGGATGACTCTACTCCAAGGGTTCGGGGTGTTGTAGTTTGCTCCTATCTTAACTTCAGACCTAGAAGAGTAGTTGTGATCAGTTGAAGCCCTCACTACCATGATTAAAATATTATGCTTAATTGTGTTGCCTCGGCAGCAACCTTATATCGTAACATCATCTTTGTTTATTTAGTTATTCTGCATATTCAACCTGTACACAGTCACGCACACACTGCACTAGCATTAGAAATTAATTCTGAGTTATTTTTGTGCTTAATTCCCTTCACTAATTTAATATAGGTGTCACGGTCTTGAGGCATGAAATCAGGTTGAAATTTTTTTTTTTTATTATTAGAGCAAGTATGTTAGGTTGCATTGCTTGAGGACAAGCAATAGTTTGAGTTTGGGGGTGTGTGAAGTGTCCACAAGTCCTATATTTCATGCACAATCCATCTCATATTATTGTTGTTTTTAAGCTCATCTTAGGCATAATTAGGATCATGCATTGCATTTTACAGTATTTCTTCGGTTTACCTTGTTTTTATAGTTTATCTTTTATTTGGTGAAGAAGAGATATTGTTTTAGTGTATTTTTGGTTTTAGGTACTAATGACTGAAAAAGAGAAAGAGGAGATGAGGATGCAATGTTGAGGCAGCAGACTATGGAGTTGTACTGAAGCAGTTCCAGCTAAAGACAATAGCTGCCGAGGGTTGCCGCCGCCGACCTTGCTGCCCACGGCAATAAACTATAGAGTTGGAGAATCGGAGTGCGATCTGTAGAGCCAAAAACCTTGATTCTATCGATGACGACCTCTTGATTTTCTGACGTCTGTAGCAGCAGGCAGACCCGCTGAAGTAAAATCTCAAGATTGCTTGCGAAACAAGGCAAACATGATAAAGTCCACATTCAACTCAAAGAAGTCAAAGTTTAAAGTCACATTAAAAGTGGAAAGCTACTTTTGAGGACTTCTACTTCAAGGAGGACTTGCCCTAGCTATTTCTCTATAAATACTCATTGTACTCCTAGTTCAAATCATCTTGAGTTCTCTTTAGGCTTAGCTAGGGTTTTTTGTCGCCATCGTGTTCTAAACTTCCCTTGGGTTTGGGGTCATGTTGTAATTTAGTTGCAAGAGAAGACTTTCGTCGTGGCAACGAAAGTTGTCGCAGCCTCAATCTGCCATTACCCGCTGAGGAAGCATATCGTAGCAGCGCAAAACAACTTGACCTTTTCAACGCAGTTTCACACTAAGGAGCAGCATAACCTTGCCCGCTCTATCAACCTGATCACTTCCTTTATTACTTGTGTTTTAATTTACTTTTCTTCTCAGCAATCACTTTACTTGTGCAATTTACTTTTCCTTGTTCAGGAACGACAATTCGAAACAAGCTGTCCAATCCTCGTGGGATTCGACGTCTTTTATACTATAACTTGGTAGGAGTGTGCACTTACACTCTTACAAAAAGGGAACGCCTACACGCCTACACTTGTGCCACAAGGAGTCCAACTTCAAGTAAAAAAGTCGGAATTTAAAGGATGCATTCAATGATAAAGCTACTTTATGATGAGGAAGACTTCTACTCCAAGGAGGACTTACCCTAGGCCTTGCCCTATATATACCCGATCATACCTTGTATTTTAGAAAACCACATAGTCGGCATAGCTAGGTTTCTCTTGTGTTTTCTTGCCGCTACTATATTCTAAATTCTCTAGGGTTTGGGTTATGTTGTAAAGTAGTTGTGAGAATGATTGTTTAGTTTTTAAGTTTGTTTTTGCAATAAATTCAAGTTTTCCTTATTTCATGTTCTTCCCTATTTTCAATTGAGTCGAGAGATCAATTGGGAGCAATCCATTTGTTTGGTATCGAGAGAGTCAAACTCACGAAAGAAGTAAGCACGATATCATCAATACCATGTGTTGATCAATCTAGCCTAGACATAGGTTAGGGTTTAAGGCGGCTAAAAAGGGATGAACAAAGGTTGTTCTTCATTATATGATTCACGCCGACGGGTATCATCTACAGTGGGCAACAACAGCATTCTGACTTAGACATAAGCGGGATCATTATCGAAGTGTTAAGCCGGGCCTTGAAAGACTGCCGAGTTTGCCGCCGAGCCAATCATTCATTCCACTGCCGAGGCAACGCAAGCGTTAAAGCAGCCAATCTGCCATCTTCCCCCGAGGCAACAAAGCCTGGCAACGCAAGACAACTTAACCTTTTCAACGTAGTTTCACACTACTGAGCAGCATAACCTGACCCATTCTATCACCCTGGTCTCTTCTATTAAATTACTTATGCTTATTTACTTTTTATTCTTTACAATCTAAAATTAACTTGTGCATTTATTTTTTGTGTAGGAATTGACATTCGAGTTAGCTGTACAATCCTCGTGGGAGGTGATATCTTATATACTATAACTTGACTAGAGTGTGCACTTGTGCTTACATTTAGAGAACACCCAAACGCTCTACAGTTAACAACATGGTTATTTGGGTTCTAAGTAAACACTTAAACATTAACCTACTTAACTTGGGTAATTTTTTAAGCAATCTAACCTACTAGAGCCAATTTCGGGCACCTCTATTGGTTAACCTAGAGCGAGTTTCAGGCACCTCTAGGGCTTCCTTAAGGTAGAGCTAGTGTTAGGAACCTCTAACGTTTTACCCGAATCTTCTTCCTAAGCAAGTCTATGTCTTAAGTGTACTAGAACTCCTTAAATCATACAAGTCACGAAAGTGTATTGAAGTTCTAATCTCATAGTATGATCCTAATTTATCTTCCTTATGCATCCTAAAATTAAAGGCTCTAAACAGTTCAAAGCTATGGTAAGAAGAGCGAGATCTATGGCCAAGGTAGAAAATTCATTTAAATTAAACTAAGGCAATTGATGAAGAATGTTGCCGAGGCATAAGCATCATTCGGCTAAGGCAATATCTGCAGTAAAAAATTGACAAGTATAGAACAGAACTGTATAGCAATAGTATTAATATGCCGCGACAGAATAATGCCTCTCGACAGCATAACCTACACCCCCAAACTCAAGACAAGCATTGCCCTCAATGCATTAAAAACAGATACAATAATAGAAAAAAAATTAAGCACAACAAATTAAGGGCATTAAAATAAAGGAAAGAGAGAAAAATTTAGATAGACTCAGAGGAGTCATCCTCATCGCTTTGTAAGATCAATCTTCTCCCTTTGCAGGTTGTATGCTTGACTTTCTTTGTTTCTCTTGGCGGTTGGATGCGCGTGGGGGTGGGGGTTGGCTGGACTTGGCTTGGCCGTGGCATTTACTTCCTCCTCCCCATCCATGTCAATGTGGAGATCCTTCGTGGACTCCAAGGCAGAGTCCTTGCATTTGGCAGTTTCGAATGTTCGGAGGACGAATTGGGCAATTTCAGTCCAATTGGAGAAGTCTGCTATCCTGATCGCTGAACCCATGGGAGTGTCTAGTCGTGCCCCGGCAGAGTGCCTCGGTGAGGCATGGGAAGTAGCAGTGGCACGTGTGGCTTCGGCATGGGGTGCTAGGGCGGCTGCGATATGTGGTTCTGGGGCAGCGGCGGTAGGGAATTGGACGGTGTTGTCAGGGAACTTCTCTTGAATCACTTGGAAAATGGAGGAGGTGAGGTCCCTTGCGAAGGCCATAAATAGGCGTTGCCATTTGTCCATGTCCTCCAATTTCTTGCCAATTTGCTAGAGGGTGGTTGTCGGGGTAGTAGATTGTGGCGCCTCTGGAACGCCTGTCGTGGATACTGCTGCGGAAGAGCCTTACATCGGCGTAGATTACAATGGTTTGGCCTCCGCGATCTGCATTAGTTGGTAGTATGTTTTTCAGTTCCATCCCTTCCTCGGAGGCGTGTACTCATCGGCATCATCGGTTGGTAGCTCATGTTCGATGCATAGGCCGGTGATGAGTGATGGAAAGTAGAGAGGGCCGTGTTCCTTTTGGCTTCACAGGTGAATCTCCTGACATATAATATCACCCACATTAATAATACGATTATTTAAAATAGAGTGAATGGGTGCAAGCTTGGGTCGGTCGACAATGTTGTTGTGTGAGGTGGGCATGAGGCAGTGTTTGACAAATGTGTTCCATAGCTTGGCTTCTGGCCGCAACTGTCATCGGTTGACCAAACCCTTGTATGCTCCGACATTCCATGACGTGCCGACATAGCAGAGTTCCTCTTTGATGTGTTCGCAGTCTTCCTCCGTCAAGTACTCGACGAATTCTGCATGCTCTTCCCTCTCTACGTGGATGCCATAAAAGAGATTTATGGAATCAACACCTACTTTGATCGCCTTGACCCGAACGTGAGCAAAAAGTGTGTTTGGGTTGTGCGGGTAGAATTCTCGGACCACCATTATGTTGGCTCGTTCAGGTTGGAGGTAAAATATTTGCCACTTTTGGTGATCTACTTTGTTGAAGAGGTAGTGGTTGAGGTCAAAATTTGGCTCATCGGAGCATTGAAATCCTTGCTCCTCTCATACATGGTGAGCTATGAAGTGTGTATTAAAGCGCCGCTCTACCCCTGGCGGTGCGAAGCGTTTGTACGTTGATGCATCGGCCGAGCGTGAGATTTCTCCTTTCTATAATTTGAAGGTCATTCTAAAAAATTGAGTGAGTTATGAGAGAGCAAAAGAAAATTCTAAACTTTGGAGAGTGCAAGAGAGTAGAAGAGAATATTGAATGATGAACAATTTAGAGAATGGTGGCCTTTATATAGAGCTTGGCAAGCCAGGTCGTGCGGCATTAAATGCGGAGCGGCATCTCTAGCCGTTATTAGCCGTTTCTGCCCGTTACGTTCTTCTACCCGTTAAAAATATAGTCGTTGTGGCATTTCTGGCCCGTTGGCAGATTTTGCCATTGCATTTTTCTGCCTGTTGGTAGATCATGTCGTTGCAGCAGCAGTTACTCCTCACTTAGCCGTTGGTTCATCTCTTCCTTATTTCTTGATCTCCAACATGAAAACAAATAATAGATAAAAATAAAACTTTAATCCTAAAAGAAAGATTAAAAAATATGGAAAATAAAAACTAAAAAAATAATAAAAAAGAGAGAGAGAGAAGGTTAAGACATTAAAGAAGTGCATGTGCATGCATCTCCTAAAGTGATTACTTCCTTATCCCTCGCGACATGTAGCCCAGAATGATGGTTTAATCTTTGCCCAGTATCTTTGAATTCATGATTATCATGTGCTTTTGCCTATGTATCTCCAAGTCCTGTCATCATACTACCGCGGCAGTTGCCCAGACAGTGGTCAATGCTGCTGCCGAGGCAGCATTCAGTTTTCTTACCGAGGCAGTGTGGTTCTATGTCGATGTCTGACTCAGTTATGGCCTGGATTGCCTAACATTTTTCTGGGTCATTAGCATGTTTCCTGGTGTTGAGTACATTGAGTTTAACGTGCTGGTCGTTTATTTTCATTGTCAGCTCTCCTTTTTCAATATCAATTAGAGTTTTTCGGGTGGTGAGGAATGGCCTTCCAAGGACGATTGGAGCTTTTTCATCTGCATCGCAGTCTAAGATGAGAAAATCAACAAGAAAAAAAATTATTGACTTTTATCAATATATCCTCAATTTTCCCTTCGGTTGCACATGGGATCCATCAGCAAGCTGTAGCATTATGGTGGTAGGTCTGGCAGTTCCAATATCCAATTTCTGGAAGACTAACTTAGGCATTATGTTTATGCTTGCTCCTAGGTCACATAGTGCTCTCCCCTCGTTGGTATCTCCGATTTCACATGGTATGAGAAAACTTTTGGGATCCTTAAGCTTGGGTGGTGTTCGATTGTGCAGCATTGCCATACATTCTTCTGTCACGGCAACAGTTTCAAATTCCCTTATCCTTTTCTATTTTGAGATGGTGTCCTTGAGGAATTTTGCATAATTTAGAATTTGCTTGATTCCTTCCACAAAGGGGATATTAATTTGTACCTATTTTAATATGTCTAGGAATTTCTTCAATTGGTACTCTTGTTTTAGTTGCTTCAGCCTTTGTGGGAATGATGGAGTTGGTCGGGTATCCTTTATGCTTTATGTGCATGTGCCTTTGGTAGCTCGAGATTGGGTTTTTTCGTTGGTGTTTCCATAGGTACTGTCAGGGCAGAGTCTTCAGGGGTTGCTGCCACGACATTGTTGTTGGATATTGTTGCAGCAGTTGACTCATTTGGCTTTATCTGCTCTGTTTCCTTAACTCAGGGCTCATTGAGCTGAATACCACTTCGAGTGGTTATGGCATTGCATTGCTCATATAATGTTCTCTCAGTTGCTTCTGTGTCGCTAGGTAAACCTCACGCCGACCTTCTGTTTAGGATATGTTCAATTTCCCAACTTGAGTCTCTAGAGATTTCATTGTTGCCTCATTATTTTGCAGCTGCGTCTCGTTCCTGTCCATAAAAGCTTCAGTTTTCTTTATGAACTTATCAGTATTAGCCATATATGCACTAGTTTGAGACATGAAAGCATTAAGAGTGTTTTCTAAAGAACTAGTTGTCATAGACTGCTGTTGCGACATGGACTGCCGAGAGGCATTGTTTTGTTGAAACCCCGCAACTGGAGCATTTTGATTATTCAGATTGAGTACGTTGTTGGGGTTGCTCCACGAGAAATTCGGGTGCTTCTTCCAGGCCGGAATGTAGTTTTTGGACATGTTGTTGTTGCGGTTGTAATTTCCAACGTAACAGCTCGACTCTATATTTTGCGGACATTCAGAAGAAACATGGTTACCCCTACAGTTTTCACAAAATAAATCCATTACCTTGACCTCTTGGTGATTATTTTGCGGTTGTATGTCCATGACCAACTTTGTCAAGGAGGCAATTTGGGATGAAATTGAGTCTGAGGACCCTATTTTAATTACTGTGGGTTGGCGTCGAATTCCTACTCTTCTGGCCATTGGGAACTAATAGTCATTCTTGGTCGTCCTGTTCAGAATATCCATTGCTTCTTCTGGTTCTTTGCCTAGGAGTATACTGTTTGCCGATGCATCTAGCATCATCATAGTTGTCGTGTTGACTACATTATAGAACATGGTTACTTGTGTCCATAATGGGAATCCGTGCAAGGGGCATTTGTGTAACAACTCTTTGTATCGCTCCCAAGCCTTGTGCATAGATTCATCGTCAGCATGTCGAAAAGAAGTGATTTCGTTACGCAATTTATCAGTCATATTCGTAGGATTAAAATGTGCTAAGAAATCACGACATAAATCACTGCAGGATGCAATTGATCCTGCTGGAATACTATTTAGCCAGGTTTTTGCCCTATCCCTCAGTGAATAGGGAAACAATTTTAATCTCAAAATATCCTCATGTACTCCTTATATTTTGAATGAATTAAAAATCTGCATGAAGGATTTGAGGTGTTGTTTGGCATCTTCAGTCGTTGAGCCGCCAAATTGCCCTATAGTATTGATCATGTTGAACATCACTGGCTTTAGTTATAAGTGGGCGGCTTTTATCTCCGGTGTGACTACTCCCAGATTTAGTCCGTTCAGGTCCTCTTTTATGTAGTCTCAGACAGTTGAGTTTCGTACTGGCGCGAATTGAATTCGTGGATTTTCTCCATCTCCTACTGGGGCATTATGTTGCCTATCGACAACTGGCTGCGCGTCGGCAACCTATGGTTAAGCAAGAATTGCTATGTAAAAAGGGTGAAAATATAGGACTTTTGGGCACTTATCAATGGCCATTGAGGAGGAACCTATGGTAAACACTAACTTATCATCTCTTACTTATGATGAACTATATGATGCCTATTAGGAGTTGCAAGATGTTTACGATGAATTGGTTGAGAAATATAAAGAGTCTATTTTGAAAAATAAGAAAAATATTTCCAATTTGAAATCTCAAAATGAGTCTCTTTTAAAAACCAATTCCGAATTGGAAAAGAAGGTTTTATACTTGATAAATCTTTCAAATGAGCTTAAAAAGAACAATCTTGATGTTAAAAATCTTCTTTCTGATTTCTAAGATTATCACACTAAGGAAGTGGATAATCTTAAAACTTCTCTTGCTATTGGGAAAAGTAGTTTTGAAAAGGGTAGTTCTTCAAAAACCAAATATGTAAAGAGAAAGCATTTTAACTACAAACAAAGTGGCTCTCAAAGTCATCCTAGAGCTAAGATGATTAGAAGTGTATGGGTTCGTAAGGAACTTGTAGCTTCTAATAATATTCTTGCTATTTCATCTTGGATTCCTAAGGGAACCAAGTTTTGGGGAGCTAACACATATGGACCCAAAATGGTTTGTGTACCAAAATCAAAGAACTAATCTTTGTTTGTAGGGTGAGCATTGCTACAAGGCCAAAACATCAAGTCAAAACACATGGTACCTTGATAGTGATGCTCAAGACACATGATCGGAGACAACAGTAGATTCATAGAGCTAAAGCCAAAGCATGGTGGAGTGGTAACTTTCGGTGACAACTCCAAAGGCCATATTGAGGGCATTGGCTCTATTGATAACCTCTCGTCCATTCTTATTGAAAATGTATTACATGTCAATGGTCTTAAACATAATCTATTGAGCATTAGTTAACTTTGTGACAAAGGTTTGGATGTTCATTTTGATAAAAATGGGTGTAAAATTGTGGACATTAAAACAAATAAAATAATGCTCATTGGTCATCGCATAGGAAACATTTATATGGTGCATTTAGATGACATACATTCATCTCATGCATGTTTAGTTGCACATGATGAGAATGATGCATGGTTGTGGCATAGGAAACTAGGGCATGCTAGCATAAGTGTTTTAGAGAAATTGGTTTCCTAAAATCTAGTTAGAGGTTTACCCAAAATAAATTTTTTTAGATGAAATATGTGATGCTTGTGCTAAGGGTAAATAAAAGAGAACCTCATTTAAACCCATTAATGATGTTTCGACTAGTAAGGTGTTACAATTAATCCATATGGATTTATTTGGGCCTATTAGAACTATGAGCTTGGTTGGTAAGTCATATGCATTTGTATTGGTAGATGACTTTTCTAGATACACCTAGGTTCTATTCTTAAGTACTAAGGATGATCTTAAAATCTCACATATTATAAGGGATCATGGAACCGAGTTTCAAAATATGGGTTTTGAAGTTTTTTGTAATAAAAATGGTATTAGCCATAATTTTTTGGCTCCTCGCACTCCTAAACAAAATGGGGTAGTTGAGAGGAAGAATAGAACTTTAGAAGAGATGGCTAGGACCATGCTTTGTGAAAACAATTTACCTAAGTATTTTTGGGCGGAAGCCACTAATACGGCGTGTTATATTATTAATAGAGTAATGATTAGACCTATTTTAAAGAAAACACCTTATGAGATTTTGAAATCCAAAAAGCCTAACATTAGCTATTTCCACCCTTTTGGTTGTAAATGTTTTGTTTTAAACAGTGGGAAAGACAACTTAGGTAAATTTGGTGCTAAAAGTGATGAAGCAATATTTTTGGGTTATTCCCTAAACTCTAAAGCCTACTGTGTATTTAATAAAAGAACTTTGGTTGTTGAAGAGTCTATACATGTTTTCGATAATAACCTCCTTCTGAGGAAGGAATCTTGTGATGATGCTGATGATGTAAGGATCATTGAAGCCATTGATGGAGGACAAACATCAAAGGTGGATGAGATTCCAACTAAAGAGGAGAAAGCACAAGATCTGCCTTTTGAAGCCTTGAAGGACTTGGCTCTTGAGGAAAAGGAGGTGACATACCAAAGGGAGTTCAATTATGTCAAAGGTGGTGAAATCTTGGGTGATCCATCCAAGGGGTAACTACTAGATCCTCTCTCAAACTTATGAATCACGTTGTAGTCATCTCATGCATAGAGCCTAAAAACATGAAAAAAGCATTAAAATATGATTTTTGAATATTGGCTATGCAAGAGGAACTAATCAATTTGAGAGAAATAGAGTATGGACATTGGTTGGTAGGCCTAGTAATCAATCTACTATAGGAACTAAGCGGGTATTTAGAAACAAACTAGATGAGAGTAGTAACATAGTGAGGAACAAAGCTAGGCTTGTTGCTCAAGGTTACACTCAAGAAGAGGGAATTGATTTTGGTGAAACATATGCACCCGTAGCTAGAATGAAAGCTATTAGGATGTTTCTTGCATTTTCATGCTATCATGATTTCAAGATTTTTCAAATAAATGTGAAAAGTGCTTTCTAAATGGTTTTATAAATGAAACAGTGTATATTGAACAACAATCGGGTTTTGAAGATCCACAATTTCCAAATCATGTTTTCAAACTAACTAAAGCTATTTATGGTTTAAAACAAGCTCCTAGAGCTTGGTATGAAAGGCTTTCAAACTTTTTGATTCAAAAAGATTGTGAAAAAGGCAAGGTGGATACTACATTTTTCATTAAAAGACATGGCAATGACATATTAGTAGTTCAAATATATGTTAATGATATTATTTCTGGTTCTACTAATGAATTTTCTTGCCAAGAATTTTCTAAGCTAATGCAAGGTGAATTTGAGATGAGCATGATGAGAGAGCTCTCTTTTTTCTTGGGGCTCCAAATCAAGCAAAGGAAAGATGGCACCTTCATCAATCAAGAAAAATACATAAAGGACATGCTCAAAAAGTTTGGCTTGGAGAACGTAAAGCCTCAAGTCACTCCAATGAGCTCATCAATCAAGCTTGACAAAGATGAGGGAGGTAAGTGTGTCGATTCTAAGCTTTATAGATCTATGATTGGATCTTTGCTTTACCTTACCGCAAGTAAACCAGATATTATGTTTAGTGTTTGCTTGTGTGCTAGGTTTCAAGCTAGCCCTAGAGAATCACAATTAGTTGCCATTAAGAGAATTTTAGATACCTTAGAGATACACCTAATTTAGGTCTTTGGTATCCTAGGAATTCCTCCTTTGACCTTCATGCTTTCTCCGATGCGGATTATGGGGATGTAAGATAGATAGGAAAAGTACCTCCGGAACTTGTCAATTCTTAGGTAGTATGCTCGTATCTTGGTTCTCTAAGAAATAAAATAGCGTAGCCTTATCTACCACTGAAGCGGAGTACATATCCTTATGGAGTTGTTGTGCTCAAGTTCTTTTGATGAAGCAACAACTCTTAGACTATGGTGTTCAAGTAGATATCATACCCCTTAAGTGTGACAACACTAGTGTCATTTCTCTCACTAAGAATCCCATCCAACACTCTAGAACCAAACATATAGAAATTAGACATCATTTCATTAGAGATCGTGTCTTGAAAATAATGTAGCTCTAGAATATGTTGATACATTGAACCAATTAGCGGACATATTTACTAAACCTTTAGATAAAGAACATTTTTGGATCCTTAGGAGAGAGTTAGGTTGAACCAGCCTTCCTTGACCCTTTTAGGTCCCAAATGACTAAAAATATACTTGAAATTATTTGATGTTCATGCTTATGTTGATTTGCCTCCTTTTGCATCTATGCTTGTTGTTAGGGGAGTATGTATCTGCTTTAGTCCATATATCTTGCTCATATGTCATGTCCATGCATTTGGGATCATTAGAAATTCAATTTTTGGACACCTTTGTGCCCAAAATTTATCTTCTAGGCAAGGTGTATCGAAAAAAAAGGCTATTTCGATATGGCATGCTTGAGCAAATCCCTAAGCTTAAATCTTAGGTATATGGTATCGAAATGGTTAAAAACATTTCGATACGGGGAAGCTTAATCGGGTTTCGGTACAGTTAAACATGTATCAGTACGGTAAGGTGTTTCGGTGCGCGTAAACATGTTCCGATACACCTGTTTCGATACGCCTTCTGGCATATCGGTACGCGTGGCCACATATTATTAATTTGAGTCATTAATTGGTTCCAATCTTCAAACCTACTTTCATTCAAACTCAATCTCTTTTCCCCCAAAAAACCCTAGGTTTTCATTCTATAAATACACATCAAAACCCTTTGTTTTTCACACAAATCTTTGAGGGTTTTTACTCCACAGCTCAAAACTCAAGGTTATTTCATCAAATTGTGCATCATCTTCTATCCCTTAAGAAGGTAAAAATTATTTCTTTTCAATTTCGTTTATTTTACTATACTGTTTTATGCTAATTTTTGTACATAAAATCCATATATAGTATGGGTTTTCAAGATTATCCAAACTTTCTTTCAAAATTCAAATTTTTTGTTTTGAATATAAAATTATATCGTATATTTAATTTTTCTGTTTTTCAAAATTTTCTTACCAAAATTATTTTTTATATATGTATATGTTTTTTAACCTATATTATATAGTCTTTTATTTTCCTACCTTGATCAAGTGGATTATTTTTGGATCAAATGTGATGGTTACGCATACATTGTTTTCTTGTGCCTTGATTTATTTTTAGATTTTCCTATGGCTTCTAAAAAGAGAGCAATAACTACGGAAGTTGGAGAATCCTCCAATGTTGAGAATGATGGGATTACTCACCCAAATCTTGTGGTTATTTACCCAAGGTGTTTTCGCACCACGGACGAGATGGATTATTTTTGCCAATTTCAAACTCATGATATCTGTCGTGATCGGGTTGTATCTCTTCCCTTTTTAGATTCCGAACACTTTCGATTTCGATATCTTCATATTTTAAGGCGTTGGAGTTTTATGAAATTTTTGGCATTACCACCTATTGTCTACAAAATTCTTGTTTTGATTTTCTATGTTAATGCTAAGTGTATTGTTGGTCCCGACAAAAAGACTGTGGTTGCTATTGAATCTTATTTGATGGGGAAGAAGTTTCGGGTTACCGTTAAGACTTTAATGATGCTTTTGGTCTTAAAGATGTGGGTATAGCCGATGAGGACTAATTAGGACATATCTTGAGTGGTTATGTTACCGTTCTCGATGCTCATGATCGCATTCTTCACTTGATGATCACTTGGTGGTTCCGCCCTTCCGGTGGAAAATTTTCATTCATCCGCCAAGTTGATGAATTTTGGCTTCAATGCTTCCGTGAATAGAAACGCCCAAATATTTTTCAAATCATGTTTTTCGAGATGGTTTATCTTGTTCAATATCGTCATACCAATCAGTTTAATTCTTTCAGCTATGACACCGCTTTGAGTTACTTGTTTACTCAATTAGATATAGATTGCTCTCATGATGAATCATCGCGTCTCAAGGATCAAATCAATGAGACCTCCCTCATTCGTGCTAAGTTTCACTATATCAACAATGAGTGGGTTCATCTCGCTGAGCTTCCACCCGATGCTATTCCCGACGAACTTCGTTAAGCGGCTCCCCCTTAAGGCGCTCAACCAGACAATGCGGCAATCATGGCCTTTCTCATATAGCAATTCACAAGCTTGCACACATCTATTGGCTCGATGAACACCAACATGAATTTTGAATTTGCCGTTATTGATACTCGTTTCACATCTTTGGAAGAGCGAGTCACCGTCCTTGAGAATCACCACAAGTCCATTGATGATCGTGTTGCTTCGATTGCTTCTAAACAAACTTCTTTGGACATGTCTCTTACGGCATTTCATCTTTGGTGGAGGGAATCTAGGAAGAACGAAGATGATGGTGAAGATGAACATGACGATGAAGACGAAGCTTGAATTTTGCATCTCATTGCATATCATCTTTTAGGATTTCCCTTTTATGCACCTATCTATGTTTTTCCTTTTTAGAACATATGCTTTGATTTCTTGTTCTTAGGATTTAAGTTTGGATATTATGTTTAGATATTTTGGAACCTTTACTTTGGTTTATTATGTCTAATGATATTATGTTGCTTTAATTTTTTTTTGTTTTATGCTTTACTGATTTATATCTTGGATATATCCTTTGGTTCTTCATTGATTTTGATCTAACAAAAAGGGGGAGAAGGGTTAAGCTAATTTTTTTTAAACAACGCTTAAATAAAGGGAGAGTACATAAAATTTTACTTTGGTTTTGTTATATCAAAAAGGGGGAGATTGTAAAACCAATGTTTGATTTTGATATAACAAATTGTTTTAAGGACTTATTTGCAAAGTAAATAAATTTATATGTACTTTAAAGCCTCACAATTGACTCAAAATTGACAAGTAATTGTAAGCCCAAATTGTTTTCCAAAGTCAAAACTTAAACCCTATAAAAAAAATTTAAATATTTTTAAGCCAAACAATACAAAACGTACAGGCGTTTTGATACACCCAAGGGTGTTTCGATACGGCCAAACCTTACTTGGCTACTGGAAGAAATCGTTTCGATACAGCTTATACTATTTCGATACAACCTTCTTTAAGGTTTAAGAATTTTAAGCATCTTGTATCGATACGGCCTTGTCGTTTCGATACGATCTGAGAGATTTGTAAAATCTTAGCATTTATTATTTTTTATTGTTACTTGTCAGTTATTGGAAACGAGCAATTTTTAAAAAAGTAGTTAACTCGTATCGGTACTCCTTAGGGCCATTTCAATACAGATTTTGGCAGTAGCTCAAGTGAGAAAAATTACATCAGTACGGCTAAAGCCGTTTCGATACGACCCCTTATACCGTTTCGATACGTGTTCTCGCGTTTCGATACGCCCCCATTTATTACCTACAACGACTCTTTCTGTTTTGAGATAGGGATCGGTACAGGCCTTCGTGTTTCGATACGGGCAGGTGCAGAAGTGCATTTATGGTGGGAAATAAAGGCTCCAATGACTTTATTGATGTCCTCAACCACCCTAATGGCTAGAAATCAGTGCAAGGGTATAAATACAAGCCTCAAAAGCTTCAACAACAACAATTGAACCTCAAAGCAACATCCAAGCAATTAAATCCTAACCTTAGTACTTATTGTCAAATTCGTGTACCCAACTCATTGAGTTCTTATTGTAAATCAAATTTGAGAGTTTGGGGAGTGTTTGTAAATCAATTGGGCTATATTTATCTTGTGAGAGATTAATTGTAATAGCCAATATTCTTTTTTGTAAAGTGAGAGTCTTGTGGTTCAATCTTTGGGTAGAAAGATTGAACATTTGTAAATGTTGCCTCCTTAGCCTAGAAAAGGGGTGTAACACCCTAAAAATAACCTAGAAGAAATCATAAGAAAATGAAAAGAAAGGTGTAATCATTTTAGTTAAATATAATGGAATTATAAGATTAAGGTATTGAAATGTGAAATTATAAGTACAAGTGATGTGTTTACTAAGAATTATATGTTATAAATTAAAGTAACTAATATATATATATATATATATATATATATATATATATATATATATATATATATAAATATAAGTTAGATGACATGAATACAATGAAAAGTAAGTGTATATATATATATAAGTTTTCGCTGGGATTAGGTGAACCATATATATATAATATGATAATTAGAATTAAAAAGGTAAATGTTATAATAATATATACATTTATCACGGAAATACATGGTGAGAGAACAATCCATGTGTCCCTCCCTCCATGTATAACCGACCAACTATGATTAAAGACAAAACAAGTGTAAACCCACTTGTTTCATCTTCATCTCTCCTATTCTAAACTCCACCGAAAATTATAGAAACATAGAGAGAGAGAGGGGGCTGAGAATTTGAAGGCTTATAGGGCTGGAAATTCATTAGAAATCGCATGCATGTTCATCTAAAGATTCAAGCAAGTTCATGTAGTTACCGATTTTGTTCTTGAGTTTATATGATTGTTTTGATCAATTCTTTGTGAAATTGTTGCTGGAAAAATGTTGTTGATGCTTTATCATGTTAAAATGTTTCTGGGTTCATGTTGGTGTTGAAACAAATCTGGAAATATACATGAATTTAACTTAGAACTCAAATCTGCCCAGAATCAGATTTATAAACTGCCTTGTAGAAAAATTCATTTTTGGCCATGTTAGAGTTTGAATTAGAAATAATTTCTGTAGGACAAAGTTGTAGAGGATGAAAAATACTATTAGGTAGAGGTCTTACATGACCAAAAAAATATGTTAGAATGACTGGAAAATTTGTTAGAAGTAAATTGGTCACCTCCGAAATGAATCTAGAAACTGTTTAAATTAAAATTGAATTCTAGAAATATTTAGGGGTTATTTTGATGATTAAAAAATTTGGATAAATTGTTATGAATCAAGGTAACTTAGGAATTCATGGTTACTATAATGTTTAAGGTGATTAAGGACTTGGAATTAGTGTTTAAAGTCAATAATATGGTTAAATGGCTAGTTTGGACTAATCTGGAAAATGGTTAATTAATGGATTTTAATGCCTTGTTTTCGAAGATACTGGAACTTGATATTAATGCTATTAGATGTGATTAAAAGTGGTTAAAAACTCAGAATCAAATATGTAATGGATCATAGGTTAAATGGCCACTAAAGTTACATGTTGAAAACAGTGGACAAATTAAGCCCTTGTAAATGCCTTATATTAAAATATTAAACTGTATTGAGGTAGGAATGGGAAAAATATGTTCTATACATAGAATTAAAGCTGTATAAATAAGCTTTCTAGAATGGTAAAGAACTCCTAAGTTGGAGTTGTGTGTAAAACATTATGGACGGATTAGTGTAAGGTGCTCAAAACTGTCAGAATAGGGGTTGTTTCATAATGCATTGAGTTTATATTGGTTTATGTGATTGAATATGATTGGAATGAATTCTAATATGTGTTTTATGTTTATTTTTTAAGAACAAATTGGAGAAGAATTGTTGGAGGAATCAAGGCTTGATCAAGCTAGCAAGAGGGGAAAAGGCTTGCTAATCAAGAATTCCAACTAAGCTTTGGAGTATTGTGAGTGTAGTTATCTTAGGGTTAGGATTAGTATCCTAACCAATGTTTTTATGATTATTTGATGAATTGTTATAAATCATGGAATGAATTTAATAAAGATTTGGTAAATTAAAGGTAATGGAAGAAGGATTAAAGGAAATGGATAGAATATCGCATGTTTAGTGCTAGTTAAGAATGTTAATGATCTTTGTGGTTTGCTATGATGTAATGGCTTGTTGAGCTTCATGATATAGATTTATATGTGACTTTAAGCCATTGTTTTTTATATATAATTAAGTGAAATATCATGTTAAGCTTGCTGGAAAATTTTATGAATGATGATTTGGTATATGATTAGTGATTTGGTAACATGTATAGGTTATATAACCTTGTAATATGTTTGTGAAACACTTGGTTGATATGGTTGAAAATTTAAAAGACTTAATACGTCCTTGGTTGACTAGTGATCCTGAGGTAGAAGGGCATGCCTTAGAGTCTGAGCTCTACTGATTCAAATATGGTTAGTCACCTACTGATGTTTTGAGCATCTACTGTTACAAGTTACAAGTTAAATGGTGTAGTTAGACACCTTGATACATTGTGTATCTACTGATCTTTGGTGCTTTGAGCATCTACTGTTATATGATGGTACTTGGTACATATTGACTTGATTACCTAGTCTATCTAATCATCCAATGCAAAACTTAAAACACTTGTAATAAGACTTTACATGATACTTGAAATGATGAAATGTTATATGTTCATATGTTACATGGATTGATATGTTTAAAATGGATAATGACCTTATTAAAATGTTATGAAAATGTGTTTAAATGATATAATGTGTTATGGTACTTTACATGTCCACATGAATTGAAAATGATTCCCTTGAGATGAATCCTATTCGAATTGAAGATATGATATGATGTTATGTTTAAATGTCTTGATACATGATTGAATAAGAACATTGATGATATGATTCTGGTATTCTTGTTTGTTTTACATAATGAATTGTTTGATTGACATTAAACATGAGTATGTTTACATGACTTTGTCATATGATATGAATTGAACTAACTAAGTCTACTTGAGCATGAAATGGATTAGCTAGGTGAGCTTTGTTTGTTCTAAGCCTAGCTAAGTAACCTTGGATATATGAAATAAGACACTAAACGACTAAATTAGTAAGTTATAAGAATTGCCTCACTAAGTACATATTGTACTTATCACTCTTCTGTTTTCCTTCTTCCAAATTAATAGGTTCTTGATCTTGAAAGCACTTTGTTGTGTCGAGAGTAATCACAAGCCAAGACTCAAGTATGATATAGCTTTGTTTAGACTCCTAGATGGTGGCATAGTTACATATTTAGAGTATGTCACATGCATTTTGGAATCATGTATATGTTAATATGGTTTGTACATGTTTAAGACATGATTTACATGATACGTAATGGATGAACAAGTTGATATGACTTTGTTTTGAGATGTCTATACAAGGATGTTAGGAATGTTTGATTTAGGTGAATTGCATTTAGTGTTTACCTTGGTTTTTGTTGTGCTTTGAATGCCATATGATGTAATAGAAGTTTTAGTTGTTATGTTAATATGAACATATGGTTATACATGTATATAGTTGATAGATACAAGATGGAAATCACATGTTATTGCTATATGTGATTCGAATGCTAGGATGGTTTAATATAAGTTCAAATATGATTCTTATATGCCTGGGTTGTTTTGATGTTGTTCGAACATGATCCCTATTTAATTAGGATTGATTGTATAGTATATGAATGTACACATGTATATGTAATTGTTAGGGTGCTAGCCGAATGTGTATAAGCATGATTCAAATTGGTTTGATTGTTTAAAAGTGATCACATGTTTTATTATGGTTGATAAGCTAGCCCAAGTTGGTAATGTTATATGTTAAACATGTTTGAATTGTAATGTTGATATGTTAAGTTATAAGTCATATGAAAGTTTTTGTTGGCTCACCTATGTGTTTATATGTGTTTTGTATGTTATAGAATGTTATATGAGTTATAAGTTGTGCAACTCTGATTATTTGATGTTATATGATTGATTCTACGTTTACATGTTATGATCCCTTTGTTATATGTGTTCTGTTTGAGTAACGCATCTCGCTCCTAACCCGGGCATGGGGTGTTACAAGGGGAAGAACAAATTAGTGGAGAGTTTGTTGAAAATCCTTAGTGGGAGCTAAGGTAGTGGATGTAGAGCTTGTTTAGAAGCTTGAACCACTATAAGTGTCTTGTCTATCATTTTTACTTGTTCTTTTTGCTCCCTCCAATTTTTAAAGTGTCAATTCACCCCTCTTGTCCATATCGGTTAATTTGATCCACTTAACAACTTTTGTGTGCTTCGATGCTTTTAACTTCCGGTATCTTGATTTAATAAGGCGTTGGAAATGCATGACCTTTTTAACCATACCCGATATTCTTTACAAAAACCTTGTCCATATTTTCTACTCAAATGCCCAGTGTATTTTAAATCGAGCGAAAACTGAGGTCATAGCTATTGTGTCTTATCTCATGGTAAAGAAATTTTTACTTGATTCCACATTGCCGAATTTTTGGGGATGGAGGATGTAGGTATAGATGATGAAAATGCTTTTGGTCAAATTTATGTTGGCTCAGTGAACGTGCTCGATGCCCATGAGTCCTTCACTTTCTCATCACTTGGTGGTTTTGACCATCCAGTGGTAAGTAGTCTACCATTCTCCAAGTCGATGACTTTTGGCTTCATTGTTTTCGTGAGGGACAACGTCCAAACCTAGCCCAAATTATGTTTGCCAAGTTAGTCCATCTCGTCCAAAACTGTACTACTACCCTTTTAACTTGCTTCACCTATGGCACCACTCTTGGCTTCATTTCCACAAGCTTAAGATAGATTATTCTCTTGACCTTGAAGTGCCTCTCACCGATCCCATTAATGATAAATCTCTTTGAAAGGCCAACTTCACATTTTACAATGGAGAATGGGTTCGTAATGCGGATCTTCCCGGTGGTGCTCAAGCCGATCCAGTGGAGAATGTTCTCGTTGCTCTGGAGGCTCCGGTTGTTACACCTTCCCTTGATGCTCTAATGGCTTACCTTGATGAGAAGTTTGCTACCATGGATACTCGCTTTGATGCCATTGATACTCGTTTGGCTTTCATGGATGCTAGAGTGACCTCCATAGAGAATCGTGTGGCTTTGATGGACATGACCCTTACCGCTTTTATACTGAATGGCATGGTCATACTCTTGGTGATGACGATAAGGAAGATGAAGACGAGGACGACTCTTAGGTTTTGCATCTCATTCATTCTATATCATATTATCTATTATGATTTGAGTTTTATGCACCTTTGTCTTTATTTGATTTCCTATGACATTATGCATTATGCTTTTGGTTTATTTTTTTAAGTTGGATATTATGTTGCTTTGAATATTATGCTTTGAGTTTATAATATTTATGTTGTTTAATTATCTTTGGAGTTACTTTTTGCTTTTTACTTGTCTTTATTTTTCCCTAATTGATTTTGTTCTAACAAAAAAGGGGAGTTTATAAAATATTTCAAAGAATTTTCAAAACAAACTATCTTTTAGCCTTAAAGAAAGGGGAATGATCTTAGAATTTTATTTTAGTTTTTTTATATCAAAAAGGGGAGATTGTTAAATCTATATTTGATTTTGATATGACGAAGACTATTTTTTCAAAAGAATAAATTTTTAAATAATCAATTTACTCACTAAATTGAGAGACATTCAAACTTAAAATAATTTCTAAGTCAAAACCTTAAACCTCAAATATATTCTAAGTATTTTGGTACTCAAAATAGCCAATTTGGTACAGGAGTACCGGTACGGCCTAAGGCTTATCGTTACAATTTTTTGTTACTAAAAATTTGTTTATGCTTAATGGCTAGATGGTACGAATACGGGTGGTCGCGTATCGGTACGCCCTTTTAAAACTAGAAACAAGATTTGCTATAGAGTATGCGTACCGGTACGAGGTTAAAATTTTTAAAAATCTTTGTATTTAATTTTTGACCGTTGCCTTGTTAGTTTTATTGGAATTATAAGCTTTGAAAAACGGTTATGCGTACCGATACCCTCTCAGACATATCGATACGACATTTTGAGCAAAACTTTCATAGATTTTAATGAGCAAACCGGCATCAATACGGTACGGCCCGTACCGATACCCTTTGTAAAATTTACTTTTCGTACCAGTACGCCATTTCGCGGACTAGTACCCTTTGTTGCAACGACTATTTCTTCTTATGACAGGTACCGATACGAGTGTTCGAGTACCGATACACAAAGTTGGCAGACAACATTTATTGTGAGAAAAATACAGCCCAACGGCTATAATCAATGTCTCAACTACCCAAACAGGTAGAAATTAATGAAGGGGTAAAAAATCATGTCTCCAAAGCTTCTTCAACAACTATTGAATCATTCAACAAGTCAAAAGCATTTCAAGCACACATCCAACATCTGTGAGCTCTTATTGTCAAATCTTGTAAACTCGATTGAATGATCTTAATTGTATTTATTTTATTCTAGTGTTGGGGTTTTAGTAAGCTTAGAATTGTGCAAACATTTTACCTTGTGTGGGATTTTCAGTTTGCTATCATATGTATTTCTCTTTATGAAAGTTATTAAGGTTTTGAGTATAAACCTTAAGGGAGTTGGTTATCTCCTTGAACCTCAAGAAGAAAACAAATCTAGTAAATTTGGAAAATCTTTAGTGTGGATAGCTAAGGTAATAGATGTAAATTTTATTGAGAATGTTGAACTACTCTAAATTCTTGTGCCATTATTTTTTTGCTTCCACAAATTAAATTGTCAATTCACCCCCTCTTGGCTATCTTGCATTGATTATTCATCCCAACACTTACTTTTAAAAAATACTTTGAAATCGTAAAAAAAATATAAATTAAATATAATTTGATAATAATAAATAAAATAATTTTTAAAATGGTGTATATTTACCTTTTTATCTTTCCTTTTTTTTTATCTTTTTGAATATTTTTCCTTTTTTTGATATTTTCACTATAAAGTAAAGAAAATGTTAATATGTCTAGTAAGATGATATTTAAAAATTATAGTTAATACTTAATTTAATAAACAAAATTGACTTGAAACAAGAGTTGCGGTGCGGGAGAACGTTACATTTAGATGATGCAAGCGAACGGCGCGTGGGTCCCGTTTGAAAAATGAGGTCATCTTTTACCAGGCCGTTACGTTTTTAGAAACGGACTCAACGTGGCAGCCAGCCGAGCATATTATTTTTTTAATGCCTTACGCTGAATGCTTTGAACGCCGAGATTGTGCTTTGACCTTCTAATCGGCTTTGCTTCTTTCATCAACACAACTTCCACTATTTTTTTTTTCTTCTTTTATGCTCATATTTGCTATTAAGGTAGGATTCTCTTTTAACGTCAAATTATGTCATCAATCCTTACATTTTTTATAAATTATAAATTTGATCACTGTATTATACAAAAATTATATAAAATATACATCATTGGTCATTGCACTATGCAATAATTATATTTTGAATCTTGAAATTGCAATCCAAACTCAAACAATACACGGATATAGTTAAATTATTTGGACTTAAAATTATCAAATTAATAAACATGAAATAGATATATAACCAATACATGATATAAAGATTAATAGCAAGATTTGACCTAATAGATTTAACAACTACAACATACAGTTTGGATAAAGATTGACATTTTAAAATTTTAAAAGTATAAAGACTAAAAATGATCTAGTGAATATAATGACTAAAGCTTCAACTCATTATCCATAAATCATAGGCTAATAAAACAACTGACACAATATATATTAGATAATATTTGATGCACACCCAATAAATTTTTTCACAAGAGTAACTATTTAAGTTTTAAAACCTAAAACATAATATCTAAAACCATAATCTTAAGTGTTTAAATTTTAACCCTAAATTCTAAATTTAATATCTGAAACCACAAATTTTAAACTCTAAACATTGAAATAAAATACTAAGTTTACATGAGAGTGCATCAAATATTTTCCATATATATTTACCATTTATTTATAATAGTCAATATTGGTCATCGTCCATCTCTTCGATTTCTCGAGCGTACAATATGGTAAAATGTATAATCCCATAATAAGTTAAAGGGAAAACTACATATTTAATACCCTAATTATGCATGTATTATTATTTTGGTACTCAACTATTATTTTTGGTAAAATGACACCTAATGTTATGTTTTTGTTCTGTTTTGGTACCTCGGCCGCTTAAAATTAATAGAAATGGTGACATGGAGTGGGTTAATAACATTTTTAGTCCAAAAACTTATACAATCTACCAATTTAGTATAAAATTTTATCAATTTAAACATTATTTTAATTTTTGGATCAAAATCGTAAATTTCTCACTTTTCTTTTTCTTTTAGTCAAACATTTTTTTTTGGTTTTGGTTTTAAAAAACACGCTAGGGACAATCAAAATTTTAGGATTTGGGGATCAATGGAGTTTTAATATGGGGTCCATTGGAGGACCCAAACTCCATGATTGAGATACCGGCGAGAATACGAGGGGGTGAGAAAATGATGTGATAAAATGGGACCGAAGCTTTGTAAAATTAGGATGATGTTTTAAATGGATGGATTTTGGACTAAATTGATGATATATAAGTGTTTTGGACTAAAACTGTGATTATACCAAGCCACATCATCATCTCCATTAGTTTTTAACGATTTGGGTACTAAAACAGAGCAAAAAACGTAACGTTAGGTAACATTTTGCCAAAAAAATAGTTGAGGTACCAAAACAATAACGCAATCATAATTAGTGTGCTAAATATGTAGTTTTCCCTAAATTAGAATAGGATGGTCAATTTCACTAGACTTTTAAAGAGAATACATGTTTAAATGATAAAGATAATATTATTATGAAAGATAATCATATTCCCATACATAAACAAAAATAACATCATATATCTAATGCAATAAGAATAAAATTGAGGATTTTATAACATTATGACGTAAACACAATTGGCCGGTTAGCTAAGTTGCTTACCTTTGTTATCTCATATTCCCTTAAGTCATGCGTTCTAGACGTATTAGGAGCATCCTTTCTTTCCTTCCTCTCTAATAAAGATTAAGATTAAGATTAGAATTAAATTATTAAGCTCATCAGCATTTCCATTTTCTGATGTTTTGTTGATGCGAGCTTACCTGACATCTAAACCTAGCAGCCAAATCTAAATGTATGCGTAAGAAGTTGAATTTGGTGATAGTGGAGCGGTGTCTTTTCCATAGCTAGAAGTAACCCAATTCCAGAATAGTTTAATCGCATCAGGGGATATATTTATCCATTAAAGGAGTTATTAAAACCCTACTCTATGCAGCCCTTGAAATGGAAATAAACCTGTGGGTGGGGTCAGTCAATTAACCAAGTTATCCTCGAAAATTCAGTGGATTTATTATGCCTTATTGCATACAAAAGGAAAGCAAATCTCAAACAATCAGTCTTTTCAACATATATATATATATATATCTAATTTTATGTACACAGAGGGAGTTGGGCAGTTGGCGTCTTTTGCCCTCGGCCACGCAGTGTCAAATATAGACACTTCCTAATCACACGTTTCGGCTTCTAAAATCTTGCAAGATAGATTCAGATTTAGTGCTCTTTTTTGGGTTTTTCGCATTTGATCAACTCCTTCTATATAAAATTATTAAATTATATATTATGTGCTATTAAAATATACTATTTCCTCGGATAATTTGGAGTTTCGAGAATTCTCCAAGGGAAATCATCGGTTTTGCATGGTTCTGCGCTTCTGCAGATTATTCGTCGAGTTATGGCTTATCAGTGGGAGGTGACGGTCCGGCATGTCCGGCGTAGTGCGAATAAGGTAGCGGATTCTTTGGCGAGGGTGGCTCGTGGAAGCCCGATTGGTGCTCGATTGTTCGAGGAGCCTCCACCAGAGGCTAATGCACTGGTGCTCCTTGATGTTCAAGGAATTGAAGCTCATTAGCAGTTGTTTAGTTCTTCTTTATCAAAAAAAAAATATATATACTGTTTCCGAACCATATTCTCAAATAAAATAATAAGAGTTTTTCTTATCTTAATAAGTGATTAAATGTTTGATACTCGTCTTTAAGTAGTTGCAGCTTTAAAACTTGTTACATAAAGTGACACTTTTGTATACACCTCTTTACAAATATATTAAATCTAGTCTAATTGAAATTTACAATATAAATTTTCTGGCTGTGCTCATAAAAATCTTTACTCAGTCCACTTATATTTTTCTCGGCCAATAAAAATATTATTGTTAAAAACTGCTTAAACAATAATTTCTTTATAGAGAGGAGCAAACACCATTAATTGATAGTTAATTAATTAAGTTTAATTTGATTGAGCGATACAAATAAGCAGTGACAGAACCTCATATAGACAAGTGGGGCCATGCCCCCATAATTTGGGTAATTTATAATTTAGTACCTTTAAAATTTTAAAAAGTATAATTTGCCCCACGAATCTTTAAAAAATACACATTAAGCTTTACAATTCTTGATTTTTTTAAATTAAATTTCTCTCATATTTTTTAAAAGTTTTCATTAAACCCCTCAAATTTTAAAATCTTTAGTTAGACCCCAAAATTTATGAAAAAAAATGTAAATTATACTCTTCAAAATTTTTGAAAAATTGAATTTAAACTATTTTTTTTAAATTAGCCCCTCAAATTCTTTTACCAAGTTCTGCCACTATATGTGAGGATATGAGATCGAATATGCTTAAATGTTTAATATTTTTTATTTATGAATTTGAATAATATAAACGTTGTAGTGTTAAACAAAATACAAGTTAGAGAGAGGAGTTATGGCATGCCTATTGTTAGAAAATTCACGAGATAAAAAGGGTAGCAAAGAAAAAAAAAAGCTTGGCTTATCGCATGTTTGCTTCACGCAAACAGCTAAATAGAGGGGAGTTTGCTCCCTCGCGTGGCTTTAAAGACTTTCTTCTATTGTTTTAACCCCCCTTAAAATAATCCTCACCACTTCACCACCTCAACCCCCCAAATAAAAAACCAACACCCACCAAACCCAGACTCCCTGATCAAAACACACCTCTTCGCCCCTTTCGTTTTCAGAACAACCCTAACCATGGCCCTATTCTAGTGCTTTAAGACCAGAAGGAAAAATATCGGATCAAAAAAGAGAACTCAGAAGTCAGAATTGCAGTCATGAGTTCAAACCCAAGCAGCAGTGGTGGCAGCGTAGGCGGTGGCGGTGGAGGAGGAGGACCTTGTGGTGCTTGCAAGTTTTTGAGAAGGAAATGTGTCCCGGGCTGTATATTCGCACCTTATTTCGACTCGGAGCAAGGCGCGGCCCATTTCGCAGCGGTTCACAAGGTTTTCGGTGCAAGCAATGTATCGAAGCTGCTTCTTCATATTCCGGTTCACAGACGACTCGATGCGGTGGTCACAATATGTTTCGAGGCTCAAGCTCGGCTCAGAGATCCGGTTTATGGCTGCGTTGCTCATATCTTTGCTCTTCAACAACAGGTAAATACAAATCCCAAAACCATCTTTTGGTCAGCTTGGTCTCTTTTTTTTTTTTGTCTCTTCTAGCAGGACACAGTTTTGTTTTTACTTTTTACTCTTCTTTGTCAAGTAAACCCAAGAACCCTAAAGTTTCATTTTTTTTTCAAGTTAAAATCAAATCCTGTCTTTATTCAGTGAATTGTGTTTCTCAAAGGCTCAAAGCATTGTTTTCTGACAAAAGGAGTTTCAGTTTCAGAACACCCAAATCTGACAAAAAGGTTTCTTGTACGGTCAAAGAAAACAAATGCATGGGGCGGGATAGAGTTAGCTGTTTCGGGTGCAGGTTTTTTGCATTTTGCTGAAATCTAGAAAGTTTTTTTTTAAAAGAAAAGAATAAATTATTTGGTCGGCGGACGGTTACCTCAAAGGAGAGGCCAGTTGTGGAAATTATGCAGTTTACAGGTATTAAGGAAATGGTCGGGTTTTTTCTTCTTCTTTGTTTTGTTGGGTTCAGTTCATTCCCACTTTTCTTGTTTCTTGCAAGCATGGCTATAAGGAAAATCAGTGTTAACCAAATATGTCATCAAACACTGGTTGAAGTTGATATTTATAAACACTCTTTTATTAGTATTTAAATAATCTTTTAATTAAAGGCACCTTATTAAGCAAACCCTATAATTTTTTTCTATCACTTATGTATTCTTTTACTGTTAATATTCATGACTTATTGTTATTTCAAGGCTCATTTAAGCTAAACACTCATAACTTAATTTGTGTTATACATAAGGGAAAAATACGGACTATTGACATTGCTTAAAGAATTTAATGTCTCATTTTATTAGATCTTAATACTTATCGAGAATACAATGTTTCTTCTCATTAATAATACATAGTAATTGTATGAATCTAGATATGAACAATAAATAGTAACTTGTTAAAAGTTTAAATCATTTATGTTTATTTAAGATTTTTAAACCGTCTTAAAAATTTTATTGCAAGTATCATGGTGTGATTAATTATTACTATATTAAATATAAATAATTATATGATATATTTAAAATCTCATCATATATTACCATGTAATCACATTAATATATTAAATAAATAATGTGTCAATTTTTTTCAATTTCATTTGTGTAGTTTAAAGATTTTTGATTAGTAACTTGGTATAGTAATTAAGACATATAGAGTATATGATCTATTTGTAGGTCTTAAAAACTTAAAAAGTTTTATATTAATTTTTAACAATTGGATAAGTGTAAATTTATGTCTGAGATTATTTACTTATTTATTTTTTTAAAAATGTATCCTCATTTTCATTTTTTTAATCTCGCTCATCTATTTGCACTTATCTAATGTTCTGAAATCAGTGAGAGAAAAAAAAACATTGTTTAACTCATCCAATCTCTCTGTATGATACAAAGGATAAAGCCTTGTGCTTCTCCGTAATTGCAATCCTTCTTTTCTTTTGATGAAAATATTATTACCATAAACTTCTACTATTGTTTTACTATTATCTTTTTGGAAATTGCTCGGTAGGTGGTGAATTTGCAAGCAGAACTATCGTACTTACAAGCACATTTATCATCACTAGAGCTTCCATCCCCGCCGCCTCCACCACCGCCACAAACTCTAATTGCACATCCTCCTCTTTCAATATCAGACCTCCCATCAGCCTCTGCAGTGCCAGCCGCGTACGACTTATCGTCGCTTTTCGATCCTATGGTAACGCAAAATACTTCATGGGCCATGCAGCAAAGGCAAATCGATCCACGCCAATTTGGAGGGACCGGCTCATCATCCTCAACTGGTACCGGCGGGGATCTTCAAGCGTTGGCTCGTGAGCTCCTCAATAGTCAAGGGTCTCCACAACTGCCGTGCACCGATGTTCTACCGTCGTCGTCACCATCACCACCGCAGTCTCTCTCTAAATGAGACTGACCTTTTCCTTTGTTATTATACCATGCTTGTCTTGAAATATGTTATAATGCATTTAATTTCCAATGTTATATTTCGTTGGGCAAGTAAACGTAATAAGTAATATTGCTCTTTTTTTCGTTGCACTTGAATGGTTAAGAAACTCCGATAGCGATACCGCGTTAATAACGAAGGAAGACGTTAGACGAGAGAATTTTTCCGCCCAATGCAAGCAACAGGATTTTAAATTCCCACTGAAACTTTAGTGTCGCCTCATGTTATCATTATTTTTTCATGTAAAAATCATATTCTATAATCATTTTTATGTCCCATAATAGTGAGGTGATTCACATTTTAAATTCCCAATGAAATTTTGAGCTCGTATCAAATAAACCATTTGATAAAGAATGATTCTTGTCTTCAGTTGAGCGGCAATTCCTTCTTGTGGTTTACGGTAGTCTGGTGTTTATAGTTAACCTAACACGCTATAATGCTTAATATGTATGTTTCGTTGTTAATGAAATTTGATGATAAGATGTAAAGTTAATGTGTTTAAATCTCATTATGATTAATCAAAATACTACGACGATTAACCATGAACATCCTTAGTATCTACCTTGTTATGATTCAAGGTTTATGACTGTTGTGTGGCTCTTAACAGATTGGTGTCCTTGAATTTGGGCTTTCCATATTGCATCTTGCCTGTTACGGGCTTGTTTTTCTCTGGGCTAGTTTGTGGCCCAAGATCATATGTGATAGGTTATAATTATATACTCTTTGTTGTGATTAATTTCACCATTTTTTAATTATATTTTATGCTTAATTGTAGAAATTATGTTTGTTTTGATTTAAAAGGTGAAATATGGATGCAATGGTGAAACTCAACTCAAAAGTATGTTCTTAGCTTCCAATGTGAAAAGCAAGTCTTTTGGAAGACCATAGAAACAAGCATAAAGATATCTTTGATAAGGCGTGACCACGCCTTGTGACTGATGCGAGGCTGGTGTCTAAAATGAGAAATCCGAAATTTTGGAATCAAATTCGAGATGAAGCCCACTTTTATTGATATTTCCATTATTTTGGAAGTATTGTGTTGGGTCACGCCGGTACGGCCCATGGCGCATCGGAAAAATTATCCGGTGATCACCACCAGAGATCCATGTACGAGGAACGAATCAAAGGTAAATAAGGATGAAAAATTACCTGTTTAAAATCTGGAATTCTGACTTTGGAGAAGATGGATATCCAATCACGATTCCACGATGTCGATTCTTAAGCCGCAACGATAACACTCCGACTTCTACGTAGTTCACCCAGTTGAAACAAGCATATAAAACTCTCTAAAATATTTAGAAGGGAACCAGCATATAAAAAACTCTCTAAACTATTTAGAAGGTGTTGAGTGGATTGATAGATTGATCAAGACCAAGAGGGGGTGAATTGGGATTTTAAAACTTTGTTGGAGTGAATGGACAACTAAAAATGAAGAACAAAGGATTTTAGAGTGGTTCAAGTTTCAAATGAACTCTACCTCCACTACATTAGCTACAACTAAGGATTTGCAACAATTCACTAATTTGTTCTTCCCCTTTTCAAGGCTTAGGAGGTAACCTTTACACAACCGGTCAAATTTTCTACCCAAAATTTGACCAAACCCTCACAAATAAACAAAGAAGAAATTAGACAAGAAATATATCTCAAATACAATTTTGTCCCTTGAAGTACAACACTCAACCCAAATTTGAAGATAGAATAAGAATTGAATACAACTCAATTTGGGGTTTACAAGAAATTGAAAAATAGGCACACTTGAGGTTAGATTTTTGCTTGGATGTTTTTATTTAATGCAATAGTTGTTGTTGGTCTTCAAAGAGCTTCAATTTATACTTTCTCTATCAATTCTAGCCGTTTGGGTGGTTAGGGTATTGATTATAGCCGTTGGGACCCTCTCTTTCCACCATAAATGCACTTCTGCAGCTATCCGTATCGGTACACGGGGAGCCATATCGATACCTGTCTCAAAACAGAAAGAGTCGTTGTACATAATAAAGAGGGCATATCGAAACGCTCGTAAGCGTATCGGTACGGGACATGGACCGTTTCGATACGGAAGGGACCGTATCGATACCTTTTTCTCAACTTAGCTCACTGGAAGTCTCCGTTTCGATACGGGGGTACACCGTATCGATACGGAACAAGTGCCACTTTAAATGTTAGTTACCTAACGACTGACACCAACGGTCGAAAACATTTAAAACACTTCGAATTAAAAATTCAGTTAAAACCGTATCGATACGGGTTAAGCTGTATTGGTACACCATTCAAACTCCTTCAGTTTTGCAGAGGGGGCGTATCGATACAAATTGAATCTGTTTCGATACGGTTAAGAGCGTATCGAAACGCGTCTTTCCAGTAGCCAACTTTGTAAAAAGGTATCGATATGGCTTGAGGCGTATCGATACACCTGGACGATTTTCAATACTTTGGCCTTGGAACACTTTGAAAATATTTGGAGTTTGAGTTTTTCTAATCAGTTTAAAGTGTTGGTGATTTATAAATTATTAAAGGGACTTAGAAATCAATTTCAAGTTTTCAATTTAATCCTTAACAACTTAATTATATCAAAATCAAACATAGGTTTTACAATCTCCCCCTTTTTGATATAACAAAACTAAAACTTGAAATTTTTGACACTTTGAAAAACGTTGCAAAATAACTCCCCCTTAATATTATCTAGGTAACTTTTAAGTTTGAAAATCAAAATTTTTAAGTGTGAGCTTCCCTCTCCCCCTTTTTGTTAGATCAAAAATAATTGAGACATAATGTAAAGTGCATAAATTAGACAAAAGGTATAAATAGGCAAGCAACATAATATCATTAAGTTCAAATAAAGGATAACATCAACTTAAAAATACAAATAACAGAAAAATCAAAGAATAGGTTTTAGAATAATTCAAACTTAATCCTAAAAATATAAAGCAAAGGTGCATAAAGTAATATCCTAGATTATATGAATGGTATTCAAAGATAGGCTACTATGCATCTCCATCGCCTTCTTCATCATCTTCCTCAATTGGATCATCATTCCTCAAGGTTTGACGCCACTCGTCATGGAAAGCGGTGAGAGAGATATTCATTGAGTTGTGACCGCCTTCAAGAGAAGTGAGTCGAGTCTCCACGTTCGTCATCCGTTCTTCAAGGCTTGTGAAACGAGTATCAATCGTGGTAAACTCCGAAGCCATGTCCGTGCGCAAACCCGTGAATTGCTAATTGAGAAAAGTCATTAGAGCATCCATGGAAGGTAGAGGAGGAGGAGCTTGAGGAACTTGTTCAACTTGAGGATTAGCAAATTGTTCCGCGGCCTCACTAGGGAGCTCGGATAGATGTAGCCAATTACCATTAAAGTAATGAAACTTACCCCTTGCAAGAGAGCGTTCATCGGTAGGATCGGCGAGGGGAGTTGGGAAGTCATGCGAGCAATCAATCTCCTTTTGTTGGAAGAAGTAGCTTAGGGCCGTGCCATAGGTGAAGGAAGTGACAAGTGTGGTGTGGCGCTGTTGCACGAGATAGACGATCTCCGCAAACATGATACGAGTAAGGTTCAGATGTTTTCTCTCACGGAAGCATCGGATCCAAAAGTCATCCACTTGGCGGATAGTAGAATACTTCCCTCCCGAGGGCCTAAACCACCAAGAGACCGTCAAATGGAGGATCCGATCCTGAGAATTTAGGGCGGTGACGAAACCACTTAGAACATGTCCAAGGGCATTCTCATCATCATAGCCTTCATCCTCCAACTTAAACACTTCACAAATAGATTGAACATCTAGAGTGATCTTTTTACCCATAAGATGAGAATTAATGGCCGTAACAACACCATCTCGATTGGCACAACATTTGACATTAGCATAAAAGATTAAAACCAAAATGCGAAAGTAAAACCCGGGAATAGTGAGAAAATCCATAAACTTCCACTCTTGGAGCAATGGTAGATATTCAAATTTGAATCGCTCCGAGTTAAGAAAAGGGATAGAGATTACCCTTTCCGGACGGATCTTATAGTTTTGGAATTGACGAAAATAGGTGAGAGCTCTGGGAGATTGAAAAGACAGTTGATAAATATGAGTGAGATTCAGACGAGCACCACCTCCGGTATTGGATCCTTCACCGGCATCATTAGTGCGTGTTCTCTTCCTAGAAGGTGCCATGAACTAGATAAAACAATGTATGCATTAAGATTTCTTCATTCAACTCATTAAAAACCAATAATCAAGGTTTATTTTTTAAAAAAACAAATTTTGAAAAAAAGTTTGGTTTGAGAAGACAAAATAAAAACAAGACAAGAGAAACTTTGAAAACGAAAATAAAAGGAAAAATAAAAAGAAAACGAAAGAGTTTTACCTTGATATTGATTAGAGAGGAATGGAAGAAGAGCTTAGTACCCAATTGATGAAAAAGCCTTAGAGCTTTGCTTGAATTTGAAAACCCTCTTGAGATTTTGAGTTGTGGTGTGAAAATATGAGGGATGAAGAGACTATTTATAGAGTGAAAACGGCTAGAGTTTTTAGAGTTTTAAGAAATTTTAATTTTGGTAAAAGTTGAACTCTTAAATGCAAATTGATAGCTGTCTGCGCAATCGCATATCGATACGCCTGAGGGTGCATCGATACAGGGGTAAAAACGTAATTCCAATAAAAATACCCGTTGAAGGATCATATCGAAATGGATGCAATCCGTATCGAAACGATTGTTGCTCGTATCGAAACGGGTTTAACCGTATCGATACCCGTTAAAGGAAAAATGAAGTCTGGGAAGCTAATTCAGTACTCGTATAGATACGCTTAAGGCCGTATCGATACCCTATGCCCAGAAATACATTTTAGGCTTGAAGAACAACCAAAAGCTCGATTCTAACATCTCCTAAAGGAATGCAAATGATGAATGAGCAGTTCTAAGCATATTTTAATAAAATCATACTCCCCCTAGCTATAAGCATGGATATTTTCAAGAGTTACAACACATTGACATGCAATTTCACAAGATCAAGCAATTTAAGCACAAAAAGGGTCCTAAAAGGTCAAGATAGGCTAGTTAGACCTAACTCTCTCCTAAGGGACCAAAAACGCTCTTTATTTAAAGGCTTTGTAAAGATGTCCGCTAATTGGTTTAAGGTGTCAACATACTCTATAACAACATCTTCTTTAAGGACATGATCTCTAATGAAATGATGCCTTATTTCTATATGTTTGGTTCTAGAGTGTTGGATGAGATTTTTTGTTAAACATATGGCACTAGTGTTATCACACTTAAGGGGTATGGTTTCAACTTTAATACCATAATCTAAGAGTTGTTGCTTCATCCAAAGGACTTGAGCACAACAACTCCTTAAGGATATGTACTCGGCTTTGGTGGTAGATAAGGCTACACTATTTTGTTTCTTAGAGAACCAAGATATGAGCATACTACCTAAGAATTGACAAGTTCCCGAAGTACTTTTCCTATCGATTTTACATCCCCCATAATCTGCATCGGAATAAGCATGAAGGTGGAGTCTCTAGGGTATCAAAGACCTAAAGAAGGGGTATCTCTAAGGTACCTAAAGATTTTCTTAACGGCTATAAGGTGAGACTCTCTAGGACTAGCTTGAAACCTAGCACACAAGCAAACACTAAACAAGATATCCGGTCTACTTGCGGTAAGGTAAAGCAATGATCCAATCATAGAACGGTAAAGCTTAGAGTCAACACACTTACCTCCTTCATCCTTGTCAGGCATTGTAGATGAGCTCATAGGTGTGGCTTGAGGCTTTGCATTCTCCAAGCCATACTTCTTGAGCATATCCTTGATGTACTTTGCTTGATTGATGAAGGTGCCATCCTTTCTTTGCTTGATTTGGAGTCCCAAAAAGAATGAGAGCTCCCCCATCATGCTCATCTCGAATTCACCTTGCATTAACTTAGCAAACTCTTTGCAATGACATTCATTAGTAGATCCAAAAATAATATCATCAACATAAATTTGTACTACTAAGATGTCATTTTTATACCTTTTTATGAAAAGTGTAGTGTCCACCTTACCTTTTTCAAAACCTTTTTCAATTAAAAAGTTTGAAGGTCTTTCATACCAAGCTCTAGGAGCTTGTTTTAAACCATAAAGAGCTTTAGTAAGTTTGAAAACATAATTTGGAAATTTTGAGTCTTCAAAACCCGGTGGTTGTTCCACATACACTTTCTCATTTATAAAACCATTTAAAAATGCACTTTTAACATCCATTTGAAAAAGCTTGAAATCATGATAACATGCATATGCAAGCAACATCCTAATGGCTTCCATTCTAGCTACGGGTGCATAGGTTTCATCAAAATCTATTCTCTCTTCTTGAGTGTAACCTTGTGCTACTAGTCTAGCTTTGTTTCTCACAATGTTACCACTCTCATCTAGTTTGTTCCTAAAGACCCATTTAGTTCCTATAGTAGATTGATTACTAGGCCTATCAACTAATGTCCAAAAATCATCTTTCAATGCTTCTTTTATATTCTTAGGCTCTATGCATGAGATAAATGCAACATGGTTCATAAGTTTAAGAGAAGATCTAGTGGTTACTCCCTTGGATGGATCACCCAAGATTTCACCATCTTTGACATAGTTGAACTCCTTTGGGTAGCTCACTTCCTTTTCCTCAAGAGCCAAGTCCTTCAAGGCTTCAAGAGGTGGATCTTGTGTATCCTCTTCTTTTGATGGAATCTCATCCTCCTTTGAAGTTTGTCCTCCATCAAAGGCATTTATGATTCCTACATCATCATCATCACAAGAATCCTTCCTTGGAAGGAGGTTATCATCGAATACAACATGTATAGATTCTTCTACTACTAAAGTTCTCTTGTTAAATACACGATAAGCTTTAGAGTTTAAAGAATATCCTATGAAAATAGCTTCATCACTTTTTGTATCAAATTTACCTAAGTTATCTTTTCCATTATTTAAAACAAAGCACTTGCAACCAAATGGATAAAAATAGCTAATGTTAGGCTTTTTAGATTTTAAAATCTCATATGGTGTTTTCTTTAAAATTGGCCTAATCATTACTCGGTTTACAATGTAGCAAGCGATGTTTGTGGCTTCCGCCCAAAAATATTTAGGTAAATTGTTTTCACAAAGCATGGTTCTAGCCATTTCTTGTAAAGTTCTATTTTTCCTCTCAACTACCCCATTTTGTTGAGGAGTTCGAGGAGACGAAAAATTGTGGCTAATACCATTTTCATTTAAAAATTCTTCAAACCCTAGATTTTGAAATTCGGTTCCATGATCACTTCTAATATGGGAAATTTTAAGTTCAAGATCATTTTTGGTTAATTTTGAAAATGTGATGAATTTTTCTAAAGCATCATCTTTAGTACTTATAAATAGAACCCAAGTAAATCTAGAAAAATCATCAACTAGTACAAATGCATAAGATTTACCACCCAAGCTCATAGTCCTAATTGGCCCAAATAAATCCATGTGAATAAGTTGTAAACACCTACTTGTAGAAACATCATTAATGGATTTAAAGGATGACTTATGTTGTTTACCCTTAGAGCACGCATCACAAATTTTATCATTTGAGAACTTAATTTTGATTAAACCTCTAACTAGATCTAGGGAAACTAATTTTTCTAAAACACTAATGCTAGCATGTCCTAGTTTCCTATGCCATAGCCATGCGTCATTTTCATTTTGAGCTACTAAACATGCATGGGATGTATGTATGTCATCTAAATGCACCATGTAAATGTTACCTATGCGATGACCTATGAGCATAATGTTATTAGATTTAATGTCAACAATTTTGCACCCATTTTTATCAAATAAAACATTAAATCCTTTGTCACATAATTGGCTTATGCTTAACAAATTATGTTTAAGACCATCGACATACAAGACATTTTCAATAAAAATGGTAGAGTGATTACCTATGAAGCCAATACCTTTAATGTGGCCTTTGGAGTTGTCACCAAATGTCACCACCCCTCCACTTTTTGGCTTTAAGTCAATGAATCTACTCTTGTCTCCGGTCATATGCCTCGAGCATCCACTATCAAGGTACCATGAATTTTGACTTTGTGCTTTGGCCTTGTAGCAATGCTCCCCCTACAAACAAATATATTAAACTTTTGTTTTTGGCACCCAAATCATTTTGGGTCCACGAGTGTTAGCTCCCAATAGCTTGGTTACCTTAGGAATCCAAGGTGACATAGCAACAATATTATTAGATTTTACAAGTTCCTTAGGAACCCATACACTTCTAATCTTTTTAGTTCTATTATGTCTAGGGAAGCTACTTTGTTTGTAATTACTAGTCTTTCTCCTAGGTTTGTTTGTTTTAGATGATTCACCTTTTTCATGCTTCACATTACCAACATATTTTAAAGACTCTTTGAGCTTGTTAAGCTCATCTAACACCTTTTGGTGTTCACTATTGCATTGAGAAAGAAGATTATTTAGGTCAACATTTTCATCGGAAGAATTTAAGTTCATCTTTTAAACCTAAAATATTTTTCTCAAATTTTAAGTTAGCTTGAGAGAGTGAGTTATTCTTATCATTTAATTCCGAAATAATTTTCTTATTCCTAATGACCGACTCTTTGTATTTCTCAACTAACTCATCATAAACCTCTTGCAACTCATCACATGCATCATTTAATTCATCAAATGTAAATTCAAAGGATGATGAGTTAGAGGTTACCATGGAGGAATCTTCCTCAAGTGCCATGTGGCAAAGATTGACCACTTCTTGTTCGTCATCCTCGTATGACTCCTCATCACTCCAAGTAGTAAGCTTGCCTTTGAGCTTCTTCTTCTTCCCAAATCCCTTCTTCTTGAGTTGAGGGCACTCCGAACAAATGTGACCGGGCTTTTTGCACTCGAAGCAAATGATTTGATCCCTCTCTTCCTCTTTGCTTTTACCTTTGAAGTCCATCTTTCTTTGAATTTTCCTTCCACGGTTGGACCTCATGAATCAAGAGAACCTTTTGGCTATCATAGCCAATTCTTCAAGGTCATCCTCCTCACTAGAAGAGCTCTCCTCAAGTAATGAAGCTTTGAGAGCCACTCCCATTTTCTTCTTCTTTTCCACCTCTAGCTTCTCCACTCTTTTCTCTTCCTTCTTCTTTTCTTCTTCCCTTCCTTGCTTCATAATTTCATGAGTAAGGAGAGAACCCACTAGCTCATCAAGTTTTAGAGTCTTTAAGTTTTTAGCCTCGATGATGGCGGTTCTCTTCCCATCCCAAGATTCAGGAAGTGAGTAGAGTAGCTTCCGGACAAGCTTGTCTTCCGAAATAGTCTCTCCAAAGCCTTTAAGCCCGTTGACGATGGTTGAGAAGCGATCAAACATCTTTGACACCGTTTCGTCGGGCTCCATCTTGAAATTCTCATAACTAAGATTGAGAATTCCAATCTTGGTTTCCTTCACATCATTGGTTCCTTCATAGGTGGTCTCTAGAGTATCCCACACTTCCTTGGCACTCTCAATTGATAAGACTTTGGAGTAGATGTCGGGACCGAAAGAACAAAAGAGCATGTGAAGAGCTTTGTCATTTATTTGGATCTTCTTCCTCTTTTCTTCACTCATCTCCATCTTTTTCTTTAGAACCATCTTTCCTTTATTATCTTGCTTTAATGGAATGTAGGGACCATCTTCAATGACATCCCAAACCAAGTAATCGTTGGACTTGATGAAGAGGCGCATCCGATTCTTCCAAAACGGATAGTTGTCACCATTGAAGAAAGGCAGTTTTGTAGTGGATTGAGACTCGTACATGCTAGATCCGGAGGTAGATGCCATGCCTTGATTTTTGGATGATCACAGTCTTCCTAGGAACTCCTCTTGTGGTTGTTAATCCTTCAAAGAGGTAGGCTCTGATACCAAATGTTGAGTGGATCGATAGATTGATCAAGACCAAGAGAGGGGGTGAATTGGGATTTTAAAACTTTGTTGGAGTGAATGGACAACTAAAAATGAAGAACAAAGGATTTTAGAGTGGTTCAAGTTCCAAATGAACTCTACATCCACTACCTTAGCTACCACTAAGGATTTACAACAATTCACTAATTTGTTCTCCCCCTTTTCAAGGCTTAGGAGGTAACCTTTACACAACCGATCAAATTTTCTACCCAAAATTTGACCAAACCCTCACAAATAAACAAAGAAGAAATTGGACAAGAAATATATCTCAAATACAATTTTTTCCCTTGAAGTAAAACACTCAACCCAAATTTGAAGATAGAATAAGAATTGAATACAACCTAATTTGGGGTTTACAAGAAATTGGAAAATAGACACACTTGAGGTTGGATTTTTGCTTGAATGTTTTTCTTTAATGCAATATTGTTGCTGGTCTTCAAAGAGCTTCAATTTATACCTTCTCTATCAATTCTAGCCGTTTGGGTGGTTAGGGTATTGATTATAGCCATTGGGACCCTATCTTTCCACCATAAATGCACTTTTGTAGCTATCCGTATCGGTACACGGGGAGCCGTATCGATACCTGTCTCAAAACAGAAAGAGTCGTTGTACATGATAAAGAGGGCGTATCGAAATGCTCGTAAGCGTATCAGTACGGGACAGGGACCGTATCAATACCTTTTTCTCAACTTAGCTCACTGGAAGTCTCCGTTTCGATACAGGGGTACACCGTATCAATACGGGACAAGTGCCACTTTAAATGTTAGTTACCTAACGACTAACACCAACGGTTGAAAACATATAAAACACTTCGAATTAAAAATTTAGTTAAAACCGTATCGATACGGGTTAAGCCATATCGGTACACCATTCAAACTCCTTCAGTTTTGCAGAGGGGCGTATCGATACAGATTGAATCTGTTTCGTTACGTTGTTTCCATACGGTTAAGAGCGTATCGAAACGCGTCTTTCCAGTAGCCAACTTTGAAAAAAAGGTATCGATACGGCTGGAGGCGTATCGATACTGTAACGCCCCGGTTTTGGGTTCAGAAGTTTTGGGCGTTGACCGGTTCGGTCAAAGTGCTGATCGAATATATAAGAGTGAATTTAGGAAAGCCTAGTTCGGGTTGCATTAAAAATATGGAAAAATGTCCTAAAATCATCTTTTAATATAATTAAGTGAACTGTGAAATCAATTTTGGAAAATGAGGTTCGTAAGGTTGACATTTTGGCTAGTGACCAAAATGTAATTTTTGAAAGTTCGGTGATAGTTTTATAAAGGATTGAAACTTTGAATCTTTAAGGAGCTAATATTCCAAAAAGAGTTTCTCCAGATTTTTCTAAGATATTTTAAGGCTTTATTCTGATTTTAAAGTTTATGAAATGTGGAGGGAAATCATTTTATCATTTTATAACTAACTTTTCTATTTTCTCTCAATTTTCCTTTTCTCTCATTTTCTCTCAACCCAAACACATTCTCCAGATTTTCTTCTTTGATTTTGTCAATCTAAATCACTCATTTCAACTCTCATTTGATTCCTAATCATCTCATCAACAAAACCTCTCAATTTGCAAGTTGTTTCATCAAGCTTTTTGGCTCTAAAAAGGAGAAACTCAAGTTTGGAGGTAAGAACGTCCTTCTCCTCTGAACTTCAAGTTCTTTATTGAAATTCCCAAGTTCTCAATCCTTGATTTATGATTTGTTAAAGGCTTTTCAATTGAAATCTTGATTTTGGCTAAAATGCAAGATTTGGTGATTTTGGTGGAATTTTCGTATGATCTGTTTAAGCAGGGTTTTGAAGTGTCAAAATGATGTTAAATGAATGCTAAATTGATTAGAAGTTGAGGTTTAATTAATGCAATCCCGGATAGGTTGAATTTCCTAAGTTTTGCTTGAGTTTTTGGTTGTTTTTGGAGTGTTTTGGTGATCTGTTATACCTGGAGGTATAAGGACGTGTTTGTGATTATTTTGGATGTTAATTGATGTTTAAAAGTGGTTAGAAGTGATGGATCTTGGCTGGGTTAAGTTTTGGAAGTGTTTGGGGGTGATTTCGGTTGTGTTTGGTAGCCGAATTGTTGGATTTGTGATGAGCAGCGAGTTGTGTTGTGTTGCTGGTGTTTTTAATGCATAATGATGCATTGATCTTCTGTTGTTGTGTGCTTGAAACAGGGGAGTTTGATCCGTGAGCTTTAGAGGTGTTGCGGAAGGTTTCGGATGCTTGGAAGGCTTGTTGGCTAGCCTTGTTTTGGTTATCGGTGAGTGAAGTTGGGTTTTCAGCTTTTAAACCAAGGTTTGAAGGTTTTTGGGAGCTTAGTGTAAGTCTAAACAACTTTGCTAAGCTCAAGAGTAAGTGAATGGATTTTCGCTCTTGAATTATGATTGTGAAATTGGCTTTTAAGCAATTGTGGTTGATGATTGAAATGCATGTGATTTGCATGGTTTAAATCTGTTTTGAAAGCATATTTTAGCATGGTTTAATGCTGGTTTTGAAAGCCATATGTGAAGGATGCTCAAGGTAAGAGATCCTTGGTTTTATACATTGAAAATGTGGTTTTGATGCATGGTGTTGCATGTTGTTCAATGGCTTTGTTTAATGCTTTAAAACAGTGAATTAATGTTGGTAAATGATGGTTTTTGCATTATGGTTATGCATGTGAAACATTGGACTAATGTGGTAAGGTGGTTATATTGGCAAGTGATGTAAGTGGTTCTTGGTTCTTTGATCGGATATAGTTAGCCGGCTATAGGATTGGGTGCACCGTGAATTAAGTCGCCTTGGAGGTGGAGTGGTCAAGAGTGGACCGGTAAACTCCCTTCAAGTATCCTAACGAGATGGTTGAGGTCATAATGGAGGTGTTGCCCATTCGAGGACCTTGGTTGAGCAAAGGTTATATGGTGTTTAAAAGTCCATATGTGGGAACCTTGTGCTTGTTGAGATCACAATGGCGGTGTTAAGTCCATATGTGGATCTTGTGTAGGGTGTCCCGGATCTCGTTAGTGATGTTATACAACTACCAATCGGTGAATGCAAAGGTTGTATGGTGTTTGAAAGTCCATACATGGGAACCTTGTGCATGTCAAGGTTGTATGGTGTTTGAAAGTCCATACATGGGAACCTTGGGGAAAAGTTGAGGTTGTATGGTGTTTGAAAGTCCATACATGGGAACCTCGGGAAAGCTAAGGTTGTATGGTGTTTAAAAGTCCATACATGGGAACCTTAGGATGTTGAGGTCAAATGGTGTTTAAAAGTCCATTTGGGAGACCTTGGATTGGTAGGGTGTATGGAGCGTAGGGACAACGCTCGGAATCCGCGTATCCGATTGGGTGTTGAGTTGAAAAGTGAATATGGTTGATCACTTGAAGGCCAATATGATGTTCTTGATTGTGATGAAGCATGGGATGCTTGAAATGATGCATAATTGCATGTGAAGCATGAGATGCTTGAAAAGATGCATGGTTGCATGGAAAGTGTATAATGCTTGTGAATGCATGTTTACTTGTTAAGTTGAACAAGTGTTGATTATCATTTGGAAAATGATGCATGTGAGCATGAAATATCTTTAGTGCATTGGAGTCTTGTTAAGACTTGTTTTTAAAGGCATGTGATGATGATGTTGTGGTTCATATATGTTGCCTTTGGTTTAATGCATGTGTTGGTTGGTTTGTGAAATGGTTTTAAAAGATTCTTGCTTGAATTGGCTTTCAAGTTTAAGAAAGGTATGTTGTGAAATGGGAGTGTTTTCCAAGGTTTTGTTTTAGCTTGCATATGGTGTTTATGCATGGTTTGGTTAAATGGATGATTTTGTAAGTTGTGCTTTGAAAAGGTTTTCTTAGCATGCTAAGCTAAGGGTTGGTTTTCATGTATGTGCAATGCATGGTTTTGAGCTTGTTGTTGAAAAGGGGTTTTCAAACATGGCTTTGGTAAACAAATCGAGTTTGTTTTAAAAGTGATTTATGACCCGCTGCATTGATGGTGTTTTGGTTTTGAGCATACCTCACTAAGCATTATGTGCTTACGCTCCTTTTTGTCCGTCAATGCAGATTCTTGAAGTTTGGACAGCAAGGAGCAAGGGATTCAAGGTGGACTCCACTTGAGATGTATGTCTCGGTGAATAGTTATAGTTAATAAAGGCAATGGGGTAGAATCTCTCGGGTTTTTGTGTAAGTGTTCGTTTATGTTTGGACAAGGATGTTTTTATGTTGATGATGTTGTTGGATCATGTTTCGGTTTTAATGAGATTGATTTGGAAGGTTTGTGCCTAAATGGTTGCTTGTGTAGGAAGTATGCCTTTAGAATTGGGGCTTTTCATGTATGATGTTATATTGATGAATTGTTGATGCAAGTATGTCCCATTTATGTTGAGTTGCATGTTGGTAAGGTTTGGAGGCTTTAGGAGTATGATTGGATGGCCAATTATGTGTTTGGGTGAGCAAAATGCAGCAATCTGGGCAAGGCGTTTCGGAACAGTTGACACCGTTTCGGAACGGGTGCCCTGCATAAACCCAGGCGTCCGAAACGGGTGCCACCGTTCCGGAACGGGTTGGCTACTGCCAGTCCCCCGTTGCGGTACGCGTTGCGGAACGGCCCCGTGTTTCGAAACGGGCTCTGCCTGTTTCGGAACGGGTGACCGTTGGGGACTGACATGGGCGGTTAAATGTTTCAGAATGTTTGCATTTTGGTCCTGAAACTTGTTTGTGCAATTGTGTGAGTTTGGGTTGTCCGTTTGAGCTGAAATTTGGCAGAGAAGCATGAAACATGATTAATTTTAAGTTGGTAACTTAAAATCTGGTTAAGTCCTTAAGGTTTTCAGAATTTATAATTTGGTCCCTAAAGTTGTAAATTGTTCAATTGGGTCCCTGTTTGATCTCTGATGTTTGTGGTCTTTGAGTATGATGTTTGTGTGATCACATCTAGGGTTAATGAGCATCTAGACAAGATTAATAAGGAAAAAAGGGTCGTTAATCAAGGTTGACTTTCGGGTTGACTTTGGTTTTCCCCGTGTAATCTTCTTAATTCGGGTCAACCGTCTAGGCCGGGTTAAGGGGGTTACATTTGGTGGTATCAGAGCTGAGTTGCGAATGCTTGGGGAAAATGGTAAGTTGTTGTGATGTGTGTTGATGTTTACCTTGTTGTGTGGATGAAAGTTGGTTGAAACACGTGTTTCTGGGCATGATGCTGATGTTTCTGAGCAAATTGTTGATGTTTCTGATCAAGTTGCTGATGTTTTCGAGCATGCTTTGTGTTTATGAATCATTATTGAATTAATGTGGATATGTGCTGATGTTGTGAGCTGGTGTTATGCTTGATGATTGTGTAATGAGTATGTTATGTTGATAATATGCTGATGCAAATGGATGCTGTTGGATGTAAGCATGATCGAGTATGTTGATTGATATGCTTGATGTTGTGATATCTATGTTGTGTTGACTGTTATGTCATGTAAAGGGGAGGATTCGGGATACCCATTGCCTTATTAATATAGCTATTGTGTTATTTTGGAGTTGGAGTTTGAATCCTTGCTTAATGTTGGTCTAACTGGTTTGTTTGTTTGTTGTGATTGTATGTTTGTTGTTGTTAGTAGTATGGCTAAGTCGATGAAAGAATGGCAGTTGGGTGAGATGGTTGCTGCCTTGGGGCAGGTTGTTAAGGCGTGGAATTCACCCTTTGGTAGAGGTGTTTTGTCTCAGCTTTCTGTGCCTGGGGTTGAGGTGATAAGGCAAGGGAAAGAAGCTGGTTCTGTGGTGAAGAGTTCATCATCTGATGTTCAGGAGGTGTTGGGAACATCTCAGGCTGTGGTAAAGGTAAAGTCAGTGGATGTGCTGGCTGTGGGATGTGTGGGTTTGCCGAAGCAGCGTTTGCTTGATTTGGGTGCTGTGGAATATCATGGTTCTACACCGGAGATGTTTGAGGCCTGGTTGGCCAGTGTGGTTCTGATCTTGGATCAGGAAGGCTGTGATCTTGCTTGTAAGCTGGGAGTGTTGTTTCTTTGATGTTGGAGGATGCCTGTGTCTGGTGGACATCTGTGGCTGTGGCGTCACATATTCCTGATATTGATTGGGATTTCTTTGTATCTGCCTTTTATGAAAGGTATCTTGGAGGGAAGTTTCCAAGGGTTGAGCAATGTGACGGTGGTGTTGTTGTAGAGCAAGTGTTGCTTGGGCAAGGAGTGGAAGTTCAGCCACCGGTGTGTGACCGTTGTGAAAGGCGCCATGTTGGAGGTTGTTGGGGCGCGGGTGCTTGCTGGAACTGTGGTTCCAAAGTGCATGTTAAGCGTGATTGTCCTCTTGGAGTGAAGTCAGCTTTGGTGTTAGCCAAAGGGTCTCAGAAAGGTCGTGGGCACGACCGAGGCAAGGTTCAGAAGTGGCAGAAAGAGCTGAAAGTTGTGAAGAGTGTGGGAAAGGAGAATTGCTGGAAATGTGGGTCTGCTGGACACATGAGACGTGATTGTTTGATGTTGGCTCGGAACAGCCAAGGTCCCTTACCGCAAGGAGTTGGTGGTGACCCTGGTGTGTTAGCTGGTGCTGCAGTGGTGCGGCAGGAGGATGATGGTTCCGCGAGGAAGAGAGTTCGTCTGATGAAGCTTCAGGGTGGTGTTGTGCTTTCAGGTAACCTTGTTTAGTAATCTTTGCTCTAGTTACCTTAGTTTGGTTTCTGTTGGTTTTCCTTGCGTGGTAAGTTTAGTCTTGTTGCTAGTTGTTGGGGTAATAGTTGTAGTTTGGAAACATCTTTGGTGTGAAGAAGGCTTAGGTGAGAATCTTGTGGTTAATGATTGTTGGTATGATGGAGTTAGATAAGTTAGAAGTGAGGTAGGAGGTTGTTCTTAGACGGATTTGAGGATGTTATTGGAGGGTGTGAACTGGCATTCATGCACAGTTAAAATCATTGTTATATGCTATATTATATATGTTGGTCCATGCATACATGTGGCATGACATTAGAGGTTTTGCATACATGTACATCAGGCATTGATAGGGCATGTTGGTGATCATGCATACGATGTTCACACTCTCTAATAACTAATCGAATCTGTTAGAGTGGTGGTTGGGTTAGGTTGGATGATGGGTTTTTTAGAGGTTGTTTTGGTGCTGGGTGAGAGTTAGACGTAATGGAGTATATTAGGCTAGTTGCTAGTAATAGTGAGAGTGGTATGGTCTGATGGTAGAAGGATAGTGTTTGTTGCTTAAAGAGAGTTTAGTGGTTTGGATAGCTAAGTGGAAGGGGTAGCACCTTGATGCTAAGTGATGTTGTAGTTTAACGGTTGTGTTTCCAGGTGCTGGGGTAGCTTAGCATTTGGGTTGTTGTGGAAGGGTTGTGTTTGTAAGTGCTGGTTCTTAGCAACCTTTGAGGAGTTGAGGAGTTGGTATGTATGGTAGGTTGGGCGATGTCCTGGTAAGACAAGTGTTATGGTTGAAGTTTGAAGTGGAAGGGTTATGAAAGATCGAAGGCTTTTGTTGGTTATTTGGGTTCTTGTGAGAAGTGGTTGGCTGGTTGTGTGTATGTGAATTTCTTTTGAGGTCAGCTGGTGGTGTATGGAACAGCTGGCGGAGTCGAGTTGGGGTTGTGATGTGATTTTTGGAATCTGGGTGAGTGATCCTGGTGAGATGTTGTGGTAATGTTAGCAACAGTTGTGAGGGTTTATCAGCATTCGTTGAGGAGTTTGGGTAAGCAGTTGATGTTTAAGGATTTTTGCTTGTTGGGAAATTCTTGGAAGAGGTTTGGGAGTTTGCAAGAGTTTTAGAAGCAGAGAAGGTTGAATAGTGGCTGAATTGGGTTGGTTGTTGTCTCTGTGTAAACAGGTCTTGGGAGTTGTGTGTTGCAGTGATGTGTGCTGTAAGAGCTGAAGTTCTTCAGGTTGATATTGGGGCTGTGTACAGTTCGGTTATGTGAAAGGTTAAGTTGTGGTTATCTTTGTGTGCTCTGGATTTTGTGAACAACATGTGGTGGTGCTAAGTTGGTGGAGTTTTGTGTGGAAAGTGTCCAGTGATGGTTGAGGCTTTTGTGTTGCCATGTGTGTGATTTGAGAAGGTTGTGGTTCTCTTTTCGCCGGTTGAAATTTCGAGGACGAAATTTCCTAAGGGGGGGAGAGTTGTAACGCCCCGGTTTTGGGTTCAGAAGTTTTGGGCGTTGACCGGTTCGGTCAAAGTGCTGATCGAATATATAAGAGTGAATTTAGGAAAGCCTAGTTCGGGTTGCATTAAAAATATGGAAAAATGTCCTAAAATCATCTTTTAATATAATTAAGTGAACTGTGAAATCAATTTTGGAAAATGAGGTTCGTAAGGTTGACATTTTGGCTAGTGACCAAAATGTAATTTTTGAAAGTTCGGTGACAGTTTTATAAAGGATTGAAACTTTGAATCTTTAAGGAGCTAATATTCCAAAAAGAGTTTCTCTAGATTTTTCTAAGATATTTTAAGGCTTTATTCTGATTTTAAAGTTTATGAAATGTGGAGGGAAATCATTTTATCATTTTATAACTAACTTTTCTATTTTCTCTCAATTTTCCTTTTCTCTCATTTTCTCTCAACCCAAACACATTCTCCAGATTTTCTTCTTTGATTTTGTCAATCTAAATCACTCATTTCAACTCTCATTTGATTCCTAATCATCTCATCAACAAAACCTCTCAATTTGCAAGTTGTTTCATCAAGCTTTTTGGCTCTAAAAAGGAGAAACTCAAGTTTGGAGGTAAGAACGTCCTTCTCCTCTGAACTTCAAGTTCTTTATTGAAATTCCCAAGTTCTCAATCCTTGATTTATGATTTGTTAAAGGCTTTTCAATTGAAATCTTGATTTTGGCTAAAATGCAAGATTTGGTGATTTTGGTGGAATTTTCGTATGATCTGTTTAAGCAGGGTTTTGAAGTGTCAAAATGATGTTAAATGAATGCTAAATTGATTAGAAGTTGAGGTTTAATTAATGCAATCCCGGATAGGTTGAATTTCCTAAGTTTTGCTTGAGTTTTTGGTTGTTTTTGGAGTGTTTTGGTGATCTGTTATACCTGGAGGTATAAGGACGTGTTTGTGATTATTTTGGATGTTAATTGATGTTTAAAAGTGGTTAGAAGTGATGGATCTTGGCTGGGTTAAGTTTTGGAAGTGTTTGGGGGTGATTTCAGTTGTGTTTGGTAGCCGAATTGTTGGATTTGTGATGAGCAGCGAGTTGTGTTGTGTTGCTGGTGTTTTTAATGCATAATGATGCATTGATATTCTGTTGTTGTGTGCTTGAAACATGGGAGTTTGATCCGTGAGCTTTAGAGGTGTTGCGGAAGGTTTCGGATGCTTGGAAGGCTTGTTGGCTAGCCTTGTTTTGGTTATCGGTGAGTGAAGTTGGGTTTTCAGCTTTTAAACCAAGGTTTGAAGGTTTTTGGGAGCTTAGTGTAAGTCTAAACAACTTTGCTAAGCTCAAGAGTAAGTGAATGGATTTTCGCTCTTGAATTATGATTGTGAAATTGGCTTTTAAGCAATTGTGGTTGATGATTGAAATGCATGTGATTTGCATGGTTTAAATCTGTTTTGAAAGCATATTTTAGCATGGTTTAATGCTGGTTTTGAAAGCCATATGTGAAGGATGCTCAAGGTAAGAGATCCTTGGTTTTATACATTGAAAATGTGGTTTTGATGCATGGTGTTGCATGTTGTTCAATGGCTTTGTTTAATGCTTTAAAACAGTGAATTAATGTTGGTAAATGATGGTTTTTGCATTATGGTTATGCATGTGAAACATTGGACTAATGTGGTAAGGTGGTTATATTGGCAAGTGATGTAAGTGGTTCTTGGTTCTTTGATCGGATATAGTTAGCCGGCTATAGGATTGGGTGCACCGTGAATTAAGTCGCCTTGGAGGTGGAGTGGTCAAGAGTGGACCGGTAAACTCCCTTCAAGTATCCTAACGAGATGGTTGAGGTCATAATGGAGGTGTTGCCCATTCGAGGACCTTGGTTGAGCAAAGGTTATATGGTGTTTAAAAGTCCATATGTGGGAACCTTGTGCTTGTTGAGATCACAATGTCGGTGTTAAGTCCATGTGTGGATCTTGTGTAGGGTGTCCCGGATCTCGTTAGTGATGTTATACAACTACCAATCGGTGAATGCAAAGGTTGTATGGTGTTTGAAAGTCCATACATGGGAACCTTGTGCATGTCAAGGTTGTATGGTGTTTGAAAGTCCATACATGGGAACCTTGGGGAAAAGTTGAGGTTGTATGGTGTTTGAAAGTCCATACATGGGAACCTCGGGAAAGCTAAGGTTGTATGGTGTTTAAAAGTCCATACATGGGAACCTTAGGATGTTGAGGTCAAATGGTGTTTAAAAGTCCATTTGGGAGACCTTGGATTGGTAGGGTGTATGGAGCGTAGGGACAACGCTCGGAATCCGCGTATCCGATTGGGTGTTGAGTTGAAAAGTGAATGTGGTTGATCACTTGAAGGCCAATATGATGTTCTTGATTGTGATGAAGCATGGGATGCTTGAAATGATGCATAATTGCATGTGAAGCATGAGATGCTTGAAAAGATGCATGGTTGCATGGAAAGTGTATAATGCTTGTGAATGCATGTTTACTTGTTAAGTTGAACAAGTGTTGATTATCATTTGGAAAATGATGCATGTGAGCATGAAATATCTTTAGTGCATTGGAGTCTTGTTAAGACTTGTTTTTAAAGGCATGTGATGATGATGTTGTGGTTCATATATGTTGCCTTTGGTTTAATGCATGTGTTGGTTGGTTTGTGAAATGGTTTTAAAAGATTCTTGCTTGAATTGGCTTTCAAGTTTAAGAAAGGTATGTTGTGAAATGGGAGTGTTTTCCAAGGTTTTGTTTTAGCTTGCATATGGTGTTTATGCATGGTTTGGTTAAATGGATGATTTTGTAAGTTGTGCTTTGAAAAGGTTTTCTTAGCATGCTAAGCTAAGGGTTGGTTTTCATGTATGTGCAATGCATGGTTTTGAGCTTGTTGTTGAAAAGGGGTTTTCAAACATGGCTTTGGTAAACAAATCGAGTTTGTTTTAAAAGTGATTTATGACCCGCTGCATTGATGGTGTTTTGGTTTTGAGCATACCTCACTAAGCATTATGTGCTTACGCTCCTTTTTGTCCGTCAATGCAGATTCTTGAAGTTTGGACAGCAAGGAGCAAGGGATTCAAGGTGGACTCCACTTGAGATGTATGTCTCGGTGAATAGTTATAGTTAATAAAGGCAATGGGGTAGAATCTCTCGGGTTTTTGTGTAAGTGTTCGTTTATGTTTGGACAAGGATGTTTTTATGTTGATGATGTTGTTGGATCATGTTTCGGTTTTAATGAGATTGATTTGGAAGGTTTGTGCCTAAATGGTTGCTTGTGTAGGAATTATGCCTTTAGAATTGGGGCTTTTCATGTATGATGTTATATTGATGAATTGTTGATGCAAGTATGTCCCATTTATGTTGAGTTGCATGTTGGTAAGGTTTGGAGGGTTTAGGAGTATGATTGGATGGCCAATTATGTGTTTGGGTGAGCAAAATGCAGCAATCTGGGCAAGGCGTTTCGGAACAGTTGACACCGTTTCGGAACGGGTGCCCTGCATAAACCCAGGCGTCCGAAACGGGTGCCACCGTTCCGGAACGGGTTGGCTACTGCCAGTCCCCCGTTGCGGTACGCGTTGCGGAACGGCCCCGTGTTTCGAAACGGGCTCTGCCTGTTTCGGAACGGGTGACCGTTGGGGACTGACATGGGCGGTTAAATGTTTCAGAATGTTTGCATTTTGGTCCTGAAACTTGTTTGTGCAATTGTGTGAGTTTGGGTTGTCCGTTTGAGCAGAAATTTGGCAGAGAAGCATGAAACATGATTAATTTTAAGTTGGTAACTTAAAATCTGGTTAAGTCCTTAAGGTTTTCAGAATTTATAATTTGGTCCCTAAAGTTGTAAATTGTTCAATTGGGTCCCTGTTTGATCTCTGATGTTTGTGGTCTTTGAGTATGATGTTTGTGTGATCACATCTAGGGTTAATGAGCATCTAGACAAGATTAATAAGGAAAAAAAAGGGTCGTTAATCAAGGTTGACTTTCGGGTTGACTTTGGTTTTCCCCGTGTAATCTTCTTAATTCGGGTCAACCGTCTAGGCCGGGTTAAGGGGGTTACAGATACACTTGGACGAATTTGAATACTTTGGCCTTGGAACACTTAGAAAATATTTGGAGTTTGAGTTTTTCAAATCAGTTTAAAGTGTTGGTGATTTATAAATTATTAAAGGGACTTAGAAATCAATTTCAAGTTTTCAATTTAATCCTTAACAACTTAATTATATCAAAATCAAACATAGGTTTTACAGAAGGTTTTCCCCAAAAAGCATTAATGACTTCTAGATCTTTCACGCCTTTATATAGCCTTTGTAATCCTAATTTGTTAGGCCGGATAGGCTCGATTTCCTTCAACCGAAATAGATTGCCAAGTGGTGGAGAAGTTGGAATATTTGGGTGATTGATGGTGGAAGCGAAAAATAAAAAACACGATGATTTAGAGTGGTTCGACTTTCTAACCAAAGCCTACATCCACTACCTTAGCTTCCCCACTAAGGATTTCAACCAATTCACTAAGAATTCTTCTCCTTTTATAGGCTAAGGAGGCAACCGTTACAACCTAGAGTCACAACCCGTGATCTAGCTTCTAGAGCTCGCAACCCGAGCTTTGGGAACACTCTCAAAACAAAGAATTCTAGCAAACAAGAAATCCCCCTAATAGGTGTGTGTTTACACTCTTAAGCTCTTACCCAAAACCTAGAACACTTGAGCATACATTGACAATTTTATCTCACAAGTGTTTGTCTATACAAGAATGGACAATTTAGCTTTAAGACAATTTCTTCATCATAATGTTGTTGACAATTGAAGCATTAACCTTTCCTTGATGCTTGAAAAGTCTCTTTTATACTCCTAAATGAGTTTATAGCCGTTGTAGATCGTTGGGGTTGAATTGGAGCCGTTGGAGCCTTTATTTCTCATCATAAATGTAGTTCTACAACTTAGCGTATCGATACTCTTAAATCCGTATCGATACGGTTCTGATAAGAAAATAGTCGTTGAGAACTTCTAGCTGGTTCGTATCGATACGCGTGGCAAGCGTATCGGTACGGTCCTGCAATTTAAAAGACTGTTGGGAAATTGACCGTTGGGGGTAGTTGGGCGTATCGGTACGTGATACAACCGTATCGGTACGCGAACTAGCCGTTGGGTATTTAAAGCACATCGTATCGATATGGACAAAGCGTATTGGTACGGGTTTTGGCTACTGGAATTTTACTGTAGTTAAAACCCTAAAAGTGTATCGATATGGTGACATACCGTATCACTACGGTTACATTAAAAACTAGGTTTTGACTACTTTAAATACACTTTAAATTATTCCAAAGCCTTGTAAAAACCCTTAAACATAATTTCAAGTTGTTTTGACTAAAAGCATGTTTTAAATTCTTTTCAATTTAGTCCAAAACATTTTTCAATTATTATATTAAAACATTTAGTTCCACAATATCCCCCTTTTTATATAATAAAACCAACTTGAAAAATTGTTTGGGAATCTCCCCCTTAGTATTTTAAAAAATTGAATGAGAGATTTTAAAATTTAAAAGTAGTTAAGGCTCCCCCTTATTCACTTGAAAAATTAATTTTTCAAACCATTTCTCCCCTTTTTGTTATATCAAAAAGAATTTAAATGACTTTAAGCTCAAAATAACTTAGGGGGTAAAAACAATTGACACAATTAAAATTTTGGTTTAAAAAATTGGCTCCCCCTTACTCAAAACATCAAACAATGTTAGTCCAATATATATGATTAAACTAGTTGAATTAAAAGAAATAAAAATAAATTTTACCAATTTTACCACACTTGAATCCAATGGAGGATGTGAAACCTTCATTCTTCAAGTGTTCTCTTTGTGTGCATGGAGCTCCCTCTCAAATTTGGACGTGTTGATCACTCTTCATCACACCTAACATAAGACAATCAAGTAATTTTTGGTATCCAAATTGCTTTGGATCCATAGACGTTAGTGATACAAAATTTAGTCCCCTTAGGAATTCATTTTTCAATTTCATCTATTTTGTTTGAAGTGATTAGTTCTTTTGGAACCCAAACACTTCTAAAACATTTACCATTTAAAAATCTAGGGGCACTAGATTGTCTTTGATAAAAAAATAATTTTCCACAATTTGTTTTCTTTTCAAGCTCTTTGGAAATCAAATATTTTTCCTCTTGAACTTTATGAAGCAAATTTTGTAAATCAAACATTTTTGCTCAAACTCATTGAGTTTTGCTTCAAGTTCATCTTTGATTTTAGAAATCAAATTATTTTGAATTTTCAAGTTTGAAACCACTTTCTTGTTTTTCAAAATATGATTTTTAAACTCTAAAACCAAGTCATCATAGGCATCTTATAATTCATCAAAAGAGTAAGAATATGAGGTAGATGAATTAGAAGTTACCCTTGAATCTTCTTCGATGACCATAAGGCAAATGTTGGCTTGTTCATCGTCGGTGGAGTCTTCATCACTCCAAGTAGCCACACATGCCTTATTCTTATGGCTTGAAGTGCTTGCCCTTTTCTTCTTCATTGATTCACGTTCGAATTCTTTCATTGCTTTCTTCATGGATGGGGCACACTTCTTGAAGAGATGAATTATCTCTTCTTCTTCATCTTCCTCCTCGCTTGTATCAACATGGTTGCACTTGGAGGATTTGAGAGCAATGGCATTTGTGTTAATGCCAAGCTCCATGGTTTTCTTCTTCCTCATCTTCTTTATCTGTTTCTTCTTCTTCTCTTCTTCTTTTCATTTCTTCATTATTTCATGAGTGAGAAGTGACCCCATGAGTTCATCAAGATTTAATGTCTTGAGATTCTTAGCTTCGATGATGACGGTCTTCTTTCAGTCCCATGACTCGGGAAAAGAGTAGAGAAGCTTTCGGATAAGTTTTTCCTCCGGAATGACTTCTCTATATCCTTTGAGTCCATTTACTATGGTGGAGAATCTATCGAACATTTTCGTGATGTCTTCATTCGGTTCCATCTTTAAGTTCTCATACTCGAGGTTGAGAAGACCGATCTTGGTCTCCTTTACTTTGTTTGTTCCCTCGTATGTGACCTCAAGCTTGTCCCATACTTCCTTGGCATCTTCACAAGAAGACATCTTCTCATAGATGTTGAGGCTAAATGCAAAAAAAGAATGTGCAAAACCTTGCAATTAAGCTCCATCTTCTTGCGATCATTTGCATTCCATTCCGTCTTTCTTCGTTGTGGCATGAACGAACCATCTTCAACTATGTCTCAAAGCTTGTAATCCTTGGATTTTATGAAGAACATCATTCTTGTCTTTCAATAGGCACACTACAACAAATTTGTACATCTATAATTCGTTTAATATATGCTAATTTAAACCGTGGGACGTGTGACCCTGTAGGTTCATGTAACATTAGTAGTAAATATTAGAACATTTCTAATATTACAAACAATGAGTGAAATCTAGTAATATGTCATTGTCACCTAAGTTACAAGAAATCATGATTCTACATAACCTCTTCGTGATTAACTCTTTTCATGTATTATGTAGGAGGGACTATTATCTTGAGTAAACTATTATAAACGAATAACTATGATATCTCATATCAATTTATTCGAACATGGCCATGCATTTCTAGTCTCACTCAATCAAGTGGCCTACGATATTACTCCTATTATGTAGGAGGGACAAATCCTATCTTGATCAACCATATCCCACTACATAGATTGTGAAATATCCAATATCAGTCTTTATAGTGTAGTAAGTTACGACACACGTTTGACTGTTTCAAAATATGTCACTCATGATGTTGAAATAATGATGATCTCAAGTCTGAGGATCATACATGTAGTTATCACTATGAGCAATGTTGTGACTGTCACATTATAATCCAAGAAACATGTTCATAACGGGTCAGTCCAGTATGTCGTTCTCTAACACATACTTATGTATTGATATTGACATCTCCATGTCAATTACAACACTTTGTCATCAATCAAATACATATTAGTCTTAATGCATTATTGTTGTCCATGCCCACAATAATACTCGACTAAGGACATTTAAGAATAACCATATTATTCCAAGGACTTTATTATAATTTAGTTTGTTTACGCATGTAGAATTGTAAATGAAAATAATAATGGCAATGCCTTTTATGAATAAACAAGGTAAAAATAAATATCATTTATAATCATCTTATGATTGGACTTTGGGAATACTCTAACAATCTCCCACTAGCACTAAGACTAATCACTCATGTATCTAATACCACGTGACTTAGTGTGACGATCATGCTTTTACTGCGTCAGAGGCTTTGTTAGTGGATCGACAATGTTATCATCTGTTGGTACTCTACATATTTTCACATTTCCTCAATCTATAATTTCTTGAATGAGATGGTAATACCTAAGTACGTGTTTGGATCGTTGGTGAGATTTGGGTTCTTTTGCTTGTGTGATGGCTCAGTTGTTATTACAACGTAGATCTATAGCATTCAATATGCTCAACACAACCCTTAGTTCATATATGAACTTCTTGATCCAAACACCATCTTTTGCAGCATCGCATGCTGCAATATACTCCGATTCTTTTGTAGAATCAACTATTGTATCTTGCTTTGAACTTCTCCAGCGCACAACACCTCTTTTAAGGCAAAACACAAAATCTGATTGCGAACGAGAATCATCCTTATCGGTTTGGAAGCTTGGGTTAGTATAACCTTTTATACTTAGTTCTTCCTCACCTCCAAACATAAGGAATGTATCCTTAGTTCTTCTCAAGTACTTGAGGATGTTTTTGACTGCAACCCAATGACCTTCACCAAGATCTACTTGGTATCAACTTGTCATACTTAATGCATATGATACATCCAGATATGTACATAGCATGAAATACATGATAGATCCAATGGCCGAGGCATATGGAATCTTACTCATGCACTCTCTTTCTTGAGGCGTTGAAGGAAACATTTCCTTAGAGAGTGAAATATCATGTCTCATAGGTAAGAATCCCTTTTTAGATTCTTCCATACTAAACTTTTTCAGTACTTCATCTATGTATGTATTTTGACTGAGTTCTAGGAGTCGTCTCGATCTATCTCTATAGATCTTGACTCCTAATATGTATGTTGCCTCACCCAAGTCTTTCATGGAAAAACATTTTCCTAACCAACTTTTGTTTTTAAGATTGTAAGCTAGGTATGTCATTTCCTATTATCAGTATGTCATTCGTATACAATATCGAGAATATGATAGTGCTCCCACTAATTTTCTTGAAAACACATGGATCATACTCATTTTTGATAAACCAAACTCTTTGATTGCATCGTTAAAACAAAGATTCCAACTTCGAGAAGCTTGCTTCAATCTATAAATGGACCTTTGTAGCTTGCATATTTTTTGGCATCTTTTGGATCGATAAAACCTTTAGGTTGTGTCATGTACACATCCTCATCTATTTTTCCATTAAGGAAAATAGTTTTAACATCCATTTGCCTCATCTCATAATCATAAAATGCATCCATCGCAAGTAAGATCCAGATGGATTTAAACATAACAACAAGAGAAAAGGTTTCATCATAGTCTATACCATGAATTTGATGAAAACCTTTAGCGACTAATCGCCCTTTGTCTGTTTGTACATTACCATCCATGTCGTTTTTCTTTTTGAAAACCCATTTGCACCATATGGACTTAATCCTTAGAGGTGGGTCAACCAAGGTCCAAACTTGATTTTCTAACATGGAATCCATCTCGAATTTCATGGCCTCTAGCCCTTTCTCAGATCTGAGCCTGTCACTACTTCTTGATAAGTCTTAGGCTCATCTTGATCCATGAAGAGAACATCACCATGCAATGTGACAAGAAATCCATATTTCTCAGGCGCATTGTATTCTCTCAAAGACCTTCGCAGTGGTTGTGTTTCTAAAACTATTGAATGTTCCTCAACAACTTGTGGAACTTGTTATTGTTCAATCTCTTGTTCAATGATATGTGGTTGATCTCAGATTTCATTGAGTTCAATATTTCTCTCACTTCCTTTTCGAAAAACAAATTATCTTTCTAGGAAGATTCATGTTTGAGCAACACACACTTTGTTCTTGGTGGGATTGAAGAAATAATATCCTTTAGTTTCTTTTGGATAACCCACAAAATTACATTTATGAGAGTTGGGTTCAAGCTTTGTAGACATCTTATGTTTAACATAAGCTTCACATACACAAATTTTCATAAAAGACATACTAAAACGTTTCCCAGTCCATATCTCATATGATATCTTTTGAACTAATTTAGATGGAACACGATTTAGTGTGAAAGTAGCTATTTTTTGCGTATGTGTAACACCCCTTCCGGGTCTGGTCGAGAACCGAGACGGAAGGTGAAACCGATAATCAAAACATAAATTGGTGCAATAAAATTTCATTTTAATATTAACAATTTCAACCATAACATACAACGAATCATCATAAGAAAATAACTCAATCCATTTTACCCATATAAGCAATGATTAATCATTCAAGTGCTAAATCGCAACTATTACAAGTTTTAGGGACCAATTTGTAATTTAGAAAAACTAGGGGTCCTTCGATGCAATTGATTTTAACATAATGAAATTCATTCCATTAAAATCCTACATGCAAAATTTCATGCTATTAGGAGATCGTTATCTCATTCAATTTAGCCTTACAACATTCAATGACCAAACTGTGACACTTGTAATCTGTTTAGTAGTCTTTAACTAACTTAACTAACTCCGTATCGAAACACTCGAGGGTAGTTTTGAAACGGGTGAACGATGGTCAACTCATGTTGACTTTACTTTTTTGACAGTATCGATACAAGTATATCCTGTATCGGAATAGGTTGACCTCCTTTGACTTTGACCCGTTTCAATACGCTATAAACTCGTATCGAAACGAGAGATTCCAGAGACAAAATGTTTTGAGATGGCCATAAATCGTTCCAATGCACCCTATTTCTCAAACCAATCTATGCTTGCCCGTATCGAAATGCCATCACCTGTTTCGATACGACCTGGCCTGTAATGACATATTTTTGCTGGTATTCATTCAATTTGACCTATCGAACAATGTCCAAATGCAACGAAACTTTACCCACAATATTTCAATGGTATGAACTACTAGCATGCAAATTTCATGACCATACGAATACATTTACTATGTTTTTACCTTTTTGAGCTAAGTATGCATTTTTATGCAACTTTAAACCAACCAAAAAGGCCATTTAGGGCCATTAACCATATTACATCATAGGCATCTCACAAACACATCAAAATAGGCATAAATGACAAGTTCAACCACTTTGCCACCTTTCTAGGAGTTCACAAGATCAAAATACATTACTTGAAGGCTTGTAGTGACTTGTCTTGCGTTGCTAATCCGATCCTTCGACACAAGATCTTTCAACCTAAAAATGCATGAGATGAGACACGTTAGGCATACATTGCCTAGTGAGGTAGTCATAAACATTATGAACAACAATATGTCAAGTATCAATACATATACGATCTCATGCTTAACAATGTCAATGCTATGCAACAATATACAATGTTTAACATATTCTTTTCATCATAAATCATTGGATTGAATCAAGATAGTGGATACACGAATTCCTATGCCTCGCCAAATCAATGAATGATCTAATCCCTCCACCTCGCCAATATGACCAATATCAATACACACCCCTCTGCCTCATCAAATTAATATAGGCTGTAGCCTTAGGACCGTAGTCCACCCGTACACTGAGCTCATGAATTCTATGGCATGCCAATTGTATCCAATGTCTAATCAAATCCAAGGTTCCAATGATCATGTCCATTTCAATAATCAATGAGTATTCCGATGATCAATGATTTCAATATTATCAATAGACAATATGCTTTATAATCAATGTTTCATAATTCAATGCCAATAACAATAATCAATGATTTCTTAGCAATGTTTCAATAACAATATCTATACAATGACAATGCTCAATGACGATTCCAATAACTATGATCGATGCTCAATGAAAAACTTATCGGCACTTACCAAGGTGTCTGATTATCCATCCAATGCAACTTCATCAATATCAATATTAGTGATATAATATAAAACATCAAATAAAGATTCGGGAAGGCTTTTCGCCTAATCTCGAGGCTCCGACTACACTCACCTTAACAATCCGAAGCTTTCAAGGCTCTCGGATAACAATCCCATTGTTCCTAGCTTGGGATGAAGATGATGGCCACCCTTTATCAACTTCTTGAGCTAGGAAATTAATAAGAAGATTGTTAGGGTCGATATTTTGATATCAAAATCAATACAACGATATCAAAATCGATATCCGACTTCAATATAAACAATAATGATGAAATATACATAGATGGTCAAAACCCTAACTTGAGATTAAACTCAATATATCCATGGAATCCAATAACCGATTGAGAATTATAGCTTACCTGATCGATAGCAACGATTCGATATCGATAAAACGAAGAAAAATTGAAGCTAAAAAATCTCTCCAATGGAGGTGTGTGCTCGAAGGAAGAAGATGAGGAAGATGAAGATGTTTGCTTAGGAGATTCTCGGGTAAGCTTTCTATTTCTTTTTTTTTTCCTTTTGTTTTATATAACATATGTGCTATTTAGCTTTCCTTCAATTGAAGGAAAGCTCTCAGACCATCCCACGTAAGCTAAAATTAATTAAGGAGGGGCTAATCACAAGATTAGTCCCTCAATTCTCACCGTACCACGATTTTGCTCTCCAACTTGCAATTTCTCTAATTTAGTCACTATATAAGTTCAATATTATTTGATAGAGTCCGATGACAATATTTTTAGCTCAATTAGGGTCCGATATCAATAACTAGCTAGCCAATACAATATTTAGATTTCATTAATATAGGATTTCCGATCACCAGAACTTAATTCCGACTAGACCAGATTTTGGGGTGTTACAATTCTCCCCTCTTAAGAAAAATTCATCCTCCAATTTTTACCTGAACCGAAGAGATAGGGATACTATCGTTTCATGGTCTCTTCAGGTTCTCAAGTGGCTTCCTCAACGGTGTGGCTCCTCCAGAGCACTTTAACTAACGATACAATTTTGTTGCGAAGCCTGTTGACTTCTCTTGCTAGAATCTGAACCGATTCCTCCTCGCATGATAGATTTGGTCGAAGTTCTACAGACTCAGGTTCCACAATGTACGAAGGATCAGAACGATATTTTCGAAGCATCGATACATGAAAAACATCGCATATCTTACTCAATTCTGAGGGTAGCAATAGCCGATATGCCACAAGGCCAACTCTTTCAATGGCTTCAAAGGGTCTAATGAATCGGGGACTCAATTTTCCCTTTTTTCCAAATCTTAAAGCCTTCTTCCACGGTGATACTTTGAGGAAAGCTTTCTCACCAACTTCATACTCAATATCTCTTCTCTTAAGATCATGGATAATAATGACCCGCTCTTCAGTCTCTCAAAGCAAGTCAGGGCCTAACATCTTGCCCTCGCCAAGCTCCGACCAACACAATGGAGTTCTACATCGCCTACCATACAATGCTTCATACGGAGCCATTTGAATTGATGCTTAGTAACTATTATTGTAGGCGAATTCGACAAGGGGTAGAGATTTCTCCCAAGTTCCACAAAAGTCAATAATGCATGCCCGAAGCATGTCTTCCAAGATCTGTATAGAGAAGTTCAATAACGATGAAAGTTTCTAAAATTTCAATGGATAGATTAATTGATGATTTACCTGGATTACCCTTTCTGACTGACCGTTAGATTGAGGGTGAAAGGCTGTGCTAAGATTAACTCTGGTGCCTAGAGCTCCTTGTAAGGTTCTCCAAAACCGAGATGCAAATCAAGGATCTCAATCGGAGATAATAGACTTAGGTACTCCGTGGAGTTGGATTAATTCTTTGATATACAAATCAGCTAGTTTAGGGAGACCGTAGTCTATTCTAACTGGTATAAAATGAGCTGACTTCGTGAAACGATCTACTATGAACCATATAGCATCATGCTTCGTAGGTGTTAACGGTAGACCACTAACAAAATCCATAGTGATCTTTTCCCACTTCCATTTCGGTGGATCGATAGGCTGCAATAATCCAGTAGGAGCACAATGTTCTACCTTAACACGTTGGCACGTGAGACATTTGGAAATGAAATCAACTATGGTCTGCTTCATGCCTGACCACTAATAGAGTTCCCGCATGTCCTTGTACATCTTTACAGACCCGGTGTGAACAGAAAAAGAACTCGAATGAGCTTCAGAAAGAATATCGGTGCGAAGAGATTCATCATTAGGCACACAGACTCGATCATGAAAACACAAGAGTCTTTCGGAATTAATTCTGAAGTCAGGGTTTTTCGATAGCTTAAAGACGATAGATTGAAACTCAGGATCTTTCCCTTGCAAATCTTTAATTTGTGAAATGATGGTAGACTGAACTTGGAGTTCAGCTACAAGACAATGATGCTTCCGAAGTCGGAAATGAGTGTTAATTCCTCGAGGGTTACACTATAGCAACATTAAGATGAGTTAATGTATTACATAATACATATAACTTCAAGTTCATTATCAATGCTTACCAGGCGAAGGTTTGCGGCTGAGTGCATCAACTACAACATTGGCCTTGCCCGGATGGTAATCAATGACAAGATCATAATCTTTAAGAAGTTCCATCCACCTTCTTTGCCGAAGATTCAACTCCCTTTGAGTCAATAGATACTTATGTAACGCTCGAGTTTGGGGCCTAGGAGATATTCGGGTTTAGTTAAGCCGATTTGGCTTAGGATAATTTTGGGGAAAACAAATTAAATGATCAAATTTAAAAGCTTTTGAAGGGAAGGGGGTTTTTACTAATTTTGAGGAAAACAAATTAAATGATCAAATTCAAAAGCTTTTAAAGGGAAAAGGGGGTTTTTGGTAAAATGGGTAACAAAAGGGTTTTGGAGATGGATTTTTAAATTGAAATAAAATAATTTATTTCAAAAAAACCCCTTTCTTCTCCATTTTCCCATTTCCTTTTTCACGTCAAGTTTTCCTAAGCCTCACAACTTTTCATTTCCACCAAACTTCACCTTCTTGGAGGATTCTAGGAGGTAAGGCAACTTGGTTTTATTCTTTTCTTCTCTCTAATCTTGTTTTTGGCAATTTCTTTCCAAGGTTTTGAAGATTTCTTAAATTCCTTCATTTTGGGGGAAAATGGGTTTTTGAAGGGTTTACGGGAATGTTGATAAAACAATGTTTTGGGGTGAGTTGTAAATTATATTTTGGGTGTAAAATGGTGATAAGACAATGGGTTTATCAAGAAATCCCGAAATTTGGAAAATGGGCAATTTTTGGTTAGGGGATATTTGGGTTTTTTGCTTGGAAAAGGTGGGGAAGGATTTCTAATGGTTTGATGGTGTTAGGTTGTTGTTTTTGGAGTATTTGAACATGTTTTGGATGATAAATTGATGAAGTTATGGGTGACTTGAGGTTAGAGTAGAAATGAGGATGGTTTTGGTTAGTTTCAGATAGAAATCGAAACTTGTTATTGCCGAATTTTGATGGGATTGATTTCAGTGGGTTTGATTATTGAAAGGTGTATTAATTCCTTGTTTTAATTTGGGTAGAAGCAGCATATAAGGATTTGGGTTCTTCAGACGCTACACCGGGAGTTGAGGAAGCTTGAAGGAGAACCGTTTGCTTGTTTTGGTATTGTGCTGGTGAGTGGTAATGTTTTGAAGCTTTAAAATGTTTCAAAGAAGTTTTCTTAGGGGTTGGGTGGGGCCTTAGGGGCCAACCTAAGCCCAAGTGTAAATTTGTCTAATTTTGCCTTGTTTCGTTGATTGCTGGTGTATGTGATTATGCGTGTTGTTGTGTGAAATACGGATTGCGTTTACCTCATTTTTAATGATTGTTATGTTGTCGTAGTTGTTGTCAAAGCCTCACGCGATGGTTAGTGGATAGGGTCTTGTTGAATACGGTGATGTGTAGTCCCACTAGAAGTGACTAGTAGATGAGTACGGTGATGTGTAGTCCCGCCGGAGATATGCTAGTTGTTGTGAACAGTGATGTGTAGTCCCACCGGGAATGGTTGTGAATGTGCATACCATGGTTTTGTATTAAGCTTTCGGTTTATCGTATTTCCTTTCCAAATGGTTTTGTCTTTAAACTAAACACATGCTTTGAACAACATTGTTGTTGTTGTAATTTTGAGCTATGCACACTAAGCTTTTAAGCTTACGCTCTCTTTTCCAACAATGTAGATCGTTAGTGGATACGAGAGGCAAGTGGGGCAAAAAAGGAACCTTGGAGTTCATTTGCTAGCTCAAGTATGGTTTTCATGGTTGTAATAATACTTAGGCAATGGGAATGCTAGACTTTTGTGTTGGGGAGTTGGTGTCCAAACTCCTATGATTTTGTTATTGTTGTTACCATGTTTAAAATGTTGAAGTATGCTTTGATTTGGCTTTCGACCCCTTGAGAATGTTAAGCATGTTTGGTTGTTTTTGTTAAATCTTGCTTTGTTGATTTTTAGACTCGATGAATGTTTGACTTGCTTTAAATGAGTTTTCTTGGTTGCCTTGAGTTGCATGTATGATTATGAGTTGGTCAAATGCTTGCTTAGGGTGTTTAAGTTAGCTCCATCGTGCTTAAAACTGCAGTTTGTTGTCTTTCTGTGTAGGGCGTATCGATACGCTCAAGGGCAAGATCGATACGGACCCATGTTTTAAGCCTATCGTACCGATACGCATGGGGCATATCGATACCCTCTTTGTCCTCTAGAAATCTGAGATTTTGATGAGAAATTGGGGTATCGGTACGGGCCTTAGGCGTATCGATACGGTCCTGGAGTTGACTTTAGGAAACTTGACCGTTAAAGGTGTATCGATACTAGCCTTGGAGGGTATCGATACGACCTCTCAAAGTTGACTTTAGAGGAGTTTGTCCGTTGAAGGCATATCGATACTGGCCTTAGGAGTATCGATACATCCTAAAGTAAAATGGCTAAAAGTTATCTTTTAATGTCCTTTATGCTCGATTCATATCTGTGTTTGCTTTTTCGCTGTTTTCTTTCTCACATAGGTTCAAATAAAGCATTTAGACAAGATTAAAAAAATAGGGTTGCTAATCGGAGTGAGGCCTTAACGGGTTTTGCTTCTGTTTTCCCCGTGTAACCCATTCGGTTCGGTCTGGTGGCTAGGCTGAGACGAAGCTGTTACAGTTGGTGGTATCAGAGCCATGTTATGAGGTCTTCCGAGAAGGTAAGTCAGGTAAGTTGGTTTGTTTGGTTTGTTTGCCATTGCACGGTGTGTGAAAACATGATTTCTCGTTCTTGTTGTTGGTTGAAGAGTAGTCGAACGTCCCTATTGCTAAGTATTGTTAGTGGAAAATGGTTTTGGTTAAAAGAGCTTGAGCACTTGGATCCTTTCCCTTGCTGACCCAATGGTTTCTTGTGTGTTATGTTTGTTGTTTTAGATTTTATCTTCGTTATGGTGATACCGAGGGGAAGGCCTAGAGCGGGTGACCAGGCACCCAGGGTTGTGCCTCCTTCTGCTCTCGATGGTAATGGGGCGAATGTCGGAGATAATGTACCTCAGGCTGGTGTGAATGTTGGAGGTGATGGTAATGGACCTCGGGTTGGCCAGGGTCAGGTTGGTGCGGACATGACTCATTTGATTAAGACCATACCCGGGGCTTTTCAAACAACTTTAGCCTGTATACATGCTGCACCACCACCTCAGGGTGCAAGGACTAGTTTACCCCTTGAGAGACTTTGTAGTTTTGGCGGAGTTGAGTTTCATGGTTTGACTCCCGAGGGTTTAGAGGCTTGGCTCGAGAGCACTACACGAATCTTAGGTCAGATGGAGTGCTCGGACACTCGTAAGTTGGGTTGTGTTGTCTCCTTGCTTCAGGGAGATGCGTATGCTTGGTGGACTATAGTTATTTCAGGTATGCCGGAAGTGGATGTCACTTGAGAATTCTTCCAAACAGCCTTTAGAAAGAAGTACCTTGGAGCCCGATATCAGGATGAAAAGAAGAGGGAATTTATGGCTTTAGTTCAGGGTGGTAAAACGATGTCAGAGTATGACGTACAATTTGTGAGGTTGAGCTAATATGCTCCCGAGTTGGTTCCCAACGAGAGAGAACGATGTGAGAACTTCTGTTACGGTTTGACAAGGGATGTGAAGACTTATATGCTTGCTTCTGATTACACCGAGTTTGATGTTTTGGTCTCTAGGGCCAAAGATATTGAGCAGAGTTTGGGTTCGAACACTCGTGCTAGTGGGTCCGATTCAGGGAAAAGACATGCGGATTGGGATAGAGAGCATTCTAAGAGGCACAGAGATAGGAGATATCAGCCCGACTCGAGACAGAGGGGCAGTAACCAGGGACGTGGCCATCAGGGCCAAGGAGGTGTTGTTCACACACCCGAGTGCACTAGGTGTGAGAGACGCCACCCGGGCGAGTGTATAGGTACCTTTGGGGTATGTTGGAACTGTAGTTCTCGAGATCATTTGAGGTGTAATTGTCCTTACCCGGGTAGGAGCGGACAAGCTCCAGTTCGAGGTTTTGAGCATCAGAGAGGTCGTGGGCGCGGTCGAGGTAACTTTCAGCCAAGGAATGATGGTCATAGAAATTTAGCTCATGTGGTAGCAGTTTAGCCCGAGGGTGGAGGACCGACTAGGGTGTATGCACATCGAGAGGCGGGGAATGACACGAATGTCATCGCATGTAATTTCATGTTACGGTCCTTATCCTTGCTTTCGTTGATAGATTTGGGTTCGACACATTCATGCATTTTTGGGTGAGCATGCAAGGACTTTAGATTTACCGTATGAGTGGTTAGAGGTAGGCGTAAATGTTACTAGTTCTTTCGGCGAGACCGTGGTAGTTAGAAAAATGTATAGGAGGCGTCCTTTTATGATTCAGGGTCATATGTTTTCGGTCGATATGATGGAATTTTCATTCTATGATTTTGATGTGATTTTGGGCATGGATTGACTCGTAGAGCATAGAGCTAGGGGTAGACTTTGAGACCAAGAGAGTTTCCTTGAGACTTGCGGATGATTTTGAGGTTGTAGTAGTTGGAGAGAACATTAAGTTCTTGTCCAATGTTGTATCTACTTTAGAAGCTCAAAGATTGATGTATTTCGGTTGTCAAGCGTATTTGGCCTATGTGATGAATCCGAATATGAGTGAGGTTAGACCGCAAGACATCAGAACATTTTGTGATTTTCTGAGTGTCTTTCCAGAAGAGTTGCCGGGTTTGCCTTTAGATAGGGATGTTGAGTTTGCTATTGAGACGTATTCAGATTCTGCACCCGTGTCTATTGCTCCGTATAGAATGACACCTAAAGAGTTGAAAGAGTTGAAGACACAACTTCAGGAATTGTCCGATAGAGGTTTCATTAGGCCTAGTATTTACCCGTGGGGTGCTCCGGTCTTGTTTGTGAAGAAAAATGACGGTAGTATGAGGATGTGTATAGAGTATAGGCAATTGAACAAGGTAACGATAAAGAACAAGTATCCCTTGCCGCAGATCGACGATTTTCTTGATCAGTTGAGAGGTGCTACATTATTCTCGAAGATTGATTTGAGATCCGGTTATTATCAGTTGAAGGTGAAAGATGTGGATATACCGAAGACAGTCTTCCTCACATGATATGGGCACTACGAGTTCTTGGTAATGCCTTTCGGTTTGACTAATGCCCCAGCTGCATTTATGGACATGATGAACCGAGTGTTTCACGAGTTTTTGGACAAGTTTGTAGTAGTGTTCATAGACGACATTTTAGTGTACTCCAGAATCAAGGAAGAGCATGATGAGCATTTGCGATTGATGCTACAAAATTTTCTTGAAAATCAGTTGTATGCCAAGTTTAGTAAGTGCGAGATTTGGATTAGGGAGGTAGTCTTTTTAGGTCATGTGATCTCGGCCGATGTGATTAGTGTAGATCCCAAGAAGATAGAAGCGATAGTGAATTGTAAACAACCGAAGTCAGTGACCGAAATCCGTAGTTTCCTAGGCTTGACGGCGTATTATCGAAGATTTGTTGAGAGATTCTCAAAGATTGCGGAACCTTTGACTAAATTGCTTCAAAAAAAATGTTCAATATGAGTGGACAGATGGAAGGCAGCAAGCGTTTGAAAAGTTGAAGAACGCCTTGACAGAAGCTCCTATTTTGATTCAGTCTGAACCAGGGAAAAAGTTCGTAATCTATAGTGATGCATCGTATGTAGGTTTAGGGTGTGTGCTTATGCAAGAAGGAAAAGTTGTAGCTTATGCTTCGAGACAGTTGAAGGTTCACGATAAGAATTACCCCACTCATGACATAGAGTTAGCCGCGGTAGTGCTTGCTTTGAAGATTTGGAGACACCACCTTTATGGTGAGAAATGCACAGTTTACACCGACCACAAGAGTTTGAAATATTTGTTGACTCAGAGAGAGTTGAACCTTAGATAGCGTAGGTGGTTAGAGCTTCTTAAAGACTACGACCTCACGATAGAGTACCATCTGGGTAAGGCAAACGTAGTGGCCAATTCTTTGAGTAGTAAAGTGGAAGTTGAGTTGCGAGCTATGTTTGATAGATTGAGTGTGTCTCAAGATTGTGGTTTGATAGCCGAACTACGGGTTAAACCTTCGTTAGTTCAGTTGATTCGAGAGAAACAGTTGCAAGACAGATCTTTGGCACCTCACGTGCAAGATATAGCCGAGGGTAGACCCACAGATTTGTACTTTGGTGAGAATGGGATCTTATGTTTTAAGGATAGAGTAGTTGTTCCAAAAGATGTCGAGTTGAGGTGTACTATCTTGAACGAAGCTCATAACCGTCCTTTTACTATGCATCTGGGTAGTACGAAGATGTACCACGGGTTGAAAGATGAGTACTACTGGATTGGGTTAAAGAAAGATGTGTCCGAGTATGTGAGTAAGTGTATGGTTTGTCAGCGAGTTAAGGCTGAGCATTAGTTTCCTTCAGGTTTGTTACAGCCGTTGAAGATTTCGGAATAGAAGTGGGAACGTATTACTATGGATTTTGTGTGAGGCTTACCGTTGACTCCTAAGAAGAATTCAGTATGGGAGATAGTTGACAGATTCACTAAGTGTGCCCATTTCATACATGTTCATACTACCTACACCTTAGACAAGTTGGTCGATCTGCACATCAGTGAGATAGTGAGATTGCATGGTGTGCTGAAATCGATTGTGTCATATCGAGATCCAAGGTTTACAGCTAGATTTTGGGAGTGTATGCATCGTGCCTTGGGGACTTGGTTGAACTTCAATACTTCATGTCACCCACAGTCAGATGGTCAGTCGGAGAGAGTAATTCAGGTGTTAGAGGACATGTTGAGGTGTTGCATCATCGATTTTCAGGGTTCATGGGAAAATCATCTACCATTAGTAGAGTTTACGTACAATAACAATTATCAGGCTAGTATTCAGATGGCACCGTATAAAGCCCTGTATGGTAGGAAATGTATAACACCGGTTTGTTGGGCCGAGGCCGGATAGAAGCTTGTACCTATGCCAGACTTGCTTAAGGGCACTACCAAGAAAGTAAAACTGATTTGTGATTGCTTGAAGGCAGCTTCAGACAGACATAAATCGTATGCCGACTTGAAGAGAAAAAAGATAGAGAATGTTGTGGGTGACAAAGTATTTTTGAAAGTCTCACCTTTGAAGAAGGTGATGAGGTTTGGTAAGAAGGGTAAGCTAAGTCTGAGATTCATTGGTCCTTACGAGGTAGTTGAGAGAATTGGTCCCGTTGCTTATAGATTGAAATTGCCGACTGAGTTAGAAAAGATTCATGATGTGTTCCACGTTTCGATGCTTCGAAAGTATAGATCAGTTCCATCCCATGTGATGCCAGTGAAAGAGATCGAGTTGAACCCAGATTTTTCGTATGACGAAGAGTCGGTTGAGATTCTTACCACGGACAGTAAAGTGTTGCATGGGAGGACTAACGAGTTAGTCAAGGTTTTGTGGAGACATCGAGGTGTGGAAGAGGCCACTTGGGAGATGAAGGATGACATGGAGAAACAATTTTCGTACCTCTTCCCATCAGGTAAATTTCGAGGACAAAATTCCTTAAGTGGGGGAGGGTTGTAACGCCCGACTTTGGGGCCCGGGAGATATTCAGGTTTGGTTAAGCCGGTTCGGGTTAGGCTAGTTTTGGGGAAAACAAATTAAATGGTCAAATTCAAAAGCTTTTGAAGGGAAATGGGGTTTTGGTAAAATGGGTAACTAAAGGGTTTTGGAGATGGATTTTTAAATTGAAATAAAATAATATATTTCAAAAAAAAAACCCCTTTCTTCTCCCTTTTCCCATTTCCTTTTTCACGTCAAGTTTTCCTAAGCAAAAACTTTTCATTTCCACCAAACTTCACCATCTTGGAGGATTCTAGGAGGTAAGGTAACTTGGTTTTATTCTTCTCTTCTCTCTAATCTTGTTTTTGGTATTTTCTTTCCAAGGTTTTGAAGATTTCTTAAATTCCTTCATTTTGGGGGAAAATGGGTTTTTGGAGGGTTTAAGCGAATGTTGATAAAATAATGTTTTAGGGTGAGTTGTAAATCATATTTTGGGTGTAAAATGGTGTTAAGACAATGAGTTTATCAAGAAATCTCGAAATTTGGAAAATAGATAATTTTTGGTTAGGGGATATTTGGGTTTTTGGCTTGGAAATGGTAGGGAAGGATTTCTAATGGTTTGATGGTGTTGGGTTGTTGTTTTTGGAGTATTTGAACATGTTTTGGATGATAATTTGATGAAGTTATGGGTGACTTGAGGTTAGAGTAGAAATGAGGATGGTTTTGGTTAGTTTCGGATAGAAATTGGAAACTTGTTGTTGCCGAATTTTGATGGGATTGATTTCAGTGGGTTTGATTATTGAAAGGTGTATTAATTTCTTGTTTTAATTTGGGTAGAAGCAGCGAACAATGATTTGGGTTCTTCAGACGCTACACCGGGAGTTGAGGAAGCTTGAAGGAGGGCCGTTAGCTTGTTTTGGTATTGAACTGGTGAGTGGTAATGTTTTGAAGCTTTAAAATGTTTCAAAGAAGTTTTCTTGGGGGTTGGGTAGGGCCTTAGGGGCCAACCTAAACCCAAGTGTAAGTTTGTCTAATTTTGCCTTGTTTCGTTGATTTCTGGTGTATGTGATTATACACGTTGTTGTGTGAAATACGGGTTGCGTTTACCTTCTTTTTAATGATTGTTATGTTGTTGTAGTTGTTGTTAAAGCCTCATGTGATGGTTAGTGAATAGGGTGTTGTTGAATACGGTGATGTGTAGTCCCACCGGAAGTGACTAGTAGATGAGTACGATGATGTTTAGTCCTGCGGGAAATATGCTAGTTGTTGTGAACAGTGATGTGTAGTCCCACCGAGAATGGTTGTGCATGTGCATACCATGGTTTTATCTTAAGCTTTCGGTTTATCATATTCCTTTCTAAATGGTTTTTTCTTTAAACTAAACAGATGCTTTGAACTGCATTGTTGTTGTTGTTGTTGTGATTTTGAGCTCTACACACTAAGCTTTTAAGCTTACGCTCTCTTTTCCAACAATGCAGATCGTTAGCAGCTACGGGAGGCAAGCGTGGCTAATGAGGAACCTTGGAGTTCATCTGCTTGCTCAAGTATGGTTTTCATGGTTGCAATAATACTTAGTCAAAGGGAATGCTAGACTTTTGTGTTGGGGAGTTAGTTTCCAAACTCCTATGTTTTTGTTATTGTTGTTACCATGTTTAAAGTGTTGAAGTATGCTTTGATTTGGCTTTTGACCCCTTGAGAATGTTAAGCATGTTTGGTTGTTTTTGTTAAATCTTGCTTTGTTGATTTTTAGTCTCGATGAATGTTTAACTTGCTTTAAATGAGTTTTATTGGTTGCCTTGAGTTGCATGTATGCTTAAGAGTTGGTCAAATGCTTGCTTAGGGTGTTTAAGTTAGCTCCCTTTTGCTTAAAACTGCAGTTTGCTGTCTTTCTGTGCAGGGCGTATTGATATGCTCAAAGGGCAATATCGATACGGTCCCCTATTTATGTCTATCGTACCGATACGCGGGGGCGTATCGATACCCTCTTTGTCCTCTAGAAATCTGATATTTTGACGAGAAATTTGGGTATCGGTACGAGCCTTAGGTGTATCGATACGGTCCTGGAGTTGACTTTGGGAAACTTTACCATTAAAGGTGTATCGATACCAGCCTTGGAGGGTATCGATACGACCTCTCAAAGTTGATTTTGGGGGAGTTTGACCGTTGAAGGCGTATCGATACTGGCCTTAGGAGTATCAATATGGCTTGAAGTAAAATGGCTAAAAGTTATCTTTTAATGTCCTTTCTGCCTGATTCATATCCGTGTTTGCTTTCTCACATAGGTTCAAATAAAGCATTTAGACAAGATTAAAAAAATATGGTTGCTAATCGGAGTGAAGCCTTAACTGGTTTTGCTTCGGTTTTCCTCGTGTAACCCGTTCGGTTCGGTCTAGTGGCTAGGCCGGGACAAGGGGCTTACAACTTAAGACTTTTGTGATCGATAAAGAGATAACATTTTTCTCCGTAGAGATAATGTCTCCAGATTTTCAATTCGAGGACAACTGTAGCCAATTCAAGGTCGTGGGTTGGATAATTCATTTCGTGCGGCTTAAGTTGTCTCAAAGCATATGCGATAATTCTACCTTCTTGCATCAATATGCATCCTAACCCTAGATGCGATGCATCACTGTAAACTGTGTAGTCCTTTCCGGACTCGGGTTGGGTCAGGACTGGTGCATGACTCAACACTTGTTTCAACTGATCGAAACTCCGCTGCTAAGCCTCGGTCCAAACACACGGAGCTTTATTACTCAACAACTTAGTTAAAGGAGCAGCTATCATAGAAAACCCTTTCACAAATCTTCAATCTACAATAGCTTGGATTTTCTTCGGATCCACTTGAATACCCGAAGCCAACACAATGTGCCCCAGAAAGGCAACTTTGGTGAGCCAAAATTCACACTTAAAGAACTTCGCGTACAACTGTTTCTCTCTTAGAGTCTGAAGCACAATACGAAGATGGTTTTGGTGCTCCGCTTCATTTTTGGAATAGATCAATATGTCATCTATAAACACCACTACGAATTTATCAAGGTAGGGCATAAATACCCTATTCATCAAATCCATAAAGGTCGCCGGTGCATAGTAATCCAAAAGGCATCACCAAGAATTCGTAGTTTCCATATCTTGTACGGAAGGCAGTCTTTGACACATCACACTCCTTAAATCTCATTTGATAGTAGCCCGACCTTAAGTCAATCTTGGAAAACACAGAGACATCTTTTAGTTGATCGAACAGGTCGCCTATTCTAGGTAATGGATATTTATTCTTGATGGTTACTTTGTTCAATTGTCTGTAGTCGATACACAGTCGCATAGAACCATCTTTCTTTTTAACAAAGAGAACCGGAGCTCCCAAGGAGAAGAGCTCGGTTGAATGAAACCTTTGCTCAATAGGTCTTGAATCTGAGTCTTTAATTCTTTTAATTCCACATCTGCCATACGGTATGGCGCAATGGATACTGCAGCAGTCCCATGTTGCACCTTAATGCTAAACTCCACTTCACGAGTTGAGGGCAATCCCGGAAGTTCATCGGGGAAGACATCAAAGAATTCACATACAATGTCAATGTCTCGCAATTGTGGCTCGTCTCTAGACTCCAACGCCAAAGCGTACAATGATGGATTTCTCGCATTCATCAATACAACACTCTCCTTACCCTGACCCCGGAGATGCAATTTCCTTTTACAACAATCTACCCAAGTCTGATGCTCACTAAGCCAATCTAAGCCTTGGATGACATTGTATTCATGGATCGATAAAGCCGACAAATTGGCCGGAAAAGGAATTCCTTGAATCATTAAGGGGCAGTTCTTACACACTACCCTCACGGTGACACAATCTCCTAGGGGATTGGTTACAGAAATTCTCGATGCTATTGGTTCAAAAGACATATTGTATTTCTTAATTACAATGGTACTTATAAAAGAATGAGTAGAGCCAGGGTCAATCAATGCATATATGAAATGTGAATATAGATTGATGGTACCTGCAATGACATCAGGTTCATCCTCTTCTTCTCTACTCCTCACATGATACATTTGGGCATGAGCTTTCGAATCTTGCTTATTAAAGGGTTTCCCTAGACCACTCGATCACCCAAAAGTTCCCGATGATCCTTTCCTCAATCCTTTACCTCGAAAGGATTGAGAAGGAGAAGCAACATTAGTCAGTGTAGCAATAGATTTAGTTTCATTCGAAAGACAGTCACGTATAAAGTGACCCTGCTCACCACAATAGTAACAAGCTCTATTCTGCTTATGGCATTAACCCATTGGATGCCTATTCTGGCAATAATTACAGAGTGGATGCTGGTTGCCTCGATTCGAACCTCCAGTGCTGTCAATAGACGCGGCTTTGGCAAAAGACTGCGTTACAGACTGAGGTCTCTCGATGTTCCCAGAACGAGAGGGATGTGGATAGATATTCTGTTTGGGGCCTTGATATCTTCCCTTCTTGTTCCATCTCGGAGGTCGGGAATCATCTCTGAACCTATTCTCGGGTTTCTCAGACCCACCAGCTCGTTGGGCTCTCTGTGCAGCTTCGGTGGCCTTAACTCGATTCGCCAAATTCTGGAAATTAGAAATGCCAAGTGCAGTGAACATAAGGCGTAGTTCATCGTTGAGCCCTGAAATGAATATCCGACACTTTTCTTCCTCCTTTATATATTTTTTACCATATCGATAGTAATTGCATAAGTCATGCATATACTATTCGATTGGTCATCCACCTTGTTTGAGATGGAGGAAGATGCTTCGTCTTTCAGCAATGTAAAATTCACTAACATATTTCTTGTGGAATTCTTTAAGGGAGAACTCCCAAGTCAATGTATCCTCCGAAACCGTCAAAATGGTAGTTTCCCACCAACAGAGTGCCTCATCGACCAACAATGCGATAGCGCACTCAAGCTTGTGCTCGTACGAGCACTAAAGTTGCTTATTCAGAATCCACAATGTGTTATCCAACCAATACTCGGCAACTTCAAGGTTGTCATCATCTTGTCCAGTGAAGGTATAAGCTCGATACTGTGAGAGCTTATCGATAGGTGCTCGAATGTATTAAACGGCATGGGCGATGGGTTGCACAATTTGTTCGGTCCTCATAGTAGTCATAAACTACAAGCTTAGTACCCTAAACAAGAGGGTCCTGCGATTGCGGTGGGTTCTGAGGATTTCCTCCTCTAATCTCCTCGCCATACGTCGAGGAGCCAACGGCAAGCTCGTCAATATGAGCTTCGTTAGTCTCAAACATATCTATATGAAAGATCGGATTAGTCGACAAGTCACAATATGCATAATATATAACCTCTAGGTGGCAAAGTAACACAATAACAATGCAACAAGCTTTGGTTTAGTCCTAGAATCGACTAAACTCTAGCTCTAATACCATAATTGTAACACCCCCTTCCCGGTCTGGTCGAGAACCGGGTCGGAAGGCGAAACTGATGATCAAAATAGAAATTGGTGCAATAAAATTTCATTTTAATATTAACAATTTCAACCATAACATACAACGAATCGTCACAAGCAAATAACTCAATCCATTTTACCCATATAAGCAATGATTAATCATTCAAGTGCTAAATCACAACTATTACAAGTTTTAGAGATCGATTTGTAATTTTGACAAACTAGGGGTCTTTCGATGCAATTTATTTTACCATAATGAAATTCATTCCATTAACATCCTACCTGCAAAATTTCATGCTATTAGAAGATCATTATCTTATTCAATTTAGCCTTACAACATTCAGTGACCAAACTATGACACATGTAATCTATTTAGTAGTCTTTAACTAACTTAACTAACTCTGTATCGAAACACACTAGGGTTATTTCGAAACGGGTGAACGATGGTAAACTCCTATTGACTTTACCCTTTTGACCGTATCGATATGGGTATGTCCTGTATCGAAACGGGTTGACCTCCTTTGACTTTGACTTTGACCCGTTTCGATACTCTATAAACTCGTATCGAAACGAGGGATTCTAGAGATAAAACGTTTTGAAACAGCCATAAACCGTTCTGATACACCCTATTCCTCAGACCAAACTGTGCTTACCCGTATCGAAACGCCATCACCCGTTTCGATACGGCCAGGCCTGTTATGAAAGATTTTTGCTGGTATTCATTCAATTTGACCTATCGAACAATGTCCAAATGCAACGAAACTTTACCCACAATATTTCAATGGTATAAACTACTAGCATGCCAAATTTTATGACCATACGAATACATTTACTATGTTTTTACCTTTTTGAGCTAAGTATGCATTTTTATGCCACTTTAAACCAACCAAAAAGGCCATTTAGGGCCATTAACCATATTACATCATAGATATATCACAAACACATCAAAATAGGCACAAATGACTAGTTCAACTACTTTGCCACCTTCCTAGGGGTTCACAAGATCAAAATACATTACTTGAAGGCTTGTAGTGACTTGTCTTGCGTTGCTAATCCGATCCTCCGACACAAGATCTTTCAACCTGAAAATGCATGAGATGAGACACGTTAGGAATACATTGACAAGTGAGGTAGTCATAAACAACATGAACAACAATATGTCAAGTATCAATATATATATGATCTCATGCTTAACAATGTCAATGCTATGCAACAATATACAATGTTTAACATATTATTTTCATCATAAATCATTAGATTGAATCAAGATAGTGGATACGTGAATTCCTACGCCTCGCCAAATCAATGAATGGTCTAATCACTCCGCCTCGCCAATATGACCAATATCAATACACATCCCTCCGCCTTGCCAAATCAATATAGGTCGTAGCCTTAGGACCGTAGTCCATTCGTACACTGAGCTCATGAATTCTATGGCATGCCAATTGTATCCAATGTCTATTCAAATCCAAGGTTCCAATGATCATGTCCATTTCAATAATCAATAAGTATTTTGATGATCAATGATTTCAATATTATCAATAGACAATATGCTTTATAATCAATGTTTCATAATTCAATGCCAAGAACAATAATCAACGATTTCTTAGCAATGTTTCAATAACAATATCTATATGTAAAGTGTCCAAAAGTCATATATTTCATGCACTTTCCAACTCTTATTATTACTGTTTTCCAACTCATTTTAGGCATGATTAGGTTCATGCATAGCATTTTACAGTGTTTCATTGTTCTACCTAGCTTTTATAACTTATCATTCATTTGGTGATTAAGAGGTACTGTTCTAGTGTATTCTTGCTTGCAGGTACTAACTGTTGAACGAGGGAACCGAGGAACGGAGGACACAACGCTGAGAAGTAAACCCAGGAGATGTACTAAAGTAGTTCCAACTGAAGTAAGTTGCTGCCGAGTATTTGCTGAGCAAAAGCTGCTGCCAACCTTGTTGCCCTCGACAGCTGACTATGGAAGTTTGGAGAAACGGAGCGCGATTTGTAGAGCTAAAACTCCTGATTCTATCGTCGGTGTTCACGTGATTTTCCGACGTCTGTAGCAACGGCTAGGGCTGTCGAAGTGAAATTCTCAGGCTTACTTGCGGGCTAAGGAAAACGAGGAAGAGTTCATATTCCAAGAAATGAAGTCAGCATTTAAATCTACATTAAAGAAGAAAAGCTACTCTAGAGGACTTCTACTCCAAGGAGGACTTAACCTAGTTTTAAGCCTATAAATACCCATTGTACTTCTAGATTAAATTATCCTAGGTTTTCTATAGACTTTACTTGTGCTCTTCTCTGCCGCCATGTTCTAAATCTCCATTGGGTTAGGGTTATGTTGCAACTAGTGAGAAACGATTGTTTTAGGTTTTTTGAGTTATTTCTTCAATAAAATATTTCAAGTTTACTTAATCCATTGTTCTTCATTCTTTCAATCTTTCCACACCAGTCGTTTGAGAGAATCTATTTGTCGGGCACGAAAGTGCAAGGCTCACGAAAGGGTTAAGTACAGTCACAACGGGAGGCGTGACTAACTTGGTTCCACACTAGTCCACAAGTTTCAGCGGCTAAAAGGGATTTCTAACCGAGTTGATTGATTTGGTTCCACACTAGTCCTCAAGTTATCAATATTGAGCATCCTAACCTAGAAATAGGAGGGATCACTATCGACTATCCTGCCGAACTTGAAGTATCTACCAGACTTACCGCCAGGACGTCTTTCCATTCCACCTGCCGAGACAGTACACATGTAACCCCCTTAGCCCGGCCTAGACGGTTGACCCGAACTACGAAGATTACACGGGGAAAACCAAAGTCAACCTAAAAGTCAACCTTGATTAACGACCCTTTTTTTCTCTTTTTAATCTTGTCTAGATGCATATTAACCCTAAGCGTAGCCTCGAGGAAAACATACATGAAAAGCACGGCGATCGGAAAGCAATAAGGGACTCAATTACACAACTTACAACATTTAGGACCAAAATGTAAACTCTGTAAATTAAGAGGATTTAACTGATTATTAAGTTACCATTATGAAATTAGTCATATTACATGCTTCTCTGTCAAATTTCACCTCAAATAGACATCTCAAACTCAAGCAATTGCATATACAAATATCAGGACTAAAACGTAAAGCTCGCAAACCTTAAACCATTCAAATCAGTGCCCAACGGTCAAGTGTTTCGGAACAGGGGTTGACCGTTTCGAAACGCGGGTTCGTTTCGAGACCTATTTCGGAACAGGGCTTGACAGTGGCAAATCCGTTCTGAAACGCCCTCTACCCGTTTCGATACACGAAGGCCATTACAGGCCCCCGTTTCGAAACGATAGTACCCGTTCCGATACGGATTGCCCAGAAAGTACAGATTTTTCTGGTTTAACATACAATTAACCACTCAAACGCATCCCTATGACCTCCTAATCATGCCAACAAATCATCATGCATACAAGGGACATATTTGCATCATCAAAACACATCCATGACAACAATTAGGAAGAACCACAATCTATAGGCATGCATCCTACTATTGAAAACCATCCAAGCATCAAACCAACAAGCAAGCACCAAAATGGCCATTTACAATTCCAAAACATCATAGGCATCATACCAAACTCAGGGAGTCCAAAACATCTCCCAACAAACACAACCTAGGTTCCCATTGCCAAATACCAAAAGCTAATAATGTTGCAAAAATAGTCACCATACATGAGCTTTGCCTTCCCTTGGATTCTTAGCCTCCTTGCTGCCCTTTAAGCACTTCAATTCTCTGCATTATTGGTTCAAGAAAGAGAGCGTAAGCACAAATGCTTAGTGAGGCATGCTCTAAAGAAACAACACAATAATGCACTTTTACTAAACACCTTTCATAAGGCCTTTTCATTCATAAAATTCATTTTCATGCAACAATGCATTAACAACAAGCATCTCATGCTTTATATTCATCAACATGTCTTAAACAACAAGCATCTCATGCTTCATAAACATTAACATGTCATATTGGCTTCCAAGTGATACCATAACCATTTTCAACATAAAACACAATCGGATACGCGGATTACAAGCGTTGTCCCATACGCTTCATACACACTACCAAACACACAAGGTGGAGTTTACCGGTACAATCACAACCCCTCAACACCCGTGATGGAGTTTAACGGTACAATCACAACCCCTCCACATCACTCATTGGTAGTGGTAAAACATCACTAACGAGAACACGGGACACACAACACAAGATTCACACATGGACTTTTAACCACCATTGTGATCTTAGACATCTCGTTAGTGTACTTGGTTTGAGTTTTCGGTACCATTACAACCCCTCAACATCCAAGGCGACTTAATTCACGGTGCACCCAATCCTATAGCCGGCTAACTATATCCGATTCAAGTACTTTAAAACCAACACATCACTTGCCAATATACATCAATTATCAACATCAATCCACTGTTTTAAAGCATTAATCAAAGCCATTAAACCATCATGCATCACTATGCATCAAAACCACATTTATCAATGTCAAACCAAGGATCCCTTACCTTGAGCATCCTTCAACACATGGCTTTCAAAACCAGCATTAATCATGCTAAAACATGCTTTCAAAATAGAATTTAAACATGCAAACAAACACATTGCATCCAACCATCTCATGGTTCATCAAAGAGAGAGTTTCTCCGAAAACTTACTCTTGAGCTTAGTTAAGTTGCTTAGACTTAAACTAAGCTCCCAAAACCTTCAAACATTGGTTTCAAAGCTGAAAACCAAACTTCACTCACCAATTCCGTTTCGCAAGCTTGCCGAAACACCAATCAAGCCTCTAGATCAACACCACAAGGATCCGAATGTGCCTCCCCTATTTTAAACACATCAAAGCAGAGGATTAATGCATCATCATGCATTAAAATCTTCAGCCACAACACCTAAACTCGATGCTCTCAACAACTCTAACATTTCGGCTACTAAACACAACCAAAATCACTACCAAACTCATCCACAACATTACCCAGCCATGATCCATCACTTCTAAACATTCTTAAACATCAATTAACATCCAAAAAGGATCTAAACTCGTCCTTATACCTCCAGCAACAACAGAACACCAAGATCACCCCAAAAACCACCATTTTCACATGTAAAAACTTAGGAAAATCAACCTATTCGGGATTGCATTGATTAGATCTCAATTACACATCATTAATCATCCAAAATACTTTAAAAAGACACCTCAAAACAGAGCCCAAACATTCATTACGAATTTCTTCAAAATTTAATCCAAATCTTGAGTTTTAAGCCAAAATCAAGATCACAACATCAAAACCTTTTATAAAACTTAATTTAAGGATTGAGAACTTGGGAATTTCAATAAAGAACTGAATATTTAAAGGAGAAGAACATCCTTACCTCTAAATGTAGATTTCTCCTTGATTTGAGCAAAAATCCTTGAAAATCCAATGAGCAAATAAAGAGGATTTGATATAGAAAGGATTAGGAATCTTTTGATGATTGTAAACTCATCATTTAGTGTGAAAATCAAAAGAAAAGCTGCTGTGGAAATGTGTTTGGCTTAGGGAATTTTGAGAGAAAATGAAATGGGAAAATTTTAGAGAAAGTTAGTTATGAAAACTAAAAATGGTTTTCCCTCACTTCTTTTAATTAATTAAACATTAACAAAATCATTAAAATTAAGAAAAATCTGGAGAAATCCTTCCTTGGGTAAATTATCTCCTTAAAGATTCAAAGTTTCAATCCTTACAAAACAGTCACCACTGAACTTTTCAAAAATTACATTTTAGTCACTATTTCGAAATGTCACACTTACAAACCTTATTTTGTAAAATTGATTCCACCACTCTCTTATATATATTAAAAGAGGATTTTTAGATATTTTTCCATATTTTTAATGCATCCCGAACTAGGCTTTCCCTAAAATCACCTTTTATATTCGAACCAAAAATCAGACCGGTGCGGTTCAGACCTAAACTTCGAAGCCCAAAATTGGGGTGTTACAACACACCCCTGCAGTGACTTGCTTCGGCCGCATGACAGGGTCGTAGTTTGCCGCTCATCTACCTGCCGAGGCAGCATATCGTGACAGCAAAGGATAACTCATACCTAATTTAACGCATTTTTCACACTAAGTGGCAGTATAACTTTGCTTACTCTATAACCCTAATTCATCTTCTATTTTACTTGTGTTTAATTTACTTTCCAATCCCAACCAATCTATTCACTTGTGTTTTTACTTTACTTTGTGTAGGACTAAAGAACGAGACAAGTTGTCCAATCCTCGTGGGATTCGACATCTTTTATACAATAACTTGACAGGAGTGTGCACTTGCGCTCCCACAAAAAGGGAACACCTAACGCCCTACACTATACAATGACAATGCTCAATGACGATTCCAATAACTATGACCGATGCTCAATGACAAACTTACAGACACTTATCAATATGTTCGATTATCCATCCAATGCAACTTCATCAATATCAATATTAGCGATATAATCTAAAACATCAAATAAAGATTCGGGAAGGCTTTTTGCCTAATCCCGAGACTCCGACTACACTAACCTTAACAATCTGAAGCTTTCAAGGCTCTCAGATAACAATCCCCTTGTTCCTAGCTTGGGATGGAGATGATGGCCGCCCTTTATCAACTTCTTGAGCTAGAAAATCAATAAGGAGATTGTTAGGGTCGATATTTTGATATCAAAATCAATACAACGATATCAAAATTGATATCCAGCTTCAATATAAACAATAACGATGAAATATCCATAGATGGTCAAAACCCTAACTTGAAATTAAACTCAATATACCATGGAATCCAATAACCGATTGAGGATTATAGCTTACCCGATCGATAACAACGATTCGATATCGATAAAACAAAGAAAAAGTGAAGCTCAAAACTCTCTCCAATGTAGGTGTGTGCTTGAAGGAAGAAGATGAGGAAGATGAAGGTGTTTGCTTAGGAGATTCTCGGGTAAGCTTTCTAATTCTTTTTTTCCTTTTGTTTTATATAACATATGTGCTATTTAGCTTTCCTTCAATTGAAGGAAAGCTCTTAGACCATCCCACGTAAGCTAAAATTAATTAAGGAGGGGCTAATCACAATATTAGTCTGTAACGCCCTAGTTTTGGGCCTAGATGTTTTAGACATCGGATCGGACCGGTCGGAAATGGTTCGAATCGTATTAGGTAGTTTAGGGAAATCAAGGATCGGGAAAGGATAAAAATATTTTAAAAATTGCTAAAATCCTCTAAAATCATGTTTAAGGGGTTGGTCAAATCAAATTTTCAAAATAAGTTTTGGGAGTGGTACATTTTAGGTAGTGACCAAAATTTAAAGTTTTAAAACTGTGGAAGATTGCAAATTTCAAAGAGGAGTAAAAAAACTAAGAAGATTGCAAATTACACCTTCCATAGATTGACATTGGTTTTAAATGAGTTATTTTAATTGATTAAAATATATTTTTAATTATTTTAATTAATTAAATGGTTATTTGAGATTTAGTTTTACGTAACTAACTTTCATTTTAGCAAAACCCACTTTCCAAACTCTTTCTTCAGAATTCTTTTCTCCAAAACACTCTTTCTTTGATTTCTAAATCATTTTCAAGAATTCTCTTCAAGTTTACCAAGATTTATGAAGCAAAAACTTGTCAATCTTTAAGGAAGGTAAGGATTGGAGGTAAATCCCGTTATCAACCTCTAATCTATGTTCTTTATTTAAATTCCCAAGATCTTTGACTCCTAATTGTTGTTTTTAGCTGAGTTTTGATTATAGATTTGATTTAATGTCAAAATCTTGCAAACTAGTTGCATTAATCTTAATTTTCAGAGTTTTGTTGATGAACTCTATTTTGGGTTGATTTTAATTGAGTTTTGAGTTGATTATTATGTTGAAAAAGAGTTTTGATAAGATAGACCCCGAAATACTTGAGATCCTTGAGTTTCTTGAAAGTTTTGGTGGAGTTTTTGTGGTGATTTGATGGTTTTATGCTTTCTGGAGGTATAAGGAAGGGTTTAGGTTATTTTTAGATGTGTTTTGATGTTGATTAATGGTTGGAAGTAATGTATGTTGGCTGGGCTTGGTTTAGGAAGCAATCGATTGAGTTTTCGGTTGTTTTGGATGGATAATTTGGTGTAGTTTTGGTGAGCAACGAGTTTGTGTTTAGTTGTTGGTGTTGAAATTCATTTTAATGCATTTGGATCTCTGTTTTGATGATCTAAAAACAGGGGATCTTGATCCGGAAGCAAGCGAAGCATTTTTGGAGGCTTCAGACGGGTGATCTTCGCTTTGGAACGTGAAGTTTCACGTATCGGTGAGTGGATGTGTTTTAAAGCTTTGTTAAGCTTGGATACGAGGTGTTGGGAGGTTAGTGTAAGCTTGAAACGCTTAGCTAATGTCGGAAGTAAGTATGGATACTTGTACTCTCAGATTTCGGTTTGAAATGGACTCCATAGTTTATCATGCTCATGTTTTGATAATGGTTGTTAATCACTGTTATGTGTGGATTTAAGCATGTTTTTGCTTGTGTGTATCCCATGGAATGGTTTGGTTTGAATACAAGATGGTTTGATCTTGTATGAAATGGTTTTTCTATTTAAAAAGCATGTTTAATTTAGGATATGTGAAGATTTTTAGTGATGCATTGAAAGCAGTGAGTTAACATGGTTTTATGAGTATATTAGCAAGTGTTTGATCTATTTTTAATATTCGGATAAGTTGGTCGACCAATAGGATGTGAGTGCACTATAATCTATAAATCGTACGTGTGTCTAGCTACGTGACGTAATAGGGGTGAGCCTATTGCAGGTGGTAGAGGTGAGTCTATCACTATGGGTTAGGGGTGAGCATAATTCCATTTGTAGCCATTAAGATGGGGTGAGCCATCATTGAGTATAGGGGTGAGCCTATACGAGTCTGTGTATCCGATATTGTGTGTGAAAGTGATAGAGGTGAGTCTATCATAACGGATAGGGGTGAGCCTATGCCGAAATGTTGTATGTCAATATACGTGTTTGTTGTTGTTGCCCATGTATCATGATTATTAGTGGATGCATAATGGATTATTGTGCATGTGATGTGATGATGAGATGTTACATTGGGTATATCTATGCATGTGAATTAAGCAAGTGAGGCTTAATAGAGTTTTCCATTGTGAACAATGCATGAGGCTAATGATACATGTGGAACATGGTTAAAGAATGTTTTGCTTTGGTCTAAAAGCATGTTTGAGATTGAGCATGATATGGTTTCAAGTGATGTTTTAAAAACTGCATTGTTGATGTGTTTTGAGCTTTCCCTCACTAAGCAAGAGTGCTTGCACTCCTTTTTCCCAACAATGCAGATAACTAAGCTTGAGGGCCGAGAAGTAGCAAGTGGGAGTACCTAAGTCGTCACTCAAATTCAAGTATTAACTATGGTGAATTTAAATAAGTAGATTTTGGCAATGGGGAAAGAACCTCAGTTCAGGAGTTTTGTTTTGGAACCTCCTAGTTAAGATATGTTGGGTTGTCTATTTGGTTTTGTCCATGGCCTCTATATGGTTTATAGTTTTGCTTATGGTGTTTTTGGCTATGCTATGACTTATGTTTAAAAGCATGTGTAAAGTGTCCATGAGTTCTATATTTTGTACACATTCCTTCCCTTATTATTGATGTTCTTATGCTCATTTAGGCATATTTAGGTACATTGCATGCATTATAGCAATATCTTCTCTTATACCATGCTTTTACTGAATATTTCATATTTGGTTGAGAAAAGTTACTGTTTTAATTTAGTTTATATTTTCAAGTGCCGTAGCCGGGAGAGGAGAGGAAAGGACATGATAGGACAAGAAAGCTGGAACCAAAGAAGCTGTACTGAAGCAACTCAAGATGCCGCCAAGGACGTTGCCGAATCAGCATTGCCGCCAAGTGCCGCCCGGGCAGGAGTTACACCGACTTAGCAAAGATGGGTCGCGATTTCAAGAGGGCAATTTCCTAAGCCCAATGAGCACAGTCTTCAATTTCCTGAAGCCTGTAGCGGCCGGTAGAGCTGATTGAATATCGATAAGTAGGAATACTTATCCTTACTTCCGGAAGAAGGCAACATCCAAAGAGTCTGTATTTAAAGTATAAAAGACTTGGTATTTAATGTAACTTACTTTTAGAACTCCTACTTCAAGGAGGACTCAAATTTAGGTCATGAGCCGCCCTTTATATACCCAATGTATGTAAGGGTATAGGGGCATGTCGTGAGAGATCAACGGCATCCGCCGAAGAGAGTATAGATGGGGTGATAGCTAGATAAGTTGGAGTGTTGGGGGTCGCGACCCAACTCTCCTAGGGTTTAGGCGCGTGTATGTAAAGTAATTTGTGTAAACGGTTGTATAGTTTTGAGTTGTTTTCAATAAAGTTTTGAGTTTGCTTAATCTATGCTTCTTGTTCGTTTAATTAGTCTACACAAGTCAGTTGAAGAGAAAATCTATTTGTCGGGTAAGAAAGAGCAAGGCTTGCGAAAGGGTTAAGCACGATCACAACTCACAAAGGGGTGACTAACTTGGTTCCACACTAGTCCACAAGTTTCAACGGCTAAAAGGGATTACCAATCGAGTTGTCTAATTTGGTTCCACACTAGTCCCCAAGTTAAGCAATCTCGAGCATCCTAACCTAGAAATAGGAGGGATAACTGTCGACTATCCTGCCGAACTTGGAATGTCTGCCAAACTTGCCGCCATGACTTCTTTCTATTCCACCTGCCGAGACAGTACACACCCTTGCAGTGGCAGTGTCCTGTTGTGATCATGTGACAGGGTCGTAGTTTGCCGCCCGCCATACCCGCCGAGGCAGCAATTCGTGGCAGCGCAAAACATACTCAAGCTTTACAATACAGTCTACGGGCTACTAAGCTGCACCTGTCTTACCCAGCTTCTCGCCCAATCTCTCCCTATCATTCCTCTCATTACTATCTTTATAATTACTTGTGTTTTTATATTTCTACATCATGAGATTTAATGGTGCATTTACTAAATCTATGTGCAGGGAACCATTCATAGGAGCTATTCCAATCCGTGTGGGAGACGATATTTTTTTACTATAACTTGATAAGAGTGTGCACTTGCGCTCATAAATGGAGAACACCCAAACGCTCTACAGCATGCTTGAGTAGCTAATGCTACATCTTGAATTTCCATGTTTGAAGCTTATGTTATGAATGTTGTTGATGCATAATTGTTTGGAACGTTGATTATAACATGTATAATTGATTAGAACATGTTTAAGTGTTGTTTTATGCGATCTAAAGGATGTTGGAAGTGCAAATCTGGTATGCTATCGATACTCGGGGAAGAGTATCGATACACTAAGGCTTAATTCAGGCTTTTCAGCTTAGGTGTACCGATATGATTTGCCCGCGTATCGATACGCCTAGGCAAAAGTTTGAAGGCCGTATCGATACGGGCTTTAGCGTATCGATACCCTTTTGCCAACTTTGGCCACTACCATTTTTTGTATCGATACAGGCTAAGGCATACCGATACGGGTTCGTTAATTTCAATTAATGGAATCTTTTAAACTTTTGAATTGTTACATTTTGGTCCCTAAATGTTGTATGTTCAATTGGATGAGTTTGGATGATCCGTTTAAGATGAAATTTGGCATGCTGGCATGTTACATGACTAATTAAGGATTGGTAACTTTAAAATCTAAAAAGTCCCTATATTTTCTAGAAATTACAATTTAGTTCCTAAAAGTCAAACGTAAGCAATTGAACCCTTAATTGAACTCCGATTGCTGTGCCGTTTTTGCCTAATCACTTTGCTGAACATATATGATAATAATGTGCATCTAGAGAAGATAAAAAGAAAAAAGGGTCGTTAATCGAGGTTGACTTTAACGAGTTGACTTTGGTTTTTCCCGTGTAATCTTCTAAGTTCGGGTCTGGCGTCTAGGCCGGGGTAAGGGGGTTACATAGTCCCTCAATTCTCACCATACCACGATTTTGCTCTCCAACTTTCAATTTCTCCAATTTAGTCATTATATAAGTTTAATATTATTCGATAGAGTCCGATGACAATATTTTTAGCTCAATTAGGGTCTGATATCAATAACTAGCTAGCCGATATAATATTTAGACTTCATCAATATATGATTTCCGATCACCATAACTTAATTCCGACTAGACCGGATTTTGAGGTGTTACAGTATGTCTCTAAAAAGAAACTAGAAGATCATCGTGACTCATCATTGATCGAACCATGTCTAACAATGTTCTATTTGTTCTTTTCGAAAACTCCATTCTATTTTGGAGTACCAGGAAGTGTGAGACAATCCCACATTCTTTAAGAAGGTCACCAAACTCTAAGCTTAAGTATTCTCCTCCTCGATCTAGTCAAAGAGCCTTAGTGCTTTTTTCTATTTGGTTTTGTACTTTATTTTTAAATTCCTTGAACTTTTCAAGGGCTTCAGATTTATGATGCATTAGGTAAATGTACCCATATCTACTGAAGTCATCTGTGAAAGTAATGAAGTATTGAAACCCTCATTTAGCTTGTGTATTCATTGGTCCACATACATCTCTATGTATTAATCCCAATAAATCACTTGCTTGCTCATTTTTACCATTAAAGGGAGCTTTGGTTACCTTTCCCAATAAGCAAGGCTCGCATACATAAAGTTGTTCGGAAAAAAAATGAATCCAAAAATCCATCTTTATGAAGTTTTGAAATGTGTTTTTCACTTATGTGACCCAAGTGACAATGCCAAAGATAAGTTTGATTAGAGTCATTCGTTTTTTGATCTTTTCATATTTATGATGTAAATGGAATTCTCTTGATCCAAAATGTACATGCCATTTATTAATGTGTCACACCATAGAAAACATTATTGAGATAAAAGAACAACAATTATTCTTAATAATTATCTCAAAACAAATATTGTCTAAACAAGAAATAGAAATGACGTTTTAGTCAAACTAGACACAAAAGAACAATCCTCTAAACATAAATTAAGTCCACTAGGCAAAGATAAAGTATATGTTCCTATAGCTAATGCATCAACTCTTGCTCCATTACCAGCCCATAGGTCCACTACTCATTTTCTCTGATTTCTACCTTTTTGTAGTCCTTATACAAATGTACAAATATGAGAACCACAACCGGTATCTAATACCCAAGAAGTAGGTTAATACCAATAACATAAATACACGAGGCGGACGCTCCGCTTTCATTTGTCTTCTTGATTTTTTTCAAGATAAATGGGGCAATTCCTTTTACAATGACATGTCTTATTACAATGGAAACATTTTTCTTCCAGTGACTAGTCAAGGTAGTTTACGTTGTTCAACTTGTCCTTCCTAAAGGTCGATCACAATGATAACAAATTTGTATTTGTCATAATAAGTCTACAACAATAAAATATGAATTTTGAGTACGTTTACCAAGTTTGTTTATAAAAGGACTTTATACTCCCACTACTTTTATTAAAATTAATAAGCCTCAAATATTAATGTCGAAAATGCTTTATGTAAAGTTTTTCTAGTGGGCAAGGATCCAAATTTCACATTCTCTTAAGTCAGCTTTGGCTTTTCTCTTAAGATTATGGTCTATCTAGGTAAGCAACACTTGCTAATTACATCTCATATAACTCTTTCATTTGGTGAACAACTCTTGTTCATAATCATCTTATGATTATCCAAATAACTAAGTTTTAGGTTTTCTAATCATATAGAGTAACCTAGTTAAGTCTTTAACCAATATTACAACCAACGCATATCACTTGATTATTCTTCGCGTTTGGCCAAGATAGATACAAGTACCTCGCTTTAGCAGAACCTGCATTGTATCGATCTAGACTTTAACAAGGGTTAACATTGGGAAGCAATAAAAGACTTAATATTTTATTAAGGTGTTTTGTGAATATTATCTCACCATTAAACATTTGATCTTATTATTTAACTATCATGCATCTCATACATTCATTTTATCACATACATAAAAAGCAGTAAATATGAATGCAGTAGTTATAGCCCATATCCTAAGGTGGCTCGTCCCAAGCCAATGGGAGAACCCAACTATTCTGAGGATAAAAACACTTCTTAAGTATCTTTCTGTCGGCCCACACTTCTATTCCTCTGGTCCATGCTTCTTCGTTTAGATTACAATTTCAGAAACTCGTTTTACATACGAGGGAGTAAGATGAGAAGAGAATTACAATAGAAGTAGAGAAAGACACGACACTCATGCCGTATTTATAAAACCTTATAAATAAAACTAAATGAGTTATTGGGCTATAACAATGTATTCTAAACATTTTACATATCAAACATATTAACGACGTGGTTTATTATTGAGGTCTTACCAGATTGTTCCTACGCAGGGGTCAACCTACTTGCGGGGTTTCGGTGGCCTTACATCCGTTGGCGGGGTTGCCGCTGCCCGGTCAGCGATAGAGATTCCTTTTAAAGATTAGCATCTTAATTGCTATGTAAAACCTCACGATTTGATAACTTTTATCAACATTATCGTGTTTTCAGGATTTTAAAATCCACGAGGTTTTACTGGAAAAAAAACTCTTGTTACGTTCACGCATGAAATCTAAGACTAACCATTAGTCTAATATGTAACTATAGCCCGCGTATGTTAACACTTAACATCTAAACCCCTAAAATTCCCATATTAAATATGTTAACAATTAACATATAATATTTCAAACCCTATCGACAAAGATCCTAATGATTAACTCTTAATCATCAATTTTAGGAACATCTTTTAACTTGATTAACAGATTAACTATTAATTGAATAGATTTGCTCATAAAAATATCATACATTAGCTAAATAAATCGAAAAATAACATGTATCTCATACAATTACATCACTCAAGTAATTAAAACCTGAATCTGTATCGCACAAGTGGCTTTGATACCACTGTTGGGTTACGTCGATACACCCGTGATGCAGCAAAAAAATTATCTAGCGATCAACACCAGTGATCCATGTACGAGGTACGAATCAAGGTGAATAAGGGTGGAGAATTACATGTTTAAAATCTAGAATTATAACTTTGGAAAAGATGGATATCTAATTACGATTCCACGATGTCAATTCTTAAGCCACAACGATAACACTCTGACCTATACATAGTTCACCCAGTTGAAACGAGCATATAAAACTCTCTAAAATATTTAGAAGGGAGCGAGCATATAAAAAACTCTCTAAATTATTTAGAAGGTTTTTCCCAAAAAGCATTAATGACTACTAGATCTTTCATGCCTTTATATAACCTTTGTATTCCTAATTCAAACCATATTAGGATTTCAATATATATATATATATATATTAAATATATATAATCCCAATTTAACTTTAATTAGGATTTCAATACATATATATTAAATATATAATCTCAATTTAACTTTAATTAGAATTTTAATATATATATATATATATTAAATATATATAATCTCAATTTAACTTAATTAAGATTTCAATATATATATATATATATATATATTAAATAGATATAATCCCAATTCAACTATCATTAAGATAATATATATATATATATATATATATATATATATTAAATATATATAATCTCAATTCAACTTAATTAGGATTTCAATATATATATATATTGATTTAAATTGAATTATATTATTTATATATTAAAAGAGTTATAATTACAATAATTATTTTTCTTTTAATATTTACCCAATAGTTGAATTATATATATATCAAATATATATTAATTTAACTAAATTCCTGTACAACAAATTTGTACATATATAATTCGTTTAATATATGCTCATTTCAACTGTTGGACGTGTGACCCTGCAGGTTCATGTAACGTTAGTAGTAAATATTAGAACATTTCTAATATTACAAACAATGAGTGACATCTTGCAATATGTCATTGTCACCAAAGTTACAAGAAATCATGATTTGACATAACCTCTTCGTGATTAACTGTTTTCATGTATTATATCCTTTTGTCCTTATATCTAGATTGGACACAAGTCATGGAATAGTCACACTTGTATAGTCCATCTAATATTTCTTGATATCTTGAGTAGACTATTATAAACAAATAATTATGATATCTCATATCGATTTATTCGAGCATGGCCATGCATTTCTAGTCTCACTCAATCAAGTGGCCTACGATATTACTCCTATTATGTAGGAGGGACAAATCCTATCTTGATCAACCAGATCCCACTACATAGATTGTGACATATCCAATATCAGTCTTTATAGTGTAGTCAGTTACGACACACATTTGAATGTATCAAAATATGTCACTCACGATGTTGAAATAATGATGATCTCATGTCTGAGGATCATACATGTAGTTATCACTATGAGCAATGTAGTGACTGTCACATAATAATCCAAGAAACATGCTCATAGCGGGTCAGTCCAGCATGTCGTTCTCTAACACATACTTATGTATTGATGTTGACATCTCCATGTCAATGACAACACTTTGTCATCAATCAAATACATATTAGTCTTAATGCATTATTATTGTCCATGCTCATAATAATACTCGACTAAAGAAATTTAAGAATAACCGTATTATTCTACGGACTTTGTTATAATTCGGTTTATTTACGCACGCAGAATTGTAACTGAAAATAATAATTGTGTCAAAATATGTCACTCACGATGTTGAAATAATGAGGATCTCAAGTCTGAGGATCATACATGTAGTTATCACTATGAGCAATGTTGTGACTGTCACATAATAATCCAAGAAACATGTTGATGGCGAGTCAGTCTAGTATATCATTCTCTAACACATACTTATGTATTGATGTTGAGATCTCCACGTCAGTGACAACACTTTGTCATCAATCAAATACATATCAGTCTCAATGCATTATTTTTGTCTACGTCCATAATAATACTCGACTAAGAAAATTTAAGAATAACCGTATTATTCTAAGGACTTTATTATAATTCAGTTTATTTACGCACACAGAATTGTAACTGAAAATAATAATGGCAACGTCTTTTATGAATAAACAAGGTAAAAAAATATTATTTATAATTATCTTATGATTGATCTTTGGGCATACTCTAATATATTGGACCAAGAATCAAGTTCTTTTATTAGTTATGATTTATTTATTTAGATTTCCCTTATTTGATTATAAATCAATTAATAGGGATTTACTTTTAGGTTTAGGGTTTTTGCTCTCTATATAAAGAGCCCATTAAACCCTTTAGATGAATTTATCGGGGAATTAATCTTTCAACGACTCTTCTCTCTTGTATTCTTATTCCTCTAAGTGTGGTTAAGCTTTTATTTCTGATTCAAGGGTGATGAATTTCTCCTTTACTCCAAGTAATCTTTATTTCTTGTTCTTATTTCATGAATGTTTGATATTGATTAAATTGATACCTTAATTCGATATTGAACTTTCTATTGCTAATACAAGTAGCAAGGGGTAAGTCTCATGATTTGTGTTCGTTAAGCTACACATCACGCATGATAGTCCCTAGAGAAATAAAGGTACAAGATTAATTTGATTGATTTTTTTAGTCATTCTCATGAATCTTAATGTTATCATTGATTTTATCTAATGGTATGTTTCGGTTTGAATGCTTGTTACGGTGTTCCCCAAGTAGACTAATTGATTATAAAAGGAGAATAATTAATTGTTGTGGTGTTCCCCAAGTAGACTAATTTCTTGGATATGAGAATCATATCTTTAAGCTTATGATCAAAGTTACGGTTGGATGAAAATCGCACCTTTGGATTGGAAGTTCGATAAGATTGATTTTTATTAATTTTAATATGTAGCTTTTAGTTATTTTCTCGTTCGTCCTTAATTCAACGATCCGAACACCCTTCCCATTTTAGTTTTATTGTTTTAACGTTGAGATTCTAATTTTATCTCCTTAGGATTCGACCTGATCTCACTATTACTACAAATTCGGTAAGATTGATTTTTATTAATTTTAATATTTAGCTTTTAGTTATTTTCTCATCCATCCTTAATTCAACAATCTAAGCACCCCCTCCCATTTTAATTTTATTGTTTTAACGCTAAGATTCTAATTTCAGCTCTCTTTAGATTAGACCAGATCTCACTATTACTACAAGTTAGTATAGCTAAATCTGTTTTATTTTGTAGAAATTCGAAAACCCTGTCAAAATTGGCACTGTTGTCGGGGAGCTATTTTAGTTTTCTCATTGTTTTTTTTTTTTTTTTTTTTTTAGTTTTAGCCATGTTTTGTTCAAGCGCATATGGATCATTTAGCCAAATTAATGAGGTAAGCTTTAATTATATTGAAAATCAACTCTCTGAATTAATTGTTTTGGTTCGTCAAATTGCTATAGGGCAGGTACATAAAGCAATCGCTTGTGGAATATGTTCGTTTCAAGGTCATCCTACGAATATGTGTCTGACGTTGCACCATAATTCAACACAAGATGTTTATGCTCACGATAGATTTTTTGGTCAACCTCAATGAAATTATGATCCCTTTGCTAATCATTTCAATCCCGGATGGAGAGATTATCCAAATTTTAGCTATGAAAATCATGAAGGACAACATATATATCCTTCTCAAAAAATTTCTCTAGCCCCTCCCCCCACAACAACAATCTTCAAGTTCAATTATGTCTTCAGAGAATATTGTTAAAAACCTTGGTAACTCTACTCATGAACTTCGACAGGAAACAAAGGAGACGAGGGAAATGACTCATGCACTGCAGCAAACAACTCAAGCACTTCAACAAGAAATGAGGGCAAGCAATCAAAATTTGGAAATCAAATTATTTAATTGGACATGTTAATTAGTAAATTGGAGTCTCAAAGTTTTGAAGAATTACCTTCTCAGCCCGAGTTAAATCCAAAAGAGAATTTTTGTGAGATCTTGCTAATGAAAGTAAAGGAAATTCCTTCGAAATCGACTCCACCTAAGGAAGCCGAAAAGAACAAGAGAGAGAGGATGAAATCATAGTTCCATCTAGATCGTCACCATTGGTAAGATTTAATCCTCCTTTACCAATTTCATCTTATACAACATTACCTCATTTTCCTAGCAGGTTAGCTAAACCAAAGGAAGATGAGCATAATGAGATCTTGAACACAGTTAGAATGGTGGAGGTTAGCATACCATTGTTGGATGATATCAAGAAAATTTCCGAGTATGCAATTTTTAAGAATCGTGCATGAACTTAAGGATGTTGAAAGAGAAGAGAAGGCTTCTCGATGTTTATTCAGAAGAAAGCGTTAGGAAAGAGCGATAACTAAAATTTGATTTAGTAGGAATTGGATGACCGAAACGTTCCATGATTACGTCGAGCAAAACAACGTTAAACAATTGCGATATTGGGAGGCAACCCAAATGCTTTATTTTTATTTTTATTTCTTCTTTTTATTTTGTTTCATTTAGTTTAGTTTATTTTATTTTCATTTTTGATGGTCTCATTTATTTTTTAAAATTAATGGTCTCATTTTAGCAAATGGTTTAAATCATAAATAGGTGCCAAAAATATACACTTTTTCTGAGATAGGTGCCTAACGTTTTTTTTGCTGAAATAGGTGCCTAAAGTTTCATTCCATTATTGTTTTAAGGTAACGCCGTTAAAAAAGTCACCACCCAATTAGAATTTAACACGTCTTTATTTTTTAAATTTTTTATAAAAAATTGAAAATATAATTTTTTTAAAAATCTAACAGTTTGGGCACCTATTTCTTAGTTAAGCCTTAGTAAATTGTACATGGTCCTTAAACCTTTGAATCTCTCGCAACATGAGTAACTAACCATTCCGCACACACATTATCTTCTCTTTGGATCATGTACACTTTGCAATCCCACTCGTGGTTGATAAGTGCACGCCAGCTTTAGATGAGGGCTCGATTAGTATCTAGAGAAGATGGGGCTTTATTAAAATTCACCACTACAGTAGAAGAGTCAAACTCGACTTGGACTTTTTTATACCCTAAATTCCTAGTAAACTTCATTCCCTGATACATGGGCGGAGGGAGCTGGGTAAATGTCTAAAAATTTTGAGAATAAAATTTTAGTGTACATTTATAAGAGAAATGAGAATTGACACCATTTTAAAAGGAGATCGACACCGATTTAAAAAATAATTGAGTTCTTTTAATTAAAATTGACACTCATAATTTGATTCGTCTATTTTTAATAAAATATGAATTAACACCTAAAATTTTAACGCCAAAAATAAATTTTGTGGCTCCACCCCCTTCCTGATATAGTACCCAAAAATACGCTGCTAAACAGTTGCAATTCCCCAAGTTTAGATTGTACCAACAATACAACTTGATTCATCATGAATCAGTTTGCTGCCAACACTAGCAGCACCGGTGTTTCCTCGAGACTCGTGACTACGCTAAACTTGACCATAGTTTAAGCAAATAGCGATCCTTTACAGTACAAATATCGTTGGAGGAACCAACAATCATTTTAGATTTGTCCTAGCTAAGACGCGATCTCAAACAGGGACGAAAAGCGTGTATAATTTTGCGGATTTCGCACCGCGCCCACTTAATTGGGATGGATAGTAGTATGTGTTTAGTGGGTAGTGGGGGTAGGGAGGCCATGGGTCGAATTGGGTCATATTTTTTGTCGATCTGCAGTTGAACCAAAAATTTAATACCTCCACCCAAACCCGACTTGACCCGACATTTTATGATATTCCATCCGATTTGAACTCGACCTAAATTTTAGAGTAAAAACTCGAACTCAACCCAACCGATATAAATAATATTTTCTTTAAAAAACCTGGCCCTATAGGATCGAGTCGAAACTCGTCGGGCCTAGTTCAAATGGCTATCCCTAAGTGGGGGAGTACATATGACAAAAGTCATACACGTCGTAGGTAGTATGCAGTTGATGGATTTGATACCTCACCCACCCTCCCACTATCCACCATATGAATAAGATTATTTTAATGAATTATATTGAATGGTGTGAATGAATGAATATATGTGGGTGGATGAATATATTTGTTATCATTCATGTGAAAATATGTTTGCAAGAATTTAGAAGAATCTTGGAATGATTAATGGAGTAAAAAACCAGGTTTATGAATTTTATTTAGGATTTTATGCATAGGTAATGAGTTCAAAAAATCACCAAAAATATTATATAAACAATTAGGAAGTGATCCATACATCGTTTAACCGTCAGTAACTATAGTTTCATTTAGAATAAACAAAGTTCGATTTCGACTTGTATTTTAAAATATATGAATTTTTAAGTGATTGGAGGTAAAAAAAATAGAGCAAAAGACTACCCCCACTACAACATAATAGGTTTTTAGCGGCGTTTTTAGCCATATAGTAGCTTTTTCAGCACCGCTAAAAACCCTCGCGACGCTTAAAAATGCGCCGTGAAAAGTGCCGATGAAACCGGCGCCGCAAACATTCGAGACGTTTGTGTACGAGAAACACCACAACAGGTCGTGTTCTATAGCAGCGTTTGATAAACAAAACGCCACGTATAACCTTTCTTTAGCAGCATTTTATTATACAAACGCCGCAGTATGTCACAATTTTTAGTGGCGTTTTCGCTACAAACGCCGCTAATAACCTTTCATTAGCGGCATTTTGATGTAAAAACGTCGCAATATGTTATGATTTTTAGTGGCGTTTTTTGCCACAAGGGTCGCGATTGTGACGCCTTTAGTGGCATTTTAAACCCAAAACACCGCAAAAGAGCACAACGATGGTATTTTCAGAACTATTTTAATTGTTTTGATTAATTAAATAAAAAAAGTTAAAACCCAAAATTAAACCAATCAATTATACTTTCAAATGAATTAACTAAATCCAATTTCAGATGTTATCATCAAGGCGAACACAGATAACTAATTATCAACCAAATCATCGCATTGCAAAGACAATTAATAAACTTAACAATAAATAAAATTATTGAATTGAAAACATCATTGAGGGGCGACAAGGTGTTCTTAATTCAACAATCACAAGTTCATACTAAATTAACTAAACGAACATTTTCTTGAAGCTCATTAAAATCTAGAGAACATACTACAAAGAAGGATAATTTGACATTTTCCCACTTTATATCATATATAACTCTTTAGCGGTACTCCAAAGAAGACAAAAAATAACATCGGTTAAGAAACTTTTTAAACAAACAATGAAGAATATGATTACAAGAGTACCTTAATTCAAGACAAAGCCATACAAAGAATCGAATATTGCTAGTATTGCTCCTAGTAAACCCAGTTCTACTTGTTTAAAAGAGTGAGCTGTCAATTTTCCCCTAAAATAAATTTCAATAGAACATGCATTTCTGCATCAGTAACACTTAGCTAATAAATACTCATTGACCCAAAGTAATACTTTTCAAGAAAAATAAACAAAAACAAAACACCCTCATCCATCCGAAATTACTATAAAAGTTAATAGAACATGCAAGGAAAATATAAGGCCATATATGTACCCTCTCATTGTAGCCAAGCATGATGCACAAGATGCAACTATCATTCAAGTTAAGTAATGATAGATTAGTTGTGCATGGCAATGTGACAAATAGGTGACAAACAAAATTTACATATGATTTCAGAAACCAAACTAGGGACATTTTTCTATTACTGTTTTGATTCAGCTACCCCAATAAACTATCTATAAAAACATGTGAAATGCTTGTCCTAAATTCAAACTGAAAATTCATGTAGATGAAATACCAAATCAGTAAGTTTAAAACCTAAAATGTAGTGCTCTATATAAAAATGGTCACATTTGTAGTGTTAAAAAAGATGAAGATTTTCATATGGAGAAGAAAAACATACCAAATGTGTCACCAAAGTTGGTCAAACACAAGCACATCTAAGAAGATTCAAAACGCAATAGGAACAACAAAAGACCCTGAAAATGAACAATACTCATTTGATGGGTTAGCAAAGCATTGCCATTTTGGCTTCAAAATCCAGCAATAAACCAGTGGCAATGGCATGTTCAAATATTAAAAGATTCAATTCTAAACCACAATCGATCTACAGATCCTCGATAAAACAAAATGAAAAATCATAAAAGACTCATAATAGTGCAAAAGATTAAATTTCTTGTAGAAGCGAGAAAATCTCATACCAAAATATAACAACAAAAAGAACCCATAGATATCCCATCAAAGCAAATTCATATCCATCCTTAAGTGCAAAAAGTTCCAAAAAAAGTACATAAACATTAAACATTTTTTTCCAGCAAAACCCTTAGAACCCAAGCTTAGTAAAGAACCACATGTTTTTTTTTCAGTCTTGAATCACCATTCGAAAAGGCAGAAAAATAAAATGGGAATTTGGTGAAGAAGACAAAAATGTAACCAAAACATGCAACTCAAGGAATAGGATTTGAAATTTGAAGAGGAATTTTGCTTGCAGAGAAAGCAAAAAAATAGATTGTTTTATGGAGACGTACCTTAAATAAAGCAAAAAATAAACCGACGGCGAGCGGCTACGAACGGCAATGAGAAAGTTGCTCTAATGGAAACCGGTCGGTGTCGAATCCGTCAAAAATAAATACCTATTTGTTCTTTAGATTTTTAGTACTGGCAAGTATGGTCAATTCCATAGAGAGCTATCAGAAATTAAATTCACAAGCAAATGCAATAAAAGTAAAAGGAGGTTTTGGATTTGATTTGGAGAAAGTAATTGTAATAAGGAAGAACTCAATATAATTGGGACTCTAATCAAGGTAGAACTCTGAATATTAAATCAAGACTTGGATCATAGATTTCACAAAAGATAAATCAACATCAATCTCAAATAGCTTGGTTTCAAGTTAGATGATAACCCACAAATAACTTAAATCTCTTCTTTAATAGAAAGTAATTTAATAACTCATAAATTACTAACTCTTATTATCAAGGTTAAAATTCATTAGATAACCCACTAAGAATTATAACGTATCAAATAGCATTAAGAACCATAGAGACCCAAATACATATTCTTACTAAGCATAACTCATTAACTTATTAAGAACATGAATTCATACCTTTGGAAATCTAACCCGAATTTCCTTACCACTTGCGTCAATAACCCATTACTTGGTTGCATTCAAACGTATAACCCAACATACACGTGATGATAAAGCACAAAAGATATGAAGATACTTGAATAAAGATGAAGATGGGTTTAGCCACTCATGCTGGTCGACGGCTACAAGAGAGGGGATAGAGTTTCGACTACTTGAGGTTATTTTTCTTTCCCCCTTTGATCACTATTTATATGTGAAAATAAGGGGAAGACTTTACATTAAACACAACAACCCTAAACAATTCTAATTATGGTAAAAGTAGAAGTCCACTTGTAGTAAGATTGCTTGCCTTCCAAGTTAAAAAGTTTGTCTTACGTCGTGGTCACGCCTTATTCCGCAAACGCTGCTGGTTTTACGCGAAAGATTTTCCATAAACGCCAAAAAGGTGTTAAAACTCGTTTTTTACGTATAAAATGTCATTAAGGCCAAAAAAAAACACTTGCAAAACCAAATAGGAACCAAATTAAGGGTTTTAAGATAAATTAATGTGCTAAAACATAGGATTTAATATATGAAAAACATGCAAACATATGACTTATCATATACCCCCACACTTAGATTATGCTTGTCCTCAAGCATATTAAAATTCAAGATCTAGGGTCCTTTTGGTAATGAAGAAAGGATAAGAGAAGTAATAAATCATTATTCAAATTAGCACAAGACAATAATATCCCAATTAATTATCATAAAGTCAAATATGGAATAAAATAAAACAACCTTTCAAAGGATTCACTCAATATCGCTCAAAGTGTTTAAGGGAAAACAATAATCAAGTCAAAGCATGAAAAGATACTTACCATAAGCTTGAAAATATATCAAATCTCCACCACTTAGCTAGGATGAATCACAAGATCAAAAGGTCTTTGAATTGGTTGTAACGAGGCTTAGTACAAGGTATGTTGAGAAAGACTTTTAGGCTCTTTGAATCGAAGAACTTCACACTCCTTTTTTTCTTTTTTGTATCAAGCTTTTGTACAATTTAATTTTGGGAGAAACAAGGATTCCATCTTTTTCACACCTTTTGTCTTTTCTTTTGATTTTTCCTTGAAAACGAGACAATTTTCTTTTTGATTTTTTCTTTTCTTTGTTTTCAAGATTTTCTCCCTTTTCTTTTTCTTTGCTAGATTTTTCTCTTTTTTTTTCAAGTAAGGAATGTGTATAGTTCTCCAATTCTGGGTTCAAATCGGGGAAATCAACAAAAAGGAATTAGGCTTGTAATGTGGTTAATTTCCAAACGAAAGGCTTAGGCTCAAAAGTGGTTCTCTAAATGTCATATTTACCAAGGTAGGCTTTTTGGCTCAAGGTTCATACCTAAGTGCCTTAATCATCTCAAGTAATTCAATCCTACAATGTGGTCTTGATATGCATAACATCGCAAATTCTAGAAGTAATCTAATCGTGCCCGACAATTACTCAATGAAGAAAAATATAAAGAACAAAAGACATATGCTTATTAAGGCTCAAGTCTCACAAAGTGGTTTGTTGTGTCCGATTTTTTTCCATCCAACTATCAAATTAATTAATATGAGAAACAATTTGCAAGTCTAACAAGATCTTATCAGTCCTATTTTACTTCCCATATCAATCTCATCTTTACCTAGGGATCCAATTTTCTTAAAAATCTCAACATGTTAAGTTCAAGAAAAAATTTCACGTGAAAGTAATATTCAAAGTCATCTAGAAGCATGCAATTTCACACAACTATATCCCATGGTTTTAGCACAAACTCAACACATCAAATTAGCCCACCCCCACACTTAAACCTAACATTGTCCTCAATGTTACCTAACCTACATACAGAAAATAAAGAAAGCAACTAAAAAGATAAGGGAGAAAGTGCTCCCTCATACGATATGCGATGGTTTAGGGGTGTGGTGGGTCGAATTCCTCTTGCTTGAAGAATGCCCTTTAGTTCACCTCGACTCTTAGTATTTGATATCCCAAGTGAGCAAGTTGCTGCTCGGTAATCATGGCTTGCGAAGATGAGGCTTCCTTCGTGGCTCCATACGGTGACTTCATGACAAGATTCCCCGTTGCATCCTTATCGAGCATCTTCATGGTTTTTAAGCAATTGATGTCGTTTTGTTCCATTTTTCTTACAACTTGCAAGTTAGTGTTTTCAGCAAGCAAGCCGTCTTTGAAAGCTAAATGAAAAATATAAGAGCCAAGGATCAAGGGTTTACTCTTCTGGTTTTCTACGGTGGAAAGTTCTTGTGTGAACCAATAGCTGAGGTTTACTTGTCTACCTTTTACCATGCACCAAAGAAAAATTTGGCTTTGTTCAATATGCTTCTTGAATGCACTCTATCGGAGAAAGAATATGTGAGGAATCGATGAATGTATTTTAGTACCAAATCTTTGAGTTCATGATCTTTTGAGTGGCTCGGGTTGTACCTCGAGGTGCTCGTCGTCCATTCTTTGAAGATGGTTGTGGGCTCGAAATCTTCACTATAGTTACACAAGCTCGATGCATAGTCATTAGATAGTGCATAGTCATTAGAAATAAAGCTCATGGCAAGATTAAATCTCGTAATGGATAAAGAAAATTTTTTGTTCATCAATTGGAATTTAATAATATTGGGAGCATTTAAATCAACATACCCTTCATCTTTAAACTCAAAGGTAGCATAAAATTCCCATAGCAATTCAACATAAACCGGGAAGGCAATAGTCAGGTAGTTTATCCAACCAATTTCATGAAAGTAGTTTCTTACTTTCTCTAACAATCCAAGTGTAGAAAGAGTTGAAGGAGGAGGTGAAGGTAAGGTTGTTCTCCTTTGTATTTCGACTAACCTTTTCTTGTGTTTTGAAGAGGTGAAGGTAAGGTTGTCGGCATGGAGGCTTATGTTGGAGGAGGCGGCGCACGGTGGCAGTTGTGGATATGCGTGAGGAGGAGGTGCGAACCGACGGCTGCTCGGATTGTTCTTCGACCGGAGGCAGCGACAACTGTTGGTGGAGGACTCATCCTTCATCCCTCCTTGCTTGACTCTTTGTTTTTGGCATGCTTGAATGATTTCTTGGAGAGAATTCCTTTGGTGTGTTGAAAATCCTTGAGAAAGGAGAAATAGAAAACATTGTTCTTGTAAGACAAGAACTAGGATGAAGTTGTGAAAGATAATAGTAGATGAATGGGGATTTCTCTTTTAAAAAGAATATCAAATTCTTGGAAAAGAAGAAAGGTAAAAGATGGAAAGTTTTGTTTGGATTGAAAGATTTAAAGTTGAGATGCTTTTAATAAAAGTAAATATTTCCCTCAATAAATCCAAACTTTTCGGCTTACTCCTTGTTAAAGTAGGAGCCAATTTTTTACCTATTTTAACTTTCCTATCGGTGGTAAATTTCCCTCTAAATTTTTTTATGAAATTTTCGAAGCGTGAGCATGCCTTATTTTTAGAGTATTTCTTCCTGGAGCTTTTTCTTAAGGCTTGACCATGTCTTATTTCCTGAGTGCTACCTGTGTACCTAAAAATAAAGAAAAACATAAAAACTCATAAAAAAATTATTGATGAAATAAAATAAGACGAAATAAACTAAAATAAACTAAGAGTAAAATCATGGGTTGCCTCCCAAGAAGCGTTTTTCTTTAACGTCTTTGGTTAGACACAACTCCCTCTAATCCTCATATCTCGGTTCTTCCAACTCGGTCGCTTCTTCATTCTTTTCAATAATCCCTCGTAAAATGGTTTTAATCGATGTCCGTTTACTTTGAAGACCGTGTCGGTGTACGTATCTCGAATCTCAACTGTACCATTAGTAAAAATATTAGTGACAATAAAAGGTACTTCCCACCTAGATTTTAATTTTCCAGGAAATAATCTCAATCAAGATTTGCAAAGTAAAACTTTTTGCCTAATTTTGAAATTTTTTCTGGAAATCATTTGATCATGGAAGGCCTTTGTTTTCTCCTTGTAGATAGTTGCATTGATGTAGGCATCGTTCCGAATTTCTTCAAGTTCTTGCAATTGCAGCTTCCTATGTTCATTGGCTTCATCAATGTTCATGTTGAATCGCTTGTTTGCCCAATAAGCTTGATGCTCCAATTCAACGGGTAGGTGGCATGCCTTTCCATAGACAATCTAGTAAGGGGACATTCCTATGGGATTTTTATAGGTTGTTTGATATGCCCACAATGCGTCAATGAGGCGTAAACTCCAATCTCGACGTGTGGGGTTGACGGTCTTTTCTAATATGGACTTGATTTCTTGATCAGAGACTTCGGCTTGACCGTTGGTTTGAGGATGATATGTGGTCGAGACTTGGTGCATTACTTTGTACCTCTTCAACAAGTTCTTCGTGACTTTGTTGCAAAAATGTGTTCCTTGATCGCTTATGATGGCCTTTGGTGTCCCAAACCTGGAGAAGATATTAGTCCTAACAAAATCCACAACAACTTTTGAATCATCAGTTCGGGTAGCTCTAGCTTCTACCCACTTTGACACATAATCGATGGCCAAAATTATATATGTATTATTGAATGGGGGAAAGGACCCATAAAATCTATGCCCCAATCATCGAAGATCTCACAGAATAAAATTGGTGTTTGTGGCATTTGATTTCGGCATCCTACATTACATGTCCTTTGGCATTTTTCACAAGATTTGCAAAACATGTATGAATCGCGGAATAAGTGGGCCAATAAAATCCACTCTCTAGTACCTTGTGAGTCGTCCTCTTTTGAGCGAAGTGTCCTCCACAAACGTCAACGTGGAAAAATTAGAGGATTGATCGAGCTTCATTTTGATGCACGCATCGGCAGATTATTTGATCAACCCCTATCTTCCATAGATACGAGTTGTCCCATATGTAGTACATGGCATCACTTTTTATTTTGTCTCTTTCTGCCCTAGTCAAGTGATGTGGTAACGTCCTTGTCACTAGGTAATATGCGATGTCGACATACCATGAGATGATGTCCTGGAATGCTTTGAGGTGTTCTTGGTTTGGTCCACTATCATGATCTTTGATGGTTTCCTGCACCGGGGGGTTAGTAACATCTAAAGAAAACAATGAACATGTATCTTCATTGTATTTCATGGCATCATAAATATTAAATTTTATAACCTTGCCATCAAATTCCATATTAAGAACTCCATCATTGTAACGCCCCGGTTTTGGGCTTAGAAGTTTTGGGCGTTGACCGGTTTGGTCAAAGTGCTGTTCGAATCTAAGAGAGTGAATTTAGGAAAAAGCCTAGTTCGGGTTGCATTAAAAATATGGAAAAATGTTCTAAAATCATCTTTTAATATATTTAAGTGAACTGTGAAATCAATTTTGGAAAATGAGTTTCGGAAGGGTGACATTTTGGCTAGTGACCAAAATGTAATTTTTGAAAGTTTTGTGACTGTTTTAAAAAGGATTGAAACTTTGAATCTTTAAGGAGCTATTTTAACCAAAGGGAGTTTCTCCAGATTTTCTAGAATATTATATGATTTAATAATGGTTTTAAATAAAAGTAAAAGGAGGGAAAGATATTCTAGTCATTTTTAACTAACTTTCTAAATTTTCCATTTCCCATTTTCTCTCATCTTTTCTCTCAAACCAAACACATTCTCTCCAGATCTTTTCCTCTGATTTTTATCACCTAAATACTTCTTTTCAATCCTCTTTTGATTCCTAATCATCTCATCATCAAAACCTTTGTAATTGCTACTTGATTCATCAAGCTTTTTGGTTCCAAAAGAGGAGAAATTCAAGTTTGGAGGTAAGAACGTCCTTCTCCTCTGAACTTCAAGTTCTTTAATGAAATTCCTAAGTTCTCAATCCTTAATTGATGTTTTATAAATGGCTTTTAAGATTGTTTAATGGATCTTGGCTTAAAATGCAAGATTTGGTGTGTTTTTGATGAAATTCCGTTGGATCTGTTAAAGCAGTGTTTTAAGGTGTTAAAATGATGATTAATGAATGTTAATTTGATAGGGAATTGAGTTTTGATTAATGCAATCCCGGATAGGTTGAATTTCCTAAGTTTAGCTTATGATTCTTGGTTGTTTTTGAGGTGATCTTGTGGATCTGGTGTTGCTGGAGGTATAAGGATGTTGTTAGGTTCTTTTTAGATGTAGAAAGATGTTAAAGGATGTTAGGTTTTGATGGTTAATGGCTGGGCTTAGTTGAGAAGTGGTTTGGATGCATTTTCGGTTGTGTTTGGTGGCCGAAAATGGAGTGTGGATGAGAGCAGCGAGTTTAGATGCTTTCATTGAAGTTATTAATGCATGATGATGCATTAATCTACTGTTTTAATGTGTTAAAACAGGGGAGTCATCTTTGGATCCAAGTGGTGGTGATCCGGAGGCTTGATTTGGTACTTCGGCAAGAGGCGAAGTGGAATCGGTGAGTGAAATTGGGTTTTCGGCTTTGAAACCAATGTCTTGGGAGCTTAGTTTAAGTCTAAACAACTTTGCTAAGCTCAAGTGTAAGTTTTCGGAAATACTCTCTAGTGGTGGCCATGATTTGATTGTTGTGCAATGTGGTTTATTGCATGTTTTAAATTCTGTTTTGAAAGCATGATTTAGCATGGTTAATGCTGTTTTTGTAAGCCATATGTTGAAGGAAGCTCAAGGTAAGAGTTCCTTGTTTTTGAACATTGATCAAATGTGGTTTGATGCTTTTAAATGCATGATGAATATGGCTTGGTTTAATGCTTTAGAACAGTGGATGATTTGATGATAATGATGTATATTGGCAAGTGATGTTTTAAAAAAGGTTGAGGTCACTAAGGTGGTTGAAAGTCCTTGAGTGAGCCTTGTTACTTAAGAACATCAAGGTGGTTAAAAGTCCTTGGATGATTCTTGTTACGGACACAAAGGTGTTTAAAAGTCCTTGTGTGGTCCTTTCTATGGTGTTTAAAAGTCCATAGGCCAAGGTGTTTAAAAGTCCTTGGGGTCAAGGTGTTTAAAAGTCCTTGAGGTAATTTATATCATGGTGTTTAAAAGTCCATGGCCAAGGTGTTTAAAAGTCCTTGGGGTCCAAGGTGTTTAAAAGTCCTTGGGGTGAATGTTGATGAGCTTGTTTTCAAAGAAATGAAATGTATCACTTGTGGGCAATATGACATGTAATGAAATGAAGCATGAGATGCTTGTTAAAGTATGCTTTTGAGCATGTGTAAATGATGATTTGAAGCATGATTTATAAGTGTTTTATAAATGCATTATTGGATGGTTTTATTGAGCATTCCTCACTAAGCTTTTGCTTACGCTCTCTTTGTTTTCTCAAACCAATATTGCAGAGCATTAAAGTACTTTGAGGGCAGCAAGGAAGGCAAGCATTCAAGTGGTAGTAAAGCTCAAAGTATGGAAGGTTTTTCTTAAGTACATTTAGCTTTTGGTAATTTGGCAATGGGGGACCTATGTGTATGTTTTGGGAGATGTTTTGAACTCCCTAAGTATGTTGAATGTTGTTGAGAATGCTGGTTTTTGTGGTTGGCCTTTATATGCTTGAATTTGGAAGTTTATGCTTGAATGGTTGCTTGTGTAGGAAGCATGCCTATAGATTTGGGGCTTTTTATATATGCGGATGTTTTGATGAATTGTTGATGCAAGTATGTCTTATATATGTTGAATTGCATGTTGGCAAAGTTTGGTGACATTTGGAGCATGATTGGTTGGTCAATTGCATGTTTAAGTATGCATTTTTGGGCAATCTGTGCAGGGTGTTTCGGAACAGCACCTACCGTTTCGGAACGGGTGCCTTAAACAAGCCCAGGCGTCCGAAACGGGAGGGACCGTTCTGAAACGGAAAGGCTACTGCCCGACCCCCGTTCCGGTACGCGTTGCGGAACGTCCCCGTGTTTCGAAATGGGCTGTCTCCCGTTTCGGAACGGGTGACCGTTGGGGGCTGACATTGGCAGTTAAATGTTTTGAAATGTTTGCATTTTGGTCCTGAATCTTGTTTGTGCAATTGTATGAGTTTGGGATATCCTTTTGAGCTGAAATTTCACAGAGAAGCATGAAACATGATTAATTTCAAGATGGTAACTTCAGTTTGGGTTAAGTCCTTATAATTATCAGAATTTACAATTTGGTCCCTAAAGTTGTAAATTGTTCAATTGGGTCCCTGTTTGATCTCTGATGTTTATGATCTTTGAGTATGCTATTGTATGATCTTATCTAAGGCTTAATATGCATCTAGACAAGTTTTAAAAGAAAAAAAAGGGTCGTTAATCAAGGTTGACTTTCGGGTTGACTTTGGTTTTCCCCGTGTGACTTTCTTAATTTGGGTCAACCGTCTAGGCCGGGTTAAGGGGGTTACATTTGGTGGTATCAGAGCTGAGTTTTCGAGTAATTGGGAATGAATGTGTGCATGATTGAAGTGTATATGCTTGTTGAGTGGAAGCATGTTGAGTGAATTGCATGTATGTTGCATTTTAGATGTATGTTATGATGTAGCATGTTGTGGGTACCCATTGCCAAATAAAAGCTAGTGAAATATTGTTGATTTTGAATGAAATTGAGCTTGAATACTTGGATTGCTTACCTTGCTGGGCCTGACTTTGTTTTATTTGTGTTGTGATTGCATGGTAAAAGTATGGCACCACGTAGAGAGTTACAAGGTAATGTGCGAGCTACGGCTCCTAATGAGAACGAGAATGAGGAAAACACGGGTAGTGCGGTGTTACCTCCTCCTCCACCTGGTGGTGGTGGTGCTGGGGCTGAGGAAGCTGGAGCTGCAGCTGGCGCTGGAGCTACTGGACCTGGGGCTGGTCAGGGGCAAGCTATGCCTGATATGACGATGTAAGTACAAGCTATTGCTGGTGCTTTTCAAGCAGCAGTAGCTGGGGCTCGTGGAGCGGGGCATCAGGAAGATGCTGGAGTTAGACTACCCTTGGAGCGTTTGCGCAGTCTTGGTGGGACTGAGTTCAGGGGTATGTCTGCTGAGAGTTCTGAAGCTTGGCTAGAGAGTACCAAGCGAATCTTGGGTCAGATGAGCTGCACGGATGTGCAAAAGCTGGGTTGTGTTGTGTCCTTGCTGCAGAAGGATGCGTATACATGGTGGACAACCACTATTGCTGGGATGGCAGAAGCTGATGTGACTTGGACATTCTTTCAGAATGTGTTCAAGCGGAGATATCTTGGTGTGAGATATCTTGATGAGAAGAAGCGTGAATTCATGTCTCTTACCCAAGGGAGCATGAGTGTGGCTGAGTATGAAGTGCAGTTTGTGCGACTCAGTCAGTATGCACCTGAGCTGGTACCTGATGAGCGGGCAAGGTGCGAGAGGTTTCGTTACGGCTTAGAGACGGATGTGAAAATGTATTTGCTGGCCGCCGAGTATGATGATTTTGATGTGTTGGTGGGTCGAGCCAAGGACGTTGAGATGAACTTGAGTTTATCTGCTAAGGGTGCTGGCAAGCGAGCTGCTGAGTATAGTTCTGGAGGTGGACGGAACAAGAGGGGACGTGATCAGAAGTATCAGTCTTCTGCTAAGAGAGGTGGTGGTGCACCTGCTAGAGGAGGTAATGCTAGAGCTGATCCGAGTGCTTGTTGGATCTGTGGTTCACGTGGTCACATGAAACGTGACTGTCCCCGTGCTGTGAGAGAGGTGCAAGCTCCTGTTGCGGCAGCTGGTAATGGGTGCTTGAATTGTGGATCCGCAGACCATTTGAGGCGTGATTGTCCTAGGTTGGCTGGTGATCAGGTGCGTGCTCCTGTTGTTGCTGCACCGCAGAGAGGTCGTGGGCGCGGCCGTGGTAATTTCCAGAGGAGAGAGGAAGGTGGTCGTGGAGTGGCCCATGTTGTGGCTATTCAGCCTGAAGGTGGAGGTCAAGCGAGGGTGTATGCTCAGCGTGAGGGAAGGAATGATGCGGATGTGATTGCAGGTACCTTTACTTTGCAATCCTTGTCATTGCTTTCTTTGATAGATTCTGGATCTACGCATTCATACATTTTGCGTGAGCATGCTGAATTGCTTGGTTTGCCTGTTGAGTCTTTGGATGTTGGTGTTCGTGTCACTAGTTCTTTTGGTGAGACTATTGTGACTCGTAAGCTTTATAGAAGGTGTCCCTTGGTTGTTCAAGAACATGTTTTTCATGTTGATCTTATGGAGTTGCCCTTTTATGGTTTTGATGTAATCCTTGGTATGGATTGGCTTGCTGAGCATCGCGCTGTTGTGGATTGTGAAAACAAGCGAGTTTCGCTTAAGCTTGCGGATGTTTATGAAGTTGTTGTGGTTGGTGAGAATGTGAAGTTTCTTGTCAATGTGGTGTCTACCTTGGAGGCGAGTAGGATGCTGAGACAAGGTTGCGAAGCCTATCTAGCTTTTGTGATGAATCCTAGCTCTAAAGAGTTGAGGGTGCAAGATATCAGAGTTGTGAAGGAGTTTCCTGGTGTTTTTCCTGAGGAGTTGCCTGGTTTACCTCCTAACCGCGAGGTGGAGTTTGGAATTGAGCTGTATGAGAATACAACTCCTGTGTCCATTACTCCCTATAGAATGGCACCTAAGGAACTGAAGGAGCTGAAGACGCAGTTGCAAGAGTTGCTTGATCGTGGGTTCATCCGGCCGAGTGTGTCACCTTGGGGAGCACCGGTCTTGTTTGTGAAGAAGAAGGATGGCACTATGAGAATGTGCATTGATTACCGTCAGCTGAACAAGTTAACTATCAAGAATCGGTATCCTTTGCCGAGGATTGATGATCTCTTTGATCAATTTCGGGGAGCTGCTGTGTTCTCTAAGATTGACTTGAGGTCAGGGTATTATCAGTTGAAGGTGAAGGATGTGGATGTGCCTAAGACAGCTTTCAGGACAAGGTATGAGCATTATGAGTTCCTTGTGATGCCGTTTGGGTTGACAAATGCTCCTGCTGCTTTCATGGACATGATGAATCGTGTGTTTCATGAATACCTGGACAAGTTTGTTGTGGTGTTCATTGATGATATCCTCGTGTACTCGCGTACTGAGGAGGAGCATGAAGAGCATTTGAGGATTGTTTTGCAAGCTTTGTTGGAGAATCAGCTTTATGCTAAGCTGAGCAAGTGTGAGTTCTGGTTAGGGGAGGTGGTGTTTCTTGGGCATGTGGTCTCAGCTGAGGGGATTCGTGTTGATCCTCAGAAGATTGAGGCGGTGATGAATTGGAAAGTTCCTAAGTCTGTTCATGAGGTCCGTAGTTTCCTTGGTTTGGCGGGATACTACCGAAGGTTTGTGGATGGTTTTTCCAAGATTGCTGCTCCTTTGACGAAGCTGTTGCAAAAAGATGTTAAGTATGAGTGGACGGAAGCGAGACAGCAGGCTTTTGAGAAGCTTAAGGCGGCTTTGACGCAAGCTCCTATCTTGATTCAGCCTGAATCAGGGAAAGAGTTTGTGGTTTACAGTGATGCATCCTATGTTGGTTTGGGGTGTGTGCTGATGCAGGAGGGTAAGGTGGTGACTTATGCATCGCGGCAGTTGAAAGTGCATGAGCGCAATTACCCTACGCATGATATTGAGCTGGCTGCAGTGGTTTTTGCTCTGAAGATCTGGAGACATTATCTGTATGGTGAGAAGTGTACTGTGTACACAGATCACAAGAGTTTGAGGTATCTGATGTCTCAGAAGGAGTTGAATCTTAGGCAGCGGCGTTGGTTGGAGTTGCTCAAGGATTATGATCTGACGATTGAGTATCATCCTGGAAAAGCTAATGTTGTTGCGGATGCCTTGAGTAGGAAAGTAGCTGTTGAGCTGAGGGCTATGTTTGCTAGCTTGAGCATATCGCAAGATGGTGGTCTCGTTGCTGAGTTGCAAGTGAAACCCTCTTTGGTTCAGTTGATCAAGGATAAGCAGTTGCTGGATGATTCCTTGGTATCGCATGTTCAGGATATCGCGGAGGGTAGACCTTCGGATTTCTGTTTTAATGATGATGGTGTGTTTTGTTTTGGGAGTCAGATAGTAGTGCCTGCTGATGCTGAGTTGAGGCGTGCTATTCTGACTGAAGGTCATAGTAGTCCTTTTGCTATGCACCCTGGTAGTACTAAGATGTACTGTGATCTTCGTGATGAGTACTATTGGGTGGGTTTGAAGAAAGATGTTGCGGAGTTTGTTAGCAAGTGTTTGGTATGTCAGCGAGTTAAGGCTGAGCATCAGTTTCCTTCAGGGTTGTTGCAACCGTTGAAAATCCCTGAGTGGAAGTGGGAACAGGTTACCATGGATTTTGTATCTGGTTTACCTTTGTCTCCCTCGAAGAAGAATTCGGTTTGGGTGATTGTGGATCGCCTGACGAAGTGTGCGCATTTCTTGCCTGTGCACACCACGTTTTCTTTGGATAAGTTGGCAGAGCTGTACATTGCTGAGATTGTGCGGCTGCATGGTGTGCCTAAGTCGATTGTGTCGGATAGGGATCCGAGGTTCACATCGCGGTTCTGGCAGTGTTTGCATCAAGCTCTGGGTACAAGGTTGCATTTCAGTACGTCCTATTATCCTCAGTCGGATGGTCAGTCTGAGCGAGTTATCCAGATTTTGGAGGATATGTTGAGGTGCTGCGTGATTGAGTTCCAAGGTTCTTGGGAGAAGCATCTGCCTTTGGTTGAGTTTGCTTATAACAATAGTTATCAGGCAAGTATACAGATGGCACCTTATGAGGCTTTGTATGGGAGGAAGTGTAGGACTCCTCTTTGTTGGGCTGAAACTGGTCAAAAGTTGGTTTCGATGCCGGCTTTGTTGAAAGGGACCACAGAGAAGGTAAAGCTCATTTGTGAGCGGTTGAAGGCTGCTTCTGATCGGCAGAAGTCTTACGCGGATTTGAAGCGTAAGGAGATAGAGTATGCGGTGGGTGATCGTGTGTTCTTGAAGGTTTCGCCTTGGAAGAAGGTGATGTGGTTTAGCCGGAAGGGCAAGTTGAGCCCTAGGTACATTGGACCATATGAGGTGGTTGAGCGTGTGGGTCCTGTTGCGTATCGGTTGAGGTTACCTCAGGAGCTGGAGAAGATTCATGATGTATTCCATGTCTCTATGCTCCGGAGGTATAGATCTGATCCTTCACATGTGATGCCTGTGGAGGAAGTGGTTTTGAATCCGGATTTGACCTATGATGAGGAACCGGTGAAGGTTTTGGATTCGGATAGCAAGGTTCTTCGTGGCAAGACCATTGAGTTGGTGAAGGTGCTGTGGAAGCATCGAGGTGTTGAGGAAGCCACGTGGGAGCGGAAGGAAGACATGCTGAAGTAGTTTCCTTATCTCTTTCCTTCAGGTAAATTTCGGGGACGAAATTTCTTAAGGGGGGGAGAGTTGTAACGCCCCGGTTTTGGGCTTAGAAGTTTTGGGCGTTGACCGGTTTGGTCAAAGTGCTGTTCGAATCTAAGAGAGTGAATTTAGGAAAAAGCCTAGTTCGGGTTGCATTAAAAATATGGAAAAATGTTCTAAAATCATCTTTTAATATATTTAAGTGAACTGTGAAATCAATTTTGGAAAATGAGTTTCGGAAGGGTGACATTTTGGCTAGTGACCAAAATGTAATTTTTGAAAGTTTTGTGACTATTTTAAAAAGGATTGAAACTTTGAATCTTTAAGGAGCTATTTTACCCAAAGGGAGTTTCTCCAGATTTTCTAGAATATTAAATGATTTAATAATGGTTTTAAATAAAAGTAAAAGGAGGGAAAGATATTTTAGTCATTTTTAACTAACTTTCTAAATTTTCCATTTCCCATTTTCTCTCATCTTTTCTCTCAAACCAAACACATTCTCTCCAGATCTTTTCCTCTGATTTTTATCACCTAAATACTTCTTTTCAATCCTCTTTTGATTCCTAATCATCTCATCATCAAAACCTTTGTAATTGCTACTTGATTCATCAAGCTTTTTGGTTCCAAAAGAGGAGAAATTCAAGTTTAGAGGTAAGAACGTCCTTCTCCTCTGAACTTCAAGTTCTTTAATGAAATTCCTAAGTTCTCAATCCTTAATTTATGTTTTATAAATGGATTTTAAGATTGTTTAATGGATCTTGGCTTAAAATGCAAGATTTGGTGTGTTTTTGATGAAATTTCGTTGGATCTGTTAAAGCAGTGTTTTAAGGTGTTAAAATGATGATTAATGAATGTTAATTTGATAGGGAATTGAGTTTTGATTAATGCAATCCCGGATAGGTTGAATTTCCTAAGTTTAGCTTATGATTCTTGGTTGTTTTTGAGGTGATCTTGTGGATTTGGTGTTGCTGGAGGTATAAGGATGTTGTTAGGATCTTTTTAGATGTAGAAAGATGTTAAAGGATGTTAGGTTTTGATGGTTAATGGCTGGGCTTAGTTGAGAAGTGGTTTGGATGCATTTTCGGTTGTGTTTGGTGGCCGAAAATGGAGTGTGGATGAGAGCAGCGAGTTTAGATGCTTTCATTGAAGTTATTAATGCATGATGATGCATTAATCTACTGTTTTAATGTGTTAAAACAGGGGAGTCATCTTTGGATCCAAGTGGTGGTGATCCGGAGGCTTGATTTGGTACTTCGGCAAGAGGCAAAGTGGAATCGGTGAGTGAAATTGGGTTTTCGGCTTTGAAACCAATGTCTTGGGAGCTTAGTTTAAGTCTAAACAACTTTGCTAAGCTCAAGTGTAAGTTTTCGGAAATACTCTCTAGTGGTGGCCATGATTTGATTGTTGTGCAATGTGGTTTATTGCATGTTTTAAATTCTGTTTTGAAAGCATGATTTAGCATGGTTAATGCTGTTTTTGTAAGCCATATGTTGAAGGAAGTTCAAGGTAAGAGTTCCTTGTTTTTGAACATTGATCAAATGTGGTTTGATGCTTTTAAATGCATGATGAATATGGCTTGGTTTAATGCTTTAGAACAGTGGATAATTTGATGATAATGATGTATATTGGCAAGTGATGTTTTAAAAAAGGTTGAGGTCACTAAGGTGGTTGAAAGTCCTTGAGTGAGCCTTGTTACTTAAGAACATCAAGGTGGTTAAAAGTCCTTGGATGATTCTTGTTACGGACACAAAGGTGTTTAAAAGTCCTTGTGTGGTCCTTTCTATGGTGTTTAAAAGTCCATAGGCCAAGGTGTTTAAAAGTCCTTGGGGTCAAGGTGTTTAAAAGTCCTTGAGGTAATTTATATCATGGTGTTTAAAAGTCCATGGCCAAGGTGTTTAAAAGTCCTTGGGGTCCAAGGTGTTTAAAAGTCCTTGGGGTGAATGTTGATGAGCTTGTTTTCAAAGAAATGAAATGTATCACTTGTGGGCAATATGACATGTAATGAAATGAAGCATGAGATGCTTGTTAAAGTATGCTTTTGAGCATGTGTAAATGATGATTTGAAGCATGATTTATAAGTGTTTTATAAATGCATTATTGGATGGTTTTATTGAGCATTCCTCACTAAGCTTTTGCTTACGCTCTCTTTGTTTTCTCAAACCAATATTGCAGAGCATTAAAGTACTTTGAGGGCAGCAAGGAAGGCAAGCATTCAAGTGGTAGTAAAGCTCAAAGTATGGAAGGTTTTTCTTAAGTACATTTAGCTTTTGGTAATTTGGCAATGGGGGACCTATGTGTATGTTTTGGGAGATGTTTTGAACTCCCTAAGTATGTTGAATGTTGTTGAGAATGCTGGTTTTTGTGGTTGGCCTTTATATGCTTGAATTTGGAAGTTTATGCTTGAATGGTTGCTTGTGTAGGAAGCATGCCTATAGATTTGGGGCTTTTCATATATGCGGATGTTTTGATGAATTGTTGATGCAAGTATGTCTTATATATGTTGAATTGCATGTTGGCAAAGTTTGGTGACATTTGGAGCATGATTGGTTGGTCAATTGCATGTTTAAGTATGCATTTTTGGGCAATCTGTGCAGGGTGTTTCGGAACAGCACCTACCGTTTCGGAACGGGTGCCTTAAACAAGCCCAGGCGTCCGAAACGGGCGGGACCATTCTGAAACGGAAAGGCTACTGCCCGACCCCCGTTCCGGTACGCGTTGCGGAATGGCCCCGTGTTTCGAAACGGGCTGTCTATCGTTTCGGAACGGGTGACCGTTGGGGGCTGACATTGGCAGTTAAATGTTTTGAAATGTTTGCATTTTGGTCCTGAATCTTGTTTGTGCAATTGTATGAGTTTGGGAAGTCCTTTTGAGCTGAAATTTCACAGAGAAGCATGAAACATGATTAATTTCAAGATGGTAACTTCAGTTTGGGTTAAGTCCTTATAATTATCAGAATTTACAATTTGGTCCCTAAAGTTGTAAATTGTTCAATTGGGTCCCTGTTTGATCTCTGATGTTTATGATCTTTGAGTATGCTGTTGTATGATCTTATCTAAGGCTTAATATGCATCTAGACAAGTTTTAAAAGAAAAAAAAGGGTCGTTAATCAAGGTTGACTTTCGGGTTGACTTTGGTTTTCCCCGTGTGACTTTCTTAATTCGGGTCAACCGTCTAGGCCGGGTTAAGGGGGTTACAATCATGCACATTAATATTTGTTCTATATGTTTTCAAGAAAGGTATTCCTAATAAAATCAAATTAGGACTTGACGAATCGTTTTCCTCCATATCTAAAACATAAAAATCAGCGGGAAATATAAGTCCATTGACTTGCACCAAAACATCCTCCAAGACTTCTTTCGGATAGAAATTCGACCTATCGGTAAGTTGTATGATCACACATGTATCTTTTAGAGGACCCATATTGTTAGCACAAAATATAGAATATGGCATAACATTAATAGATGCTCATAAATCTAACATGGCTTTTTCAATCTTAATACTTCCGATTTGACAAGGGATAGTGAACATACCTGGATCCTTGCATTTTTTATGGAGTTTTCTTTTAAGTATAACGGACACATTTTTTCCCATTCTCACTTTTTCATTATCATTCAACTTCCTCTTGTTTGTGCATAATTCTTTGAGAAATTTTGCATAGCGAGGGATTTGTTTTATAGCATCAATCAATGGAATATCTACCTCGACTTTGCGGAATGTCTCAAGAATTTCCTTCTCTTGCTCATCTTTCTTTGTCTTTGAGAATCTTTGAGGAAAAGGTGGTTGAACAACGATAGGTTGAGTTACCTTGCTTGTTTGGACATCTTCCTTCTCTTGCTCGGGCTTGTGCGATTTTCCATCTTTGTCGGGAAAAGGGGTTTGCCAAAATTTTGTCAGTTTACTTGGTCTCCCTTCTTCCTTTTTGGCGTCCTCTTTGGGTGAAGAATCCTGCAAATTCTTGCCACTTCTCAAAGTAATTACATTTATGTTTTGTCACGGATTTACAATAGTTTGAGAAGGTAACTTACCTCGAGATTCAAATTGACTAAGAGATTAGGCAATTTGACTTACTTGTGTTTCAAGGTTTTTAATACTTGACCTCGTATCTTGTTGGAATTGCTCGAGGTTGTGCGCAAGCTTGTATACGACATCCTCCAAGGGTGGTTTCATCGATGAAGATGGTTGCGCATAACCTCCTTGTTGATTGTTCCTTTACCCATAGCTCAAATTTGGATGTTCTTTCCAACCCGGATTGTATGTATTCGAGTATGGATTGTACTTCCTTTGGCTATATGGTCCTCCAATGGTATTTGCGTCTTTGGTATTTTCTTCTTGGAGTGTTGGGCACATATCAGTTACATGCTCTTGACTTGTGCAAATCCCACACGCCTTGATTTATTGTGTACTGCCTAATGCCAATTTTTGAACAAGAGAAGTTAGATTCGAAATCTTATCTTGAAGGGAAGAAACGTTTACCTCATTCATACGTCGAGAGACGTGTCATGTGTGGAACTAAATTGTTGAGAGTTCGTGGCCATAATGTTGATGAGGTCTTTGGCTTGGGTAGGAATCTTGTTCATGATTGCGCCTCCACTTGCGACATCCATCATCCTTCTCTTCAAGGGTAATAAACCCTCGTAGAAATATTTGATGAGAAGTTGGTAGAGACTCCATGTTGCAGACAACTTGCACAAAGTTGTTGAAATCACTCCAAATAGTCATGAAGCGTCTCATAATCATTTTGTCGTGCTCCACAAATATCTTTTCTAATGTTGGTGGCTCTTGAGGCGGGAAAATATTTATCGAGAAAAAGCTTCGCCATGTCCATCCATGTTTCAATTGATCCAGATGGTATGTAGTACAACCAATCCTTGACATGGTCGGCTAGAGACAATAGAAATGCCCATAGTTTGACTTGATCCATGGTGACATTGTGGGGTTTCATGCTCGAGCACACTACATGAAATTATTTGAAGTGCTTGTATGGATTCTCATTCTCGCGACCCCTGAAAGTAAGAAGAATATGTATTAGACCCGATTTTAATTCGAATGGCACCTCAAGGTCTTGGTAGGTGATGCATAGCGGTTGTGTGGCGATTCGGGTGCGGTGAGTTGGCGAAGTGTTTGTTCGGCCATGTTGTCTGTTTCAAGGGGTATCTCGGCTTGAGTGTTCTCCAAGTCAGCTTCAAAGTTCCCTTGTATGGTCGATTGTTTGCCTTGCTTCGCTTCCTTTCTTAGTCATCTTCCGGTTTTGTCGATATCAGGATCAAACAAAAAATTCTTTTCTGCACGAGAAGAACGAAACATAAAAGTAGAAAAAGAAAATAAACTAAATAAAAAGTGAACTTAGCTTCTTGACACCATTCCCCGGCAACAGCGCTAATTTTTTATGGGTGTCGAATCTGTAAAAAATAAATACCTACTTGTTCTTTGGATTTGTAGTACTGGCAAGTATGGTCGATTCCACAGAGAGCAGTAAGAAATTAAATTCACAAGCGAATGCAATAAAAGTAAAAGGGGGTTTTAGATTTCATTTAGAGAAAGCAATTGTAATAAGAAAGAACGCAATATAAATTGGGACTATAGTCAAGGTAGAACTCGGAATATTAAATCAAGAACTTAGATCATAGATTTCACAAAAGATAAATTAACATCAATCTCAAACATCTTGGTTTCAAGTTAGATGATAACACACAAATAACTTAAATCTCTTCTTTGATAGAAAGTAATTTAATAACACATAAATTACTAACTCTTATTATCAAGGTTAAAATTCATTAGATAACCCACTAAGAATTATAACGTATCAAATAGCATTAAAAGCCATACAGACCCAAACACATATTCTTACTAAGCACTAATATGTTAACTTATTAAGAACATGAATACATACCTTTGGAAATCTAACTTGAATTTCCTTACCACTTGCGTCAATAACCCATGACTTGGTTGCATTCATACGTATAACCCAACATACACATGATGATGAAGCACAAAAGATATGAAAATACTTGAATAAAGCTTAAGATAATTTGGGAACAAGAAATCTCACTAAAAACTTGAAGTAATATCCTTGTAACTACACTTGACTAGAAAAAAAGAGGTTTAGCCACTCATGGTGGTCAACTGCTACAAGAGTGTAACATCCCAAAATCCGGTCTAGTCAGATTTGGATTCTAGTAATCAGAAACCTCACATTGGAAAAGTCTAAATATTGTATCGACCCTACTTATGCAGTCAACTATATTGACTTGGACTTTCATTGAGTCAATTTATTGAATAATGACATTAATGAATAATATCGAAATTTGCTTAATGGCCAAATTGTGAGAATTGGAAGTTGGGGGATGAAGGCTTAAGGGATCGAAAGTTGAGGGGCTAATCTTGTGATTAGCCCCTCCCCAATTATAAATCTCATACGTGGGATGCTCAGAAGTGTTTCCTTCAAAGGAAGGGAAACCATCCTAATAAAACATAGTAAATATTATAGATGAAGCTTACCCGAAAAATTTCATTGACCAAAGCACCTCTTTATTTCTTCATCTTCATCATCTTCTACCTAAGCAAGCACCTTCATTAGAGCTAGCTTCGAGCTTTGTTTTTCTTCGATTTATTGTTATCGAATTGTTGCTACCGATCGGGTAAGTTATAATCCTCAATCGGTTATTCAATTCCATGGATATATTGAGTATAATTTCAAGCTAGGGTTTTGACCATCCATGGATATTTCATCGTTAGTGTTTATATTGAAGTCGGATATCGATTTTGATCTTGATATATTGATTTTGATATCGAAATATTGATCCTAATAGTTTTCTATTGACTTTCTAGCTCAAGGATTGGAGAAAGAGGTTTCACCGTCTCCATCTCAAGCTAGGAACAAAAGAATTGTCATCTGAGAGCCTTGAAAGCTTCGGAGTATCAAGGTAAGTGTAGTTGGAGTCTCGGGTTCACGCGAAAGGCCTTCCCAGATCATTATTTAATATTTTAGATTGCATTGCTAACATTGTTGTTGAAGAAATTGCATTGGATGGTAAATCAGACACTTTGGTAAGTGTTAGTAAGTTGTTATTGAGCATTGGATATAGTCATTGTTATGGTCACGGTGCATTGTCATTGATATAGTCATTGTCATCAAATTATTGTATTGAGATCATTGGACATTGTTATTGACGTTGAATTATGAAATATTGATGATGAGATACATATAATTGTCATTGGTAATATTGAAATCATCGGACATCTGAATACTATAGGTTATTAAAATGGATATGAACATTGCAACCTTGGATTGGAATCAACATTGGATACAATTGGCATGCCATAGAATTCATGAGCTCAGTGTACGAGTGGACTGCGATCCTAAGGCTACGGCCTATATTGATTTGGCGAGGCGGAGGGATCTGTATGGATATTGGTCATATTGGTGAGGCGGAGGGACTAGACCATTCATTGACTTGGCGAGGTGTAGGAATTCGCGTTTCCACGATCTTTATTCAATCCAAGGATTAAAAAATGAAATGAACATGTTTATACATTCCATATTATTGTAATGCATTGATATTGTTGGCATGAGATATTGATTAAGAAGATTCATGGCATTGTTGTTATTCATATTGTTTATGACTACCTCACTAGGCAAAGTATACCTAACGTGTCTCATCTCATGTATATTTCAGGTTAAGAAGGTTTGTGTGTCGGAGGATCGGATCGGCAAGCAAGACAAGTCACTAGCAGCCCAAGTAATGTGTTTTTGTCTTATAAACTCCTAAGATGGTGGAAAAGTAGCCGAACCAGTCATTTGTGCTTATTTTGATATGTTGGTGTATTGCCTAAGTTGTAATAAGTTATATAGCTTAAAATGGCCTTTGTGGTGAAGTTTAAAATGGATAGAAATTGCACACATACCTCAAAAAGTTAAAAACATAGTAAACGTATTCATATGGTCATGAAATTTGGCATGCTAGTCGTTTATACCATTGAAATATTGTGTGTGAAGTTTCGTTGCATTTGGGCATCGTTCGATAGGTTAAATTGAATAAAAACCAACAAAAATCTGTCATTACAGGCCAGACCGTATCGAAACGGGTGATGACGTTTCGATACGGGTGTACAATATTGAACCTAAGGGTAAAGATGCATCGAAACGGAATTGGGCCATTTCGGAATATTTTGTCTTTGGAGACCAACATTTCGATACGGGTTCATAGCGTATCGAAACGAGTCAAATAAAGATTATCAACGTCCATCCGTTTCGAAACAGCTAAGGGTGTTTCGATACGAGGTTAGGTAAGTCAATTAAGGACTTGTTGAATAGATTACTAGTTTCACAATTTAGTCACTGAATATTGTAAGGTTAACTTGAATGGGTTAATGACCTCCAAATTGAATGAAATTTTGTAGACCTGACTTTTGAGTAGTGAATTTCAATATAGTAAAGTCAATTACATCGTAAGACCTATAGTTTTCCAAAATTGCAAATTAGTCCTTAAAACTTGTAATAGTTGCGAAATGGCCCATGGATGATTAATTGTTGGTTAATTGGGAAATCTGGTCTAAGTTATCTGTTGTGATGATTAGCTGTATGACATAGTTTAAAATGTTAGTAATAAAAATGAAATTTTATTGTACTGATTTTTGTTTCGAACGTCGGTTACACCTTCCGGCCCGGTTTCCGACTAGACCAGGAAGGGGGTGTTACATTTGTGGTATCAGAGCTAGAGTTTAGTCGATTCTAAGACTAAACCGAAGTTTATTGCATTGATATTGTGTTACTTTGCCACCTAGGAGTTTTATATTGTGTATATTGTGACTTATCAACTAATTCGATCTTTCATAGAGATATGTCTGAGACAAACGAAGCTCATATTGACGAGCTCGATATTGGCTCCTCAACACATGGCAAGGAGATAAGATGAGGAAATCCTCAGAATCCACCGCAACCGCAGGACCCTCCTGTTCAGGGTACTAAGCCTATAGCACATACCGCTCATGCTGAATGCTATCAGAACATGGCTAACATGTTCAAAAAGTTTATGGCTACGATGCAAGCAACACCATCAGTTCAGCCTACCCCTCCTGTTGTCCAATATGTCCTAGACCCTGTGGACAAGCTGGCTTTGCTCCGAGCCTACTCTTTCACCGGACATGATGATGATAATCCTAAAGTTTTCGAATATTGGCTGGACAACACGCTACGTATCTTGAATAAACAGCTGCAGTGTTCGGATGAACACAAGTTGGAATGTGCTATTGCATTGTTGACCGATGAAGCTCTTATGTGGTGGGAAACTACTATTCTAATGGCTCCTGAAAAATCGGTTACCTGGGAGTTCTTTCTCCGAGAATTCCGAAATAAATACATTAGTGAGTATTATCTCGCGGAAAGGCGAAACACCTTCCTTCACTTGAGGCAAGGAGGGCGACCTATCGAGCAATAAATCCATGATTTCTGTAAATATTACCGATACAGAGAAGAGTTTATAAAGAAAGAGGAAGATAAGTGCAAAATGTTTATAGCTGGCCTTAGTGATGAATTACAACCTATGTTTACGGCCCTTGGTATCACCAACTTTCAGGATTTGGTGAACCGAGTCAAGGCCACTGAAGCTGTCCAGAGAGCTCAACGAGCCGGTGGGTCTGGAAGATTTGAAAAGAGGTTCAGGGATGATTTGCGACCTCTGAGATGGAACAAGAAGGGGAGATATCAAGGCCTCAAGCATAATGTCTACCCACAGCCCTCCCGTTCTGAGAATATTGAGAAACCTCATTCAGTGACGCAGTCTTTTGCCAAAGCAGCGTCTGTTGATAGTACTGGAGGTTCAAACCGAGGCAACCAGTATCCATTGTGTATTTATTGTCAAAACAAGCATCCGGTGGGACAATGTCGTAAGCAGACTGGAGCTTGTTATTACTATGGTGAGCAAGGTCACTTCATTTGTGACTGTCTTATGAATGTAACCAAATATGTGGTCACACCGACTACTGCTGCTTCACCTGCTCAATCCTTTCGGGGTAAGGGATCGAAGCAGGGATCATCGAGGACTTTTGGACGATCGAGTGGTCCATGGAAGCCCTTTCACAAACAAGATTCGAAGGCTCCTACTCAAATGTACCATGTGAGGGGCAGGGAAGAAGAGAATGAAGCTGATGTTATTGCATGTACCATTGAGTTATATTCACATCCTTTATATGCATTGACTGACCCTGGCTCTACTCATTCTTTCATAAGCACCAATGTAATCAAAATGTATAACATGTCTTTTGAACCAATAGAATCGAGAATTTCTGTAACCAATCCCCTAGGAGATTGTGTCACCGTGAAAGTGGTATGCAAGAATTGTCCCTTAATGATTCAAGGGATTCCTTTTCTGACCAATTTGTTGGCTTTACCGATCCATGAATTTGACGCTATCCTAGGTTTAGACTGGCTTAGTGAACATCAAGCATGGGTAGATTATTGTAAAAGAAAATTGTATCTTAGGGGTTTGGGTAGAGAAAGTGTTGTACTGATGAATGCGAGGAACCCATCGTTCTATGCTTTGTCATTGGAAACCAAAAGTGAGCCGCAACTACAAGACATTGACAACGTATGTGAATTTCCTGATGTTTTTCCTGATGAACTTCCGAGATTGCCCCCAACCCGTGAAGTGGAATTTGGCATTGAGGTGCAACCTGGGACTGCTCCAGTTTCCATTGCACCATATCGAATGGTAGCTGTGGAGTTGAAAGAATTAAAGAATCAGATTCAAGACTTGTTGAGCAAGGGTTTCATTCAACCGAGCTCTTCACCTTGGGGAGCTCCGGTTCTCTTTGTTAAGAAGAAGGATGGTTTTATGCATTTGTGCATCGACTACAGACAATTCAATAAAGTAACCATCAAGAATAAATATCCATTGCCTAGAATAGACAACATGTTCGATCAATTAAAGGATGCCTCTTTGTTTTCCAAGATCAACTTAAGGTCGGGCTACTATCAAATGAGAGTTAAGCAGTGCGATGTGCCAAAGACTGCTTTCCGTACAAGATATAGACACTACGAATTCTTAGTGATGCCTTTTGGGCTAACTAATGCACCGGCAGCTTTTATGGATTTGATGAATCGGGTATTTAGACCCTATCTTGATAAATTTGTAATGGTGTTTATAGATGACATCTTGATCTATTCCAAGAATGAATCAGAGCATCGAGATCATCTTCGCATTGTACTTTAGACTCTGAGAGAGAAACAGTTGTACACAAAGCTCTCTAAGTGTGAGTTTTGGCTTATCGAAGTTGCCTTTCTGGGGCATATTGTGTCGGCTTCGGGCATTCAAGTAGACTCGAAGAAAACTCAAGCCATTGTAGAATGACATCCACCGAAGAACATTGGTGAAGTCAGAAGCTTCCTTGGGCTTGCTGGCTATTACCGCAGATTTGTGAAAGGATTTTCTATGATAGCTGCTCCTTTAACCAAATTATTGAGGAAAGAAACTCCTTTTGTTTGGACCGAGGCCCAACAACGAAGTTTTGATCAGTTGAAACAAGTTCTGACCCATGCACCTGTCTTAACCCAGCCCGAGTCTGGAAAAGACTATACAGTACACAGTGATGCATCGCATATTGGGTTAGGATGTGTTTTGATGCAAGAAGGCAAAGTTATTGCTTATGCTTCGAGACAACTTAAGCCACACGAAATGAATTATCCCACCCACGACCTTAAATTGGTTGTGATTGCCTTTGCATTGAAAATCTAGAGGCATTATCTATACGGGGAGAAATGCTATCTTTTCACCGACCATAAAAGTCTCAAATATTTGTTGACCTAGAAGAAGTTAAACTTCGGCAACGAAGGTGGATGGAACTCCTTAAAGATTGTGAATTGACCATTGATTACCATCCGGGCAAGGCCAATGTTGTAGCTGATGCACTCAGCCGCAAACCTTCGTCTGGTAAGCATTGATAATATACTTGAGGTTTTGTGTATTGTGAAGCACATTAACTTATAGTAATGTTGTTATATTGTAGCCCCTCGAGCAATTAACGCTCACTTTTGACTTTGGAAGCATCGTTGTCTTGTAGTTGAGCTCCAAGTTCAGTCTACCATCGTCTCACGAATCAGGGAATTGCAAGAGCAAGATCGTGAGCTTCAAGCTGTTGTCTCTAAGCTATCGGACAACCCTGACTTCAGAATTAATTCTGAAGGACTCTTGTGTTTCCATTATCGAGTTTGTGTACCTAATGATGAATCTCTTCGCACTAATATCCTTTCAGAAGCCCATTCGAGTTCTTTCTCTGTTCATCCTGGATCTGTAAAGATGTATAAAGATCTACGCGAACTCTATTGGTGGCCATGCATGAAGCATGCCATAGTTGATTACATTTCCAAGTGTCTCATGTGCCAACGTGTTAAGGCAGAACATTGTGCTCCTACTATAGTATTACAGCCTATCGATCCACCGAAATGGAAATGGGAAAAAGATAACTATGGACTTTGTTAGTGGTTTACCGTTGACCCCTGCAAAGCATGATGCTATATGGGTCATTGTAGATCATTTCACAAAGTCAGTTCATTTTGTACCGGTTAGAATGGACTACGGTCTTCCTAAACTAGCTAATTTGTATATCAAAGAAGTAATCCGACTCCACGGAGTACCTAAGTCTATTATCTTCGATCAAGATCCCCGATTTGCATCTCGGTTTTGGAGAACCTTACAAGGAGCTCTGGGCACCAGAGTTAATCTTAGTACAACCTTTCACCCTTAAACTAACGGTCAGTCAGAAAGGGTATTTCAGGTAAATCATTGAACAATATGTCCTTTGAAATCATAGAAATCGGCATTGTCACTGAATCTCTTTATACAGATCTTGGAAGTCATGCTTCGGGCATGCATTATTGACTTTGGTGGAACTTGGGAGAAATCATTGTCTCTTGTTGAATTTACCTATAATAACAGCTACCAAGCATCCATCCAAATGGCCTCATATGAGGCATTGTATGGTAGACGATGTAGAACTCCATTGTGTTGGTCGGAGCTTGGCGAGGGCAAGAGGTTAGGCCCTGACTTGCTTCGGGAAACTAAAGAACGGGTCACCATTATCCATGATCGTTTAAAGGCTGCCTTTGATCGACAAAAAGCTTACGCTGATCTAAACATAAGAGAAATTAAATACGAAGTTTGTGAGAAGGCCTTCCTCAAAGTGTCACCGTGGAAGAAAGTCTTAAGATTTGGCAAAAAGGGGAAATTGAGTCCCCGATTCATTGGACCCTTTGAAATCATTGAAAGGATTGGCCCAGTGGCATATCGGTTATTGCAACTTTCAGAATTGAGTAAAATACACGATGTCTTTCATGTATCGATGCTTGGAAAGTATCCATCTGATCCCTCACACGTTGTGGAACCTGAATCTGTAGAACTTCAACCAAATTTATCCTACGAGGAAGAACCGGTTCAAATTCTAGCTATTGAAGTCAAGAGGCTTCGCAACAAAATAGTATCGTTGGTTAAAGTGCTCTGGAGGAGCCATACCGTTGAAGAAGCCACTTGGGAACCTGAAGAGACCATGAGACAACAATATCCACATCTTTTCAGTTCAGGTAAAAATTCGAGGACGAATTTTTCTTAAGGGGGGAGAGTTGTAACATCCCAAAATCCAGTCTAGTCGGAATTGGGTTCCGGTGATTGGAAACCTCACATTGGAAAAGTCTAAATGTTGTATCGACCCTACTTATGCAGTCAACTATATTAACTTGGACTTTCATTGAGTCAATTTATTGAATAAGGACATTAATGAACAATATCGAAATTTGCTTAATTGCCAAATTATGAGAATTGGAAGTTGGGGGATAAAGGCTTGAGAGATCCAAAGTTGAGGGTCTAATCTTGTGATTAGCCCTTCGCCAATTACAAATCCCATACGTGGGATGCTCAGGAGAGTTTCCTTCAAAGGAAGGAAAAACATCCTAATAAAACATAGTAAATATTATAGATGAGGCTTACCCGAAAAATTTCATTGACCAAAGCACCTCTCTATTTCTTCATCTTCATCATCTTCTACCTAAGCAAGCACCTCCATTGGAGCTAGCTTCGAGCTTTGTTTTTCTTCGATTTATTGTTATCGAATTGTTGCTATCGATCGAGTAAGCTATAATCCTCAATCGGTTATTGAATTCCATGGATATATTGAGTATAATTTCAAGCTAGGGTTTTGACCAACCATGGATATTTCATCGTTAGTGTTTATATTGAAGTCGGATATCGATTTTGATCTTGATATATTGATTTTGATATCGAAATATCGATCCTAATAGTTTTCTATTGACTTTCTAGCTCAAGGATTGGAGAAAGAGGTTTCATCGTCTCCATCTCAAGCTTCAGAGTATCAAGGTGAGTGTAGTCGGAGTCTCGGGTTCAGTCGAAAGGCCTTCCCGGATCATTATTTGATATTTTAGATTGCAACGCTAACATTTTTTTTGAAGAAATTGCATTTGATGGTAAATCAGAAACTTTGGTAAGTTTCAGTAAGTTTTTATTGAGCATTGGATATAGTCATTGTTATGGTCATGGTGCATTATCATTGATATAATCATTGTCATCGAATTATTGTATTGAGATCATTGGACATTGTTATTGACATTGAATTATGAAATATTATTGATGAGATACATATATTAGTCATTGGTAATATTGAAATCATCGGACATTTGAATACTTTTGGTTATTGAAATGGATATGAACATTGCAACCTTGGATTGGAATGGACATTGGATACAATTGGCATGCCATAGAATTCATGAGCTTAATGTACGGGTGGACTATGGTCCTAAGGCTACGGCCTATATTGATTTAGCGAGGCGGAGGGATGTGTATGAATATTGGTCATATTGGTGAGGCGGGGGGACTAGACCATTCATTGACTTGGCGAGGTGTAGGAATTCGCGTATCCACGATCTTTATTCAATCCATGGATTAAAGAATGAAATGAACATGTTTATACATTGCATATTATTGTAATACATTCATATTGTTGGCACGAGATATTGATTAAGAAGATTCATGGCATTGTTGTTATTCATATTGTTTATGACTACCTCACTAGGCAAAGTATGCCTAATGTGTCTCATCTCATGTATATTTCAGGTTAAGAAGGTTTGTATGTCGGAGGATCGGATCGGCAAGCAAGACAAGTCACTACCAGCCCAAGTAATGTGTTTTTGTCTTATAAACTCCTAAGAAGGTGGAAAAGTAGTCGAACCAGCCATTTGTGCTTATTTTGATATGTTGGTGTATTGCCTAAGTTGTAATAAGTTATATAGCTTAAAATGGCCTTTTGGTTAAGTTTAGAATGGATGGAAATTGCATACATAGCTCAAAAAGGTAAAAGCATAGTAAACGTATTCATATGGTCTTGAAATTTGTCATGCTAGTAGTTTATACCATTGAAATATTGCGTGTAAAGTTTTGTTGCATTTAGACATCGTTCGATAGGTTAAATTGAATAAAAACCAGCAAAAATTTGTCATTACAGACCAGGCCGTATCGAAACGGGTGATGACGTTTCGATACAGGTGTACAATATTGAACCTAAAGGCGAGGATGTATCAAAACGGAATTGAGCCGTTTCAGAACATTTTGTCTCTGGAGACCAACGTTTCGATACGGGTTCATAGCGTATCGAAACGAGTCAAAGTCAAAGTCAAAGATGGCCAATCCGTTTCGATACAGGTCAAGCATGTATCGATACGGTCAAGAAGAAAAAGTCAAATAAAGATTATCAACGTCCACCCGTTTCGAAACAACTAAGGGTGTTTCGATACGGGGTTAGGTAAGTCAGTTAAGGACTCGTTGAACAAATTACTAGTTTCACAATTTAGTCACTGAATATTGTAAGGTTAATTTGAATAGGTTAATGACCTCCAAATTGAATAAAATTTTGTAGACCTGACTTTTGAGTAGTGAATTTCAATATAGTAAAGTCAATTACATCGAAGGACCTCTAGTTTGCCAAAACTACAAATTGGTCCCTAAAACTTGTAATAGTTGCGAAATGGTCCATAGATGATTAATTGTTGCTTAATTGGGAAATCTGGTCTGAGTTATCTGTTGTGATGATTAGTTGTATGACATAGTTTAAACTGTTAGTAATAAAAATGAAATTTTATTGAACTGATTTCTGTTTCGAACGTCAGTTACACCTTCCGACCCGGTTTCTGACCAGACCGTGATAGGGGTGTTACAAAGAGAGGGGACAAGATTTCGACTACTTGAGGTTATTTTTCTTTCACCCTTTGACCACTATTTATAGGTGAAAATAAGGGGAAGACTTTACATTAAACACAACAACCCTAATTATGGTAAAAGTGGATGTCCACTTGTAGTAGGATTGCTTGTCCTCTAAGTCAAAAATTCTGTCTTGCGCCATGGTCATGCCTTATTCCACGAACGCTACTAGTTTTGTGTGAAGGATTTTCCATTAACGCCACAAAGATGCTAAAACTCGTCTTTTACGTATAAAATGTCAATAAGGACCAAAAACACCTACAAAACCAAATAGGAATCGAATTAAGGGTTTTAATATAAATTAATGTGCTAAAAATATGGTTTAATATATGAAAAACATTCATATATATGACTTATCAGAAACATCGGACGATGCAGCAACAGAAATTGAAAGGATGGGGCAAGAAGGGTCAGGAAATATTTGAGAAATTAGGGTTAAAGAATAAAACAAAGAGTTAAATAAGAGATTTTGTGGCGTTTGTAATTACAAACGCCACTATAGAACTAAACAAGTGAGGCGTTTCTACTGCAAACACCACTAATGTATGAGTATTTGTGGCATTTAATAAGAAACTCCACTATAAACGAGACCTATTGCGGCGTTTGAAATTACAAACTCCACCAAAGGCTCAACAATTATGGCGTTTGCATAAAAAACACCACTAAAGTATGAGTATTGTGACGTTTCTCCCAAACGCCGCTAAAAGTGCCACTATATACCAAGTTTGATGTGGTGTCATAATACTAGTTCGATGGTGACTTTAAAAATCAGTCATAAACTATACTAGTTGAATTAAAAGTACCACCATATATGATTAGAAAGACGTTTGAGTCTAGTTTTTTTTTTGAGCAAACATAATGAAATTTTGGGTTATATATTATGAGATAAGTGAATTTCTATGAAAGTAGTACATGCGGGTACAGACTGGATCGTAGGTACCCAATTGTGTAGTGGGTGTGAGATTGGATTTGAGAATGTACCTGGGTGGGTGTGGATTTAAAAATTGTACCTGATGCTAGGGGTTTGCATTTTCATATACGAATAGTATTTGATTCGAATTTTTTGGATATCCAAATTTTCAAATCAAATATTTGTATCCAAACATAAAACAAAACATTTCTTATTTACATTTCATATTTTATGTTTTGTGAGCACTAATATGTTTTATAGCTTATTATGAGAGACGTAAATTAGCGGTATATTATTTGAATTCTGATTTTTTTGTAAGCTTGTATGTAAGTCTGCTATGTTTTGTTGGGTGATTTGAAGTTATTGGTTACATGTTTGTATTCTATTAAGGTATGTCATTAGACTATAGTCGTAAGTTAGTTTTATCTATAAAATCAATTTGATGTTGGAGCTTGTGAACCCTGACAAGAAGGCACTTTTAAAGAGAAATGAACTGTCTTTTATCTGTTCGTGATTACATTTTGGAAGTCACAGGATTTGTGTAATGGAATAGTTGTTGAGGTAAAAACCAAAAGCTTTCTTTAGATGGAGATAATGGAAAGCAGACCGAGATCAGATATTTAAATCAATCTTCTAGCATTGAGAAAGTTGGACGCAATGCTCATTGTAAGACAAGCTCTGTGTGAGAAAATTTTCTGTTACTTGATGGCTTCCAAGATAGAGAATGCTAGTATGCAGAGCAATGGGGTATGTAATCGGATTCGACCCGAATAGGCTCGTTTCGAAGAGTTGTTCAGAGAAATGGTGGGTGTCGGTGCCATGTATTCCTCCTAGTGGTCTCTCTGAGAAAGCAAGGAAGCACTTTCGACACAAACGAGAGTGTGCTAATCAAATTCACAATACGGCTATATCTATCAACAATAGTGTTCTTTTTTAGATAAAAATTCCATATTCATACGCCATACATGGCATCTCTTCCAAATTGTATATACACAAATGTTACATTTACATTCATGTATATTTTTAGAGAGGTGGTGAACTCAGCTAATCATATTTGAGTAACTATATTAAAATCCGTGATTATTTGTACTTAAATGTTTGTTTTTTTGTATTTTGTGGTAGTAGCGACTAGAGAGGTAGATAATGGAATCACCGGATTAGGGTGAGATTTGGAAATTGGGACTGCTTCTCTCGGTCAGACTCAAGACACTCATACTAGGATTGGCCCACCAAAGAGTAAAATTGTTAAAGGCCCAATTCTATTTTTTAGATTTTCGAATAATTCGAAATTGGAATTTAGGTGATCTGTATCCGATCTAATTATTCATTTTTTGAATATTTGATCTGAAGTATCCAAAAATTAAAAAACAGATTAGATAGTCACATTTTCGGATCCAATCAAAATTTTTGTATACTCTTGTCCACTGAGATTGGTGGGTATGAATATCTTAAGTGAGTATGGGAATGGGGACGAGGTATTTGCACTTGCCTGCCCCGTTTCCCTGCTCTCAATTATTTCTCTCTTATTTTCTTTTGATTTGGGATGAGATTTAAGAATTGGGAGAAAGCGATAGGCTAAGGCTTCACTCGATTAGATTCGGTGACAAACTAGGGTTAGCTCTTTAAATGGCTAAATGTTCAATTTATTTTTTCGAATTTTCAAATAATCTAAAACTAAAATTTCTAATTCAATTATCTAATCTTTTTCAGATATTTCATCTGAAATATATGAAGAAAAAAAAAGATCAAATATCATAAACGAATAAGAGTATTCGGATCAAATTGTTTTTTGCACCCCCTACCAAAAGTAGGGGTGTAAACGAGCCGTGTCAAGCCCGAGTAGTGTTAAGCTCAACTTAGTTTGTTAAGAACTCGAGTTGAGTACGAGCTCAACTTAGCTCGCTAAGAACTCGAGCCGAGTTAGAGTCGATCCCCGTAATGTTGAGTTCGAGTTCGAGTCAACCAAGTCGAACTTGAGTAACTCATAATTTATCTCGTCTCATTTATAATTATAATAATAATAATAATAATAATAATAATAATAATAATAATAATAATTGTTGGGTGGACAACAACAATTATTATTATTATTATTATTATTATTATTATTATTATTATTATTATACATTTTAGTTCAGTCTAATTTTAAAAAAATTAGTATATTATATTTTGAGTAGCTCACGAGCTTTTGGAGTCGGGTATCGAATAGCCCAGCTCTGCTAGTTAAGAACTCAAGCCGAGTTCGAATTCAAGTCGAGTCCTATCGAGTCAAGTTTTAACCAAATTTTGACCAAGTCATACTCGAGTAGCTCGCGATCTGTCTCATCTCATTTATAGCCCTAACCAAGAGTAACACTTTCCCCCAAATGACAAAAACGTTATTCCTCAATTTTCTTAGGTATTACACAATTCCGACATCTTTGTGCAATATTGCCCTTAAGATAATGAATTGCGTTTTCGTAGATCATTTGTTGCATTTTTATTTAGGTGACAAATTATTTGTGATGTAAATTTATCAAATATTTTTATTTAATATTAATTTAATATTTAATGATGTTGCATTTATTTAAATAAGGGTAAAATTTTGATACATGGGTTGTGTAAAATTTATTTTACACAAGCCTGTATATTTACACTATTAAACTCAAATTTTAAAATTTTAACCCTAAACCTTAAAAACTAAACTCTAAATTCTATACCCAAAATTATTAACACTAACCTTAAATTCTAGACCCTAAAACCTAAACTTTTAAACTTTTTAATTTTTTTTATCGTCTTATATTAGTTTGTAATAAATCAATTTTAGTTTCTTTTATATTTTAAAAATTATTAATTACTGTGATATAAATTAAAGTAATGTAACATCAACAATTTTTTGAGATAATTAAATACATACAGATTGTCAAATTAACGCCGTAAATGATTATCAGTTTAGTGAACATTTCTATTAAAGTTGCAACCATTTAACTAATTTTTTATGGGTTTAATGAACATTTTTATGTAAACATTCTCATTAGCCAACTTCGCTTTTCTGGCTTGTAAACCCGTCGGAGATCCTTTGCACACTGCTTCAGCGAGTGCAGTGCAAGTCGATCACAATTATAAGTTATCCATTCTCTATCAAATGCCAATTCACTTGATTCGAACTATAAAAATGATATTATTGGACAAAAAAACCATGAAATGAACATATACTACACTAAAAAAAATACCAATTCACAGTGCTAATTGAGCCCAACGTCAACCAAAAAGGTGTATAGGAAGCCCAATTGGGGTTGAAGCAGTAGGAATAGATAATTCTTTAATCCACTGCTTAAATTTGTATACCAAGATACAGCCCAAAATTGAATTAAACCAAACTTGTAGTGAAACAAATCACGGTGTATTTTCTTTTTATAAATTCTAGTCCTAATTTTAATCTTAATTTTTATCCTAATCCTACTTAGAGGGAAGGGAAAAGGAAGACTCTAAGAGAAGGAATGAGATATTTCTAGTAGGTCTAGAATTTATAATCTAAGGAAATATGAGAGAACAAAGATGAAAAGCTAGGAAATAATGTATATTAGCACAAATATCATGTTAAACCTTATTTTTCTAACATTAAAAACAACATTTTTCTAAGTTCCCATCCAACTAAAAAATTATCATACAAGCTTCCCAACGTCTTTCACTGCGGAGTCAAATTATATATATATATACTGGGATAGGATCCGGTTACATATAACACTATGTAAAATTTAATTAGTTTCACATTAATTTATGACAATTAAATAAGTAAAATGGATGGGTGTAAAACTTAACTAGTTGTACACTAATCCATGACCATTGGATGAGTGGAATGGATGAATGAGATTAGAAGTAAGATATGTGAAGATTATCACTTGGAAAAAAAATAAGGAGTTAATCTCACTCATTCATTTTACATATCTAATTGTCATGAATTAATATAAAACTAATTAAGTTTTACATTATTAGAAAAGACGAAAATTTCATGCACTGATATGTACTATTAACTTGCCATTAATTTTTTTAATAACTTTTGAAATTATGAGATTTAAAACATGATTACTCCTATTTTACAATATAATATGTTAAAACACCGTTCACACTACCTTTTTCAGTTTTTTTTTATTTTCTTTGCTTTATGTACACTTTATATTTTAACAACTTTATTATTTTTGAATTTAAAAATAAATAAATCTGAGAAGTGGTAAAAAAATGTTTCACGTTTTAGATCATCATAATTTCAAAAATTATTAAAATAGTTAATGGTACATATCAATGCATATAATTAGTTGTATATATTGGTACATGACACTTATTCTAGACTCATCTTAGGAAAGACATATATGTATATGGATAATTCTACAATAAATGTCATGTACTGCTATGTACCACTAATCATGTGTACTGCAATGTAGCATTAACTATTTTAATTATTTTGAAAATCATAGGGACCCAAAGTGTTATTATCATTTTTAAAATAAAATTAAAAAAAATAATTTTTTATATTATTTTTCAGATTTTTTCTTTTATTTTTAATTCAAAAAATAACAAAATTTTATTACAATAATAATTAGTACATCTACTTTAAGGATGGAAATTCTCTACCTCTTTTCGGTGCCCCTACTTATGCCCCCACACTCAAAATTAGGTTTAGGGTTTCGAGTTTAGGGTTTTAGGTTAGGGGTTATGGTTAGGGTTTAGGGAATTTAGGGTAGGGTGTATTTTTTAGAGTATAGGGTGTAGGGTTTAGGATTTAGAATTTAGGGTTAGGGCTTAGAATTTAATTTTGTTGTGTTTTTTAGTGTTGGGGCATATGTAGGGGCACCGAAAAGGGGCAGAGGAATTTTATCCTCTACTTTAATTTATATTTTATTAAAAAATATTAAATAGGTATAATATTTAGGGTAAAGTTCACTATGTAACTAAACTTTGGTAAATTATTCAATTTGGTAACCAAACTTTCAATTGCTTCAATGTTATCAATAAACTTTTAGTTTTACTTCAATGTTACCACTGACCCGTTAACAGATGTTAACATCAGATAAAATATTTTGTATAATAACACATTCGGTCCTCCATGTTTGTACATTCAAACAATTTAGTCCTACTTGAAAAAAAAAAAAATTTATCTCTCATTATTTAAACATTATTTCAATTTGTCCATGCTTTTATTAGAAATAATTCAAATCAAAACCGTAAATCTTAAACTTAGAACTCAAACCCTTAAACCCTTCAACTCTTTAACCCTAACCTTTAACCCCTCACACATACTCAAAAGAAAGCTGCTTTAAATCATTTGGTTAAGGTGATAAATCATATATATTTGAAGGTAATAAATCTATTATATGACTAATTTGGAACTGTATGCATTCTCTTACGACACGAACTTCTATAATAATATTATGTAAATTTTTCTGTCTGCAGGATAATGTTGCCTCAATTATGTTTTTGGAAGCAAAGTGTAGTACTCAAGGAGCTGACAATCAACTTATCTGTGTGGTAAGCTAAGAATTGTTGAATTTATTCTTCTATGCTACTCTCCGGCCTTCTCTATTATGTGTTCTCCAAGTTACACGATTTTACTTTCTTGCTCTATTTATGTTTAAAACATGACTAGTGGTGATTTCTACGCTTTTTGATCAAGATTTTTATTGGGTTGTTTAGGAGTATGTTTATCCTTATAGGCTTCAATTCATCTAAAAGGTTTATGGTAAATTATTTTTAATAAAAAATAAAGGCAGGTTGAAATAATTTTAAAATAATGAAGGTTAAATTTATTATTTTTTTGAATTAGGACTAAATTGTTTGAATGCACAAACATAGATGATTAAATGTGTTATTATACAAAATATTTTAATTGTTGTTAAAATCTGTTAAGGGGTCAGTAGTAACATTGAAGCAAAATTAAAAGTTTAATAGTAACATTGAATCAATTGAAAAGTTTGGTTACCAAATTAAATAATTTACTAAAATTTAGTTACCATTTGTGAACTTTACCATAAAAATTATACCTATTTAATAATTTTTAATAAAATTTAAATTAAATTAGATGTAGTAATTATTATAGTAATAAAACTATTATTTTTTAAAAATTTATTCTAAAAAGAGATAATGACGTTTTCGGCCCCTTTAATTTTAAAAGTAATTAAAATAATTAATGGTATATTGCGGTACACATGATTAGTGCTACATAATGATATATGCCATTTATTATAGAATCATCATGTGTATATATATCATGTATGTGTCTATTTAAGACCATAAAGTTTCAAAAATAAATTCAGATGGGTTCAACTGAAATTATCATGTAAGAAGATAAATTATGATAAAGAATCAAAAGAAATAATAAGATTTTGATTGATCCAAATATTTGGTTTTAAAGAGATCTTATTCAAATTTTCAACACTATGCTATCAACGTGGATAGAAACGAAACCGTTGACATTAAAGCTGTGCCATTTGCAATTATATTTAATGAAAGATTAGGGGTCAGCGTGTGATCAAGTTGAGTAAAAAAATTGATTTATTCGAGTTGACGCGTCATATTTTACAACTCAAACTTTATTTTGAAATTTTTTTCGATTCGAGTCGAGTTTTCGAGTTCCTATACAAATTTAATTATAATTATTTATCATGTTATAGTACAATTTGATTCTAATTTAAACGACTTTCTCTAATCCTATAAGATATGCATACATATTCTTTGTGTCATATTTTTTTCATATTTTTTGTATCGATATATATATATATATATATATATCAGGAAAAATTGAGAGACTCGAATCTAACTTAAAAATCAATCCACTAATTATTAAAAATTTTGAGTTATTCGAATTTTTATTTTACAATTCAAACTTTATTTGTAATTTTTTCGAGTCGAATCGAGTTTATACAATTCCGAGTCAAGTTAAAATAAGTCAATTTTTTTCGCCTCGAGTCAAGTCAAATTTTGGTCACCCAGAGATAATAATGATAATGAATCCAAACAATGGCAATCCTTGAGTTTGGTCGGGTGTTTAATCTGTCCCTAACAATTAAAAAAATCCAGTGCAGTGCTCCATTAATTAACAATAAGATTAAAGCCGAACATGCGAACCCAGGTGCTAGATTCGAAGCAACAAGCTGCCCTTCGCATGGAATTGTGAATTTGTATTTCTAAAGGGAGGAGAGGACCATGTCTTCCATTTCTTGAACACTTCGCTTCTTTTCTTCACAAGATTCAACTCATCGCTTATTATTATTATTATTATTATTATTATTATTATTATTATTATTATTATTATTATTATTATTATTATTATTATTATTGTTGTTGTTGTTGTTGTTGTTGTTGTTGTTGTTGTTGTTGTTGCTGCTGCTGCTGCTGCTGCTGCTGTTGTTGTTGTTGTTGTTGTTGTTGTTGTTGTTGTTGTGCTATCAAAATAAGTGTTCAAACTATCATATTTTCTCCTTTTTAAGTGTCTAAATTTTTTACTCGTTTTAGATGCCCAAAAAATCATTTTTTTCGTCAAAGTAGGTACCTTGATTTTTTCTTAAAATGGGCAAAAAAATGACAGTTTGGGCACCTAAAAGGGGCAAAAAAAAAAAATAGATGTCTAAAAGAAAAAAGGGGATAATTTGGGCACTTAAAAGGAAAAACATGATAATTTAGACACTTATTTTGACATTAAGGCTTATTATTATTGGTTAAAGGGTTTTGTGTCGAGGAAAATTAGGATGAGTTTCAACAATAGATCTTTATTTTTGTTTATTTTTATATAAATGTGTTCGTATTCAGTTCATGTTTGTTAAGAATTTTAAAATTGTGTTTGTGTTGTGAATAAAATAACGAAGAACAATAATAAGAACAAATAACAAAGAACAAAGAGACGATAGAAAGAATGAGATTTGTATTTATTCTGAATATTCAAATATATACAATGCCTTCATCAAATCATTTATTTATAGGCACCAAAAGTACATAATACATGAAACTTTAATCAATGGAGATAATATTTATACTGATAAAAGTAAATCAAATATCCTATATAAAGTTCTTATCATGATAGACACCCCATATAGATAAATATTCATAACACTCCCCCTTGGATGTCTATGAAGATAATGTGCCTCGTTAAAATCTTACTAAGATAAAAATCTAGTGGGAAAATAATTTCTTTAGTGAAGGAAAAGAGTACACACATCTTTGATACACATAACATGTTGCCTCATTAAAAACCTTACCAGGAAAATTCATTGGGAGAAAACCTCAATTAAGGGAAAAAAGTGCAACGCGCATTTACTCCTCCTCATGAAAACATCACATAAGATCTTTGAATCTTCAAAATTCCATCTTGAATACTATTTTTCTGAAGATCGTGATGGAAGAAAATTTGGAGTAATATGTTTCATTTTCCATATTTGATGTATTCATATTTTGATTAAGATATAAATTTTGCATTATCTCCACATAAGATAGCTTGTATCTTATTTTATGAAAGTAAATCACATATCTTCCGAATATGTTGGATCAATAGTCTTAGCCAAACACATTTTTAGCTTGCCCAATGAATAACAATGATTTCTACATGATTTGAGGAGACATCGATTAATGGTTGAAGATCTAAAAGTAATGATCATTGTAACATTTAGATGGTATTTCTGGACTAACTAATATATGATGCTTCCAGACCAAAGATTCATTTATCTTTCTTTCGAAGATAAATTTATTCACATCCAACAAACTTACAATTATTAGGGTAATAAATAGATATGCTTTATCCATATTGAATCTTCTTTAAGATTCTTTCAACTTATGTTCATTCATAGACAAAACACATATTTAAGTGCCCGATCTTTAGGTCGAGACAAAACCCTATCTCAAGAATCTTTTTCTTAAATACTTTCATTAAATGCTCTGAAAGCTCTTTGTGAGTTTCCAATTTAAAGCTCTTCAGGAGTTCTAATAATATTTAAATTATCATAATGAATCTAATCATTTTTATAGTATTTTCTCAATTAGTACTCACTAAGACGATTATATCAAATGCGCTAAAATATAAATATTCAAGGGGCATATCTAAATAATTTTTTCAAAAATTTCCAAATGCTTTTGCATTTTAAATCCTTCAATGATAATTTTACTATACATGGATCCACAAAATAATTAGATGCATATGAAATATTTCATAACTGTTAAAGTAATTGCATCTACCATGAAGTAATTAAAATTCTTCATAAATCATAATTCAAGTTGTATTTTTTTCTCACGACTATTTATTTGTTCCCTACTTGCATTACACTTTTAGGTTTTTGGACTACTAGTCCAAAAACTTCACTTTTGGAAGTTCAAAGTGTCTTTCTACATTGGTCAATTCAATATCTATAATTCTAGATAGATATCTATACAAGATCCTTATTTTCTTTCTTTATTTCTATAGAATTATTCTATGTAAAATTGTTTTCGACAACTTTTCTTTTCCAGTTCCATTCTTTCTCGTATTGACATAACTTATTGAGATCTCTCTTTCAATCTCATTTCAGGTACCTGAAACTCTTCTAGAGTTTTAATATTAGTTATATGTCTTGAGTCTCTTCAAGAGCACCCGCCTCCAATATATGATTGTCGACTGACTAATGCTTGACAAATAATTGATGAATAAGTGTAAATGTGTAAGTAAATAATTCCAAGTATAGGTCTTTTGTGTGCAAGTATACACGATCAATAAGTAATACATCAATAAGCTTAGTATCGTATCTATAGGGATTGATCGGAAATTAAATGCCATAATTTTACTTGTGAAATGAGGTGAATGTGTTTTAATTGAATTTCATATTGTAGTTTTAAGAAAAACAACTAAGGAAACTATAATGAGAGTTCAGGAAAGTTTGGCAAACAAGTGTATTCAAATGGTGATTAGCGTTGGCAGAGGATGCTTGGATTTCACACTAACTATGCAAACCTTTTAATAACTTCCAACTTTGGTTTTTATTTCCAAGCAAATTTTAGAGTAGTAATGCCTTTTTCGATGACAATACCCTAAGTTAATTATGATTAACCCTTATATGTCTATAGTGATGTCTTTCATTAATTAACTTGAACAAATTTTAATCTTTTACTCCTAAGGGGTAGATTCACTTCTAAAGTAAGCTCATCTACTTGAACATCTTCTGTCGAAGCTTCTCACCTTAGTATTTTGGCAATTAATCATTATCTCATAAGTTTGTTAAGATATCAGAAGATAATGTGCATGCAATGCCAATTGTCTATGGCAAACACTTGAAGAAAATAAATACTAGAAAGATAAACAAAAATGCCAAGGGATTCAATTATTAAAAATGAAAAATAGCAAAGCTTTCATCACGAAAACATCCCCAACCAACTTAAGAAATTAGTTCATGGTTGGGGAATCATCAATATCAAATCGTCTTTAATAAACACCATCATAAAAACAGAATAAACACAAAGAGAAATGGATAAGGAAGGAAGTCTATTAATGTATCCCTTCACTAGATCCAAAGCTCTTAGTCTTAGTCTGGTCGAACCACAATATGCCCTCTTCACCACAGAGCCTCCTTGAGTGAGTCGGCATGATCCCTTCATTCATCGTTGGGACTTCTTTAAATAGGCACACATGGAAAACCCTAGGTTGTGTTTTAATTTGAAAGTTGGTTATGTGCTTGAGATAAGCAAGTTGTCCTCTTTATCCCCTTATCAATATTAGGGTTGAGTGGATCTTTGACCAATGGCTAACTAACCGAACATCGACCATCCTTCTTTTGCCAACCAGGCTTGGCATTAATCGTCATTCTTTCGCCAGCTCGACTTGGCATTTCTTTTCGGGTTCCTTGCCTCACTCTGCCAGTTGCTCTTATCCTGCTCTTGCTCCTATCTTGTCTTGTACACCAAAGCAAAGAAATACACCTTTACTCTGGCAAGAGAAACATTTCTCAACTCTTTAATGCAAATGCATGATTTTACTAACTAAATGCATGAATATATACTCAAAGGCAAACAAAAACATGTAAATATGTATGGGAAATATAGTACTTTTGAAGAGTTAATAGTGACCATCTCATACTATTTTCCATTTATGAGAATTTTGATCATTGGAACCAATTTTAAATATAATGCTCCAGGCATGATTTACATCCATTCGCTCAAACATGTTATCCTTTTGGATTTTCAATTTAAATTTAGAGCATTTTCAGCTGGTATATAAGATTTGATTACTCTCATTAGGTCAGTAAATATGTCTGTCAATTGATATGTAATACCATGAACTATCTTATGAACTTCTAGTTCATATACGAGGATCTAGATAATGATAATTCATTTTCCTTCTTTATCTAGTTGATTATTCTCTCCCCATAATGTTGAGAAAAATCATCACATAAATGATTCCCCAATCAATGTTTAAGAATTTAAATATAAAAGGAGACTCATACTCAATATATATTCTCAACTCTTTTTATTTACACATTTTGTGCGTTGTGGTGGAGCAATTCATCTATATATCGCACATTCAAAATTTCTAAAATGGGAAATATACGGCTTCAGACCAAAAACCAATCATAATGAGGAGTTTATTATAACTCATTGGCTTGATGCTTATAAGTGTTGCTATGTGTGGAATACCATATAGATAATAAATGTTTTGTTCTCATAGTTTTTTATTAAAGAGGAGACATCCAATCAAAATTTTGCTAAATTGTTTTGTCCATAATAAATAGGCTTTATAACAGTTATTTCAACTGATATAGCCTAAAATATAAACTCACTAACTTTTTCAAGACGAATAGTCTAATTGCATAATCTGAATCTTTTCTAATCAATCTCACAAACTTCTAGTTGTAAGTTGATAATACTTATGTAGATGCATCAACTAAAATCATGTAAAAATTCCCATATTTGTGGATAAATGAGCCCATATTTCATTTAGATATGCAAGACATGCAATCTCAACTTTAGTACAAGAACTTCAAGTTCTTTTGGTAAATGAGATCTTAATCAATTCTTTGAAAACAAGCAACACAAGACCTTCATGTTCTTTTAATAATTGGAATTTAATCAATTCCTTTGAGAAAAAGTATCATAAGAACTCCAAGTTCTTTTAATAAATGTGTATGTAAATCTCAATAATTTTTGAATCATTATTGATAAGATTGTCAAACCGATTATGCCAACTATATATATGTGTGTATATATATTTCTGAATTTGTAAACTTTTGGTTTACCATAACATGTGATTCAATCTCTCTTGTACATGTGTAGTACAAATTTTGAAATGCAAGTTTCTTTAAAACTTGATAATATCCACCAAAAATTGTTCCTTTGAATAGGAACATATTTAGCTCTTATGGAGCTTTCAATGAAAACTATTCTTTTGGTAGCTGATATGTGCACATTCATACTCAAGCTTTACTCACTTCCATGTTGTGTTTCACACAACAAAGATCAGGGGGTTTTCTTTACTTCTCTTTTGTTACTTAGTGCAATTGCTACACTCATTTATAGTTATCCAGATACTTGCCATCATATCATACTCTACCTATATTTTGCATACTTTATTATAGCATAGATAATGCATGCATAAGTTATTAAAACCACATCTTTACTTATCATTTATGCATTACATCACTTATGCATTTTATTATATGTTTGCATATTATATTCATTCATACAATTCATCACAGTTTATGTCTTTATAACCTTTTAGTCATTATACTATTTATATGAAATATTACTTATGCAATTGGTGTTTTTTTTTGTAGGATATGATAAACACAGCTCAAGGGACTAGTGGCCAGCTCAGTTTCAGCTCAAAGGCTTCCTATGAGCTCAAATCAACTTATTGATGATTCAAGGCCTTACAAGCTTCAATTCAGTTCCATGACACTCTTATAGTTTAAGGGCAGCTCAAGGACACTAACGAACCAACTCACTTAGCTAGAAGAAGCTTCGTTCAGCTCAAATCCTCACTCAACTTTGGCTAGCTCAATCAGCTAGCCAGCTCAGCTCGAACCAGCTCAACCTTAGCTCAACCAGCTCATCTCAGCTCACCCTACAACTATCAGCTCGAGTGTGTGGACACCAAAGGGACACTTACAGCCGAACCAGTAAGGAAGCTCCCAAGGTGACCTCTCGGCCAAGGGAGGGAAGTTTTGGCGCCATCCCAAGCTTGGTGCCACCATGGAAGGACGCCTTAAGGATGAATCATTGATGATAGCTTATCAACCCCTTTTCAAGGTTTATCACACCATTTCGGCCACCATGAAGGGATGCAACCCATGCCGAATCATCTCCACCCCCTTGTACATGCCCATTCGACATACCCCTTAGAAAACTATAAATAGGAAGGTCATTTTCATTTGTAAGACACACAATTTTCAGATTATAAAATATATTTGTGAGTTTTCTCTCAAACTTGTTCTTTTAAGAACTTCTTGAGTTACAAAATCTTTCAACAGATTTGTGGCGTATCCTATCTCCATTTTTGATACTTTAGATTGTTGGTTTTTTTAACCAATCGGTCTAAGTTCTATTCTACCACCCTCAAAGACAACTCCAAGAAACAAATTTATACTTGTAGTATAAGTTCCTTCTTTGGTTACTTTGAATACTATTTCACCACCATCCTTTCATTTCTTTCTTTACCATTTTCCTTCACTATCCGAACACCATATATCATTCACCTAAACCTTCCATTTTCTTCCCTTTTCTTTTTCCGCATAACCTTATACTTTTGTAGCCATACTCTTTCACCATCTTTCATCGTATTTCTACAAGAGAACGTTCATGAAGACAAGGCTTGCTTGCATTCTAGATCGGGACAATCAAAGCTTCTCTCAACATTGCCAATTGGAGAGTTGGAGCGTATCATGTGGTAATAAAAGCAAAGGAAGAATCAAGTAACCCCTATCTTTTGTTATTTCCTTTCTGATTAAAAAAAAAGAAAATCAAAATTCCTTCTTCTTTAAGTTCTCAAAAACAAAAGAGACAAAAATTAGAAATACAAAAGGGTGAAGGCAAAAGGCACAAACGATCAAGCAATCAACTTGGAGAAGTTCCTCAAGTTTGATTGTTCACGATCGGTTTTTAAGTAAGTTTTGTGGTAACAAATCTGTTTTCTTCATTCCTTTTCATTTCTTCTTTTTATTTTCTCATTTCTTACATTTTAGTCCCTTAACTTTTCTTTTCTTCTTTAAACCTTTATTTCTTTTCCATCTCCCTACCTAACCTATATTTTGCAACCCAAACGCCATAGAATCTTAGAAAATTTGACAAGTTTAAGTTAGTTTTTTCAAGAACTTGTGTCTAGAGATTGACGGTAAAAGGCAAGAGAGTTGTGAGCACAGAAGGGGAAGTAAAAGCCTGAATTCCCATAGTATAAACACGAGTGAAATTGAGCGACATATCTCTTTCCTTGGAGTGATCGTGAGGCTTTTGTTGTGTGAATCGGTGAGGTCCTAAATTTCATTACATATTATTTATTTTTAACTAACAATATGTCACATCAATCAGGAGACAATAATGGTGAGGAATGCCCAGTCCAAAACCTTCAGACTCAAGCATTGATCTAGGAAATGCAAAGTCTTCTACGTACTGAATTGGAGCCTATTCACGAAAGGATAGATCGCCTCGAAGGATCACAAGGTAACAACAGAAGCACTAGGGGTCATGGACGGCAGAACAAACCAAGACATTTCATGCAACATGAAGTGATTGAAGATAGTGATGCAAAAGATGTCATTTCGGTCAGAAGTAATGCAAGAGATCATGGCCAGTTAGACGACAACCTCAGAAGCTTTCGAGTTAATATTCCTCCTTTCCAAGGCAAAACTGATCCAGAAGCATATTTGGAATGGGAAAGCAAAGTAGAACACATATTTGAATGTCACAACTACTCCGAACAAAAGAAGGTTCGATTAGTAGCCATAGAATTCACAGACTACGCTCTAATCTGGTGGGATCATTTGAAGAGTTCTAGAAGACGCAACGGTTAAAGGCCAATTAGCACATGGCTTGAAATGAGAGGTGTCATGAGAAAAAGATTTGTGCCCAACCATTATCACCGTGATCTTTATTATAAGTTGCAGAATCTCAAGCAAGGCAATAGGAGTGTAGAAGACTACTACAAGGAAATGGAAGTTGCCATGATCCATGCTAATGTGGAGGAAGACCGAGAGGCCACCATGGCTAGATTCCTAGCAGGATTGAACCGAGAAATTGCCGATGTAGTGGAATTACAACATTACATTGAAATAGAAGAAATGGTGCACATGGCTATCAAAGTTGAGAGGCAACAACACAAGAGATCTTCATCCATAAATCTCACAAGTGTTGCCCCTAAATGGAGTCCAAACACCTCTCGGAAGAGCACTCCTTTTCAAGCCAAAGACTCAGCCGAATCTTCCAAAACAAAGCCTACCATAGTGGAGAATGCTCGTGGAAAGACAGTAGAGATTCCTACTCGGTCCCGTGAGATTAAATGTTTCAAGTGTTTATGACATGGTCACATTGCTAGCCAATGCCCAAATAAACTCACTATGCTTCTAAGGGAAAACGAAGAAGTCACTTCGGACCAAGAGGATGAACACCAAGAAGATTTCGAGCAAGAAAAAGAAGAGGAGATCACCTCTGCCGTTGATGGACAACTTATGGTGGTTAAAAGGCTTTTAAACACTCAAATGGCGGCAGACGAAGAACAACAAGAAAACATATTTCACACCCAGTCTTATGTCAACGAAAAGGTGTGTTTTATGATTATTGATGGGGGAAGTTGCACGAACGTGGCGAGCACACTTATGGTGGATAAATTGGGCCTAAAGACCATCAAGCATCCATCACCATATAAGCTTCAATGGTTGAATGATTCAGGAGAACTAAAAGTCACCAAACAAATTCTTGTTCCTTTCTCTATCGGTTCATACAAATATGAAGTTTTATGTGATGTTGTGCCTATGCATGCAAGTCATATCTTGCTTGAGAGGCCATGGCAATATGACCGAAGGACTATGCATGATTGCTATACAAACTGATTCATATTCAAGCATGAAAGAAAGAAAATAGTGCTTACACCTATGACACCCAAACAAGTGCAAAGTGACTAGATTCTCATGAAACAAAGCGTGGATGCATGGAAACAAGAAAAGAATCAAGTCAATTTCAAAGAGAAAGGTCACAAGGAGGAGAATCATTTGAGCAACATTGAAACGATTAGGTAATGTCTTTTGACACGCCCTATGATCACATCTGATTTTTCTAACCCCAAAGAAGCAAAAGTGTTATCTATGTCTTTGCAGAGCTTAGGGGCAAGTGCGCACTACAATTGCATCATTCCCACAGCTGGAAAAGATTCAGACACAAGGATGCTCGATTTGAGGACAAATCGCTCAAAAGAAGGAGGGGATGATATGTGCACATTCATACTCAATCTTAACTCACTTCCATGTTGTGTTTCACGCAACAAAGATCATGGGGTTTTCTTTACTTTCTCTTTTGTTATTTAGTGCAATTGCTACACTCATTTCTAGTTATATAGATACTTTCCATCATATCATACTCTACCTATATTTTGCATACTTTATTATAGCATAGATAATGCATGCAAAAGTTATTAAAACCACATCTTTACTTATCATTTATGCATTACATCACTTATGCATTTTATTATATGTTTGCATCTTATATTCATTCATGCAAATCATCACAGTTTATGTCTTTATACCTTTTTAGTCCTTATACTATTTATATGAAATATTACTTATGCAATTAGTGTTTTTTTGTAGGATATGATAAACACAGCTCAAGCGACTAGTGGCCAGCTCAGTTTCAGCTCAAAGGCTTCCTATGAGCTCAAATCAGCTCATTGATGATTCAAGGTTTTACAAGCTTCATTTCAGCTCCAGTACATTCTTATAGTTTAAAGGCAGCTCAAGGACACTAACAGACCAGCTCACTTAGCTAGAAGAAGCTTCGTTCAGCTCAAATCCTCACTCAAATTTATCTAGCTCAATCAGCTAGCTAGCTCAGCTCGAACCAGCTCAAACTTAGCTAAATCAGCTCATCTCAGCTCACCCTACAACTATCAGCTCGAGTGTGTGGACACCCCAAGGGACACTTACCAGCCGAACCAGCAAGGAAGCTCCCAAGGTGACCTCTCGGCCAAGGGAGGGAAGTTTTGGTGCCATACCAAGCTTGGCGCCACAATGGAAGGGCGCCTTAAGGATGAATCATTGCCGATAGCTTATTAACCCCTTTTCAAGGCTTATCACACCATTTCGGCCACCATGAAGGGATACAACCCATTTCGAATCATCTCCACCCCCTTGTACATGCCCATTCGACATATCCCTTAGAAAACTATAAATAGGAATGTCATTTTCATTTGTAAGACACACAATTTTCAGATTATAAAATATATTTGCGAGTTTTCTCTCAAACTTGTTCTTTTAAGAACTTCTTGAGTTATAAAATCTTTCAACAGAATTGTGGCGTCTCCTATCTCCATTTTTGATACTTTAGATTGTTGGTTCTTTAACCAATCGGTCTAAGTCCTATTCTACCACCCTCAAAGACAACTTCAAGAAACGAATTTATACTTGTTAGTATAAGTTCATTCTTTGGTTACTTTGAATACTATTTCACAACCATCCTTTCATTTCTTTCTTTACCATTTTCCTTCACTTATATATATTAAAATATGATTTTAGAACATTTTTCCATATTTTTAATGCAACTCGAACTAGGCTTTCCTAATTTCACCCTTATAGATTCGAACCGCATTTTGACCGAACCGGTCAACGCCCAAAACTTCCAAGCCCAAAACCGGGGCGTTACACTTGATGTTGAAAAACTTCTTTCCGATTTCCAAGATTAGCACACTAAGGAAGCGTATAATCTTAAAACTTCTCTTGCTATTGGGAAAAGTAGTTTTGAAAAGGGTAGTTCTTCAAAAACCCAATATTTAAAGAGAAAACATTTTAACTACAAACAAAGTGGCTCTCAAAGGCATCCTAGAGTTAAGAGGATTAGAAGTGTATGTGTTCCTAAGGAACTTGTAGCTTTAAATATTATTGTTGCTATTTCATCTTGGATTCCTAAGGGAACCAAGTTTTGGGGAGCTAACACATATGGACCCAAAATGGTTTGGGTACCAAAATCAAAGGACTAATCTTTGTTTGTAGGAGAAGCATTGCTACAAGGCCAACTCATTAAGTCAAAACACATGATACCTTGATAGTGGACGCTCAAGAAAAATGACAAGAGACAAGAGTAGATTCATAGAGCTCAAGCCAAAGCATGGTGGAGTGGTGACTTTCGGTGACAACTTAAAAGGCCATATAGTGGGCATTGGCTCTATTGGTAATCTCCCATCAATTCTTATTGAAAATGTATTACTTGTTAATGGTCTTAAACATAATCTATTGGGCATTAGTCAACTTTATGACAAAGGTTTTGATGTTCATTTTGATAAAAAATGGGTGTAAAATTGTGAACATTAAAACAAATAAAATAATGCTCATTGGTCATCGCATAAGAAACATTTATATGGTGTATTTAGATGACATACATTCATCCCATACATGTTTAGTTGCATATGATGAGAAGGATGCGTGGTTGTGACATAGGAAACTAGGACATGCTAGCATAAGTGTTTTAGAAAAAAAATGGTTTCCCAAAATCTAGTTAGAGGTTTACCCAAACTAAAATTTTCATTACATAAAATATGTGATGCTTGTGCTAAGGGTAAACAAAAGAGAACCTCATTTAAACCCATTAATGATGTTTCGACTAGTAGGGTGTTACAATTAATCCACATGGATTTATTTGGGCCTATTAGAACTATGAGCTTGGGAGGTAAGTCATATGAATTTGTATTGGTAGATGACTTTTCTAGATACACTTGGGTTCTATTCTTAATTACTAAGGATGAGGCTTTAGAAAATTTCATCACATTTGCAAAAATTACCCAAAATGATATTGATCTTAAAATCTCACATATTAGAAGTGATCATGGAACCAAGTTTCAAAATATGAGTTTTGAAGATTTTTGTAATGAAAATGGTATTAGCCATAATTTTTCAGTTCCTCGCACTCCTTAACAAAATGGGGTAGTTGAGAGGAAAAATACAACTTTAGAAGAGATGGCTAGGACCATGCTTTGTGAAAACAATTTACCTAAGTATTTTTGGGTGGAAGCCACTAATATGACTTGTTATATTATTAATAGAGTAATTAGGCTTATTTTAAAAAATACACCTTATGAGATTTTGAAATCCAAAAAGCCCAACATTAGTTATTTCCACCCTTTGGTTGTAAATGTTTTGTTTTAAACAATGGAAAAGACAAATTAGGTAAACTTGATGCTAAAAGTGATGAAGCAATATTTTTGGATTATTCCCTAAACTCTAAAGCCTACCAGGTATTTAATAAAAGAACTTTGGTTGTTGAAGAGTCTATACATGTTGTTTTCGATGATAACCTCCTTTCGAGGAAGAAATCTTGTGATGATGATGATGTAGGGATCATTGAAGCCATTGATGGAGAACAAACATCAAAGGTGGATGAGATTCCAACTAAAGAAGAGGAAGCACAAGATCCACCTCTTGAAGCCTTGGAGGACTTGGCTCTTGAGGAAAAGGAGGTGACATACCGAAGGGAGTTCAATTATGTCAAAGGTGGTGAAATCTTGGGTGATCTATCCAAGGGGGTAACTGCTAGATCCCCTCTCAAACTTATGAATCATGTTGCATTCATCTCACGCATAGAGCCTAAAAATATCAAAGAAGCATTAAAAGATGATTATTGGATATTAGGTGTCCAAGAGGAACTTAATCAATTTGAGAGAAGTAGAGTATGTACATTACTTGATAGGCCTAGTAATCAATCTACTATAGGAACTAAGTGAGTTTTTAGAAACAAAATAGATGAGAGTCGTAACATAGTGAGGAACAAGGCTAGGCTTGTTGCTCAAGGTTACACTGAAGAAGAGGGAACCGATTTTGATGAAACATATGCACTGGTGAACGGTCAAACTTAGTCAAAGGTCAACAAATCAAATCCGGTCAACTGTGGTCCACTGGGTCAAAATAGGTTCAGTCAAACCCGGTCAGCTGTTCAAGTCAACGGTCCAAATAGGTCAAAGGGTCAAACAGATTCAGTTCAAGGTAACTCCAACAGTCCAAATTGCACAAGTTTGGGCTCAAACTGAAATGAAAAACGGGTTGGATCTATCTTCAAGCTCACTAAATGGCTCTACACCATGATACACACATATGGGCCTGTCGAATTGGGCTCAATTCAGCCCTAATTCTCACACAACCCAACCCATCACCCTAACACAATTCTGCAAACTGAAGCTAGGTTTACAGACCCTTGCTTGACGGCGGCAGAGATGACGAAGCAAGAGCAACGACGGCAAAAGACGATCGGCGGCGGCGGAAGGTGAGCGACGGTGGCATAAAGACCACGGCAGCGGCGCGAATACAAAACGACGGCAACGGCGGCACGACCAAACAACGACGGTGGCAGATCCAGACGAGAACGACGACGCAACCCTTATCAACAAGGAAGGCAGCGGCTCACCAATCCGACGAACAGAGACGCGGCTACGCAAACTCGTCGGAGATGACGCGACGACGGCAGTTTGCAAAAGAAACATATATTTCGATGAGCAACGAACGTTTCCGATCAGAAATAAACGGAAAAACAAAGGAATCCACAACCAACAACGCATGAACAAAACGAAAACTAGCGAGGCTTACCCAAACTTGAACGGTGACGACGGCGGTGCGAGGAAACCGAAAGGTTTCTTACCGTTTCCAGGCGAACAACCGTCGATGAGGGGAAACCGAGGCCTGGGCTTTGATCGCGAAGAGAACCCGAGCACAGTGATGGTCTCCGATCGATGAACGGACGACGGCTTGGGCTTGACCGGAGCTTCACCGGAGATGGGTGAGGGATGCCGAGAGAGAAACAGAAAGGTGGGTATATTTGGGAGAGTGCGGCTGCAGGAGTCAAAAAGCTCAAGAGTCTGAATAACAAAAATAATAGGGTTTAAACTTGAAAGTTGGGTAAATCGCAAGAGAAGGGCCCCAACTTTTCCTACTTAACAAAATAGCTCCGAGGTTCTAATTTTAACACACAAAGGTCACTAAAATTTTGAATTATGCTCAATTAGATCACAACTAAAAATTAGGGTTCCATATTATAAATTCCCAAATGTTGGGGTTTCTGAATTAGGGATTTCAAATTTTTGGATTTCTGAATTAGGGAAAATTTGGGGTGTTACATAGAGATACACCTAATTTAGGTCTTTGGTACCATAGAAATTCCTCCTTTGACCTTCATGCTTTTTCCGATGCGGATTATGGGGGATGTAAGATAGATAGGAAAGGTACCTCCGAAACATGTCAATTCTTAGGTAGTATGCTCGTATCTTGGTTCTCTAAGAAACAAAATAGCATAGCCTTATCTACCACTGAAGCGGAGTACATATCCTTAAGAGTTGTTGTGCTCAAGTTCTTTGGATGAAGCAACAACTCTTAGACTACGATGTTCAAGTAGATACCATACCCATTAAGTGTGACAACACTAGTGCCATTTGTCTCACTAAGAATCCCATCTAACACTCTAGAACCAAACATATAAAAATTAGACATCAATTCATTAGAGATCATGTCTTAGAAAATGATGTAGTTCTAGAATATGTTGATACCTTGAACTAATTAGCGGACATATTTATCAAACCTTTAGATAAAGAATGTTTTTGGACCCTTAGGAGAGAGTTAGGTTTAACCAGCCTTCCTTAACCCTTTTAGGTCCTAAATGACCAAAAATGTGCTTGAAATTATTTGATGCTCATGCTTATGTTGATTTGCCTCCTTTTGCATCTATGCTTGTTGTTAGGGGGAGTATGTATATGCTATAGTCCATATATCTTGCTCATATATCATGTCCATGCATTTAGGATCATTAGAAATTCAATTTTTGGACACCTTTTGTGCCCAAAATGTATCTTCTGGGCAAGATGTATCAAAACATGCAAGGTGGTTTCGATACGACATGCTTGAGCAAATCCCTGAGCATAAATCTTAGGTAGATGGTATCGAAACGATTAAACATGTTTCGATACGAGGAAGCTTAATCAGGTTTCAGTATAGTTAAACATGTACCGGTACGGTAAGGTGTTTCGGTACGCATAAACACGTTCCGATATACCTGTTTCGATACGCCTTCTGGCGTATCGGTATGCGCAGCCACATATTTTTAATTTGACTCATTAATTGGTTTTCATCTTCAAACATACTTTCATTAAAACACAATCTACTTTCCCCCCCAAACCCTAGGTTTTCATTCTATAAATACCCATCAAAACCCTTTGTTTTTCACACAAATATTTGAGGGTTTTTACTCCACAACTCCAAATTCAAGGCTATTTCATCAAATTATGCATAATCTTCAAGCATTCATCCCTAATCCCTTATCAAGGTAAAAATCTTTTCTTTTCAATTTCGTTTATTTTACTATACAATTTCATGCTAATTTTTGTACATAAAATACATATATAGTACGAGTGTTCAAGATTTTGCAAAATTTCTTTCAAAATTTGAAAATTTTGTTTTGAATATAAAATTATACCATATATTTAATTTTACTATTTTTCAATTTTTTTCTTTACAAAATTCCTTTTTATATATGCATATTTTTTTAACCTATATTATATAGTCTTTTCTTTTCCTACCTTGATCAATTTGATTATTTTGTATCAAATGTGATGGTTATGCATACATTATTTTCTTGTGCCTTGATTTATTTTCAGATTTTCCTATGGCTCCTAAAAAGAGAGCAAGAACTACGAAAGTTGGAGAATCCTCCAATGTTGAGAATGATGGGATTACTCGCCCAAATCTTGCGGTTTTTTACCCAAGGTGTTTTCGCATCATGGATGAGTTGGATTATTTTCGCCAATTTCAAACTCATGGTATCCGTCGTGATCGGGTTGTATCTCTTCCCTTTTTAGATTCCGAGCATTTTCAATTTCGATATCTTCATCTTTTAAGGCGTTGGAGCTTTATGAAAATTTTGCCATTACCACCTATTGTCTACAAAGATCTTGTTTTGATTTTCTATGTCAATGCCAAGGGATTGTTGGTCCAAAAAAAAAAAAGACCATGTTTGCTATTGAATCTTATTTGATGGGGAAGAAGTTTTGGGTTATCGTTAAGACTTTAACTGATGCTTTTGGTCTTGAAGATGTGGGTATAGCCGATGGGGACTCATTAGGACATATCTTGAGTGGTTCCGTTACCGTTCTCGATGCTCGTGATCGCATTCTTCACTTGGTGGTTTCTCCCTTCCAGTGGAAAATTTTCATTCATCCGCCAAGTTGATGATTTTTGGCTTCGATGCTTCCGTGAAGAGAAACGATCAAATCTTGCTCAAATAATGTTTGCCGGGATGGTTTACCTCGTTCAATATCGTCACACCGATCAGGTTACTTCTTTAACCTATGGCACCGCTTTGAGTTATTTGTTTACTCAACTAGAGATAGATCGCTCTCATGATGAACCATCGCGTCTCAAGGATCAAATCAATGAGACCTCCCTCATTCGTGTTAAGTTTCACTACATCAACAATGAGTGGGTTCGTCTCACCGAGCTTCCACCCAATGCTATTCCCAAATAACTTCGTCAAGCAGCTCCACCTCAATGGCACACGTCGTTTTCACGTCAAAATAATTCCTTACTCTCTATTAATAAATAAAGGAAATTAAATGCAGTAAAAGAGAGGTAAGGGTTGATCCCACATGGACTAAGAAAACTTCCAGATTTATGTTTGCTTGATCGGTGAGCCAAAAAGAGAGCTAAATGATGTTTAAGTAGAAAATGGGGTGACTTGTAGAATTTAAGTAAAAATAAATAAAAATTGTAGAGAATATTAAAAAAATGGATTCAATATAATAAAGACTAGCTTCGGGCTTTTGTTTGACTCAATTTCCTCAGATCATTGGAAAAGGTTTTTACTTCAAGATTCACGTCGGTTACTTGCCTACAATGATCAATCCTTGAGACTTGTTTATTTCCTCTCCAGTAAACCGATAATCTAAAATCAATTTTTAGATTCTATTTTTCTGGTTAGATTAACCGCGGCTATCGCTGTTAAAAATAAACAGTTTTAAAGTTCTGGAAAAACCTGACTCGGATTGCGTTGTTTCAATAACAACGGTTCCGATTTCAATTTTCTCTTAGTAATCAATTTACTAAGTCTGTTCCCAGGAAGTCGAATGTGCTTCAATAGCCGATCCTTCCTCCCACATATTTAACCAAAAACATCCTGACCAAAGTCAATCTTTAGTTTTGAAATCGTTTTGATTTTTGAAATTAAGCTTAGAAAACTAAGAGAAAAAACCTGAAGTTATTCAAGTACTTTTCATTCCTCACGTTGGAATCGCGTCATCGCTTTAGCCTTTGGCTATGGAAAAATAAAACTTTATTAAAGTAAATTTCTTAAGAACAAATAAAAACTGAAAGATGAGATATGAGATGTGATGCTTTGAGTCTTACCCCAAGGGGTACTTATACTAGTTTAAAACCCTAGGAATTACCTAAGTGATAAGCGATAAATAAATTCAAATTACAAAAGATAAATCCTAAGAGATAAATCCTAAAAAATATTTAAATTAAATAAAAGAGATAAATCACAAGTCTTTATCAAAAATCCTGGTCGATAAGCTATCAACCCGAATCCGATAAGCTATCGGAATATCCTGATAAGCTTTCACTTCTGTCGCCACGTCATAATCTGATTATCACTGTGTTGGGTCACGTCGGCACGACCCGTGGCGCAGCAGAAAAATTAATCCGACGTAATCCAGCCAGGATCCATGTACAGGAACGAATCCGAGGTGAAAAGATGAAGAGTTACCTTTTAAAACTCTAGAAACTGGAAAACCGATGGTATGGCGGAATAACCACGTCAAGTAAAACCAGAATCGTCACAGGTTCGCAACGACCTCTACAGAGTCCACCCGAACAAAACGAACAAAGTTTCCGCCTCCCTAACACTTAGGGATAAATTTCGACAGGTTTGAACACCTTTCAGGGAGAAGTTGAAATCCCTCCAGGGATTCTTGAGGGAGTCTGAAATCGACCAGGGGTTCTACCGGGACTTGGATTCGAACTAGGAAATTTCCAGGAATTTGCCAGGGGGCAAGAGGAACACCAGAAAAATATCGAACAGCTTCTCAGAAGAAATCTGGGACTTGTCGAAAATTCCAGAGGGGAATTCCCAGGGATATGTCGAAATTTGCAAGGAGGAATAGGGATGATTTGGTTGCTAGCCCTTGTCCCTTTAAATAGTATTCAGAATCTTAATTCTAGTTGAATTCCTTAAATCCAAGTGCAACCAAAATTCATAGAATCTAATTCTATTTGAAATTGGTTTATATTAAATATACATTATATTTAATAATATTAAATGAAATATATATATATTTAATTATGTAGAATCCTATTCTACATAAAACATGGATTTAAATATACATTATATTTAATCCAAATATATATATTTTATTATATAGAATCTCATTCTATCTTTACTTGGATTTAAATATATTTAAATATATATTTTTAATTATGCGGAATCTAATTCTACATAAACTTGGAATTAAATATACATTATATAAATTCCAAATATATATTTAAATTTCTAGAATCTTATTCTATAATATTTAAGTCTCTAAATATTTTCCATACTCTAAATAATATTTGATAAATACAATATTTATCCAATATTATTCCCATTTAAGGGAGTTGCCGATTTCCCCTATCCTATAGGGGTTTTTCGGCAACCTCCCTAAAATAGGGAGTATGGTTTCCATTTTTTTGTTCGTTTCATTCGAAGGGTGTGACCCCTGTAGGTTCATGTAACGTTAGCAGCAAAATTAGAACTGTTCTAATTTTACAAACAATGAGTGGCATCTAGAAATACATCATTGCTACCTAAGTTGCATGAAGTCATGGTTTGACTTTCTTAATTCCTGAATAAACTTCCTTTATGTATTTCATCCTTTTGTCCTTTATATCTTAGATGAACACAAGTCATGGGTTAGTCACACTTGCGTTGTCCATCTAGTGTTTCTTAATGTCTTGAGTAGATTATGATAAACGAATCTTTATGATATCTCATATCATAATATTCGAGCATGGCCATGCATTTTCTAATCTCAGTCAATCAAGAGGCCGAAGATATTTCTCCCATTATGTAGGAGGGACAAATCCTTTCTTGATCAACCATATTTCACTACATAGGTCATCACGTATCTAATCATCAGTCTTTATAATGTAGTCAGTTATGACACACGTTTGACTATGTCAAAATACGTAAATCTTTATGTTAAAATCATGTTGATCTCAAGTCTGAGGATCATACATATGTTTATCATGAGCAATGTTGTGACTGTCACATAATTACCCAAGAAACATGCTCATAGCGGGTCAATCCAGTATGTTGTTCTCTAACAAATACTTATGTGTTGATTTTGACATCTCTATGTCAATTACAACACTTGTTATCAATCAACCACATATTAGTCTTTATATATTATCACTGTCCATACCCGTAATAATATTCGACTAAGGATTCTATTTAACAATAATCGTATTATTGTATGGACATTATTATCCAATGGTTAGTTTGATGCACAGAAACATACCAAATGATAATAACGACAATGCCATTAATTGATAAATCTAGTAAAATAGTATGTCTATTCAATCATCATATGATTGGTCTTTGGGCATACTCCAACAATCTCCCACTAGCACTAAGACCAATCATTCTCGTATCTAATACGATATGGCTTAGTGTAACTAACATGCTTATGCTGTGTCAAAAGCTTTGTCAGGGAGTTGATAAAGTTATCAACTTTGTGCGTATGTTGCATACTTTCACATCTCCAAGATGTAAGCACTTTAGAATATGTTTGGATTTATTGATGAGATCTGGGTTTTATTTGCTTACGCAAAGGTTCCATCATAACAGAGTTATGTAGCATCTAATATGTTGGGAACAACCCTTAGTTCAGAAGTGAACCCTTTAGATCCAAACATCCTTCTTTATTGCTATGTCGACTGTAATACATTCAGCCTATGTTGTAGAGTTAGATACTGTCTCATGTTGCTAACTCGCAATATCTTTTATTAATGCAAAACAGATTGAGATCTTTAGTTCCTTTTGATGAGTATGTCATCTACATACAATACTTAGGAAAGTAACAATGCTCCCACTAGCTCTTTTGAAAACAAGACTCCCCTTTGTTTCTAGATAAACCAAACCTTTTGATTGTATCTTCTGAAACAGATATCCCAACTTCGAGAAGCTTGCCTTAGTCTACGGATAGACCTTTGTAGCTTAGATACCTTCCAAGTGTTTACTGGAGTGACAAAACCTTCTGGATGTGTCATGTACACATCTGTTTCAAGTTTTCCCTTAGGAAAGCGGTTTTGACATTCCTTTATTTGATTCCATAATCATGGCATGTAACTACTTGCAAGTGAGATTAAGATGGATTAAACATAGCTACAAGGAAGATGCTTTATCATAGTCTATACTATGAAGTTTGTCGAAAACTTTTAGCGACGAATCATCCTTTGTATGTTTTATCATCCATGTCAGTTTTTCCTTTTTGAAAAAAAAACTCATCCATACCTCTTAGGTTTTACCCTTTTAGGTAACCAAAGTCTATACTTGGTTTTAGACATGGATTTCATCTCATCTCTCATGGCTCTTAGCCATTTCTCGAATTTTGGGCTCACCATTGCTTTCTGATAAGACTTAGTCTTTATCTTGATCCGAAAAGAAGAGTGTTTCCATGTACAGATAGTGAGAAATCCATATTTCTCAAGTATATGGTATTCTCTTAAGGATCAACACAATGGTTGTGTTTTGTTCCAATGTTCCTTGATCATTTGTGGAACATTCTCAATCTTTGGTTCATAAATTTGTTGTCTAAAATTTCTTCAAATTCCATTTTTTCCTTTTGTGAGAGGTAATCTCTTTCGAGAGAAACTCTCGATTGAGCAAAAAACATTTTGTTCTCGTTGAAAAATGAAATCCCTTAGTGATAAGTATTCTCTTTCGAGATAAACTATCGTTTGAGCAACAAATATTTTGTTCTCGTTAAAGTTGAAGAAATAATATCCCTTTGTGAGAATTAATCTCTTTCAAGATAAACTCTCGTTTGAGAAACAAACGCTTTGTTCTCGTTAGGATAAACAACAAATGGAGTTTTTAAGGTTCGAACTTTGTAAACATTTTAACATGTAAGTAACCTTAAAACTTCAAAGGTATTCTAGAACAATTCTTAGTCAATATCTTATATGGCGTTTCGAACCAAGTTTAAAAAAACGATTAAGTATGAGAGTTGTTTTTCTAGTGTGTAAAGAAGTCGAAAATGACTTGTTCTGAATCAAGACATGTCTAACATATTTGATTCTCTTTCAAAGACTTTTCGTTCCACTTGTGGGATTTAATTATGGGACAATCCCATATTCTTTGAAAGTTCATCAAACTTTAAGTATTCTTGAATTTGATCTCATCAAATTACCTTTATACTTTTATGAGTTTGAGATTAATCATTTGTTTTATTTATCTTATAAATATTATTGATTTGATTAGTTTAAAGATCATTGATTCGTTGTGCCATAAGAGATTAAAAGAATAACATTTATTTAAATAATATCAAAATTAAAATGTCTTGTCCTTATAAGATAACTAAAACTTAGGCACAAAATAATAATCTTAAAAACTAAAACAAATCTATTTAAGCAAAAACACATGTCCTAATGGATGATGTAGCAACTCTTGCTTTATTTCCATTCGCAGGTCCATGTCTATTCTGATGCCTTCTCTTTAGAAGCCTCTGAGGTTGATACCTCACTCGTTTTTGCTTTCTTGACTTCTTGTAGGTGTGTGGGGCAGTTTCTCTTCCAATGTCCGGTCTTGCCGCAATGGAAACATTTTCCATCCTTCTTGATTCCCTTCTTAGGTTTCAATGCCTCCTTTCCATTGGTTTTGGTCTTACCATCACCTTTAGACCTTGCTGCCGATTTACCTTTCTTCTTGCCCTTGCAGACCATCAGAACAAGTTTAGGTCCTACCTTCTTCAGGTTGATTTCAGCAGTTCTCAACATGCCGAGCAACTGTGGCAGCTTCTTGTTAATTTCATTCATATTGAAATTAAGGACGAACTGATTGAAACTATCCGGCAACGATTGCAGGATGATATCAGTAGCTAATTCGTCTTTCAGCGGAAAGCCGAGCTTCTTCAACGTTTGGATGTAGCCCATCATTTTGATGACGTGAGCTCCTACGGGAGATCCCTCACTCATCTTGCATTGAAACAGAGCTTTAGAGGTCTCGTACCTCTCTTGACGAGCTTGCCCTTCATAAATCTCCTTGAGATTTTGAATCATATCATAAGCTACCATTTCCTCATGTTGCTTCTGAAGCTCATGGGTCATGGAGGCAAGCATAAGACAACCGACATCCAGCATGTTGTCCATGTGTTTCTTAAACTTGTCTTTGTCAGCTCTGGAAGCAGTGGCAACCAGTTCATCAGGAACAGGTTCTTCAATGACATATTCCTTCTTTTCCTGTTTGAGAACAATTCTCAAATTGCGAAACCAGTCAAGGAAGTTTATTCTATTGAGCTTATCCTTCTCAAGGATAGATCGCAGAGATAGAGTATTATTTACCATTAATTCTACAACAAAGAAAATATGCTACATAAGTTTTACTAAATTTTAAAATTTATCGATAGGTCTTTACTATAAATTTACTCTCACTATTTTCTTCAAAATTAAAAACCCTCTAGTTTTAATTTTGGAAAAACGTTTCGATAGTTTTTCTAGTGAGTGAGGATCCGTATTTCACCATTCCTAAATCAGCTTTGGCCAGTCTTTTAGGAAATGGTTATTTAGGTAAGTAACACCTTACTAATTACATCTCATGTAATTCCTCATCTTTTGGCGAACAACTCTTGTTCTTTAAATCATCTTATGATTAACCAAAACTTTTAACCACTAGGTTTTCTAAACCTATTAGAACAACCCAGCTAAGTAAATACCAATATCTCAACCAGCGAATATCACTAGCTTATTCTTCGCGTTTAACTAAGATAGATAAATGTGACATTGCTTTGGCAAAGCTCGCATTATATCGATCGAAGCTTTAACGAGGGTAAATATTGGATGGTTAAAACAGACTTAGAATTATAGTGAGAGATTTACTTAATTATCTCATCATTTTAACATTGATCCTATCAATAGAACTATGTTTAATCATGCTTATAAAACATCCATTGCATCACATACAAGGTAAATATAAGCGGTAAATAAATATGCAATGATTATAGCCCTTCTTAACCTAAGGCGACCCGTCCCAAGCCAATGGGAGGACCATTCTACTGAAGATAGAATCTGCTTCTGAAACGCCTGGTCCACCAGGGAAGGCCCACCACGCTGCTATGTTGGTCCTTGCTTTATCTCCATGAGTATTTACAATTTTCAGAAACTCGCGTTACATGCGAGGGAGTGAGATGAGAAGAGAAGTACAATAGAAGATACAGAAAGGCACGACACACATGCCGTATTTATAAAAACCAAAACTATAAAGGCTATGGGCTATAACCATGCAAAACAAACACCGTGCAATCTAACATGCATTTCAAACATCGTGCGAACAAAGTAACGACATGTTTACGGAGTTTTAAACTGATTATCCCTATGTTGCAGTTAATGGGCCAAAGAAGGATCACGATGTTTCATAAACCATTTGCGTTAACGAACAAATGCATCAGGTAGGTCAACATGAAAGAGAGGTGGCGCACTAGGCACACTTAAGTACCATGTCTTTGATGATGCCAATCCTAGACATGCATTTTTCATAACGTCTAACCATAACTCTTATGGATTCACCGTGAAAGATAGTTTGATAACTTTTATCAAATTAGAAGCCCTTTCAGAGATTTCATAAATATATGAAACTACGAACAACTACTTGTTCTCTAGACTAACTATTAGTCTCAACATGTTAACATTTAACATTGAAGCAACCTAACATAGTTATGATTAACTCTTAATCATTCAGAGAGTTGTAACACCCGTGTTTTAGGGTTGGGAGTTAGACGCGTGTGTTTGGTTCGAGTCCTCAAAATCGATTTAAATTAACTTGGCCTTGGTTTTGATTTAAAGGAGATTAAAATGAAAGAAGTAGCATTTTTGTAATTAAATTGAAATATGGAAGACAACCTTTTTGAATCAAAAAGAAAAAAAAAGTTATCTTCTTCCCCCTTTTTCCATTTCACGTGAAATCAACCCAAACCCCTCCCAAAACCCTAATCTACTATTCCATCCATTGACTCCTCCAATTCAAGAGCTTTTTAGAAGGTAATTTCATTTCCCAACTCTCCTCATCATCCCAAACATTTTTGTGGTCTTAGATTTCAAAACCATCACCATTTGCATTTTTCAAGTTTAAGGAAAGTTTGGATTTTTAATGGGATTTTCACTTGCATTTGGTTTGTTGAGTTGGGTTTTGAATTAATCTCACTTAGATACACCTAATATCTTAAAATGGAAGGATTTTGGGAAAATCTCCGAAGTGGGTCTTTGGGGCATTTTTCAAAGTGTCTAAACTTGAGTTTTTGATGTGTTTTTGTGTTGGGTTGAAGGGCTGATGATATAAGGTTGTTAGGGAAGTGTTTTGGAAGCCATTAGATTTCATTTGG